>OZ022499.1:72609702-73234702 GCA_963989385.1 Ctena decussata
TCTTGGAAAGGGGATCAACTTTTTGTGCCTTCATCTTTGCTTCCCTGGACAACTTAGCCCTTCCTATTGGAGTCTACTCTTAAAGGAAAAAATTTGCTCTTGGCACAGCAATTCTTTTCTTGGATTTAAACAATACTTTATTCATTTATGACATGTTCACACTGGTCTGGCATTCAACACAGGCAACGAAGACAACGTACAAGGAACTTGCTGGTTCTGCTCATCAGGATAAGATTGTTTCAGAAGTATAGTCTCACGGACCATCCGACCCCCTACTCTTGAAATAGGACTCAAAATTGCATATTCAAGATATGCTTGAAAACAATTTTTGGGCTACAACGACCAGCTAACGAATTGGTGAAAAACCTTATTCAAGCACTGCATTTATACTAGACGGCATTTCTTCCTAAATCTGGTCTGACTAAGAGGTCTAACAAACTGCCGGGTCCGTAAGAATCATAGTTTGAAATTAATGTAAGAAGTATGCGAAATAATCGTGTTTTAAAGTATGTTGCCTCGTTGCCTGTGTTGAATGCCAGACCAGCGTGATGTTATACATTCATAGTACAATTATTGTGAAAAGGATTTGGTCGAAAGCTCATGGCTCGTATATATAGACCATTTCTTAATTTTTTTCTTTATGAGTTGAACCCTCATGAAAATATCAGTTTTTTTTTCTTTGTTTTTTTTTCACTGAACGTGTACCTTTTCACCTTAAGTATTGTTAGTAAATACACTTGAAGCCAGTAAAAACGCAAGTTTCTGGTTTGGACCACGTACGGATTTATGCCAGCAATGCTCTTTTTATGAAGGAAACCAAGGTGTTTAGCTAATTAGTGTTTAACATCAAGATTGGCGGTTTACTGACAACGGTCAAAGTAATAAGGATTGCATTTGAATATAAAGGGACGCAACTCCTACTTTTACTTAGGCAAAAGCGAAACTGACGTTTCATGAATGTTTTCGATTAACATTTATCTGTACGTATTTTGGCTAAATTTCTCCATGCTTTCATTATTGATCCAAAGTCTCTGCACACATGTTGTTTTGATGTAAATTCAAGAAACACCGCATGCGTAAATGCCGATGAAAGTTGTATCTTTAAACCGGAAGTGCTTGAAAAGGGTATGAATTTTTAGGTAAAGACTGGCACAAATGTGAAGCGTTAGGCGAGACTTCATACGCCTTTTTCTCGAGATTGCTTTATTTGAACCCCAGCTGAAGTTTTACACGATTCTCAAAATGTGTGAAAATTTTACAAAAATGGTTTTATGTTAAAATTGTTAAAATTGCACCTGCAGAAGCAATTTTAATTTTTACGTTGTTTTTTTAATTTAAGGCATCATACTGAAGATCTCGTCTTTAAAATTAGACGGAAACTCAATTTTTTGAATGCTTAAAATAAAAATTTGTTGATTTTAGCATTTTACCCTCAGTTTGTTTCTATGACAACTGGACCTAAGCTAAACCTACGCCAAAACCTTGCCGGACGAAAGGCAAATATCATTTAATATATTACAGCCAAGTCACATTACTTTTAATGTGAAAACATGAACAGTAAAAACTTGCATTTTTGATGGTTTCAAGTATATTTAGTAAAAGAATGTGCAACCAAAACGTCTGTCTGTACATAAGCCAGTTCTCTGAAACGGCACATATCATGCAATACAGTAGCATAGAAGTAATACTGTCGATGTGACTAAATAGCAAACAGTTTGTCGTCTTACTAGACCTTCAACATAATGTAGGTTTATCAGTTATATGTTTATCAAACTGCCTTAACGTCTGTTTCTGTGCTTCTGAAAAAAACAAAAATTTTATAGTATCGTTGTATAGTGTAAATGCAGTTCTTATCAAAATATTATATTAACGCTGACTGAAAGACCATCTGTATCTGTGCTTATGAAAGTCAAAGACCAAAATGTGCGTGGCTAGTCATTGATGTCGTGTGAAAACTGCAGGCAGTAAACAAGTTATTTTCCATGTATTCAGCAGTTCTTATTTGTCTCTGTCCTTCCACTGCATAAAGCATACACAGCGTACTTTTGTAATTTTAGATGCCTGTATTTTATTATCTTTATTTTCAGCTTGTTCAGGGGCCGTAGTGGCGACTAAATGAAACAAAGAGGCGATGGAATGGAGGTTTAACGTACAGCATGTCGGTTGACGTCACATCTCTCTCAGGTTATGGCTGATTAAGGTGTCGGGTATTTTTCTAAATGACTTGCTATTAATGTTCTAATGAAACATTTAAAATTTCGTGTCAGTTAAAAGTTTTAAGATCTCCTTTCGAGAACAACACCGGAAGAGAATGATGAACAGTTAATGCTGACAATGCAAGAAGTAAAACATTTTATTTTGGATTTTGATTAAAGTCTTCATTTACATTTCAGGACATCATTTGATTTTCTTATTTGAGTTTGCAAACATTCACACTTAAGGAAGACTCCAGCTCGGCAATTGTGTTTCGACCTCCGCTGGGTTAATGCATAACTTAGTAGGAGACCCATTAGCTCAGTGGGTTAAGCGCTGGCCTACTGATCTAGCGGGTCGGGTTAAGGCTCCGCTTGAGGCGAGAATCTTTCCTACCGTAATCAGGATTCCATTGCACACTGCCTTTCATTATCACCGTTCCATCGTCCTGATATGACTGAAATGCTGTGGAAAAGGACGTTAAATCGCGATTCATCCATCTATGCATTACTTAGTCAGTCTGCTGTATCCAAGTGGCAAGGATTTTGTGAATAAGTAAGATGAGATAAAATATTTACACAACAAAACTGTGTATTTCCTTTATAATTTAGGGGGTGTTCTAGGTCCGGCGATGGTGTTGGTTGATTTTAAGTGCCGGGGCGTTCTTCTAGTCTTCTAGTAGGGCAAGCGCCTACTGTGCTTGTAGAAGGTGCAGATGGGGTTGTTTGGACCGTTTTTATCTCTATTTCGTGAATTATACAGATTTTCATTTTCTTTCTTTGATTTTACAGAAATGTATTCTCAACGAGTATTAGTTCGACACTGCCTCAAATTAGAAATAAATAGAAAATGCTCACTTTTATTATGAAGTACCTGTGTTCTTAACATTTCCCCATGTCAAGCTTTCTAGATAACCTTACATTCGTCGCACGCCGTCTTGCGGACAGCCACAGTAGGAAGCAGTCAATCGGTATAAACCAAGCAGCAGTTGTCCAGCGTATTCATTGGAGGTTAACTTTGTAAAGTGAAGATGTATTCGTATCACCTTTTCTTCCTTCTAGCTTTTTGCGACTTACTGGTGGGGGTGGAATATGTTAATGTTTTTTAATCCCACGATCCATTATTCAACTCAGTAAAAAAAAACTCCTGTTCCTCGCCCTGGCAGCAACCAAAATATATTTTTCTTTGTTCATAAGAAAACGATATTTCCCCTTATGAGCCATAATTGACAAGTGCTTGACCTTTGATGTTTTCGGACAGAGGATCATTCGCACACGATTAATTAGACTGGCTCATGACTCCACAAATGACTGTTAGGAGAATGGAAAAAAAGCTCCTTAAAATTACCATTCATCCATTCATCTATTCTAATAAGACATGATCAGACCAGGGCATCACTAGAGTCCAATAAATTCTATTCTATTCTGTTCTACCTCATAACCTTACTAGGTCGTTGGGGCACCACAGATGAATTCGAAACAATCCTATTCCACCTTGTCCTGTCTTCAGTTGCCCTAGCAAAATCCATTCCTGTCCACTCCTTGATATTGTCTTCCCACCTTTTCTTCTGTCTTCCTCTTCTTCTTTTTCCTTTCACTGTGCCCTGAAAAATCGTCTTTGCTAAACCAGAAGACCTTGAGACGCGGCCAAACCACCCTAGTATAAATAAATTATGCGATAAAAAAAAGCAGAATCCATTTTATATTCCCATATTTTGTATACATTGTTATAGTTTTATTACAATATAATTTGATAGACTGATGCCAGTCTAATGATTAACAATTGCAAAGCTCGATATGCAGTTTCAGCAGAAGGTACATGTAATAGCTACGTTTTTTTTTCAGTTGATGAATACACATGTATATCAACCAAACTTAATAGTTGGAGAACACAACAAAACTTCAAATAAATAATATATCCACAGTCTTAGGCTGTTGAAGATAAATACTGCTTCCACCATGGAAGAGACATTTTGTTTTTGATACGGATCCCGTCGGTGTCTGAGTCGACGTCGGCGTAGCTTCTTGTCTGCACTCTATCTCCTGAAAGAATGAATGACTTTTGACCAAACTTATACAGATACAAAAGTGGGTAGAGGAAAAGAACTGATTATATTTAGATGGCCTAGACCCTATTTTCAAGGTCACAGGAGGTTAAAATATAGCTGTTTGCACCATACCTCCAGAGTAAATGGATGGATTAAAATCATACTCGCACAGATATATTATTTGTAGATGAAAAGGAAATTAATAGATTTTGGTGACCGTGATCCCAATTTCAAGGTAACACGAGGTGAAAGGGTGTTGAATAATGGCTTGTTTGCTACACATCTCCTGAATGAATGGAAGGATTTGAACCAAAGTAAAAAGATAGGCAATGATCAGGAATTAATACAATCAGATTCCACATTCCGCTCTCAAAACCGATAGGGAAAGAAGCACATACACACGGGAATTGGCACAAGTTTACGAAAGGCACGCACAGTAAACCGAATGAGCAGCTCTTTCCCAAACAGATGGTCATTTAGCTACCCCAATAACAGCATCAAAATCTATTTTTACTTATTTTTTACTTTAATTACAAACTAAAACAAAACAGAAGGCAGACTGGGCATCATACAGGTGATCAAACCGCCAGAGACCATACACAAGCGGACACAGCACAATATAACACCAATCAAGGAACCGCAACAGAAGTAACGCCTTGGAATGGTCAGCAAAAGTTTACTAGGGGGGCTTAAACTAGTTTTACTGGGCTCAAACCTCACCTTCTGCTTCTGCAGTGGTTTGAAACATTTAGTAAACTGTTTGGTCCGCATGATCACTGGGAGATGCAAAAGAACTATTTTGATTTTGGTGACCTTGACTGCATTTTCAAATTCACAGGAGATCAAAGAATATCTGCACTATATCTCCCGAATCGAAAGATTGATTTTAAGCATACTCGCACAGATACTGGGAGCTGGAAATGAAGTGTTTAGATTTTGGTGACTTTGGTCTTATTTCCAAGGTCTAAGGAGGTAAAATAGTGTTGAAAAATGGCTAGTCTGCAGTCTGCACCATATTTCCTGTTTGTTTAAATCAATTTTAAGCAAACTCATGAAAATATATGACTGGGAGATAGAAAGGAAAGAACTGATTTTGTTGACCTTGACCTCAGTTTCAGGGTTACAGAAGGGCAAAGAATATTGAAAAATGGCTTTTTTGTACCATATCTCCTGAAGAGATTAATGGATTTTAACCAGAGATAAATGACCAAACAGAGACAACTGTATAAGCGGGGTGGAATAGCTTTGTTAAAATTTCGGTGACCTTGACCCTATGTACAAGGTCACATGAGGTCTTAGATTGGCAAACTTTATGGGAAATGATAGTGCGGGGAAAGCGCAGATGGGGGACATCTGTTTTGCCAAAAACATTTGAGCCCTGAAAAATCGTCTTTGCTAAACCAGAAGACCTTGAGACGCGGCCAAACCACCCTAGTATAAATAAATTATGCTATCAAAAAAAGCAGAATCCATTTTATATTCCCATATTGTGTATACATTGTTATAGTTTTATTACAATATAATTTGATAGACTGATGCCAGTCTAATGATTAACAATTGCAAAGCTCGATATGCAGTTTCAGCAGAAGGTACATGTAATAGCTACGGGTTTTTTTCAGTTGATGAATACACATGTATATCAACCAAACTTAATAGTTGGAGAACACAACAAAACTTCAAATAAATAATATATCCACAGTCTTAGGCTGTTGAAGATAAATACTGCTTCAAATTTCGCTGCGTATTAACTGAATCTGTGCTTCATTATTTCGTGATTCTGTTGTTGTTGTTGTTGTTTTGTTTTTTTGTGTCTTTGTTGTTTTTGTTTTTTGTTGTTGTTTTTTTGTTTTTTCTTTTCGTTCTTTTTTTTTTTTTTTTTTTTTTTTTTTTTTGCTCTGCGTGATATTTCTGCGGGATCTTTATATATTCATTCAATTATTGAAATTTAGTCAAGCTCTTTTACTTTTAGTGTCGCTTTGAATTTGTTTGAATATATTTGAAGTTCTCGTGCATGTCGCATGGTGCAAATATGGTCCAACTAATCGATATTTACTGCAATAATGCCTGATTATCCAAAGACAGCGGAGTAACTGTAGCTTTCAAAGATAAAGACCTGGATCATCTTATCACTGCGATATAGTGTCATTCTGCCTGCCGTTGACATGTTCAAAGAGCGTAAAATTGAAATGTCAGACAATAATTGGTTTTACTCAGCTGGACTTTACGTTGGATGAAAGCAATGAACAATATGCATATGATCAGAGGATATTCAATTATCGGACAAATTAAACAGAACTAAAGGGTTGATTTCATCGACCTTTCATATGCAGACAGATAAATGAAAAGAAATATAAATATTTTGCAAAAAATATAGTGTCAGGTGATTTACTCAAGCGAACGAAAACTAGTGTATTAAAGGGTAAGTGGGAAGATTTTCAGGAACTGACAGCATTCAATCCCAGACCCCACCAAGACACCATTTGGGAAAAAGACAACTCAAAATTAGTTAACCGACTACGTAAAGACATCACTAGCAGCAGCCATTTGAACAGCTATTTCTCATGTAGGTGGACACTGGCCTAGCCTTAACATCACAAACAACATATCCATAACAAACAACACATAAAAAAACAAGAAGAACCAAAACAGAAGTGCCGCCTTGAGATAATCTTTGCGGCTGCTGTAACCAAATATGATATGTATATCAATTATTTACACTGGATTCAATGTCGCACAAATTAGTATGCACTTTCTACACCATAAAAGGGCGAAAGATGGATGAAATATTACTGCTAACCTTGATGTTTCGTAATGAGAATTGAATAAACATTTCTCTTAAAACGTTGAAACGCCGTAAAAGGAAAATATCCGATCAGCCAACTATCATTAAGGACTTTGCTAGGGACTCTGTTTCAGACTTCGAATCATATGAAAAGCGAATAGAACCGCTCAAGCGCTAGATGGCGCGAGCAGTGTTGCACCTGGCACTATTACCCATGAAAAACCTGTGTTTTGTCCGTTCATGATTTCAAGGAATCTTTGTTGTTGTTTTTTTGTTTGTTTTTTCCTCCTTCTTTTCAGAGTTGTGTAAGGGGCATACAAAGTGCGTCTAATGTGCGACATAGGTTGTGTGAATGCATTTAATGACCAGACGGCTCTAATTATGGGTCGGGACATATTTTTTATGGACAACTAAACAGAGTTCCTACATTTCTGTGTGGCGATCCAGTATAAAATACTCATTTAATTACTGACCGTGAAACACCAGCTGTCAATTCCACAGGACTCATTTGGTCAGAAAAAGGATGCGATATGATGGCAGTTAATTTAGGTCTAGAATTTTTCCTCGAGGAGTCTCAATTAATCTGGCACGGTAAATACTTTTAGAGTCCGATAACAGATGTTTATTATAATAATGTTGGCTTGGGACAGATGTCTGCCATTAGCCTTGTTAATTCAGTTAAGTTTCACAATCTCATATATTGATGCTTAATTTCATGATAAATAAGTGCCATGCACGATTCTAAAACATAAATGAAAAGAAGAGATTCTTTAAAACAATGACCATACTACATAACTATATTCGAAAATATCACTCCCTGTCTTAATGAGTCTTTACAACATTGTTATCAGATGGAGCTCTTTTATGCACAATCTAGCAGAACTATATTTGCAAAATGATCTAAATGGGTCGAATGATCCCCAGGGACTTTCTTCTGAATCTCATTTGTTCAGAATTTTATGCAAATGTATTGATGTTGGAATTAAAATAAATAAAAATTAAACCAACTTGAAGTTTTTTATTTCTAGTGTAGAATTAAAAGTGATATAAGACCTAGCCAGATGGCTTATCATCGTGAAGTAAATCTGTTATTATTTTTTCCGTATAATTATAATTATCATCATTATAGCCACTATTATGATTATCAATTTCATTATTATTATTTTAATTAATACAATCATAACTATTATTATTATTATTATTATTACATGTATTATCATGCCCCCCCCCCCCCCACCATGGAAGAGACATTTTGTTTTTGATACGGATCCCGTCGGTGTCTGAGTCGACGTCGGCGTAGCTTCTTGTCTGGACTCTACCTCCTGAAAGAATGAATGACTTTTGACCAAACTTATACAGATACAAAAGTGGGTAGAGGAAAAGAACTGATTATATTTAGATGGCCTAGACCCTATTTTCAAGGTCACAGGAGGTTAAAATATAGCTGTTTGCACCCATACCTCCATAGTAAATGGATGGATTAAAATCATACTCGCACAGATATATTATTTGTAGATGAAAAGGAAATTAATAGATTTTGGTGACCGTGATCCCAATTTCAAGGTAACACGAGGTGAACGGGTGTTGAATAATGGCTTGTTTGCAACACATCTCCTGAATGAATGGAAGGATTTGAACCAAAGTAAAAAGATAGGCAATGATCAGGAATTAATACAATCAGATTCCACATTCCGCTCTCAAAACCGATAGGGAAAGAAGCACATACACACGGGAATTGGCACAAGTTTACGAAAGGCACGCACAGTAAACCGAATGAGCAGCTCTTTCCCAAACAGATGGTCATTTAGCTACCCCAATAACAGCATCAAAATCTATTTTTACTTATTTTTTACTTTAATTACAAACTAAAACAAAACAGAAGGCAGACTGGGCATCATACAGGTGATCAAACCGCCAGAGACCATACACAAGCGGACACAGCACAATATAACACCAATCAAGGAACCGCAACAGAAGTAACGCCTTGGAATGGTCAGCAAAAGTTTACTAGGGGGGCTTAAACTAGTTTTACTGGGCTCAAACCTCACCTTCTGCTTCTGCAGTGGTTTGAAACATTTAGTAAACTGTTTGGCCCGCATGATCACTGGGAGATGCAAAAGAACTATTTTGATTTTGGTGACCTTGACTGCATTTTCAAATTCACAGGAGATCAAAGAATATCTGCACTATATCTCCCGAATCGAAAGATTGATTTTAAGCATACTCGCACAGATACTGGGAGCTGGAAATGAAGTATTTAGATTTTGGTGACTTTGGTCTTATTTCCAAGGTCTAAGGAGGTAAAATAGTGTTGAAAAATGGCTAGTCTGCAGTCTGCACCATATTTCCTGTTTGTATAAATCAATTTTAAGCAAACTCATGAAAATATATGACTGGGAGATAGAAAGGAAAGAACTGATTTTGTTGACCTTGACCTCAGTTTCAGGGTTACAGAAGGGCAAAGAATATTGAAAAATGGCTTTTTTGTACCATATCTCCTGAAGAGATTAATGGATTTTAACCAGAGATAAATGACCAAACAGAGACAACTGTATAAGCGGGGTGGAATAGCTTTGTTAAAATTTCGGTGACCTTGACCCTATGTACAAGGTCACATGAGGTCTTAGATTGGCAAACTTTATGGGAAATGATAGTGCGGGGAAAGCGCAGATGGGGGACATCTGTTTTGCCAAAAACATTTGAGCCGCGACACGAGAAAACCAACAAAGTGGTTGTGCGCCCAGCGCAGACTCAGATCAGCCTGGGCATCCGCTTAGCTTAGACCCTTAGCTACCCATTAAGTACTTAACGAAAAGTCCGATCGGACTTGGCGGATGCCCAGGCTGATCAGAGTCTGTGCTGGGCGCACAGCCACATTGTTTGTTTTCTCGCGTCGCGGTTCATTCCTTTTTATTACTATCTTTGTTATTGTCCAAATATTTTATTTATTATGTATTAACAAACATGTCATATGAAAAACTCGATTGGCAGTTACAGAGACATTATCCTACTTTTCTTTATATCAATTTGATTTCGATGTATGAAAAGCTTGTCGTATTTCTGCAGATGATTTTTCATGTCGTTTTTTTTTTTTTTTTTTTTTTGGGGGGGGGGGGTTGGTTTTTTTGGGGTTTTTTTTTTTGGTTTTTTTTTTTTTTGGTTTTTTTTTTTTTTTTTTTTTTTTTTGCAGTTTTTTTTTTTTTTTTTTTTTTTTTTTTTTTTGCAGTTTTTAATTGTTAGCTAAAATTATGACAAATATGTACAGTTTTAGGGGAAGCACCTTTTTTTTTTATTTTTTTCTCTTTATTTACTTATTTATCTATACATTTTTGGCCTTTCTCTCTTGGGATCAAATCCAAAAGCGACGAATCTTCTCCTGTTCTGGGTTAAAATTCTGTTTTAAAGACAAGACTCCATTTTGAAGGGCTTCAACCTCCATGGTACAGGAATTCACAGAATAAAAGTTGTTCCCGTTAAAAAGTGAACTAGGGGTGGCACCGGTTCACCTTAATATGCTGTTTGGTTATTCTGTAATTGTTTTACATCCCTTTGTTCGTTGTCTTGATGTGTGGTTTGTCATTGTGGTCCATTTTGGGTTACATCGTCAATATTTGTACTAATTTGGCTCATTGTGCCGAAAGCTAGAATCACTAGTTTGTCCGCTGTGGCTTCCTATAGTGGAAATGACCGAGCATTTCTGTCGAAAACCATTTAATTATTTGACAAGTCGAAAGGATAACCTGCTGTCAATTTCACAGATATGTACACTAAGTCATGATTAGCGAAAAAATGCGCAGCATGGTGCTAGTTAATTAAATTCTTGGAAATTAAGCCGGAGGAGCAACCGTAAACCAGAGTTAGGACACGATATAAGGTTTTTCACACAACATAGGTGAAAATAACATGACTCAAACGAGCCTGTGCATCTGCACGGACTGATGGGAATCTCGGTTTTTTTCAGTGGATAAATGTCTCAAACTCCATATCGTCGCTTTTTGCTTAAATTGTGCTCAAAATACAAGCGACCAGCAAAGGCTCGGTCTAGCCTATGTCTGACAAGAGCCTCTGCGGCTTTCAAACACCACGTGGGAGCCCTGCGGAAACGACAAACGCATGCGAAGCAAGTGGCGAGACTGCAAGAAATTACAAACTGGTCTGAGTCTACGCTGTTGGCAGATATGTAAAACCATTTTTGTTTGGTGTAGCTGAATTGGTTGAAAGAAATTGTCTTGGTTCGAGGATCCGGTAAATATGCAATGTTGATAACAGAAAGCTCTTATAGGGCTTTTTGACTCTTTAAGCACCAGTGACGAAATTAGCAAATTTGAATTTGAAAACAGCGTAGATCCTGATGAGGCGGCTCAAGATGAGCCGCCTTATCTAGTTCTACACTGTTTGCCCTCTAGTCCTTGAATTCTCAATTTGAAATGTCTTGGACAAGGTATTTGTTTGAATTTTTGCAGACGTAAATTTTGTCGTCTGCTTTCTGTTACTTAAAGAGTTAATTACAAACTGCGTTGTCACTATTTCACTAAAGAATACTTCTATTCTCGCAGTGACAGTTAAAATTGTTGAAACCAGCTTTGTTATTGAGAACAATCTGTGCATGAGAAATGATGACCGGTATCAAAACATGTATATTCACGCTACTGGCAATGTAGACAATGATCTTATGATTACAATTATAGCAAATATGACAATAATCTCGAACCAAATAAGAGAATCAACTATATCGCATGCCTAAAAACTCCTGCCTGTTATGTCGTAAAGCGCAGTTACCCCGCACTGACTTCCTTTGTCTAGGGGGTGGTCGGGTTGTGCGATGGTTCTGTGTGTAACTTCCAGTGCCGGGGCGTCCTAAAGATTTCGAACGTTGTAGGGCAAGGGCTTACTCTGCTTGCAGCGGGGGTTGTTTGGACATTTCTTCTCTCGTCTATCATTTCTCCTCTTTCTCCTTCTCTGGGAGATGGCCCCGATATAGACTGAATTACTGTCTCAAAGGGCCGTTAAACCCAAAACAATCAATCAATCAATTCCTTTGTGTATGCAAAATGCTATCATATTATGAAATAAGGCTATTTACAAGGACACTTCGAAAAACTGACCTCATGGTTATGAAATGAAGCCATTCACCAGAACACTTCAGAAAACCGACCTTACGGTTATGAAATGAAGCTTTTTACAAGCACACTTCGGAAAACTAACCTCATAGATTAGATTAGATTAGTTAAGTTAAGTTAAGTTAAGTTAAGTTAAGTTAAGTTAAGTTAAGATAAGATAAGATAAGATATACTGTTTTCCGTTATTAGCGTAAGATAAGATAAGATATACTGTTTTCCGTTATTAGCATGTGGTCGTGACGTACAATGTTGTGTCCCCGAATACGAACAGCCTTGTTAAAAATGAGACTTTCTAACCAAAATGTTTTTATTTGATAAAAAGAGTTTAAGCTTGTGGTTATTTTATACGAATTTCGTAAAACTTGTCGAAAGCTTGTCTCAATTTTATTTTAGAAAAATTACCACACTTTTATGGTAATTTGTTTCTTGCCATTTATGAAATTGCAGGTGATGGCTGGCTGACTTTCGGTTTGACGGCCCTTTCATCAGTATTTCAGTCATATCGAGCGGTTAGTAGAGAAAAATGAAAGGCTGTGTGCAACGGAATCCCGTTAACGGTTGGAAAGAATTCCGCATGGAACAGCGGAAGTCGAATTCGGACCGCTAGCAAAGCAGTCAAGCGCTTAAGCCGCTGTGCTGTTAGGACTCACGAAACTTATACAAAATTGGAAATCATCGAAAGACAATGTAAGAGATGCAACTAATGACAGAAATGAACACTTCTTGCTTTCGAAGTTACTGCTCTTTAAAATTCTTATAGCTTAAGCCTGATTTTCATGGTTTGTGTAAAACACACACACACACACACACACACACACACACACACAGAGAGAGAGAGAGTTCAATGATCTTTCCATTGCTAGATCTTCGCATTTGTGTATAAAGCCACCAAGTACTATTGAAAAGTTGTTGTTTTTTGTGTGTTTTTTCTTTCTGTCCTTTAAAGTGCGGTGTGTTTTTTCTTTCTGTCCTTTAAAGTGCGCTGTCAAAATCTCCATGACACGCAAAAATGCTCTCTGGCGCATATGCGACAAACAAAGACTCAGATCAGCCGTTGCATCCGCACAATCAGAGCCTATACCATTTGTACACGACATGTACGGACATAAAGGAATCAGTCTACAGCCACATAATGAAGGTGCTAGCTAGACTGTGCGGATTTACAGGCTGGTTTGAGTCGTCGTTGTTTACAAATTCTATAGATTCATGATCTTCCCAAATTAACCCGGAATAAGCGGATTCATTTATTTGCATAAGTAGCGACATTAGCTAGTTTGCTCCGCCATCATAAGTTAACCCTTCTTTCGAGACACTTAAAATTAGATCACTTTGAAAGCAGGGGAAAATAAGGGCCTTCGTTTAAAGTCGAGCCAAAGTATTATTGTTGCCTGCTGTAAAATGAGCCAACTTTTATTAGACAATTTGTAAAACGTAGCTATGGCTGAAAAAGATGTGACTTTTTTATTTTAATCTGGTTGCTCTGGCGTTATGACATGCTACCGGCACAGAATCGGTGACGCTCACACGACCGCGTATACGAGCAGGATAGTAAGTTATACATAACACAACAACGATGAGTATGCTTTGCGTATAACGTGGACTATGCATATCACATCAAGCTGAGGCGCTAATCTGGTCCAATCTAGCCCATGAGGCATTTATACGGATCTAGAATCCATCTCGGCTACATTTTGAGCTTTCTACTGTACCACTAATGGAAATGACGACATAAATGGGAGACATGTGCGCCTCATGAAACATTCAGGCTGCTCATGTGTTTATTGATGGAGAGATGAACTCAGCCCAGGTAAGAAAGTTTGAGCCGTGACACGAGAAAACCATCCAACTGGAATGTGCGCCCAGCAAAGACTCAGATCAGCCGGGCAGATCAGAATCTTCGCTGTCCGCATGAGGCTACATGTAGCTTAGACTTTTAGCTACCCTTTAGTTACAAAGCGAAGACTCTGGTCAGACTGGACGGATGCCCAGGCTGATCCGAGTCTGCGCTGAGCGCGTATACCACTTTGTTTGTTTTCCCGTGTGGCGGCTCAATTTCCAACTGTGTGTGCAATACGTTGCTAGACCACCATTACCTATATGCAACGTTGCAAAGGAAAATGTGTGACGTGTGTGGTTGGTTGGTTGGTTGATTTGATGCTTAACGTCCACGGTAAACAACTAAGGTCATGTCGGGACGGTCAGTTAACCTTACCACACTATTCCTGGGCAGGCTTAGACCTCCTAAGCGGTTAACCAGTACTAAGTGCACATACTTTCGCCAGTAACTGACAACTGCCCTTCTTGCATCAGCGGAAGGAGAAACGAAATTATGTGGCCAGACCGGGATTCGAACCCAGGACCTCTGAGTGACGTGTGTGAAGCGACTAAATGGGAAACGCGCTTAAGTGAGATAGATTAACGGCTCTAATATAGGAAAAGGTCTATCAAGCGCTTAAATAGGGATAACGACTAAATATGGAAATCGAATGGTTATCGCTTATTAATAAGTGGGAAAAACAAGTACCGCTAAATGGGAAAAATGACGGTTACCTTGTAACCTTTCTGGGCTGTGTCATGAAAGAAGTGCCATATAACACAGATCATTCAAGATAAGCAAAAGTAGCGATCTAACCAGTCACTCTGGTTTTCACTTCTTAAAGCGGCGCTAACTTTTCTGTCTTGGGTAGGATAAGCCGGCATAGATTATATTTATTCTGATGTGGTCGAGTGAGGTAGCTGTTTTATGGTAGAATTTGAGAAAGGTAGGCTAAGAATCTTATGATGCTGTAAGATTCAGTATTGTGTGGATGGATTAGAGATGGTAGGATGGAGGAGTGGATAACGAGCAGGTTATGGTAGGATTTGCTAATGCAAGCTTTATTGCGAGATGTCTATGTGTGGGTAAGTGAATTCGGGTTTAACGTCCTATCAACACATAGGTCATACGGAAACGGGATCTCGGTTTAAAGTCTCATGCGAAAGACCGGAAAAGCGGGGAACAAACCTGCGACTCCTGGATTGGTAGTCTAACGTGCGAACCAGGCAGATTTATATAGTGCAGGACAGGAAAACATAGGATATGGTAGATAATCGTAAGGTAGTGGTTACTGGTAAAATAATAAAAGTAGGGTGTGGTAGGGTAAGTAAGAATAGGTTCGGCTTGGGAACGTTTGGTTTGGTGAGTCCAAGAAGGAACAAAGTAAGTGCTAATTGCCCCCGGCTTAGAAAGAGAAGGATGTATGTGGTGTAGTTTTTCCTGGCGTAGGCTAAGGGAATGATGTTGTTGTTGTCTTGGTGTGGTGGTGTGCGTTAACGAGTAAATTCAAAGATGGCCGCTAGAGGCGATATTGTTCGACAAATTTAAATACAGCTATATAGACGCCAAATGAGAAAGTTTGAGGACGTGTAGATGGAGTATGGCCGACTGGACAAACTTCACTTGTCGGTACAGCTAGTACATGATGGAAATCCTAAAAAAATGAAACTTACATTGGCAATAAATCTTGACTGAATACTAGATAAGACTTGTAACAAGAACTAAGTACTATGACAAATAAAGATCTTAAAGACTTCCTTCAAGAGCAGAGAACACATTCACAAGAAGGAACATGGGCCATACTTCGAAGTTTCGGCTATCCAAGCCGCATCAGTGACCTTGACAATTTGTACACTGTTTATGCATGTAAGATACAACTACTTAGCTGGTCTGAGTTCATCTACGTCGTTCGATGCATTGATCAAGAAATGCTGTGGCGCTATCAGACAGGCAGTGTCGAGACTCAAACTATTTCAGAATATACTTAATAGAACTAAATGAATTAATTGTTTTCTTCATGATAAGTTTCTGCACAAAAATATGGGCTGTTACAGAGTGATTCAGCAAACAGAAGAAAATGTTGTGCTGCATTTTCAGTGACTATAAGCGCGAGCCGATATCAGGAGAAAAGAGGTGATATATTGTCACATTTACCTGATTTGCGAATGATTCGTAGCAGTCGATACAAGATAATTCTGTCGCGCCATGAGAAATGTGTACCTTGTTCCCTGAAAAACTTCTACAGCGACTCTTACATACTAGAATGTGAACCATTTACATAAAACTGAATTCAAATTTGGATACTTTATGAAATCATCCAGTCGCACATCCGAAACACTGTGGCCCAGGATGAATTCTCTGATCAGACTGCATAGCAGCAGACAGAGACAAGTTTACTCATGCCTCGGTTATATTTGATTTAATGGGGAAAAGAAGAATGCATCTGTTTAGTATAACCTGTATACTTTAACAGAAGCATTTTCTGATTTAAGCGCAAAAAACCGTTTCCCAGATAGGCGCGATTTTCGTTTCCTACTTAGGCGCTATTTATCCCATTTAAGCGCATTTTCCCATTTAGTCGCTTCACAGACGTGCGGCAGTAGAGTCATGCACTGGTATCCTGCATGGTAGTAAATGCAAGGCCCACATTCGCCCTCAGATATTATTGGTTGGTTGGTTGGTTTGGGGATGTCGGCCCTTTGAGACAGTATTTTAGTCTATATCGGGCCTTCTCCCAGAGAGACGGAGAAAGAAAAGAGAAATGATAGACGAGAGAAAAAAAATCCATACAACCCCCGCCAACACCTACAGCAAGGACAGTAGGTCAACGTCCTACTTTTATCCAAATAAGTAGGACGCCCCGGCACTGGAAGTTATAACCAGCACCATCGCCCCACCACCAAACCCCGGCATTATTGGGGCCAGGTAGCACAGGCTTGGTTAGGCGCTAGATAAACAAGCGTCGCCCTACGCAAGGAAAAACTAAATGGCGGTGATAAAACACAGCTCCAAAATCCGAGCAACCATTTAGACCATCTCCCGAAAAATATTATTGACCTTAACATGTTAAATCGGTTAATTACATTTTTTCTATAATGGTATGTGTGCGGGCAAAGACTTACACATGTCAAGAGATCGATCGCTGCAGTTTATTCAGTTTGCTATGAATGGCTGTGTTATACCATGTTATACCTGAATAGGTCTGAAAATAGATCGACCTAACCTTCATTTTCCTTTGACTGCAACGGGTTAATGGAGATGAGAAGTGTTTGTAAACTTAAAAATAAATAAGGTACCATTTTCTTAAATGATTTTATATTTCTTTTCGCATTTATTTTTTATATTTCTTTTCTTTGAGCATCAACATTTCTATTTTTTCCGATGTCTATTGTTCGTGACTGAATACAGAGCGTGTCCTATTTAGTCGATATTAGCCGAAATTTGAACAATTTAAACGTAAGATGGATTAAAATGCGTATCTAATATGTATTTTAATAGTTAGCTTACCAAATAGCAGAAACACATATTCAAATATATTAAATGGCATTTAAATGGCCAAACGTTTTGTATGCATTATAATAAATATTTTTTTATTTTTTATTTTTTATAATCTATTGAGTATATAGATTTTTAATTTCGTATGATGAGATATATTGAATAGCATTTGTTAACCAGCTACCGCTGATTTACAAGGTAAAGAATATCTATTCGAACTGTTAACACAGGGTATAATCGATTCCGCTAATTTTCGCTTCCTGCAGAGACTGTACATCATATTTGGCTTCCGCCGAGACTGTCCACGAACTCTTGCTTCCTGCCGAGACTTCTGTACATGATAAATGGCTTCCTGCAGAGACTGTCCGCGTGATTCTGCTTCCTGCCGAGGCTCTCGGCAGGAAGCAGAGTCACGCGGACAGTCTCGACAGGAAGCCAATGTTCGAGGACAGTAGTCTCTGCAGGAAGCAAGAGTTCGCGGACAGTCTCGGCGGAAGCCAAATATGATGTACAGTCTCTGCAGGAAGCGAAAATCAGCGGAATCGATTATACCATGTGGTTAAGGTATTATCCATGTTTTCCTGCCGTTTTTAGAAGGTGAAACAACTTTTAAGACGTCCTGTTTGTTTCCATGGGCAACGCAGACCTCCAAAAATTTGGTCTACTCTTGAAGGCAAACATTTGCTCCTAAGGCAGCAATTTCTTTATTCAAGGGTTAATTCCTATTACCATGAGCAGCAAAAATGATAATAGCGGATTTCCTCCCCTGAAAGGATATCCATTCTCTTTACTTCTTCCCAAGCCAGTGTTTTGTTACCGACAGAATCATGTGCTTCTGTGTCTCTCTTCTTGACCAATAATCTATACCTTGCCAATGATAGTAATAACATGTCTCATTCACAGTGATGTACAAGGAAAGACATCGACCAAGGAAGATAATCCCCGTCAGCTTCATTTAAAGCTGAACAGCTACACCAAGAGATTTGTCAGAGCCCTATGAAAGAATATTCACGGAAAAACGGTGGCCACATCTCTAGCTACCTCTACTGTTCGGTATAGTCAGGAGTGATACCAGCTGCAACAGTACTTAGGATAACAAGGGGTAACAGAGGGTAATTTAGATTTTTTTCTATATTTCTCCACAAAAGTAGTTGTGATACCAGGTGACAACTCCAACAGTGCTCCGGATAACAAGAGGTAACAGAGATAATTTAGTGATAATTTTCTGTGTTTCTCCATAAAAAAAAACAACATAAGTTTTAAATCCTCCGAAGAACGTCTCCCCGAGACGGTTCTTACGAGGTTTCAAAACATATGTTTTCATTGAGAAATCAGAAAACTTTTCCAGAATTATCACTGTAACCCCTAATTATGTGTAGCACTGTTCAAAGAGACAACAATGGAGGTACAAATGAATTTACAAGAAGTGTTCAAGTGCCTTACATCAAACCAGTTCATACCAGGCTTTGACTATACGACTAACTTTTCATTTCAAACGCTCTTTTATCACGACAGATATTCATATTGCTTTTGCGAGTGTGCCTTTGAACACGAATATTTGGACTATATTTCAGAGTCTGGAGATACAGTGGAAAGTATGTATAACAAAACATTGGAAAACATCACGAAAGGAAGATGTCCTCATGCTGATAACGTCGATCAAAGCTATATAAGAGAAACAATTATCTCCGCAACACATATCGCAGCAGCTGTAGGCACTGAACGAGCAATAAGAAAGTACATATATGTAGACGATTTTCCTCAGTTGACAGGTGGTGTCTTCAGCCTTACACCGTTTCAACTGGCAATACTCAGACAAAACGTACGAATTGTACAGCTGATGCTCTGTAGAGGGGCAACTTCACTGCTAAACTTGCATGTGACAGACCAAATAGTTTATTGCCATAGAAATAATGAGTCCAACACCAGTATTGTCAAAGAGCTAGTCTCACCGCCGGTGTTTTGCGCTAGAAAACAAAATGGACTCTTACTCAAGTCTATTCTTAATACCAATGCTTCATATACTAGTACTCACAAAGCTTTGGAACTCATACTGGAGCATAATATGAACGACGCGGAAAAGACTTTGTTGTCGTATATTCGAAGTCAAGATCATCGCATGTTATGCGATTGTATGGTATCTGCTGTTGTTTATGACCGACCGGATATTTTGAATAAACTTTTGAAAACCTGTGACAGACCGAGACTAGCTCGTTTAACTGAAATGTGTAGGGTGCTTAAACGTTATAAATGTGCAGATATTCTACGCTCGTATGAGGCACCTAGTGATTTCATCACAACGTTTATAAGATTAGCTGGATTGGATTTGTTTCATCAAAATTTTGTAGACTTTTCTCAGAACATTTTTCCTGATTTGAAAGCAACAAATTCTTTTGAAGGCTGGATCAATCATACCCACGCTGGACACAGGACTCGTCTACATCATTCTGTTAATCACCAGCCAGAGGAGGTAAAGCTTCTACTTGAACTAGGAGCAGATGTCGACAGTCTGGATAATTGCGGATATACCCCTTTGATGCACCTCATATCCAAACGGCCGCGGGACGCAGTTCAAACTTCACACTCAGTTAGATACACAGTCGGGTTGTTACTCCAGGAGAATCCTTCATTGGCTCTGAATAAGAAAGTTGTTGAATTAGCCATCCAACGTGATAAGCAAGACATGAAACCATTTCCTTTTAGTCATAACCTTTGTCGAGAATATAGTATGGATGCTAAAGAACATTCACTTCTTGACATTTCGCAATCTGTTGACCAAGCTTTGATATTTCTCGGCCCACTTCTGATAGAGTGTGGTTTTCCGGTTGGCAGAGACGTTCTTCATCAGGCTCTCGGGAAGCCTCTACACAGGATAGAAAAGACATATATACGCAAATGTCTTGATATGCCCCGGACTCTCAAGCTTATGTGTCGTGACAAGATACGCAAACATTTTCATCGAAATCAGCTTAAGCATTTCGTCAGTTCAGTAGATATACCAAATCTCTTGAAAGACTTTATTCTACTGAAAGACCTATTTTAAAATTAAAGATAACATTTTCCCTATCTCCCGTTTGTGTTTTGCTCAAGGTAAAGACTTATAGACCGGGCTCATTTGTTTCAAAACTAACTACCGGTATGTCGTTAGTTAACGAAACGTTTGAATTCCAAATGCTTTATATGTAATCACTGTCATTTTTTGCCTAAAATGTGAGGAGACTGGGAAAGCTCCTCTTATTTTTAGAAAAAATAATAATGAGCCGCGACACGAGAAAACCAACAAAGTTATTGTGCGCCAAGCGAGACTTAAATCAGCCTGCGCATCCGCCCAGTCTGATCAGACTCTTTGCTAAGCGCTTAAAGGGGAGCTAAGGACTAAACTAGCTTCATACGGACAGTGAAGACTGATCAGACTGGGCGGATGTTCAGGCTGATCTGAGTCTTCGCTGGCGCACATGCCACATTGTTGGTATTGTCGTGTCGCGGCTCAATTATATATTAGCACATTCGACGATTCTTTGATTTACGACTTTCTTGAGTTAACGATGCTTTTAACAAACGGGACCTGGGCTCATAATCAGTAGCCGAGTCCAGTTCTGGTCAAGACTGCGTTACCATGTTTTGTACCCTAGCAATGTTAAATACGTTACATCCTCTGATAGATTGAGTTACATGTAAATGAATTAAAGGATATGTTATGGTAAATTATGTTATCAGCAAGTAACGAGCTACTTTAGCTTCTGGATACTTTTGGTTTCGAGTTAGTTGCAGGAGTCAAGCCAGCGATATAAGGAAATTCAAAATACAAAATATTTCATAACGTTGATATTTGCTTTAAAATGGTTATTTCTTGAAATATAGATCTGGCATAAATTTTAATTTCATAACCTTATACTTTTTATTATTTATTTTTAGGTAAATGTTCAAATTTATGCTCACTTTTACACCTTTTCCAACACGTAATATAGCCATGGTGCTCGAGATTAGAAGGAAAACAGGAATAATTATGGGATAATGTTTGCCTTCTTCTTCTCGTTTCCATGGTTAGTGGATCCCTTCTGTATGGCGACTAGTCTTTAAGAATGAGAAGAGCGGCAGATATTTCCATGCCAGGTGGTCTCCCTTAAAAGTAATTGTTCCTTTTAGGACAAATTCTTCCTTCAAGAGTAGAGCCCTTTTTGAAGGGTACGTTTTCCATGGAAGCAAACAGGAAGTCACAAAGCTCCTAAATTCTCCCTTTTATATAAATGGCAGAGTGGTGACGGCATAGTCAAGCAGGATTCAGTTGAACACAATATAAAATGCAACTAGAAATGATTTTCAGAGAAAAACTGATGTCCCCCCCACACACACACACACACCTCCCCCCCCCCACCCCACCATTCCATTTCCCATGCAATTTTGGTGACATACCATCTACTGGTCCATGGGATATTGTGGGTACAAGAAATTGTAATATAAGTCCTTCAGTGACCTTGAAAATAAGGTCACGGTCACGAAAGTCTAATTAGCTCTTAAACATGTCTAGATGATATGTCAGTGCAAGTTTAGTGAAATTCCACTCATTGGTTCAGGAGATATCATGGGTACAAGACATTGTCATCTAAGTCATCTAGTGATCTTAAGAAAAAAGGTCAAGGTCACCAAAATCTAATCAGCCCTTAAGCTTGTCATAATGATACATCCGTGCAAGTTTGGTGAAATTCCATTCATTGGTTCAAGAGATATCGTGCATACAAGAAACTGTCACGCCGACGCCGACGCCAACGCCCGGGAATCGCACTGAAAACAATATGTCCCCCCTCACCTTTGGATGGGGGACATAATAAGCGAGTTGGATATGAGTAACTGATTTCTATAATGGGTCAGTAACTAACCAACTAATTAAGGTTGGTTGCTTTGACATGGTGCGTATCGCTGGCATCCCGTATCGTATCTGCTCAGTTATAAGATGTGGTATTTCCCTGCCTTAACAATCTCAAAGATCTAGATCCGTCTTATAAGACGGATCTATATCTTTGGGATTGTTTTGGAAGAGTAAAACATTTTATAGCTGAACAACACAAGACTGATTTACATATTTGCGGTAATTTTTGATGGATAAACTCCCGTCTTGTAACCGAATGAATATGCTTTTTGTGTACGTATCTGAAAAGAAAATATTCAAGATGTTTTCAGTTTGCGTTTCTTATGATGGTTAATTGTCCGCACCTTAAGGCTGATACACGAAATCATGTATTCGCGGATACCTCGATAGTTACAGCATTCAGTGGAATGGGGATTTGATGAATTAGATCTAGATACAATACAATGAGCTGAATTGGAAGATATTCCTAAGCCGAGGTGTTTAAAGAGCAAATAAGTGTATTTCTATACGGAAAATATGCAACATCATTTCAAGCCAAAGACTACAAGTTGGAAATGAAGATTGGGTCAAGCTTTGAAAGAGAAGTAATTACGTTCAGTAATTGTCATTTCAGTTTCTAACGGGTTATATGCCTTTTAATATGAACTTAATCATGAAATCGCATTTAAAATTGAAAGAAAAAGTATAATGCTCATCTTTGGGTATGGCCTATATATCTAGATAGTGATTGGATAGCTTATAACACTGAACTGTGCTGTTCCATGAAGGAGGACATGTGTACTTTTGCAATTTATATTCCTAGCACAAAGTTGTTCCATTTGCTTGTTATTCGTGAGTATTAGTTAATAGTACAATTAGTAGCACGTTAGTACTAGAACGCCAATGCAACATTTCTGACTTCACATTTTCAACTGTCTCATATCTGCCTGTCACATGACACTGACCGCACAATAAAGGATACCATGAAATTACACTCCTTGCTAATACCACCAAATTCTAGGTATTCAATTTGTATAAAGACCTAGGCTTATTGAGGAAATGAAGGGATGGCATATCCTCGTGTTATTTAGAAATAAGCCGCGACACGACAAAACCAACAAATTTGAAAGTGGTTGTGCGCCCAGAGCAGACTCGGATCAGCCTGGGCATCCCAGTTTGATCAGAGTCTTTGCTGTCCGCATGGAGGTAGCTTAGATCCTTACCTATCATTTAAGTGCTTAGCGAAGAGTCTGACCAGACTAGGCGAAAGCCCATGCTGATCAGAGTCTGCGCTGGGTGCACAACCACTTTGTTGGTTTTCTCGTGTCGCGGCTCAAATATCGAGTCCCTTTCTATACAGAGACTATTAACAAATTTTAAAGCAATCACGTTAAAATTGACACTCAGTTCGTGTTTGACATTGCCACAGTTTCACTGTTCTGTCATGTGCATTTCAGTATGTCGCTGAAACTTCACCTTTACAGTATTTTTTTTTTCTTTAGCTTTTCTTTCTTTGTAAGAAAAAAACACTCTGCAACTAGGCTGGTTTTGCTGCTTTAATACTAACAGATGTTGCAATTTTTGGAAAAAAAATTAACGGTTTCAAGAGGAAATATCAGACACTACTATAACGGCGTTGGCGCGCGTCTTTGCATTTACCACGACATGCAAAAAAGTTTTTACGCATATGCGAACATAAAAAGGTCAGGCTAAACTGAGCATTCGCGCAGCCTGTTAAGAACCCTTTCTGTTGACACTTACCGTGAATGAATACTAAACAATTTGCAGGTTAACAAGAAAGCTTTGTCTTGACTGCGTGTTAGAGTCATGCCTTAAACACCCTTTTGTGCCGTACGAGGCTCATTTACATTTATATGGGGATATCATCAGCGATTTCTAAAGCTACTGACATTATTCAGTCTCAGTGCAATTAATTTTAATTATTTGATCTGAAAAGAAGATCAAACGCTCTTGGTACAGATGTCAAATGTACTATACGTATTGTGCAATAAATTAATTGTGTTGTCTGTGCACCTGAGTCTTCTTGCTAATAAGTTTCTTCAAACATGGGTCTAAAAGCTTAATAAAAATATGCCATGGCTATGGTAATAGTGATTTGAAATGATTCATTTTGCTCGAACAAGCCTGACAGAGGGTTACTGAAAATAAGTCCCGTCAAATTAGAAATCGAGAAGATTTTAAGGTATTCGTTACAGATGCATTGGGTAAAGTAGGCCCACTCCATGGGAGACCCTGTTTCAAACGATATCACACGGCTCAATCCATTTATGATAATGAAATATTCTACCCCTATCGAACGGATGCGTCAATGTGTCTATTGAGAGGTGTCTGGTTAATTTATTTTATCGTTATTATCTATTTCGTGTAAAAATACCAATTTGCCTTTGCAAATAGTGTAGATCCTTATCAGACGCCGCGTCTGATCAGGGTCTGCACTGTTTGTATACGTTCCATGTTTATAAGGCTTGAGCGTTTAGCGGGAGGGCCACTCATTCATCGTTTTAGCCAATTTATATTCAAACAAGGCCAGCGATTTCAGCAAAAAAGACTAAATTTTTCACAACATACTGAGGAGACGATTTTCAAGACTTTTCTAATGATTGCTTCCATGTACATCAATTTCATCTCAAAGCTTTTGAAAGATGTTATTTATTATGAAAAAAAACTGAATTATGGAAACGACGGTGCCTGGTCACAGCAGCTTACTATAAGCATGGTGCGCTCGGGTGAGCTATAATAAAAGTAATTAGAAGATGTCACGACTCCGTGGACAGAAATCATTTTTCAGTTCATTAAGGGCATTCGTACATGTACCTTTATTTTCGTCGTGAAATACTATTCAAACTGTTCTTGTCGGCAATGCGAACATCTGTACACCTGGATGGTACATTTAGATACACCAAAGTAGCAGATTTAGCATGGCTGGCTTGTACACGCGCACTTTATAAGGTATTTATCGCGAATGTCATTTGAAAAGCGACCATTGCTCTTCTGGCTGAATTGCACGTAATATGTGATTAAAATATAGAGCAATTCCGTAGCGTAACACGTTTACCATTGACCAAAAAATGTCTTTTGACTGAATCTGGAGTATACTCTCTCTCTCTCTCTCTCTCTCTCGCTCTCTCTCTCTCTCTCTCAGGATATAAAACGATTGACTGTGCACATTAGTGTAAACCCTGCTCAGAGTATAGGAGCATCGGATCGTGGTGTACACTGTAAAGCAAAGGCATGCCCGTCTCACTGCCAAGTCCTAAACTTTTAAGCTATGTATTTTAAGAAAATGAGCCGCGACACGACAAAACCAACAAAGTGGTTATGCGCCCAGCGTAGACTCAGATCAGCCTGGGCATCCGCCCAGTCTGATCAGCGTCATCGCTGTCCGCAAGGAGATAGCCTAGACCCTTAGCTACCCTTTAAGCAATTACCGAAGAGCCTGAACCGACTAGGCGGATGCCCAGACTGATCTGATTCTTCACTGGATGCACAACCAGTTTGTTGGTTTTCTCGTGTCGCGGCTCAAATATAAATCGCGACATTGCCATTAAGATGAGTGGGTGCACTTATAAAGTAAGCAGCTCTGCCATTTTCATGTTTGCTGTCTTTCTCAGTAGGGGTCAACTCTTTAAAAGATTGGTCCTTTAGAAGCAAACTCTTTCATCTAGGCGTATACATAATTTTTGAAAGGCTTTACTATCAAGGGGAAAAATTTAAGTTCTTTCCTTTGTAAAAATGATGGAATAACATGAGAGGTTATCCACACATCTTAATAAGCTGTTTAATATCATATTTGTTGTTCCAGAAACAGCGAATGAAAACCTGTCATGCTCTCATATTTTGTCATATCAAAGCGAGGTAGAACAGTTTTTGGAAGCGAAAAGGAACATCCTTTAAAACCTTGAAAAAGGTACACTCGATTTGAATGAGTAACTGAAAAGTGCAAACGTCCCTCAAACCACCAAGTAGCGGCTTTCCTCGGTGAACTTTCTTCTGCAGGCTTGTCTTCTGGGGCGGTGGTTTCATGTCGGTTCATTTTGAATGATACAAGTTGTGCTTACAGGCCGCTTTGCATTTTCTCCATGTTCAATGGTTTTGTAACTGCTTTTATTTTATTTTTTCATCCTGTCTATTTGTCTGTCAACTTTTTAAGGTTCCGCAGTTTACAACTCCATTTTGTTAAGAGGTGGAGGGGGGCTGCTATATCAACTTTAAACGATGACATTGCACTCTAATGAGGTATTTCCCTTGTTTTCGACCCAGTGGGCACATAACATTGAAATGCTGGTTGAACGCCATGGCGGAGTTTAAGAATCATATGTTTTATATGCATCAACATGTCTTGGTCTGAAGGAATTTATTTGAACAGAGACTTCAGCCTCGTGTTCAATTTTTTTTTCCGAGGGACCCGGCAAATATTCGTGAAACGAAAATAAACTATATATATCATCGTTTTCTTGTATTTTATAGTACTGTTCCACAGAATGATTAATTTGTTCAAAATGCCTGAAAAATCATGAAAATAGTGACTTGAAAATAGTGACAGTTTTATACGACTTTTGTCTATATGTTTGTATGCAGTGATTGCTTTAATCGTATTCAAGCAGTTCTTACTTTTTTGTTCTCTCCATGAACCATGTTGTAGAGCCTACTACTTACGCTTGTACACGTTCGCATGAAATGATAGTACCCCGTTCAGTTTGGAATAATTATTACCGTAGATAAGAAAAAGAATCAATCATTGGTCTCCGATGCGGACAGGAAATCCCAGTCCGCATCGGAGACCAATGATAGATTCTATTTATCATCTCCGTTTCAGGTAGAGAATTTTAAAGACGCATTTAAACCTTCTGTCTTTAAGCTGTAGTATTGTTTTTGTTTTTTTGTTTTTTCTCTGGCTGTCGTCGCCAGATCAAGTTAGGGTCACTGATGAGGCTGAAATAGCCGAAACTTCAAAGTTTGGCCCAAGTCTCTTCTTTTGGATGTGTTCTCTGATTTAGAAGGACCTCTTATAGGTTTTAATTTGTCATCACTGCAGCTGGTGTTATGCCGTGTCGCGACCGTTAAACATCTCCCCGTACATCTCCCATAGTGCAGATTATATTTTATTTTTGTCCTTTGAAATCAGAGGATATATGCTGAGAAATCAGAAATTTTTGATTGGTAAAGACTCAAATTCTAGATCTTCCCTTTTATTCATTTACACATATTTGACACTTATCAGTCTTTGTATCGACTGCCCGTCATAAAAGTAAGAAATACAAGTATGTTTTCTCTAGTCTTCGTCGCCAGATCAAGTCAGGGTCACTGATGAGGCCGAAACTTCGAAGTAAGGCCCAAGACCCTTCTTTTGAATGTGTTCTCTGCTTTTGAAAGAATTCTTATAGATTTTAATATTATGTGTTGTCAATTATATACTGCGCATAAAAAGTAGGGGATTTAATGACATAGAAGCGAGTATAAAAATTAATAATAATGACGGATTAAATTACATGTAGTATTGTATATTGTAAGAGCACTATTCAAGTTACAATATTCAGCTGAAACAGAAACAGTCATAGCAGATCACATCACATAGACAAAACATAGAGGATTTTGGGGTCTACACCTCAATTTCGCATCGGCGAAAAAATTATTTCGGACCCGCTCAGATTATATGAATATTCAAATTTGTCATAATTTTACAAATTGAAAACATTCACTTTGGTAGGCTTTATTGCGTTATTTAAGGTGTAGGGCCCTAGCTAATGTCACCATCGGGGAGAGAATTCATAGTTCGCAATGGTATCGTTTATGCCTATCGTTTCGTCATGTGATTAAACCGCATGAAAAACGTATCTGTATCTTGTTAAGTGAGGCATTAGGCGTCTGTCTCAATAAAGTTTGAGTAAAAATGATCAGTCCTTGCTGTGCTGAATTCGTGTGAAATTCAGATGTCGACCCTTTGTCAACTTCCAATTTACTCGAGGTCATGTGACAAGCTAAAGCGTATCAATATTCATACTGTCAATACTCATACTGAAGGTCCGCATGAATATTTGTTTTATGAATTATAAAATAACAGTTTATATTCATCTCCTTTTATTCTTAATTCTGCTTTCTTAAATGTCTTAATGGTCCATACTTATTTTGAGCAGTATATATTCCTCTAACTAGAAGGAAGAATTTTAGGTGCATGTAGGATCATCGAATAGAGGAATATGTAAGTTGTAAAACATGCTTAATTTACAGGCAATTCTGTACAGGCTTTAATGTGGGAAAAGACAGTATCTTTAATGTGAAAAGGGGCAAAGATAATTCAATATATTTATTTCTCCCTTTCTGTTCAGCTTAGATTGGCACAATGACAAGGAAAAAGTTTATGGATGTAAAACTATCTGATTAAAAAAACGCTGAAACAATGCTGTTTCAAAGGTGTGTGCCCGGTGGCATATTCATTTCATACTGCAAACTGTAAACTTTTTAAATGTGAAAGTAAAACTATATCCCGGGAACTTCGAACCTTCAAATGAGAAACAAGACAACAGATAAAACCGTTGAATCAAACGTTATATTCCCGGACTAAACAACAGTATCCAGGAGTATATAACAAGCTTAGAAAATTTAGTCCAATTTTCAGCAATCAAATTTTGAATCACTTTTGAAACCACTGTACCATAAGAAAGACAAATACTTGAGCTGAATTACATGTGTCTCACGTAAAAGTATCTGTAAACACTGAATGTCTTGTAAACGGTATACCTTGTAAAAGTAATTTCATGCACGGGTATAAATGATAGTAATGTTTAAACAAAGAATTGAATGCTGTTGACATAGCATTTGTTTATGGGTTTCATACACGCAAAAAAAATGTCTTTATCAATTTTATTTACATACAGAAAATGTGAAAAATGAAAATAATAATGAGATTAAATTTGAAAATCAACGCACCACACATAATCAGATCTGAACAAAAAAATATTTCGTATTCAGTTAGACACGATAAAACTTCATATTTTCAGATGTTAACATGCAATATCATATAGTCTTATTGTTAGTTTCATATCAATGATTATGCATGAATAAACAGCTACATGTAATATGCATCTATATCGTAAAATCAAATTCATTATTTATAGTAACGTACACCATCTTTACACCAATTGCCACACGGCAAACTTATGTTCTGTTAACCAGTTATAGTTTGCATTATCTGTCACTTCCAGGTCTTTATTTTGTTTCAGAAAAAAATATTTTTCGTTGGAACTGTATTTATAACAGCAAACAGGTTCTTAAAATAAATATTCTTGTTCGTTGGGTGTCATAATCCTATTATGGAGCAGTCCAGTGCAGTTGATATTTCATCAAAGGAAATATCCTGTCTCATTCAGGTAATGACATAACAGGGCCATAAAACAGCTAACAACTAATGGCGTGTTCTGTATAGTAGAGAATAAAATTAAATTTTCACACGAACAATGACAACCGAATGACATGAAATATATTCTAAATTGTTCACACTGATTCCTGAGTTTCTGTTATTCCATTATGGAGAGATAACACCCCGCTCAATTTTGTTCCATTTTCAGTACTCCTGACTGTTTGTAGTTCTACGTTGCAGCGAAATGTCCACATCTAGAAGGTATCATAAAAATCTTTCCAGACTTTCTATTTAGCGAAGAACATGCTCTTGAATTACTACAACGTATCCTCAATAGGGTCAAGTCAGGTAAATTCGGACAGCGGCATCGTTTCCTTTATATGTCAGTTGTTTTAAATTAAAACTAAAAGAATTGAGCAAACAGGGAAAATCCTAATAAGACGGCTTCTTATAACCCGTCCCATCTGTATTTTACTCTTTGCAATGATAAGTCCGAATTTACCGTGTGTCTGAAGTTGCCCGACTCGACCCTATTCGGCTGAGGACATCGCAGCTTTGTTTCTAGATAGGATGCTACTCGTATTTTAACTTGTGTCTTACTTACATTTGCAGCGTAGGAGCTTAATAAATGTTCTTTGAAAGTTGACATTGCACAAAGCATATAACAGAGGGTTGACCGTTGAATTCACATAACACATCCAGTAAGCTGAAACAGAAAAATAAGGTGTATGGATACTTCTCCATGTTTCTACTGTCAATTTTCAAAGGGAGACAACGTTTGTGACTTCTTGTTGGCTTCCCTCGACGACGTGACCCTTCCAAAATGGGGTCTTCTCTTAAAGGAAAGAAGCTGCTCTTAGGAGAGCCAATTTTATGCCCCCGCCATAAAATGGCGGAAGGGCATATAGATTTTACCCTGTCCGTGTGTGCGTATGTATGTGTGTTCGTTTGTTTGTTCGTTTGTGTGTTACCGAAATCGTGTCCGATCCATAACTTTTGATTGCATGGTGGGATTCAAACATTATTTAGCAAAAATAATTATTACGACAAGTCGGTGTGTCGCGTGCAAGAACCATGTCGCTATCTCAAAGGTCAAGGTCACAGTCAGAACTTAAACTTTGTACATAGGCGATAATGAAGTAAGTTCGTGTCCGATCCATAACTTTAGACTGCACGGTGGGATTTAAAAAATATTTAATAGAAATGATTATCATGACAAGATGGTGTGTCGCGTAAAAGAATTATGTCGCTATCTCAGAGATCAAGGTCACAGTCCATAGTAAAACTTTGTACATAGGCTATAATGAAATATGTTCGTGTCCGACCCATAACTTTAGACTGCATGGTGGGATTTAAAAATCATTCAGCAAAAATGATCATCATGACAAGATAATGTGTTGCGTGCAAGAACCATGTCGCTATCTTAGAGGTCAAGGTCACAGTCAGCACTTAAACTTTGTACATAGGCTATAATGAAATATGTTCGTGTCCGAGCCATAACTTTAGACTGCATGGTGGGATTTAAAAACTATTTGGCACAAATAATCATCATGAGAAGACAATGTGTTGCGTGCAAAAACCATGTGGCTATCTTAGAGGTCAAGGTCACAGTCCGCAGTTAAACTTTATAAGTAGGCTATAATAAAATATGTTCGTGTCCGTTCCATAATTTTGGACTGCATGGTGGGATTTCAAAGTTATTTGGCATAAATGATTATCATGACAAGACAATGTGTCGATTGCAAGAACCATGTCACTATCTTAAAGGTCAAGGTCACGGCCGGCACTTTAACTTTGTGCATAGGTTATAATGAAATATGTTTGTGTCTGGTCCATAACTGTCCTGCATGGTGGGATCACAAAATTATCTAGCATAAATAATTGTCATGACAAGACAGTGTGTCGTGTTCAAAAACCACGCTGCTAGTTCGAAGGTCAAGGTCACAGTCAGCTTTGTGCATAGGCTGTAGTGAAATTTTGTCCTGCATGATGGGATTTCAAACTGATTATCTGGCATAAATAACTCTCATAGCAAGTTAATGTGTGACATGCAAGAATCATATCGTTAGCTTTAAGGTCAATGTCACAGTCTGCACTTAAACTTTATGCATAGGCTTCAGTGAAACATATTTATGCACTGTCCATAACTTAATCCTGCATGGTGAGATTCAAATTATATTGCATAAATGATTATCATGTCAAACGCCTAGCTTGAAGGTCCAGGTCACACAGCGCATGTAAACTTTATGGAGAGGCTATAGTGAAAACATTTTTGTGTCCGGCCTATAACTTAGTCCTGCATAGGTCGTTTTGATATTTCGTGTCTCTTGATTTGCCATTTATATTGTACAAGTCTGCCTCTATGAACCTTGTTATCCTACAAGTGCCAGTAGCTTAAGGTGCCATCTTACTTCAGGCATTAGGCGGGGACATCCGTGTCCTATGGACACATTTCTAGTTTCAATTAAGAGTTGACCTCCATTTAGAAGGGGACAAAAAAGAAAACGGTAGAGGTTTTTGGCCTTGAAAGTGTGTCCATTTTAGTGAGCCATGTAACGATTATAGGGGCAGAGCTGTAGGCAACGGGCGTGTCTGATAGTAATTCCCTGCCAGTTCTTTCTATATTCACCCAAAATGACTCGTAAATTGGGACCCCATGTCACAACATATCTTGTCATTATAGAGACTTTACAAACATTATCTCAAAATTATCATTGGTGAGAAGGGGTACCTTTCAGGGGAAGCGACCCTGCCATTATCTTGTTTTTTCTGTTTGTTTGTTTGTTCTTCTTCTTCATCTCCTGTTTTGCTTGCCTTCTAAACTGGGGTCAGTTCTTTATTTTTTTTCTTTAAGAATGGATCCTATTTCGAAATGTCTTTGACGCGGACGGAAGCAAACAGAAGGTTCTAAAAACTCCTTTTCCTTAGTTAATCATAGATAAATGGCTGGAAAGACATGGAGGTGTACCCAGATGCCTTAAGTATATCATCCAGATCTTTATCTATTATTTTGTGCGTGAATTAATATTTAGGATATCCATTCTAGGATCGTCCACTGAGGTAACGCATTTTTTCATGGAGAAAAAAAACACATCCGCCTTAACTAAAAGTCTGTGTAAACATGAGGAACTTTAGTATTCCTTACTATATCATTAATTGCCGATAGCGGTGTTCGTATTTCAGGTGCACTGTCCAAGCCATGTTACATGGATTGCCTTTATAACAGAATTTCGTCTTATGGTAGGCACTCCTATAACCTTGTCCCAAAGAAGTCATACGGATTCAGCGTACCATATTAAGGTAGCTGAAAGCACCTACATATTATTTTTTGCCAATTTCACAAAAGAAAACATTTTTTGTGACTTTCCATATTTGCTTCTCTGGACGAAGGAACTCTTCTTTACTTAAAAATAGACTTTAATGCGTTAAACCATGAGTACGTGTTTCCTAACATTCTGTCAAACTCGAGGTCGATAAAAGATTTTTCGCAAAACGCTTATTTAAGCCTTTATAAATCAGGAAATCAGCTTGTATCGTCAAACCAGACCATGTGACCTTCTGTTTTGTGCAGCAGCAGCATTTCGGAAAAAGAGGATCTTACATGAGTGCTCATGTATTATTGAATTTATTAAACGAGTACGGAAAAAAATAAGATGCTAGCTTTTGCCGAGCATCTTATCGGTTTTCACCCATGAGTTTAATAAATTCAATAATACAGGAGCACGAATGCAAGATTCTATTTATCATTTGACACTAAATATTATTTTACAATGTATTACCAAATTTGGGACTAAAACGTCACGATTTCGCCATTAGAAAACGTGACGTTTTTATTGGCGTCAAAGCAACGTTACGACGTAATTTGCATATTTAATCCATCAGTTGATTATCGTTTTAATGCATGGCTTTATTAGATGTGACGTCATATGATAAAGCCACATCATCGTTACTATGATAAGCGTTGTAAGGACTATAATGACTACGCTTTTTGTAATACTGTATTTTGCATTTCTCTCGGCCTCTTTGCGGAACTGAATGATGAAACTCCATGTGATGATACAATAGCAGACATTCTTTTCTGTCACCTTCAGGAACATGTATATTTGAGCCGCGACACGAGAAAAACAACAATATGGTTGTGCGCCCATTGCAGATTCAGATCAGCCTTGGCATCCCCCCAGTTTGACCAGACTCTTTGTTAAGTACTCAAAGGGTAGCTAAGGGATGCGGATGCCCAGGCTGATCTAAGTCTGCGCTGGGCGCACAACCACTTTGTTGGTTTTCTCGTGTCGCGGCTCATTTGAGCTTGTGCGAAAACGGACCTTAGTCTGTATGCATAGAGTAAATAATAAAATCAGTTTGTGCTTTTTCGAGGACTGGTAAGATTAAAAATGGAGTGTCACAGCATATGTTTTTATGGATATGAAATACAAACATCTCAGATTATTATACACACACCATTTTATCAACAGCTGTGAAAGTTTTCGCAGGTTTGGCTGTTTTCTGGAGTTTCATGACTGTGCATCTTGTCTGGCGGATTATAACTTGCACAGCCTTTTAGGAACTTTTCTGTATTTAGTATTTCTAATACAACAGTGGTTGTATACTTTAAAACTCTGGACACTCTACACTTGTTTACTAAACACATAATTAGATTAGCCATTTAATTATTCAGAACTTATTTGAAATCAGTATATTTTAACCTAATAAAGTTTCAGCCAAAATTATTAAAAGCAAGCATCGTCCTTTGATTAGTATTTGACCTTGTTCTTGCAATAAAAAGAATTAATTTGCTTACCTATACCGTGAAAGACTGGGTTTATGCAGCCACCACAATAAGCTCCTATCACAGCAACTGTGTAGTATGGTGCACTTGTTATGATTAAAGAAAGCAGAGTCGCACTCAAAACCCTGGCTGTCTTTCTGTCATGGTGTTTCCCTTGCCCACTATTCAACACTTTTCCTGTGCGTCCTTTGTTTAAGCATCTTAATGGCGTGCTGTTCAGTTCACAAACTGACTCTGGAAGTGTTCGTAATGCTTTCGCAGCATTTGTGTCTATGTCTCTCCCTTGCACACTGTTCAATATTTTTCCTCCTGTTTCATTATTTAAACAGCTCAATGGCGAAACATGAATCTCACAGATAGGCTCTGAAATGGACTGAAGTGTCGAGCGTAGGCTTTTGTCTACATTTCTGTCCTGGCATGACACTCGTTCATCGTTCAACACATCTCCTTTATAATAGGTTAATGCCTTGCGCTCTGATTGACAATTGCGCTCTGTAAATAATTTGATCGTGTCGTTTTCTACTTCTCTGGATGAATACCTTTTAGCATTAAAAGTCATTGACAATGACTTTGAAAGCCTACAAGTATTTGCAGTTCTCTGATTTTGGCTGTTTAAACCAATGACACTTCGTTGTCTTGAAAGGTTGTGCTCTGAAATTACGTTATTTTTGGGCTTGTTTGAAACGTCTTTCGCTATGTCGAAGGCTGTGTCTATCTCACAAGAGTTTTCTGTTCTCTGAATATTTTCTTGCTCAAGTTTACGATCGCTCTTTTTATACAAAACTGAATTTATAATATTTGTTTGTTTTCTTTTTTCATACTTTTCAAGTGGAAAATTATTTCTGATAACGTAAAGCTCACACGTGTTTTTGTTGCAATCTAAACTATAATTTTCACTACGGACGCCATATGGGCAACATAAACACCAGTTTGATGCTCCTTTAACAGATGGGTTCGTCCTTTCTTGATTTTCATTGGAAACGAAACTATCCTCAGGCCTACAGTTTTGTAGAAGTGTTTGTGATAGCGCTTTCTTACGCCGACGTCTCTGAACAGTTTTTACATACAAATTCAGATAAAGAATCGTTGTAACTATTGCAGGAACATAAAATGACATGGAACTCGTTACTGTCGTTGCGATTAGATTAGTCTGTAAAAATTGTACATAGCACTCACCAGAAGGCACTATTTTTCCGCCGTCTATGTACGGCCACGCGAATATCCATGGAGGCCAAATTAAGAAAGAGACCAACCAAGCTGAGGCAATCATCATTCCCATCTTCTTAGGCGTCCGCCTTGCTCTGTACGTTAAAGGTTTTGCCACTGACCAGTGTCTGTCCAACGCAATAACTAAGAGATTTGCTAATGATGCTGTGCACAAACCATAATCCAGAGAAAGCCAGATGTCGCAGGCTAAAGGTCCAAGGGGCCAGTATCCAATCAGCAAATACACTGTGTACACTGGCATCAGTATTATACCAACTGTTAAATCAGATATTGCAAGACTAACTAAACAAAAATTACTTAGTGTTCGGAGTTTTCTGTTTGTTTTAAATGCGATAATAACTAATAAATTACCAAAAATTGTTACTAAAGTTAAAATCCCGGCAATCCCTGATAGGATTATTACTACTAATAGATTTTCCATACTTGTGTCCTCAGTAAATGTTCCATTGAATGGTTCAACTGCACCTGAAAATATTTTAGAAAAGAATGCCTTAGTCGGGAAGTCAGTGTCATTCTTTATAAACTATGAAAATGCATTAGTTGCATCTTGCCATAAATTTATCTTCCTAATAAAGTGGCGTCAACTGTATAACTTTCTTATTTTTCTTTAATCTTTCAAGTTCAAAGCAGATCATTCATATTTCCGTCTTTTTTTCAAACTAACTGTGTTGAATTAAAGAACGTCTCTTGGAATAGAGTTAGTAGACAAGCCTCAAAAGCAGGCTTTATAAAGCAAAAACATAAAGCTTCTGAATAGAGTTCACTGTACGAAACATGTGAGTTAATTAAGCGAACAGTATCTTCACGACATTGATTTGAACCACATCTTTAGAATAATCAGTGTTTTTTTGTGTGTGTGTGTGTGTTTTTTGCCAATGCAAATTGTTTTTGTTCAGATCCGACTACGCATATTCGGACCTGCACCTGCACAATGCTGGATATTGTGAAATTACTAAAGCAAATTTCGCCTCTTCTTGCCCAAGACTGAAGACAGGTCGTGTCACAACGCGTATCGTTTCTGAAAGATTCTATTTCTGAACTTTTGTTTCAGTTCGTTTATTTTTTTTTTTTTTTTTTTTTTTTTTTATTCTGAGTGAAAATGCGTTGAGACAAGGCTTGTAATTTCCTTTATGTCACCCAGAATATTTCAAATCCGATCATCAATGTCTCATAAACCAACTGAATTTCCTCATCAGTGCATTTCGAAACATATGTAGGCTACCATATTGGAATTTCAATATCGGGGAAGTCACGTTTGATCAATTCAAATGGTATTTAATTCAGTGAAAAAAAAATATGAATTTAACAAGCATCAGACAACCTCAGCTGCTGTTGATGTTTTATGCATTCCAGTGGGAATCACGGTAATTAGAATCTGATTCCGAGACTAGAACTTTCGCATGATTTCAAAAGTCCTTGATTACATCCGGGCAAGATAGTTTCATCTTATGTGTTGTCTTTGCATCTGGCGTTCTGAGAATATTGCTTAATGATTAAAGAACATTTGAGCCGCGACACGACAAAATCAACAAAGTGCTTGCGCTGGGTGCACAACCACTTTGTTGGTTTTCTCGTGTCGTTGCCCACTTCCGACTGAACGTAAACTGACTTGTTTCGATCTTCTTTCTTAGCAAGTCAAGATAATGCTGATATTGGAGTGTAAAAAAGAATTAATAACTGTTCTCACCTGGAAGAAAATGCTATATCATATTCGATTTCATAAAAGGGTGTGTTGTGATAAGTAATTGCAGACATCTATTTGACTAAATATTAAGACCAAACAATATCTGAACATTTCGTTAAATATCTGTAAAGCTACAACTGTCGGATAACCCAGCGGGCACATGACGTCGAAATGACGTCGACGCGACGTAGTTACGTCAGTACGACGCCTTTTCAACGTCATGTGCCCGCTGGGAAGCTGTATCCCGCTTCACATGTATATGGCCTACATATGAAGAAAACAAAACATGAAATAAACAAATCTCCCATGTATGAGCAGTTTATCATGAACAGTTGCTTAATAGAAATCTCTTATGAAATGTTACTCTATACACAGCAGTGAAATAATTACAGGGAAATTTGAAGCATTCTTTATCTCTTGAGCTACTTTCAAACACTTCACAAATTGTTCGAGTATTAGCTGTTAAATATCAGGATTTCAAACAATACGAAACGGCATCTGACAAATATAATAGCATTTAGCATTTTCCCCCTAATGCATAAACATAGAGAGGGAAAACATGGAAAAGGTCATACTTACTTAATACATGCCACCCACATATAAATAGATGTGAAATATATCACGATTAACCGAAAAAAAAAAAAAAAGAAATGGCCTGCAGTACGCTTACTGAGCATTTTATATAAATGAGCCGCGACACGAGAAAACCAACAAAGAGGCATGTGCGCCCAGCAAAGTCTCGGATCAGCCTGGGCATCCGCCCAGTCTGATCAGAGTCTTCGATGTCCGCATAGAGCTAGCTAAGACCCTTAGCTATAATTTAAGCACATAGTGAAGAGTCTGATCAGACTGGTCGGATGCCCAGGCTGATCTGAGTCTTCGCTGGGCGTACATGCCACTTTGTTTGTTTTCTCGCGTCGCGGCTCAAATGGGTAAATATTTTATCAAGGGAAACATGTTTTTTTTTACTTCTTCTTTGCTTTCTGGGATGAAGTGGCACGGCCAAAAAATTGGATTCACACTGAAAGGGGCGAATGTTTCCTTTAGAGTTGACCCCTACGGAGTAGGACTCAAAAATGAAAATGTTGCTTCCTATGAACCCGCATATCATTTTAATCATTTCAACTTTCTCACGAAACATTAAAAAAAGAAATATAATAATGATCGATAATTTGGCAAATTTATGATATGTCAAGGTCACTGGAAAGAGGATAATCCAAGAAAGAATTTGAATGCGCGGGATTCCCGAAAAAAAAAGTAGAAGGGATACGCTCAGCAATCACAGTTAATCAGGATTAAGTTATATCATGATTAAAGCTTCGGTCACACGGGCATAGTTTCTGTGGCAAAGTAGATTTGGCATAGAAAAGTTTGCTCGTGTGAATGGAAAAAATGCCACATTTTCATTGCCAAATTATATGGTAAAGTTTCTGTAACAAACAAAATTTGTCCGTGTGAACAGAAAATTTGCCATAGAATATGTAACAAAGAAACTAGCTATTGAGATGAGCACAGAAAACTTTGCTCATTATCAAATCAGTTTGAATTTGAAGAAAGTATATTTAACCAATAAGAAAATGTGGCACAGATGGCCGTTTACACGAGCAAAGTTTGTTTGTCCAGGTAATTTTTACGAGAAGTCTTTTGTCGTATGAACACGGTAGCAAATATTTTATTGCCAAAGTTTATTTGACAAAGATTCTATGCCACATTTTTCTTTAACAAATTATTTGCTCCGTGTGAACGCAAAATGTTTGCTAATCTTTCTTTGTTACAATTTCTGTGACAAAGATGCTTTGGTCATGTGAACGGCGCTTAATCGTAAGTCCTTTCTTTAATCGACCTCGGACAGGAATTGGCTGAAAAAAACTCACATGCACGGATAGGAGATTTGTGCTCTTGCTAAGTTATGAGAGTGATTATTAAATAATGGCAATACTTTTGTAGATTAGTAAATTTTATATATAAACAAGTATGCTTCGTGCAATACCAAAGAGTCTTTTGAACTTTCAAAGTTAAGTTTAAAATTGAAATTCTAAGATTTTACCATAGCAACATATGACGTCACGTTCATGCTGGGTACGGCGTTTGATTTGTTCCGACGTCATTTTGATAAGAAAGTGTTTGTATTTATAAAGAGAACTTGAGAATTTTGGAACACCTTTTCCGTTTTTGTTGAGTTTTGGCTTAAATAAGACACATATAATGTTTGTTATGAAAATGTTCAGACATCTGATATGAAATAAAGCAAGAACAGGGTTAAATAATTCATTTTATGGCTGTTGACATTTTATTCCTAAATGTTCAGTCTTATGCTGAAGTTTCTTAATTTGTTGTCAAGTACTGGATCATTATTGTTCTTTCTGCTATACAATTATCCCAGTTTTGGTCCCTCAGGCTTAAAACCAGCGAGAAACGTTACATTTTACTCGACCGAAAACCTTTCGCGATCTGTATTTCTGCCAGGTTTGAGAGCAAGTCATGAATAACTAATAAAATCAAAATTAAGATTAATCTGTAGCATCCGAATAAATTAACTCACGGTAAACTTTCATTTACATAATAATTTGATACACTAATATTTGCCTTCAGATATTTAGTTCGTACGGTATAAAAGAAGAACTAGCGGCTTATTGATGTCTCGCCCCTTTGAGGTTATCTTCTGATGAATATGAATTCGATTAAGTAGGTGTTAGTTTGAAAATCGCAATGCTTCGTTAAGACACGTGATCAATTCGTTTCTCGCATCCTGCGACAGATATACATGTATTGATGAGACTGTCACAATTTTTTTCAGTGTGCGTTGAGTAAACCTATGCAATGACACATTTGATCAACGCGGTAAAGACAAAAATAATGACGGAATGAAAACATTGTACGGCCAATTATATGCTCGTCCGAAAACGTGGTCCGGCCATGGCCGGACCGGCCGGACCGCCGACGACGGCCTTGTTATATGTCATTTACTTTTCTCTTTAACGTATTATATAACTCGAATACTGCTCTTACACATAGCAAATGAGATAAATGCCAGTTGCCATTACTTAATGGTCGCCCCTCGTAAAATATGCCAGTAGTTTATACCTATTTGGTAAGTCTGTCAATTTATGACGACAAAATATTCATGACTATTCAAGAAGTGTATGCATGTATTTCGTCTCTGCATCCGTAACAAAGACGTTTTTACTCAAATTTAAAGAGTAACTACACTTCAGGAACTGACTGAATCAGATCCCAAACCCTATCCCCAACATCAAAGGGAAAGATTGACAAAGACATCCCAACAAACAATAAATTACAACTGATAAGCCGAGTCAGCAGCTCTTTCCCAAATAGATGGCAACTCGGCTATCTTTATTGAACTAAATAATTTAGACCAACAGACGGGTTACAACGGACTAAGCAAATTATATGAAAAACATTTAACAATTATTTTTACCTATTTTCTATTTTTATGATAGAAGGATTAAACTGAGAACACAATAAATTAAACAGCAACGAACATAAAACAAATGCAACCGCAACAAAAGTACCGCCTTGGGACGGTCAGTAACAACTACTGGGGGGTTTAAACCGGTTTTACTGGGCCCAAACCTTCACCCTCACCCTCCGCTGCGGTGCACACAATTAGTTGGTAGTTCGGTTCGTATGGAAGTCCCCTAACTCATCAGAGAGTCATTACGGTCAACAATTAAGATCAAGAAAAGACCGTGATGAAGCAAGGATGAGGACTCGACAGCCAAAACGTGTTGAGACACCCGGAGATCCCTGGGGCGTCAGCAACACCACTGGAGTACTGGAGCAAAAGAAGACCACCAGTTGAACACCGGTGGGCCAAGAAACAGACAAACATCCGGCCCCAACCAACTAATATATAGCTTCATGTAGGGGCTATCATAGAGTCTGAACCCCGACCCATCGGCGTGCAATTGAAGAGGACAGCAAAGTTGTCAACCGCGATTGGGTTAACCACTAAGCATGCAGACTGTCGCATTACATCTATGTTATAGCCAATGCGTTTAAATCGTATGATAATTTTCTTAAATTGATCGGGAAATTCTGTTTTCCCTACGATTTTGCGTAATTTATATACTAAGTCACCATAAAATTCAGGTTCCGATAGGCCTTGTTGCAAAAGTGACCTTAACCCTATATTATATTTAGAAACCAATTCAAAGTGTCTACGATAAAATTTAGAAAAAGCTTTCCGAAGTTTATAATACCGATACCCCTGCTGTAAAAGCTTGGCAGTCAAACTTTTATTACGAGCATTGAAGTCAGCCAGATGACTAGACACCCTAGCGAAGCGAATAAGCTGAGAAATGTAAACACCATAAGAAGTGGTGCGGGGAGCATCACCATCCAAAAACAGAAAATTAACAATGTCGAAATCAAAATCATCGCGTTTGTCATAAATTTTAGATGAAACAAATCCATCCAAAATAGATAAATGTAAATCCAAAAATGGGGCCTCGGTATCAGAAGTATTTGCTGTATTTAACTGCAATTCAGCAGGATAAATTTGACTAACATTTTCTTCAAAATAAGGGTTGTCAATATTTAAAAGGTCGTCCAAGTATCTAGACGTTGAGTTGAATGCTTCGATGACATGAGCTTGAGTATCATCAGAAAGAGACATCATAAAGTCTCTTTCATAGCAAAATAGAAACAAATCTGCTACAAGAGGAGCGCAATTAGTACCCATCGGAATTCCTATAATTTGTCTGTGTAACTTAGTACCGAATCTGATGAAAATGTTATCTAGAAGATATACTAAAGCATCACAAGCATTTTGGCAAGACCACATTTTAAACCTGTTTTGGTCATCGGAAGTAAAAAAAGCATGTTTATCATTGCAAGCAAGATAAAGAGCACCCTCTCTCTGAAAAGTAGTCTCAATTAAAGTTATTAGTTTCTTTTTTATTAAATTATGGGACAAAGTTGTATAGAGTGTAGAAAAATCGTATGTAGACAAACTAGACGCGCGATATCCTCTAGACTTCAGTTTATCAAGAACCTCGGTAGAATTTTTAATTGACCAAAACAAATTTTTTCGTGACCGTTCGTAAACTTTTTCACAGTACCTAATTACCAATCAAGTTTGTTTACACAACACTCAGTTGTGTTGCATACCTTAAATCAGTTGTGATTGTTTTAAAATAAACTACGCGGGGGTATATCTTTCAGTTTACTAGGCAGCCGGGCCGCGTAGCGCAATCGGTAGGGCACCTGACTCATAAGTAAGATGTCCTGGGTTCCAAACCCGGTCTGGCCACATACTTTCGTTTCTCCTTCTGCTGATTCAAGAAGGGAAGTTGTCAGTTACTGCCGAAAGTATGTGCACTTATAGCTCTTCTACGCTTTCTACTTCAGTGGTGGTAAGGTTTATTCACTGAATAAGGGATGTCACACCTGTATGATTCAGCATATTATGCATGTGCAATCAGTGCACTGTTCAAAATCTTTTCACCTGGCTAGTTGTGCGTAAATACATGCTTAGAAGCCACTTCATGACTCCTTAAATTAAAAGCATGGAAAAGGCCAAATTCTGAACTTCTTGATTCGAATGCTAATACTCTGCAGTTGAAATACATATCTGAACTGGTTTCTTAACTAACTAGATATTTGTGGGAACTGGACCTAAAAACAGATATTCAGAAGACTTTGAAAAACGGCATATAAGCAGTACTGAAGGTCTTAAGGTGGTGATTTGTGGTAAATACAAAAATCTGCATAAAACCATAAAAAATTAACGTATCTCCCTGAAAGTTTGCTGACTTCTTATTTTTGTTGTTCACTACAGTTTAGAATACAGAATAAAGGGACATGCTGTACAAAAAGTGTTTTATATGGAAAAAATCAAAGGGTAATTTTGTGCGCAGAAATCTAGAAAATTAAATTCATTCTTGAAGATATACTTAGCTCTGAAGTTTCTTTGATGCATTAAAAAGAGCGTCCTAGTAATTAATTGTTCCACCTCTTTCCCAAATTTGTAAGGTAGACCAGATGAAAACAGTCACTTTTTCTCAATTGTCTGACCATGTATGGTGCATGTACACTGCATGCATTAATTAAATACAGGTAGAGCAGTTATACATTTATCATACTCACAGTATAACATAAAAATTCTATATATTGGGACAGTTAGGTCTGAGCAAATAGTGCAAACCCAGATCAGACAGGAGCAGTCTGATCAGGGTCTACATTATTTGCCACCTCATTTGCATTTTTTGGGCACATTACTGCACTGTAAAACCAAACTGTTCCAATTTTAGGACAGTTGTGGTAATTATTTTTACTGTTCCAATATTTAGAATTTTTACCACCATGACACAGGTGTGTATATGACATTGTTCAACCTTGAAAATGGACTCTACTGTGTATTTTGACAAATATCTAGAGACAGAAAAGACCATTTTTATCTGCACAGCCTGAAAATGTGTGAAAAAAATGGAAAAAATAATTGCTAGGACGCTCTCCATAATGTAGTAAAGAACCTTCAGACCCTATTACAATTTTAATAACGATGGTTATTTTGCAGATTTTTGCACACAAAATTACCCTTTAAAATTTTCTTATATAAATCTTTTTAACTTCAACAAGTCCTGCATTTTTGGATTCTGAATCATGAGAAACAACATAAAGAAGGCATCTGCTAATTTTGGGGAAGATCTGTTATATTTTCAGCATTTTATGCAGTTGTTTTTTACTTCGCCCCAAATCAGTGATTATCGCCACCTTAAGAAACAGTTTTCAAACCATAAGAACTTCTTGACTGGCTTTCACCATGGCAGTTTTTAAGCTTCCCACGACTGATGCTTATTAATATATGTCTTTGCATAGATATAATTGGATTCTGATATATTTCCCTCTACATTTTATTCATTTTACTGTTTACCATGTACAAGCTTATTCTTGGATTTTCCCTCAGAATGATATATAAACACAGGTACGAATGTAGTCTTACCGGGGGTCTTACAAGCAAATTAATGTTCAGATTTAAGAAGGAGCATGAGTCTGCTTAAGGTGGTGATAATCACTGATTTGGGACAAAGACAAAAGTCTGCATAAAATACCCAAAATAACACTGATCTTTCCAAAACTTAGCAGATGCCTTCTTTATGTTGTTTCTCATAATTTAGAATCCCAAAATGCAACGATTGTTAAAGTTAAAAAGTGTTTTTATAAGAGAAGATCAAAGGGTAATTTTCTGCGAATAAATCTGAAAAAATAATATCATTATTGAAAATATACTTAGTGCTTACAGTACCTTGTTGCATAATGGAGAGCGTCCTAGCAATTTTTTTTTCAAACTCTTTCGCACATTATCAGGCTGAGCAGATGAAAAAAAGATGCAGTTTGTGTCCAATTTTTTTTTGTCAAAACACACAGCTGAGACAGGTGAGACTATTTTAACAAGGTTGAACAATTTCATCTACACACCACTGATCATGTCAGTAATGTATTATTTATATTGTAGGTGTTAAGATAGGTATACTTGCCTACCCTATATTTAATAAATGCGTCCAGTGTACATTTACTTTGTACATGGTTGAACATTTGAGAAAAAGCTACCGTTTTCATCTGGTCTACATTACAATTTGAGAAAGAGTTGGAATAAATAATTGCTAGGGCGCTCTTCATTATGCAATAATGCACCTTTAGCACTATGTGAATTTTCAATAACGATATTATTTTTGCAGATTTATTCGCAGAAAATTACCCTATGATCTTTCCTTATAAAAACACTTTTTTAAGCAGCATGTACGTCTATTTTGTATTCTAAACTGTAAAGAACAACAAAAATAAGAAGTAATAAGCTAACTTTCAGGGAGATACGTTACTTTTTTATGGTTTTACACAGATTTTTACATTTACCATAAATCACCACCTTAAAAAGTCAAATCCAAATCTCTGTTTATGTGCTTAACTTTATATCATAGCAGGAAATCCCACCAAAATTCAAAAGAATCATCTGAAAATCGTAGGAGGAGTTGTGCTGACAACATTTCTACAGACTCGAGAAGAAGTATTTCTAATCTTGCAAGGGCTTATAATATGGGCACCTACACACCATGCCAAGACATCTTACTCAGCTGCAGAAGAATCTGATGAAAACTGTAGCAGTAGCTGAGCTGACAGGGTTCTAAATGACAAAAGTCTAATCCAGGGTCCCTAAAAAATACACATCTACACGTCATTGCAAATATATAACCATGTTTCAAAAAAATTGTATGAAAACTATAGGCGGAGTAGCTCTTTTATACCACCATAATGGACAGACAAATGCAAAACAATATATAGCCCAACAAATGGTGAGGGGGAGGGGGGCATACTTAACCTCGTCCCTATGTTACCTTGTGATTTAATGTTAAACTCTTTTTAAATATTTTTGAAGGCCTAAAGTTCTAGGATGCCTAGATAAATTCAGCTCATAATTAGGCAGACGACATAGGCTTGCCAAAACTAAATCTTATGGCAGTGCATGCCACTAATCCCACAGTTACTTCCGGGTCACAGGCTAAGGCTTAAAATATACAATCATAAAGGGCAAGTAAAAGGTTAAGCGATCTATGCTGTCCTATGAGAACCTTATTTTTTGTTATCTTTTATTTTTATTTTATTTTTTTTTTGTTGTTGTTGTTTTTTTTTCCTGAACTTACTTAGTTGCTTTGACAGTTAAAATGTTGGACAGCCATGGATGGGTCCATGAAGTATAAACTACGCAGTTACATGTAAGCAAAGCCTTATCTGTGCATGGCAATCAGACAAGAATATAGTATGTCCTTGGCCTTAAAAGTTCAGACAACAACGAAGACAAAAAACAATTAAAGCCAACCTGAAAATGAAACTAACTTAGATTAAAGTCATTAATAGAATGTCTCTTTATAGCTCATTCAGTAGTGGCTGAATGTTAAAATTACTGGGCTTTAGTGGAACAACCATGCTGTCAATAAGACTCTCGGAAGATCTGAAGGTAGATGATATTGATCTGCGGGATAAGTTCTCGATTTTTTTTATGTTTCATAACAATGTAAACACTGAACCCCAAAACTTAACAGAAAGTACTTATCGTCCCATCTTTAAGACCAATGGGAAAGGAAAACATAGTTATATTCAACATAAAATCAATCAGTATATTAACTGAATTCGTCGGTACTTATCCTTAGACGCTACATTGTACAAAGTTTCAAAATTAGCAATATTTATGCATACTGAGCCCTAAACTGGATGGGTCCATTCATCATTATTTATTTCGTGTTTATTTTTTATAGAAATCTTTCAGGTAAATTCTATGCGAACGGCGTAAATCCTGAGGTGACGCCGCAGAACGCGTCGTCTAATCTGGGTCTGCATTGTCTGCACATGTTTTTTTTATGGGGCGCTAGACATAAATTGCTTTGGCTGTACTAATTCGGCTGTAGCTCGTGAGCAATCCAACTAAACTTTTGCTGAATGACACTCGTCCCTTGCTTTATTTTATGAGCATCTGCGTGAGGTTTGAAGGAACTCTCTCGTCTTGTTCCCCCGCGCCCAGCCCCCCTTCCATTATTAAATAAGTAATAAAGGAGAAAAAACTATATGTTTCTAGTTATATCAATTTAAATAGTACATTATAGTTTTGAGTGTGAAAGAAAAATAAAAACAGTTTAAACTTTCATAATTATTTACAGAATTAGTATTTTTGATGAGGGTTTATTCAATGACATTTTATTTAATAAGTCCTGGTCTAATTCGTTATTCTTGTGAATTTAGTTGATGTTCTCTAGTAGAAATACATCTTGAGTAAGCGCACAGAAACGTACCCAAACGCAACTGCATTACCCTAACGGACAGTTCGATTTAAAAATGCAACTCTGCGTGAAAAGATAACTCAACTCTAGATACGATTATATAAATTTAAAACTGGATTTTGACATAATTCTAGATATTTACAAACCTTTGAATGCTGTGTACATTGTCTCGAAATTCTCTTTAAAATCTCTTTGATAAAATATCCATGTAACAGGTTTAGTTCGTCATGCTGTTGTGAAATGCTAAATTTCATACGGGATTGTCGTAGAATCAACAACCACTCTGGTTTCTAAGGAAATGAATCCACTGGGATTAACGGCATTTATTTGTGTGAATTCTAAAAACGATTGCAAATAGGAAATTCAGTCTGTTATCAGTACTAGTGGTCATGCATTCTGTGGAGCATGTACTATAGAGATGGAACTGTAATTCTGCTAAATATTGGAACATCTTTAAGGTGTTTTGTTTTAAGTAATGTTTTTTCCGCCATTCTTGCAAAGGCAGACAACTTTTGGGTCTTCCTGTTTGTTTCCCAGAACGACAAAGGCCTTCCGCAATCGAGAAGAATTTGCTCCTCTAGGAACAAATTCTTCTCTTTCAGAGTGGACCCCCCCCCCCCCCTTATAGAAGGGAGGCAATACTTAAAATGGCAGAGCTGTTTCCCCTGAAAGTGCACCTATTCACCTCGAACCCAGTTAGAGAAATTATTCATTCTAAAATTGATTTCGAGTGCACTTAATATACTGAAAGGCAAAAGTGAACACCAAGATGGGAGTTGGCCTGAAACTTACTGACTGATTAAAACAAAATGGTTAGACCCCAACGAATTTTCCGCCAATTTTAGCAGGGAAATCAGATTTTGTTACTTTCTTTTGCTTTCATCTGGAAGTCACAAACCCTTCGAGAATGGTACCATTCGTAAAGGAAATTCTTAAAGAATTTACCCTCGGGAAACAAATTGTTTTCCAAGGAGTAAACCTCATCGAGAAAGAATGCAAAAGATAAAATGAAATAGTTCCCTGACAATGTAGCCATTCACGTCAATAATCGCAACGAAAAGGCAAACAGTGAAGACTAGAAATGAGCCGCGACGTAAGAAAACCAACAATGTGGTCGTGCGTCCAGCGCAGACTCAGATCAGCCTGGGCATCCGCCCAGTCTGATCAGAGTCTTCGCTTTCCGCATGAAGGTAGCTTAGTCCCTCATCTACCCTTTAAGCGCTTAGCAAAGAGTCTGATCAGACTGGGCGGATGTCCAGGCTGATCTGAGTCTGCACTGGGCGCACAACCACATTGTTGGTTTTCTCGTGTCGCGGCTCAAATAGACCAGTCGAATTCGCAAAAAGTAATTTCAGTAGGCACAAAATGTTAGAAAACATTGATCGGCTAATTCGACATTACGCACGTAACTCATGCATTCTAAGAAACATGCTAAAAGAAAACATTGAATCAACCTTGTTTTAACACTTTGTATCTGACATTGAATCATAGTTGATTCAGTGCTGTTTTAAAGTTGAGTGCATGCTGGGATTCGACCCAATCCCAACAGTCAACCAACGTTGTAACACATTTGAAACAATATTGATTCAATTTTTTTACAACGTCGTGTCCCCACTGGAATGGTTGACTCTGACTTTTGTGTCCAACTATTGGGGTACATTATTATTATCACGCTCATCTCTTATCAGCTGTTAATGTTTCAAGACGATTTAATGTAAATGAATCGTAAGTTAATGGATTGTACTCTAAGGATAATGAATAATTTTATCCTTCCATTTAGTTCTACTAAATTAAAGGCTGCTTTCAGGCTTTCAGTTAGGGTCACTTAAAAAGTTAAGCCCGTTTTTATTATTTTCCGGAACAAAAAATAATTCCAGATTTTATTTATTTATTTATTTTTGTGGGGGTGGGCAGGGGATATTTTATGAAACAATGGCCTATTGTTAGTACCGAAAATTGCATGAACAAACGATGTAAACCGATGGTAATATCATATGCCTCTCAGAACAACAGTCTGAACATGGGTTGCACCGTTTGTCATTCACCAAGCTCTTAACAAACTGTCTTATTGACACAACGGAACTTTGATGGATGGATGGATGACTTGCGATTTTACGTCGTTCTTAACAGTGTTTCAGTCGCATCAGGGTGATGGGAGGATGATAATGAAAGGCTGTCTGCAATGGAACCCCGTTGACGGCTGGAAAGATAACAAAAGTAACAACCAGGACCCAGTTGTTCAAAGCATCGTTAGTCTAATGATCTCGTTAAGATGTCAATTCATGAAGTGTTTTGCAACTTTATAGCCAGATATACTGATAATTTTGTCGAAAATATGTGAGAAAAGCTTCTCTCATTTATTTTTTCAACAAAAAATATTGGCATATTTGAGATATTAACATTTGAAATTTTAACGTCTCGTTAACTAACGACGTTGTTAGTTTTGAATAACTGGGCCTAGAATGGTCAACAGGTCGTCGTATCCGCAAATGACTGCTCGGTTCGCTCTGCGAACATCCTCATTAGCTACGCGATGCTCAACAATCTTCTGTATCAGCTCATCTCGAAGGTCTGCATTCTCTTCTCTAATTCTGCAGTCAAAGTTCACGATTCACAAGCATACAGAAAAAAATGGATATGACAAGGGAGCGCATCGATTTCACCTCCAAGAGAGATGATTTTATGTCATCAAATTGGATGCAAGTCATTTGTTGGTCCTGAATTGGCTTGCTCGATCCTTCAGAAAACCTCCGGGGTTTTTTCTGTGACATTTGAGGTATACGAGGGGCGTTCAGAAAGTTTTGCAAATGGCCTCATAACTTTGTTTAGGGGGCAGACTGGTTATAAATGCTATACATGTACTGAAAGCACTACATTTTATCTTTACAATGATACCAAATAAAATAAGGAGGCACTTTTTCTTGTTGATTTACAACGGATTTTATTAGGCATTACTTACACCACTGGGCTAATTTTATTTGTATAATCTTTTCAGTGTTAGGCATTCAAGTCAAATATCGTTGTAAACGGTTTGTCCATCGTTGCCTACAGTTAGAAAGATGGCAACCAACTGTTATACATTTTTTCCGTTAGCTGTGGTACAGTGGAATGCACTGCCTGCTAATGTTGTTGTTCTGCCTACTCTAGATCACTTTAGAGAGACAGTCCGGTCTTGTGACCATTCTATGCCATAAAGCAAAAGGAACATCGTTTTTAACCTGCTTTTATTTGCCTTTCACCACCTTTTTAACATTTTAACGCTTTCATCTTTTATTCAGCACTGCATTACAGCCTTGACACGCAGAAATTCCTGCACAAAATCCTCGCGAGGGATGTTGCAGTATAAAATAAATAGATAGATTTATTCCTTGCAAAACAATGAGCAGTTCTTATGACATTATTGAAATCGATGCCAACGTCATTTTTGAAAAATTGTAAAGGCTTTAATTTTTGCATTACTTTGAATTTATTAAAGGCTCTCTTTAACCAATGCGAATGCTCTTGCTGACAAAATTTTGAATTCTAACATACTTGGTTTCATTACAAAAGCATTATAACTTTAGTAGATAGGGAGAATTTGCCACTTCAGAAAATACGGAAAATACACACTCATGGGACAGTATGGAACATAGATTAAAAATAATTTCCGCGACATTTGCAGAACAACATTGTCTGGGCGTCTTTAAGTAGCAAAGATAAAAAAATCAAAGACTGCTCATATACAGATTATTGCCTACTAAAGTAAAATTCTGCAGTGCCTTTAGGCTATACCTCTTTCAAAGTAGTTGAAAATGCCTCCTTTACAAAAGTACACGCTTATTTGCAGACTTGGCATATCATAGCTGTATGTGTTTTTGCTATCAAAGGTTCTGGCTATATGGTGGTTATCAAGAAATTACGTCATTTACAAAACTTTCTGAACGCCCCTCGTATACTGTTACAGTTCCCAACTTCTATTCTGTTACCTTTAACTCCCTCTAGGGTCCAGCCAGGTAAATTCGGACAGCAAGTAAATTCGGACATTGCACATATTTTGGAATTAAAACAAAATAAACTGGACAAACAGTGGAAATCCTGATGAGACGGCTCATAATGAGCCGTCTCATCTGGATTTTCACTGTTTGCAATGGTATGTCCGAATTTACCCGATGTCCGAATTTACCTGACTCGACCCTAGGTATCATTTGATGTTGTTTGTCAGCACTTACCTCCATTTTATACCTTGTGCAGGTTTTATCGAGGCTTTCATCTAGGGCTTCTAGTTCCTGCTCTTCCTCAGCAAGAGCGTCATCGGCAAACCGCATATTGGTTATTGTTCTGCACTTATACTTGTTGTTATCAAACTTAACTAGGCCTACTAATCCAACCTGCTCTGCGGCTGCAAGCAGGGAAAACAAGTTTAAAGGGTCTGGTGGTTTCCAGGCTGAGATGGACGGAAATAGGCAACCGTTTACCGGTGATATATGCATCCGTTTTAGATGCAGCTGAACTCAGTTCAGAATTTCAAGACCAGAACTTGATAAGGTACACTCTTGACAATGATTACCGTGGCCTACATTTCACAACAACCAGAATGGTTTGAAGAGAAGAACAATGAAATCTCGGGATTCCTTAAACGAAAGCATCGCATGCATGCATTTTGTAGTGGTTCTAGCACAGAAAGGGTCTGCAACCTAAACGTCAAAGTCGCTACCAATGCGTTTACAAACTGGAGAAAGTGGCGGTACAAGCGAACGCTTTAGTTCAACTCTGCGTGGTTGTGTCATAGATATGCCTGTATAGTAATTTGGTGCGCTTTAGACATAATAGCATACCGCTGTTGAATATGAACGTCAGGTCACTGCCTATCGATGGCAGTGATAAACTGTTTGCCACTGCTAGCAGTAAGCAGTGACTGTGCTGGCAGAGAGCAGTGACTGGTAGAAACTGTTCACTGCTAACCTAATTTTTTGTGAAAGGGACCAGCTGGTGGCGGATGAAGGAGGGGATTGCACTATATGTTTTAACCAGGGTGTGTGTATACTCATCAAATGATTTTATATGGCTACAAAGTACAAGATTCTAAAAATCGGGACACCCAGAATAATTACCGTAATTGTGTTAATAAGGAATACTCTGAATTCTCAATGCAGTAATCACAGGGTATAATCGATTCCGCTAATTTTCGCTTCCTGCAGAGACTGTACATCATATTTGGCTTCCGCCGAGACTGTCCGCGAACTCTTGCTTCCTGCAGAGACTACTGTCCTCGAACATTGGCTTCCTGCCGAGACTGTCCGCGTGACTCTGCTTCCTGCTGAGAGCCTCGGCAGGAAGCAGAATCACGCGAACAGTCTCTGCAGGAAGCCATTTATCATGTACAGAAGTCTCGGCAGGAAGCAAGAGTTCGTGGACAGTCTCGGCGGAAGCCAAATATGATGTACAGTCTCTGCAGGAAGCGAAAATTAGCGGAATCGATTATACCCTGTGGTAATGTGTCCAAAAGATGCTGTTTGGAATGGCAAACAGTAAAGGCACTGATCTGGGTCTGCACTGTTTGCTCAGGCCTACCTGTCTCAATATTTAAAATTTAATATGGTTATAAAGTAGGACTTGTTTTCAATAACATGCTATTAATTCATGGATATTGCTATTATTATTTGTCGTGGGCAGGAGGACCATATACAATGTATTAAGTGGTTTCATTATGTTCTGCCTATGACATGAATAGATATAAATTTCATTAATTAGCTTGCAAAATTCCGCGTGTCTTTCAGAAAAATAACAGTAAGCCATAATTACTCCTGTTTTTCGTAAACACGTTAATTAATCAAAAGCCGTTTAACAGTCGCATATAGACAAGGCTTCAGGATTTTGAATCTGGTATAGATTCATTTAAGAATTGAACTTTGCTTTTCAGCGTTCATCGTGTGATGAAGCCAGTGGGCGGATCTAAAATTCCATGAAGCGCGAAGCGCTTCTTGTAGAATTTTAGCGACTACCACTGGCTTCCTCACACGATGAACGCTGAAAAATCAAATTTTTATATTTACACTTTATTTTTAGACACTGCCTGTGATGTTTTCGTGGTAATTAAATGCAGAATATGCAAAAATATGCGTCGAAGAAAAGATAGAAACGACGTATTCGGCCGTTACGTTAAACAGCCGTCGCCATAACGAGCCGTCAATTGAACGTTACGTGGACCAATCAAGACGTTTGTTTGCCTTAGACGTCGCTTGACGGCACCGTCACATGATCAATTGTCCTTTATCGGTGTATTAAGCCAGTTGCTCTATACGATTTACCTATGGGAAGTCAGTGGCAAGTGTAAATATTTGGCCATGGCCCCATCAGACAGGGTCTGGCAGACTGTGATCCTGGAATCACTTTGTTCCGTCGCTTCCCATCCCATTATGAATTTTACACAAAAAGCATGCATCATTCACGCAGCATTGTTCAACAGTGTTAAATACTGATATGTTATAGCAAGAGAATTCAAGAAGACAAGTAACATAATTCCAGCAAACATTTTGCAAGGAATTTCAAATTATTTATTCGCCCTGTTTCGTTAAAACAAACAACTAGAGGAGCGTGTAATAAATAGAGTTACAAAACATATTGATGGTAGTAGTGCCAGATTCATGCTGGGAACTTACCACTGTATTTCTAACTATCGTTTTCATGAATTTAATTACTCGTTCCAGCGGGCACATGACGTCGTGATAACGTCGCATCGACGCCAGAACAACGCCACCACGACGCCATGCGCCCCTGTGGATGGTTTGCATATCTTGAACACGTACATTGACTGTTGGAGGACATTTTCTCGCTAGTAAAATCACCTTTTAGAAGGTAATTATACACGATAGGCTTTCCAAATGATTAAACTCCAGAAACGCTAAAAAAGCTAAGGACAAAACTTACGTCGATTAACTTTCAACAAATGCTTCGTCCTATATCAATGATCATTTTCAAACTTATTTAAAATTGTCTCTTTGAGATGCATTTTGATTAACACCTTTTGTTTATTTCAAGCTTTAATTTGAAACCTGAAACATTGTCCTCTTACATGAAGCTTATAGAGAATCCCGCCCCACCCGTTTTTAAACTTATAAAAGTGTCTCTGATTAGGGTACATGTAGTTCGCCCTTGAGTCGAACACCTTTTGCATTGTCTTGCGCTTACAGATCCTGGCTATTGACCCACATCGTGTTTGGGTCATGCAACAGCTAGCGCACCAAAATGCTGCAACTGTTTAGCCATACTTCGTGAAATAAGGGAATAATAAGGGGTTTTATCCACCTACCCAAATTAGCCCTTAAGTCGATCAGACTTGCCCCTGACTCGAACAGATATACTGATCCAACCATACGACAACCTCATGTAGGGCCTGTGATATCCAGAAAATCCGCATTTCTTAAATTACATATTTTTAAATCATTTGTGTTTGATGTCAAATTAAAGCACTATTTAGGAGATAATGAGACACACAGCAATGTACGCAAATGCAGATAAATCCACCCTGTGACTCCTTGATCATGTAGAAAAACATTCGATTAAGGGGCTCAGTTACCATGTGTGCTATTTCATTTATGATAAGCGTATACCCTTATTGCGTGCATCAAACAAAAGATAAATATGTGTTTGTGCACTTGTCTGTGACTGAATGTATTTGCTAGTGATACAGTGAGCTTGCCGTCTCTGAAACTATATGCCCGTGTTCGACTTCAGGGCGAATCGGTGTTCGACTCAATGACGAAGCATCGGTTTGTGTTAATTGTGAAAATTTTTGTTGATTTTACTTATTCTGACCAATAAATAGTTATCTTTTCGAGCATTGAGAAGCCATGGATTAGTTTAACAAAAATGTTAAATTTCGTAAACTAAGACCCTTTTTGCTATATAAAATTAAGTATTTTAAAAAATTTATAAAATCAAAATTATGACATTTAGAAACAGCTCGATTGGGACGCGTTTGCGACGACAGCTAGTCGTATAATGATGCATGTTTTATATTTGAGAGTCTTTTATGCATATTGTTCATGGATTAAGGTAACGTCTGGTATCTTAACAGGTAATGACCCACCAAGTTAAAATGTTAATGTTATCAGTTTATTTTGTTCGACTTAAGGGCAAGTTCGACTTAAGGGCGAGTTACCCTAATAGCCTTTGTTAGCATTAAGGGATTATTTTGAAACTTGAAAGATTGACCTATTTTCTTACAGAATACTTGTAGAACAAGTATGATTACTCTGTTATACATTTTACATGAATTATGACTCCTTTCAAACTATAAAACTGTCCCATTCAGGGGCATTTTAGTTTCCTCGTACTACGGCCATGGATACGTTCCGCTGAAGTGGGAAGGTGGTGATTGGAGGGGGGAGGGGGTGGAGGGAGGGGAGGACATCGTTATGCAAATTTTGGTCTTTTAGTTTATATTGTTCAAAGGAGTATTATGAAACCGCAAACAATTGTGTCTTTTCTCACAAAAAATGCATCATCATTTACTTATGCATATTGCAAGGATTAAGGCTCCAGAAAGTTCGATGCTTGCATCTCAAATTCTCAAATTCAACAGGATATTTTTTGTTTTGTTTTGGTGTTGTTTATTTTTTAAGCAAAATTAACAAAGTTATGAAATGAAATTTGATTTTTTTCAGCGTTCGTCATGTGATGAAGCCAGTGGGTGGAGCTAAAATTCTATGAAGCGCGAAGCGCTTCTTGTAGAATTTTAGCGACGACCATTGGCTTCTTCACACGATGAACGCCGAAAAATCAAATTTTTATTGTTATATTTACACTTTATTTTTAGACTCTTCCTTGGCTGTTTTCGTGGTAATTTAATGTATAATATGCTTAAGATGCGTCGAAGAAAAGATAGTGACGACCTGTTTGGTCATCACGTTAAACAGCCCTCGCCATTACGTGACGCCAGTAGAACGTTTCGTGGACCAATCAAAACCTTAGTTTCCTTACGACGTCGCTTAACGACAACGTAGCATGATCAATTGTCATTCATCGGTGTACGAAGCCAGTTGCTCAAAAAAGTTTACTTATAGAAAGTCAGTGGTAATAGTAAATAAATGCATTAGACGACTTGAGAGATCCCGGGACGGGTAACACTTATGTCATCGTTGGCATTGATTTCGCCTTTATTCAGGCTTATAACATGATTGAATGGGTTCTGACCAAACTTAATCAGAATGAACCTTGCATAAAGCTCTTTCAAATATATGCAGGTGGATTATCGAAGATTGCTGTGGTTACATGTACTTACCATACCGGACCAGGAGAAAAGCCGTAGGACTTTATGGTGAATGTGACGTCACTGGGTGAGACTTACGGTGTATGGGCATATCTCCATAATATCTGAAATGTTTCTATTTCAACACAGAAAATTTGATCATTTTCGTGTAAGACCGATTTTTATTTCACCAATGAACTCCAAAAGCTGTATTTTCACGATTGGTGAAGTTTCACCGAATGAACATCAAAAGCAGTATTTTCACGAGCGGCGAAGTTTCACCGAATGAACAACAAAAGCAGTGTTTTCATGAGTGCGAACCGACTCGTGAAAATACTGCCTTTGGTCTTTATACGGTGAAATAGAAATTAATCTTACACTGAAATAGTCAAATTTTTACTTTCAGTTTATTCCAAAGCGACGGCCATCACGACAGAGACAAAACTTTTTTATTTCTAACCGTTTTCTTTCAAACTTAATGCTTCCAGTTGGTTTACTGGGTATGATATCGGTTGTAAACAATATTTGCAACTAGAAAATAGCTTGAAATTCATTTTGATAAACATATCTCAAGATGTTTGCTAGGTTAGAATGCCTACAGCAGACTTAGGTGGCTTGACGTCACGTGCATTAAATATGTAACGCTGGTGGTTTTAGAGACGCCGTTAACGTCGTAATGCCATGCAAACAGGCGTGACATGTCAAGCCAGATAAAGCTTAGCCAATTAATCGACAAATAATGAGACCTTTTCACGAAAATCCTATTTTGGAAACAGTGAAATCTAAAGTGCTAATTTCACTGTTTTGAAAAGTGAGATTATCAGTTTCGATTTCGCCGAGAAACCTCTATAATTCATTGAAAAGTATTAAAGAAAAACAAACGTTGTGCAAAAAGATGTTTTACACACAAAGGAGTGGAATACACTGTAAAAATCGCGCATAGCAATAAAACACAAGTGGTTACATATTTAGGTGTAAACATGTTTAGGAATATGTCATATAGCTAAACATGTACGCCTTTTCTATTATTTTCCCGGACAAAGTCTGCTAAACACGTTTTATACTGTTACGCGTTTCGAATGAATCCATTCTCTCTTTTCCCCGTTGAAGAATGAAAAAAAGAGACGAAAATGTTGACAGAGGAAATTTTCAAAATAAAAGGTAAATATAACCAATTTTTTATATGTTTAATTTCTAAACATAAACCTAAACATGTTGCAAATTGAACATGTTACGATTTAAACACATAAAAATCGGACTGCATTTTTTGCATTGATTCTAAACAAATTTTTTACAGTGTAGCATTGTCATAGTTTGCTTAACTATTTGCAAGAAGTTGAATTTTTATTTCCACTGGTAGAAATGGAATTGCACGTTCACGAGGAATAACGGAAATATACAAAATTTGTCAAATAAAGTAAGAAGATAGGAATTAATACAATCAAATCCTACATCCCGCTCTTAAAACCAATAGGAAAAGAAGCACACACACACGGAAAAATCGACACAAGTTCATGAAAGACATGCAAGGCAAACCGAATGAGCAGCTCTTTCCAATAAAGGTGGTCATTCAGCTACCCTAATCAAAAATAGCATTAACATCTATTTTTATCTATTTTACTTTTAATTTACAAAACAAAAAACAAAAAGCAGATAGGGTAGCAAAACAGGTGACCAAACCGCCAAAGAGCATAGGCAAGCGGACAAAACACAATGAAACATCAAGGGACCACAACAGAAGTACCGCATTGAAACGGTCAGCAAAAGATTAATGGGGGGGGGGGGGCTTAAACATGTTTTACTGGTACAAAACCTTGCCCTCTGCTTCTGCAGTGGTTCGAACCAAACTGCTAACATTAAGTTAGCAGTTTGGTTAGCATGAAGGTTTCCTAACCCATCAATGAAACATCATTGGAAACAAACAAATCACGTATAATACCGAAGATGAATCAGAGATGAGGAGTCGACGGAAATATCGTATTGCAACACCAGGAGACCCCTGAGAAGTCAAACAACACCACTGAAATACCTGCGCAAAAGAAAACCATCAGTTAGACCCCGAACAACCAAGAAGAGGCAAACTCCAGCCCCAGCCAACTAAACTAAGTAGCTTTATGTCGGACCCATCATTGAGTCTGATAAGTGACCAACTGGCGTGCAATTAAAGAGGGGAGCAAAGTTATTAACCATGATTGGGTTATCTACTAAACATGCAGACTGTAGCATATCCAATACGTTTGTAACGAACGACAATTTTTCTGAACTGATCAGAAAAATCAGAGCTTCATACAATTGTTTTGAAATTATAAACTAAGTCACCATAAAATTCTGATTCCGATAGGCCCTGTTGCAAAAGACTTATTAATCCGACCTTGAATTTAGAAATTAATTCATAGTGTCGGCGATAGAATTTCGAAAACGCTTTTCGAAGTTTATGATACCGATAGCCCTGTTGGAGAAGCTTAGCAGTTAAAATTTTATTACGGACATTGAAGTCAGTCACATGACTAGACACTCTAGCAAACCGAGTAAGTTGAGAAATGTAAACCCCATAAGAGGTAGAACGTGGAACATCACCATCCAAAAATGGAAAATTCACTATGTCAAAATCAAATTCAAATGAAATTTTAGTTGAAACAAAGTCTTTTGAAATAGATAAATTTAAATCCAAATATGGGGCTTCAGTATCGGCTGCATTAGCTTTGTTTTACTGCAGCTCAGATGGATAAATTCTATTCACCATACCATCAAAGTAAGGATTGTCAATATTTAAAAGATCATCTAGGTATCTAGATGTAGAATTAAAAGCCTCAATAATTTCAGATTGTTTATCATTAGGAAGAGAGGCCATGAAAACTCTTTCATAGCAAAATAAAAACAATCCGCTACAAGAGGAGCACAATTACTACCCATCGGAATACCAACGATTTGTCTGTATAACTTAGTACCAAATCTAATGTAAATATTGTTAAGGCTCACACAGATTTTGACATGACCAAAAGTTATATCGGTTTTGGTGTTCAGAAGTAAAGAAAGCATTTACAGGCAAGGAAAGGCGAACATTCCCTTTGGAAAGTCCACTCAATTGAATCTTTAATTTTTTCCTTGATCAAATTATATGGCAAAGTAGTATAGAGTGTAGAGAAATCATAAGTTGACAAACTGAAAGCACGGAACCTTCTCATCTTCAATTTATCAATTACCTTACCAGAATTTTAATATCAAAAGAAATTTTTACCAGACCGTTCATAAATTTTTTTCACAGTACCTTAAGACATGATTTTTGACAGCAGTGAGGCAAGAAGTTAATAATTTAGAAAGTTCAGTATTAGTACAAGAACTAGAAATGTCAATAAACCGTGCTTTATACGGGGTTTTTTATGAAGCTTAGGTAACCAATACATCGTAGAACGTTTGTCTCGGCATTCCTTAGCAAAAACAGTAAAATTAAGGGGTAAATGGCTGCAAAGTTGCTTAAAGGCAAATATTCTCTACTATATAGAAAACACCCCTAGTCTTTATTGGTTTTATGACCCTGTTATGTCATTACCTAATATGTGAAATGTGGTATTGCCTTTGATGAAACAGATCTCCACTGCACTGTTGCAGAACAGGATTATGGCGTCCAATAAACAAGAATATCTGTCTTTAACTACAAAACTCTCTTCTGTAGGTGTCTCTTTATAGGCCCTTGTACCGCCAAGCTCCTGGTTAAAATGTTAATATAATATAGTCGTCAAAAACCTACAACGGTTGCCCTTAGAAGCAAGGAATACACACACAAAGAAATGGAGTTTCGCTTCAATTAAGACTTTTCTTTTGACAGCAATGTCGTTTGCAATGCTGCATACGCCCCCTAGCCCGCCGGCTTAAAGACATAATTCTTGTTTATCGAGTGGCATAATCCTATTATGCAACAATCCAGTGATACTGCTATTACAACAAAGGAAATACCCCATCTCGCATAGGTAATGACATCACAGGGTCATAAAACCATTACAAAGTGGTACCACTTTTTGGCTTACTTTATGTATGTCTTTAAGCGGTGCTCGCTTTTCAATGTTACAAAATTGGGCTCATCGATCCAAAAGAGTATATAATAAAAACTGCACTATGGTGAGGTGGAGACTTCATCAAACCAAGTCATCAAGCATTACATATAGTCTTAGTTTACCCGGCACTTAGAATCAATTAAACATTGAATTGTTTCCAGGGGAATTTTAAACGAGAAAATGTGTTTACTGTACTTTAATGAAAATAATGATAACAATGGTCTTTTATCTGATAACATCGTTTTTAAAAGCTAATATGATCCTAATGTAAATATCTGTTACAAAAATGCCATATGAAGAATACCTTTCCTGGGAGGAACATACGGAACATAGAATGTTATTATACTATTATTCCAAGTGCTGTGATGTTAAGACTTCTGAAAAATATACTAAGAAAATGCAAAAAGTTATTACAATTATGACAGAGTTTGTTTATATTTGCGAATTACGAAAATAAAAGCTTGCTACTAAATGTGTCACAGAGATAAATTCAACTTCAGAACTTTGCAGCTCTAGGGTGAATTTTCTATTTTCCTACCTGTCTGGTGAAATGCTTGTTGAGAGTAAAAGTAACTCTAAGAAGCATTACCATTTTATATCAAGACTCAGTCAGTCACAGTGTTAGATTTTCCTTTAGCTTTCTATAATCTCTTTAGAAAACGATACTGTAAGTTCTCCCCCTTTTGAGCTCGTCTGATGACATTTCCATAGTTGTTCTTGTACTTTGCTATTTACATATTTAACATTTACACTTTTTAGGAAGCAGTGTTATGTCAGGAAAACATTAAAGTTGGAACCATGGAGAGTAACTACACCTTAATTCAACTGAGTGAAAACAACTCCTTGACCAATTATTCTGTATCAGGGAACATATCTTTTAATTTCAACGCAACAAGTGGCATTCAAAATGATTTTGGAAGAATATTTGTTACATTCATAGCGGCGTTAGTGGCATTGTCTACGATTTTAGGAAATTTACTAGTAATCGTTGCTTTTAAATATGACCAACACCTACAAACGTTAAGTAATTATTATTTAGTTAGTCTTGCAGTGTCAGATTTGACCGTAGGGCTCGTTTCCATGCCATTTTACACAGTGTACTTATTGTATGGCTACTGGCCACTCACTCCAACACTCTGTGATTTCTGGCTTTCTGTGGATTACGCTATGACTACAGCATCCGTGGCAAATCTTCTAGTTATCTCAGTTGATAGGTATCTCTCAGTGAGACAACCTATCAGGTATAGGGCAAAAAGAACTCCTAGAAAAGTTGGACTTATGATTGCCTATGCTTGGGCCATAGCACTACTTTTATGGCCTCCGTGGATTTTCGCTTGGCCTTATATCGAAGGAAAGAGAACAATTCCATTTAATGATTGCTATGTACAGTTTTTAAGATCTAACAGTGTAATGACCTTAGCAACAAGTCTAATTACTTTCTACCTTCCAGTAATAATTACAACTTTTCTTTATTCCTTAATTTACAAAGAAACGCTACTGCAGAAGAAAATGATGAGCGCTTATAGAGGAGGAAGCACCAGGCAAAATTCTGTTGCCGGAGACAAAAACAAAAATACCACTGACAAGAGAAGTAAAAACAGGGCTATGGAAAATTCAGACCTCACGGCGTCTGGAATAAAACTAAGGAATAATCCAGTAAGCTCTGTGATAGATAATCGAAATAATAGTCATCAAGATTACGTTACTGGAATGCCCATTGACGAGGATGGCCTTGCAGGACATGAAACTGACCAGACTCGGCTACAAGCAACACTAACTTTAAATAAAATAAGTTCCACACAAAATACAGAATTAAATTTGAGGGTTCAAGATTTTGGGCCAGCTATGCAAAGTTCTTCACGTCCAGTTGAAGCTGATCTTTCCAAACGGACATCTTCGTCAATCCCAGACCATCCTTCTGGTAATAGGCGCTGTAAGCCTGTGAACGTTGTACTTCCAATGGTTGTTAAACATCCTATTTCTACACTGACCGGTAATCAGAATCGAGTTTTTGGCATTTCGAGGCGTTCGGCCAACTTACAGGCACTATCTACAAATAATAATCCAGGCAGTCGGCAGGACAGAAAAATAGTGAGAGTTCTTAGTGTTATTCTACTTGCTTTAATTATAACGTTTGCTCCATACTACTCTGTTGTCATTGTGGAAGTTTATTGTAATAACTGTGTCAAGTCAATAATACATGACATAGGTAAGTGCATAAACAATATATTTTTCTTTTGCGGCGGGCTTTATTCTGTCGCAGTTGTCAAATGCTGTGCAGAAATGTTTCAATGAATGTCCGTCAGACCGTCACTTCGTCAACCAAAGTTAACCATAGGCTACTGAAAAATATTTTGTTACTTCACTCACATCTTGTGAAAACAAGTATCTGAAATATTGATGAAATTTTCTCATCCAGTGGACAAGAATATCCTTTTATAGAGCTGCCTGAGATTTTTCTGTCTTGACCTGCTATCTCAGCCTAGGCTCAGAAAGCTGTCTCAGAATGTCAATCTTTGCTCTATATATATAGTAAACCCAATTAATTAAACACTTAAATGCTGCAAAACCACTTGCTGCTACCTGTCATGTAAATTGCATGGAAAATGAAATTGACAGCCAATGATGTGTGGCAAAGTCGGTAGCTCAGTTGGCACAGTGTTTGCACCGTAAGCGAGAGGCCCTGGGTTCAAGTCCCTGTCGGGCCACGATTTTTTCCTCCCCTGTGACATTATATATAGAATCTAATTATTGTATTTGTTCCTAATCATTGCCTAGATTTTACTTCTCTTGTACTTTTTATTATTCTATACTTAATTTCTATTTGCTAAGGAAGTCAAATCTGGACATATTTATCAAGCATATCATCATTTGCATATAATCACTCCTAGTTCACTAGCCTAGTAGTTCAACCTATTATATGCAACAAAACAGGACTTAGCCGCGACACGACAAAAGCAACATAGTGGCTTGTGCGCCACGGGCTTACTTCACTGCATCACTGCAACTGGTGTTAACCCTAAAACCACCAAAAATGATAATAGTTGAATTGGCCAAAGGTACATGAGCCGTCTCATCTGGATCTGCACTGTTTGCCTGCTAGTCTTTGAATTTTCAATATGATACTAGTATAGCTCGCACGAAACCTTTTTTTTTGTAGTCTACTTTTTTACGTTTTCAGGGTAAAGTCCGGTTTTGCGGCCGTAAAACGTTTCCTCACTTTTCACCATAGTGCAGATCAAATATTTTCTGGTCCTTTGGAATCATTGAGTTTATTTGAAGTCATTTTCAAAATAGAGGTCTGCCTGAGCCGAGGCGAGAGAGCGATGCCATTTTTGCACATTCTGTTACTGCTCATAAACAGGCTAAATCAAACTGAGCCTACAATTTTCTTTTCTTTTTTTCTCTTTTTTTGTATTCCTTATTCCTTGATCCCAAAAGGCCTTACGTTTAGAACTAATATGTCGCAAATATCACTGAGCACTGGCTGCTGGTAGTGTTTGTTGCAGTTGGCGGTTGGTGGTTGGCAATGGCCTTTTATATTGTCGCTGTTTCTCATTTCAGTTTACTGGCTGTGTTACATCAACTCTACAATTAACCCCATCCTCTACGGACTGTGTAATGCTAACTTCCAGAGAGCTTTCCTAAGACTTCTGCGATGTAAACCAAAATAGGACAGGAACATATTGTACATTATGATCTGATTTGCTCTTTTGAAACTAACTGTGGAGAGAGTATCTGATATCCCATGTAATTTTGTGAGTACAGTAGAACTTCAGTGGCTCGAACCCTGATGGCTCGCTTAACATGCCTGGCTAGAACTTGCTTTTGGGTCCCTAGAGGTCAGTTTGTATAGAAATTGGTCCTGGATGGCTGGAACTACCTTTGGCTGGAACTAATTTTAATGGTTCTAAGCCTGTTCCGAGCCATTGGAGTTCTACTGTATTAACTCATTAACGCCTACCGTCCCATAAATGGGACATAGGCAAACAGTGTAGACCCAGCCAGACGCCAAAAACGCGGCGTCTGATCATGTCTACACTATTTGAATCAGACAAATGGGTATGTGTGCTTAAAATGAAGTAAAAAATGATACAAAACTGTCAGAAAACCCTATATTGTCAAATGGACATATCCATTTGAAAAGAACAGAATGGTCCACCGGGCATTAATTGGCCCGCTTTCAGTGAAAACAACTCTACAATTTTCCTTTTTGCCTCCTTTCTCAGTGAATATCAATTCTTAAAGGAAAAGGGGCACCGGTAGCTCAGAAGTTTAAGCGCTGGCCTGCTGGTCAAGCGGTCCCAGGTTCGAGCCCGGCTTGGAAAGAGAATCGTTTCCAATGTGAACGGGTTCCATTTCACACAGCCTTTCATAATTACCTCCTATCGTCCTGATATTACTGAAATACTGTTGAAAAGGACGTAAAATCGCAAGTCCTCCATCCATCCATCTTAAAGGAAAGAATTTGATCAAGTATGAGCCAGTTCTTTAAGACTAGACCTCATTCGGAAGGGATTCGTCGCCTAGGGAAACAAACAGGAAAAGATGTTTTCCTTCATAAAGATGGCGAAATATTATGGAGGTGTACCCATTCAACTTTAGGTTTTATTCTTTGAACCATTTATGATGAATGGATTCTACTATCCTTATGAAATGGATGAGCCCATTCATCATTTTAGGGGTGACGTCTGGTAAATTTTCACTTTTGATTCTTTTTTTTTTTTTACAGAAATGCTTAAATTTTAAGCAAACAGCGGAGACCCTGATCAGACTCCGCGTTATGTGGCTTCTGAACTGGATCTGCACTGTTTCGTGTGTCCCATTTATACGGACGCTAGGCATAAATGGGTTACTCCATGGACCAGAGGATACGTTCAACGTTGGAGAAAATGACTTTGCACGGTAATTGATACGACAATACACCACAGCTACGAATCACTTCACGTTTCGAACCAAATATTGTCGCTACGCAAAACAATAATTTACAAAATTTGAAGAAGAAAAGATGGGTAATTTAATCTCATACCTGGGCCATACTTCGAAGTTTCGGCTATTAATGCCTCCTCAGTGACCCTAACAATATCTGGCGACGAAAGCCAGAGAAAAGCAAACTGTAATTTCTTAATTTTGATAAGGCAGGCGATTCAAAAACTGATAAGTGTCAAAAGGATTCCAAATGATTAGTCAGTGATGACCTAGGATAAGAATATAAACCAATAAAAAATTCTGATTTCCGAAAATTGCTGACTTGGGAGGAGTCACGCTGCTAGGGAGGAAATAGAGTGATAGACTTAAAATAAAAACTCTAGGTATTGGACAGATACGTATGAGCAAAGATCAGACTGCTGAAGGAGCAGTCCGATCAGAGTCTACACTGTTTGCCATCCCATCTGAATCTTCTGGATGCTGAATTGTGAATTTTTAGGACAATTAATATGGTAATTATTTGAGGTGTCCCAAATTTTATAATTTTACAGGACTGTTAATTTCGATTCGTCTTAAGATCTATCATTTACAGGCCTTATTGGATGACCCTAGCAGACGCAAGGGTAGAGTCGATTTTTTTTCGGTTATGAAATAATATATCATACGATAGACCTTGTCTTAGTTCTTTTTATCATATGACGTCGCTGTCATTCAGTGGATAACGTCGTGTCATAAAAATCATATGGCCACACGTGTAATAACACTTTGGCACGTACAGGTAACGTCATTGACAACGTCTATGCCAACAATGCGGTTTTCAATGGAAATAATGTTCAGTTTAGAGGCGTTAAAATCCCATTTTTAAGTGCCATATGATAAACAGAATCTTACACTCGTGGTCATTTCATGTGAACTTTATGAAACTCGCCGAAGGCTCGTTTCATAAATTTCATATGAAATGACCACTCGTGTAAGATCCTCTATGTTTCAACATGTCCAATATGTCCGTGGCACAGCACAAATTGAAACCTCACCTAATAACATCTAATTGCTAATTCTGTGCCATATTTCTGATTTTATAACTTGATAATACATTTATTTACTAGCCATGATATTAATTCAAATAGAAATGGAGATGGAAAATTTATATTCCATCTAGATTTTTTCTGCCATAGGCTGATAAGGTTGAAAACACAAAACATTCATTTTGTCAAAAATGCGCCATTTGGAGAATATGGGACGAAATCAGGTCTTGAGGTTACATGTATGAAACTTTTTTCACACTCAGCTGAGGTTGTGCTTAAAAGCTGAGTTGAGCATAAAAAAGTTTTACAACCTTGGGACCAGCTGTGTCGCAGATATTCGTTACACCAGAAAACGAAAACCAGCATCAATTATCATTTTTAGAAACGTGGAAACATAAAAGGTAACTGACGTTTACGCTGGCTTATGTCGGCGTTATCGTTATATTTACATTCTTGGTGTATTTACTGAAAAGCCCTATAGTAAACCATTGGAACGTAATGTAGTTTACATTCCAATAATTACATTGAGACACGCGACGTCAATGACGTCAAAATAAACAATGGCTCTCAACAACCTGATTGGACGTCAGCAACGTCATGACGTCATGTCTGCCGTTCTGCTGTTAGCAGAAAAAACTGCGTGTACATGTTTTACTGCTTCAATGTCTGCGCTTATATAAGATTTTTCATGAAAGATTTAATTGAAACGAATGTAAATATAAGCAATGAACTTAATTTTTCTGATGTTTATCGAAGTGTAAACTACATTGGGTCACTAGCAAAGTTTACATGAACCCCTTCGGGGTTCATTCACTTTGCACGTGACCCAATGTAGTTTACACTTCGATAAACCGCAGAAAAATGAAATTCATTCCTTAAATAAGTACGTCTTTCCTTTTATCGTGTCATCATTCCGAACAATGGTTGGTTGGATTCGTAAGCACTTATTGTAAACGTGAACTTCTAGAAGACCCGCTGTCTATATCCAATGCTTCAAACAGTAGGCCTATACCATGCATTTTCTATTGTTATATACTACTAAAAAAAAGTTATGCATCACCATATATTTTCCCATAGTTATAATGCTAAATCAACAAAGGTCTGGTATGATAAGGCCCATATTTGGCCCCCAGAAAACTCACTTTTCAAAAGTTCAATTTCGATAACTAAAATGCATTCATAGGAATGTTCTAACCTAAAATGTAACAGCAAATATAAAATCAGCCAGTTCTTGCATAAAATATTCGTGTTTTTATCTTGAACATACCAATACCCCCAGCGGATTCTGACAAAAATTACGAATTTGGTAGCCTTTGCGGCTTTCAAAATATATGAGCCCGGCCTCCAGCACATTTTATATTTTATATGCAGACATAATTTTGGTATATTTACTTGCCATGAAAATATTAAATGTGCTAGAGACCGGGCTCTATGTTTATTTTTACCTTTTTGTTACCAAACTGGCAGCGTTTGGAACATTTCCCCTGTTTTGTCAACACAAAAACGCCCATATCTCCGCTCATAGACAAAATAAACATGTGTTGTGGGTATTCATTTTCTTAGTTAGAACACAAGGAATAATTTGGTACACATTTCATTGCGATCTGTTAGAATTTTTTTGGTTAGCGTCTCTGGACGTATGACTTGAGTGGGTGGGGTACCTTGACAGGCCTTGTGCAGTGCACAGGTAATTAGCCGCGGTACCCAACGTATAAGCATTTCATCAAAAGCCTATAATCAAGAGCTGTCAAAAGCAATTGTAAATGACTTTTTTCTTTGAAGGAAAAATTATTAAACTCAGTTTTTCTTGCAATTTTCCTTCATATTATTGAACCAACATAGGCATGTCAGAAATCATGTTATTCTGAGAATTAACAAAAGTGAAACATATTATTTCTGTTTGTTCCCATACGCACAAATGATAAGCAACAGAAACCATGCAATTTTAAGAGAATTTGAAAGGGGGCCAAAAATGGCCCTTATCATACCAGGTTCTTTCCATGAGGTATACAAGAAAGGCATGCCTCTGTTTTGCTTTATGGTTTCGGTAACTCACACATATCTGACAAAATTGAGGATAGAACTGACCCCCTTAGATAAAAGGTTCTGGCTGACAAGAGGTATTGACTCTTCACAAACCTTATCGGAAATCATCTTATGCTTTTACTTATTAAAAGCCTATATCTACGAGAACCAAAGTCCAACTTTTCACATTTATAATATCGAAGCATAAGACTATTAATCATGCATAATAACCTTATGTTGCATTGCTACTTATATGACTTCTACACAGGTGAAATATGACTGTTTTGCATTAAGTCTGTGCAAAAATTAAGTAGTATATTTCTTTTGAGTGTATATGATTGATATGATAAAATCAACATAATGGTGTGCGCCCAGCAAAACCTCAGACCAGCCTGGGCATCCGCCCAGTCTTATCAGTCTTCGGTCTCTGAATGGAGCTAGCCTATCCCCTTAACTACCCTTTGAGCGCATAGCGAAGACTCTGCTGCCGAGGCTGATCTGAGTCATGGTTGGACGCACATGCCACTTTGTTAGTTTTGTGGTGATTTTATTTTTCATGCATACGCGAACAATAATGACGCAGATAGCATCTTGAGATAGTATAATGTCTACAGATACTATATGAGCCGCGACACGAGAAAACCAACAAAGTGGTTGTGCGCCCAGCGCAGACTCAGATCAGCCTCGGCATCCGCCTAGTCTGAGCAGAGTCTTCCCTCAGCGCTTAAAGGGTAGCTAAGGGTCTTAGCTACCTTCATGCGGACGGCGAAGACTCTGATCAGACTGGGCGGATGCCCAGGCTGATCTGAGTCTGCGCTGTGCGCACAACCACTTTGTTGGTTTTCTCGGGTCGCGGCTCAATTATAAAAAAGAGGCAGGATTCGAAACGGTTCGAAAGATTGTGCTTATGACAGGTAACAAATATAGTTTTTATTAATATATAGGTTTTCAATTGATTATGGTTATGATTATGGTTATGGTTTTATTGGTGACGGAGTTAAAGTGAGCGAATTTGGCTTTAACAGCCCTTCCACACGAAGGTCATACGGAGACGGAACCTTCTCAGGACCGTTAGTCGAGATTATCAAGGAAAAATTGAACGATGGATCACGATAATCTAGTTATAATGACCCTGAGAGGCATCGTGGTCGAGTGGTTAGAGACGCTGGGTTGTGGTGCAGATTGTCGCGGGTTCGAATCCGGGTTCGACTGGCCTGCACCTGGAAAACTCTCTCTGTCAAACTAGCAGTAAATGGTTACCCTTTCGAATCAGGGAAGGATATAATAAGGAAGAGAAAGGAGACCTGTGTTCAAGATATTGTGGGCCACTATCTTATACTGCCCTACATCCACTGGGCTACGGGAAACCTTTAGCTTTTGATCGGGTTTATCTCAGGTTAATCCGAGCCTTGTCTGACCTTTTACCTTTTTTAGCTCACCTGAGCACGAAGTGCTCAGGGTGAGCTTTTGGGATACCCTGATGTCCGTCGTCCGTCGTACGTCCGGACGTCCGTCCGTCCGTCCGGACGTCCGTCAACTTTTGCTTGTGTACACTCTAGCGGGCACAGTTTTGATCCAATCTTTATGAAACTTTGTCAGAATGTTAGTCTTTATAAAATCTAGGTCAAGTTCGAAACTGGGTCATGTCGGGTCAAAAACTAGGTCACTAGGTCAAATCTTAGAAAAACCTTGTGTACGCTCTAGAAGGCACAGTTTTCATCCGAAGTTCATGAAACTTTGTCAGAATGTTTATCGTCATAATATCTAGGACAAGTTAGAAACTGGGTTACGTCAGATTTAAAACTAGGTCACTAGGTCAAATCATAGAAAAACCTTGTGTACGCTCTAGAGGACACAGTTTTGATCCAATCTTTATGAAACTTTGTCAGAATGTTTATCTCTATAAACACTACGCCAAGTTCGAAACTGGGTCATGTCGGGTCAAAAACTAGGTCACTAGGCCAAATCTTAGAAAAACCTTGTGTACACTCTAGCGGGCACAGTTTTAATCCAAAGTTCATGAAACTTAATCAGAAAGTTTATCCTTATAATATCTAGGATAAGTTTGAAACTGGGTTACGTCGGGTCGAAAACTAGGTCACTAGGTCAAATCATAGAAAAAACCTTGTGTATGCTCTAGAGGACACAGTTTTGATCCAATATTTATGAAACATTGTCAGAATGTTTATCTTTAAAGACTCTAGGCCAAGTTTGAAACTGGGTCTTGTTGGGTCAAAAACTAGGTCACTAGGTCAAATCTTAGAAAAACCTTGTGTATGCTCTAGAAGGCACAGTTTTGATCCAAAGTTCATGAAACTTTTTCAGAATGTTTATCCTTATAATATGTAAGACAAGTTTGAAACTGGGTCATGTCGGGTCGAAAACTAGGACACAAGGTCAAATCATAGAAAAACCTCGTGTACGCTCTAGAGGACACAGTTTTGATCTCATCTTTATGAAACTTTGTCAAAATGTTTACTTCCATAAACTTTCGGCCAAGTTTGAAAGTAGGTCATGTCGGGTCAAAAACTAGGTCACTAGGTCAAATCTTAGAAAAACCTTGTGTAAGCTCTAGAAGGCACAGTTGTGATCCAAAGTTCATGAAACCTTGTCAGAATGTTTATCCTCATAATATGTAGGATAAATTTCAAACTGGGTCATGTCGGGTCAAAAACTAGGTCACTAGGTCAAATCTAGAAAAACCTTGTGTACGCTCTAGAAGGCACAGTTTTCATCCAATCTTTATGAAACTTTGTCAGAATGTTTATCCTCATAATATCTAGGGCAAATTTTAAACTTGGTCACGTCGGGTTAAAAACTAGGTCACTAGGTCAAATCATAGAAAAACGCTTTAAAGGACACAGTTTTGATCCAATCTTTATGAAACATTGTCAGAATGTTTATCTCCATAAACTCTAGGCCAAGTTCGTAACTGGGTCATGTCGAGTCAAAAACTAGGTCACTAGGTCAAATCTTAGAAAAACCTTGAGTGCGCTCTAGAAGGCACAGTTTTGATTCACAGTTCATGAAACTTTGTCAGAATTTTTATCCTCATAATATGTAGGACAAGTTTGAAACTGGGTCATGTCGGGTCGAAAACTAGGTCACTAGGTCAAATCATAGAAAAAACTTGTGTACGCTCTAGAGGACACAGTTTTGATCCAATCTTTATGAAACTTTGTCAGAATGTTTATCTTTATAGACTCTAGGCCAAGTTTGAAAGTAGGTCATGTCGGGTAAAAACTAGGTCACTAGGTCAAATCTTAGAAAAACATTGTGTGAGCACTAGAAGGCATAGTTTTGATCCAATCTTCATGAAACTATGTCAAAATGTTTATTGTCCATATATCTAAGCCCCCTATGAAACTGAGTCACGTCGGATCAAGGTCAAATCTTAGAAAAACTTTTTGTACACCCTAGAGGGCACAGTTTTGATCCAATCTTCATGAAACTCTGTCAGAATGTTTATCTTATTTAAATCGAGGTAAAGTTTAAACTGGGTCGTGTCAGGTCAAAAACTTGGTCACTAGGTCAAATATAAGAACGACCTTGTATACGCTCCAGAGGGCACATTTTGATCCAATCTCAATGAAACTGTGTCAGAATGTTTATTCTTACAATATCCAGGCCAAGTTTGAAACTGGGCCATGTCGGGTCAAAAACTAGGTCAAATGTTAGTATGGTAAAAACTCTTATAAATCTTCACCAGAGCCAGTGAACTGATTAATGCTCAGGTGAGCGATTCAGGGCCACCATGGCCCTCTTGTTTAGTTTCAGCCGCTAATCCAAAAATACCAGAGGCGGCTCTTTGCCACTGCAACTCGTCTAGCATTTCGCCGACATAACTTGTGTTCCTCTAACGCAAGGTCGTCGCAGTCAGTCTGGCCGGACCGGCCATGGCCGGACCACTTTTTTGACAAGCATAATATGGATCTTTCTCTCTTCTTCTTCTTTCCGTTTTTTCTCTCTCTCTTCCTCTTTTTTTATACCCCCGACATACGAAGTATGTCAGGGGGTATATAGTTTTGTCATTCCGTCCATTAATCCGTCCGTCCGTCCGTCCGTCCGTCCTTTCGTCAACTTTACGTCAAAGTTTTGCGTTAAACCTTTTTGGATTGCTCATATCTCTGTAGCCACAAGTCAGATTTTTTTCGTATTTGATTCATGGTATCTCTATTGCATTACTTTTGATCTGAATTACCTAAGCCCCTGGGTCGGGCCCTAGGGTGGGGCCATGGGTCAATAATTAGGACTTAGGCGTTTTCATTACGTCAAAGTTTTATGTTAAACCTTTCTGATTGCACTTATCTCTGTAACTGCTTTTAAGGTTCCTTCCATATTTGGTTCATGATATCTCTGTAGCATTGCTTTTGATGTGGACTCAACAGCTGCTGGATCAGACTCATGGGTGGTGCCGAGGGTTAATAACTAGGACTTTGCAATTTGTGTGTTGTTTGGCTTGTTTTAATATACTTGAATGTAACATTATGATGCTTAACTGGTTTTATTTCATACTTGTTTACATCATATGGATGCTGCTGTTGGCTGAAGGTCAAGGTCACAGGCTTTGAATTTTGCACATGTATTTTGCATTGAAGTTTTGTGTTAAACATATGCTTTCATTAGGCGGTGTCACTGGTCGGGGGTATACGTGAGCCCCTGCTCACTTGCTCTAGTTTTATCTGAACTTAGAGTTTTTGGACCAAAAGTCTGATCAGAGTCTTCACTGTGGGCATGTAGGTAGCTTAGACTCTAAGCTTCCCTTTAAAGACAGGGATGGTACCATATAAGGAGGATTAACTTCCACAGTGTCATTCTGTCTGTTGATCTCATAGTGTCAACACCTCCAGTTAGCCAATAAAATCACCATAAGTGTTATTTCTGGTCCACTGATTGGTTGAATAAATTTTTACACCTTCACCTGTACAGGTAACATTGCTATGTGCTGGGAACCAGACCCCCCGGCAGAGAAGTCCTGTCTAGGGGATGAGGCCATTTTCGCACATCATGAACAGGCTAAATCAAACTGAGTCTACAATTTTCCTTTACTTTTTTGTATTCCTTGTATTCCTTGAATGTTTAGAACTATTCAGTCGCTAATACCACTGAGCACTGGCTGCTGGTAGTGTTTGTTGCAGCTGGCGGTTGGTGGTTGGCAATGGTCTATTATATTGTCGTTGTTTCTCGTTTCAGCTTACTGGCTGTGTTACATCAACTCTACAATCAACCCCGTCCTCTACGGGCTGTGTAATGCTAACTTCCAGAGAGCTTTCATAAGACTTCTGCGATGTAAACCGAAATAGGACAGGAACATATGTACATTCTGATCTGATTTGCTCTCCTGTGACATGCATTCGAAATTAACCTTGCAAAGAGTATCTGACATTCCATGTAATTTTGTGAGTATTAACCCAGTAATGTCTGGCATTCCATAAATGGGACATAGCCAAACAGTGTTGACCCAGATCAGACGCCGCAAAACGGGGCGTCTGATCAGAGTCTACGCTATTTGCATCAGACAAATGGGTTTTTGTGCTTAAAATGAAGTAAATTTTAATGAAGTAGATTTTTTTCCATTGACTGATAAAGTTGAAAACACAAAATATTCATTTTGTCAAAAATACGCCATTTGGAGAATATGGGACGTAATCAGATTTGAGGTTATGAAACTTTTTTCATACTCAGCTGAGGCTGTGCTTAAAAGCTGAGTTGAGCATGAAAAAAAGTTTAAAAATCTTGGGGCCAGCTGTGTCGCAGATATTCGTTACACCAAAAAACGAAAACCAGCATCAATTATTATTTTTAGAAACGCCGGAAACGTAAAAGGTAACTGGCGTTTACGTTGGCTTATGTCGGCGTTATCGTTATAAGTACAGTCAAGGGACATAATTATTCGCCACCCAAGAAGAAAATTAGTAGACTTGGTTTACACAGTGTGTTTATTTTGCTCTGTGCTACTCACACACAAATAATCAATAATTGGAAGTTATATGAGTTAATTGCTTATAATCTCATGATGATGTCACAAGGGTATTTGATGACATCATTACCTTGGATACAGAAAGCATGATGGGTAAACAGCATGGCTACCAAGCACAATAATTTTGACAGGTGGGCTGTTAAAGGGAATGTTAAGTTAATTTATAGTTGACAAAAAGTTATAAAACTTAATGATCATATTTTGCATGTCTGGGGCCACAATTTCATGGCTGTTGAAGGAAAAATATAGTTTGTGTTGTGAAGAAATGAAGCCAGACTGTGATGGTAGATGTTTGTTTACATCCAAAGCAGATAGCCAAATTTGAGTTTAGTGAAAATCAACAGCAAGACAACTGTGGGAGATTTCTGTGGTATACTGGAATTTGTTATCAGGTACAGATTTTACAGAAAAGATAATTAAGAGAAAATGACAAAGGGCTGTCAGAAAATACAAGGATCATATGAGGTGGGTGGGGTTGGGGGAGGTAGGATGATAAAGAGGATGGCATAAGATAAGGAATAGAGGGACTGGATTATTGACATACAAGGGGGGTGAATGGACATCCAGTTCTGATTGTCAGCTACTTTATGTTTTATTTTCTTACAAATCTTGGATGTGGAGAGACAATTTATTACATGCCCGTCACTGGCAGGAGCCTCACTCTAGACACTAAGTCAATACTATTGGTATGTGACTGTTTGTTTTTGAAGCTTTCATGAATCTAGCTCAGGAGTGATAAAGTATGAATGCCCTTAAAGTATGAAAAGATACCAAGCAAACTTCAAAATTAACTAGTACCAAATAATTTGCAATTAAAGATCGGTCTTCAAAATCAGGACCCCCTCTGTACAAATGACATAGCCCTTAAATTTCCACAAGGCCCAGGAACTAAATAGTTTATCTGTATTTTTCTTATACACTACAATTACGAAATTTCCTCAAAAATCATGGTTTGTCACAAAGTGAAGTCAAGAAATTTATGTCTAAAAGCCAACCTCACTCATTTAACAAATGGAACCAATTCAGCCTGCTTGAAAAAACATGCAGTTTTAATTTCTCAAAGATTAACAGCAAAATATTGAAGGAAAGTGGTATGTAGTTAATAGAAAGGAAATTTATTTTTCAAAATTTCAATGAAAAAAAAATCAGGATAATAGCACAGTGCTAGTTTGAATTCAGTGCATCATTTCTTTGTTGATGGCGGCCATTTTGAAAGTGGCGAATAATTATGTCCCTTGACTGTACGTCTTTCCTTTTATCACGTTATCATTCCGAACGATGGTTGGTTGGATTCGTAAGCACTTATTGTAAGCTTGAACTTCAAGAAGACCCCCTGTCTATATCCAATACGTCAAACAGTATACCATGCATTTTCTATTGTTATAGACTACTCAAAAAAAGTTTTGCATCACCATATATTTTCCCATAGTTATAATGCTAAATCAACTAATTTCCATGCGGTATACAAGAAAGGTATGGCTCTGTTTTGCTTTATGGTTTCGGTAACTCCCACACTTATGTCTCTGTAAATATCTGACAAAATTGAGGACAGAACTGACCCCCTTAGATAAAAGGTTCTGGCTGACAAGAGGTATTGACTCTTCACAAACCATATCGGAAATCATCTTGAATTATGCTTTTACTCTTTAAAAGCCTATTATCTACGAGAACCAAAGTCCAACTTTTCACATTTATAATACCGAAACATAAGACTATTAATCATGCAAAATAACTATATGTTGCATTGCTACTCATATGGCTTCTACACAGGTGAAATATGACTGTTTTGCATTAAGTCTGTGGAAAAATTATGTAGTATATTTCTCTTGAGTGTATATGATTGATATGATAAAATCAACATAGTGGTGTGCGCCCAGCAAAAACTCAGATCAGCCTCGGCATCCGCCTAGTCTGAGCAGAGTCTTCCCTAAGCGCTTAAAGGGTAGCTAAGGGTCTTAGCTACCTTCATGCGGACGGCGAAGACTCTGATCAGACTGGGCGGATGCCCAAGCTGATCTGAGTCTGCGCTGGGCGCACAACCACTTTGTTGGTTTTCTCGCGTCGCGGCTCAATAGAAAAGAGACAGGATTCGAAACGGTTCGAAAGATTGTGCTGATGACAGGTAACAAATATTGTTTTTATTAATATATAGGTTTTCAATTTACTAAAATAAAATGTTTATGGTTATGATTATGGTTATGATTTTATTGGTGACGGAGTTAAAGTGGGCGAATTTGGCTTTAACAGCCCTTTAACAGCCCCCCCCCCCCATTGAAGGTCATACGGAGACGGAACCTTCTCAAGCCTGTAAGTCGAGATTATCAAGGAAACATTGAACGATGGGTCAAGATAATTTAGTTATAATGACTCTGAGAGGCGCCGTCGTCGAGTGGTTAGAGACGTTGGGTTGTGGTACAGATTGTCGCGGGTTCGAATCCGGGTTCGACTGGTCTGCGACTGGAAAACTCTCTCTGTCAAACTAGCGGTAAATGGTTACCTTTTCGAATCAGGGAAGGATAAGGAATCAAAAGGAGACCTGGCCCCGAGGTTATAAAACTTTTTTTCATGCTCAGCTGAGTTGAGCATGAAATTTTACCTGCTAATAGATACCAAATTTTTGATAAGTAGAGTTGTTTTCTTGTCCAGTTTAGCTGAGTATGAAATTTTCTCTGCTTATGAATATGAAAATGCCAACATTAGTTGGCATTTTCATATTTATCAGCAGAGAAAATTTTATGCTCAGCTGAGTTGAGCATGAAAAAAGTTTTATAACCTCGGGGCCTGTGTTCAAGATATTGTGGGCCACTAACTTATACTGCCCTACATCCACTGGGCTAAGGGAAACCTTTACCTTTTGGTCGGGTATATCTCAGGTTAATTCAAGCCTTCTCTGACCTTTGACTTTTTTACGTTTAAGCCGCCAATCAAAAAATATCAGAAGCGGCTCTTTGCCACTGCAACTCGTCCAGCATTTCGCCGACATAACTTGCGTTCCTCTAACGCAAAGCCGTCGCGACCAGTCTGGCCATACCGGCCATGGCCGGATCACTGTTTTGACAAGCATAATATGGATCTTTCTTTTTTTTCTTATTTCCGTTTTGTCTCTCTCTCTCTCCCTCTTTTTTTTTTATCTCAACTAAGAGTTTTCGGACCAACCCGTTATCATAATAATTGATGACAGGTGGGTATTGATTCGGCAAAATGCCACCAAAATTAGCCTGAGACTGTGAAACGAAGTATCTGAGACACTTTTTGTACAGACCTTGCGATTAAAAACACAGATACCTGTTTGATTGAATTAACTAATTAAAGGAATAGCATGATGGGACACCTTAAAGACACTCTAGTTATTTGCAGGGGTCGAAATAGTTGTTTTGCAGTGCTCCATATAAGATGGGGATGCAGGGGTTATTTAGAGATACTATTCCATATTTTTCCTTAGTGGGTCCCCCTTAGAGTCGTCTCATCGAAAAGATTCTAATGAGGAGTCAAGTGTATCTCTCGTTGAGAAAAACAAAATTATCACAAAATTATCCTCAATACCCACCCTTCTGGGGCCGTATTCATAAAGCCACTTAAGTCGTTGCTATGGTGTTGCTAAGGCTTAATATCTATAAAGGAGATTCCCTACAACTATGAAATTTGGTCTGGATGAACAGTCTTTGTTAGACTGTTCCTCCAGAGCAAATTTCATAGTTGTAGGGAATCTCCTTCAAAGAAATTTAGCCTTAGCAACAGCATAGCAACGACTTAAGTCGTTTTATGAATACGGCCCCTGCTCTGTTTCGTAATGTCAGAAACAAACAGGAACATTAGGAAATTAAACTAGTGCCATGACTTTATTTTGAAGAAAAACTAATACTAATGTATCCAAAATCTAGAAACTGTATAGAGGATATTTACTTTTTTATGTGGATGCCAAAAATATTTCATGGAATGTGTTGAAAATATCAACAATTTCACGAGTGCGTAGCACGAGTGAAACTGCTGATATTTTCAACACATGAGTTGAAATATCTTTGGTATTTACCGAAAAAAAAACTTTCTTTTTATTTTTAAAACCGACCGCTTCACAAATACCTTTCTCGTTAATTTTGCTTGTCTCAGCGCGTAAAGTGGGTATAATTAGAAACTGGTTTATAATGTCGTTTTAAAGATGAATAAAAAGAAATCGGCGATTTAAGAAAGCCGCTTGCAACTGTCGTCGGATTGACGTCCTGTGCAAATTAACGAGACTTCAATTCAAAAATGACGTCAAAGTGTGACGTCATTTGCATGATTTGACGTGCTAACGTCGGAAGCATAATGTCAGACAAGAACGCTATATTTCAGACCTTTTCAGTTAAAAGCTTCCAGCAGCCTTGCACATACAAACTTCTTTGGTAATCTAGACTGGCCATATTGTTGCTTAATCAACTCTTATTATCTTCCTTGACATGTTACATTGGTTGTACACTTTGTGCAGTGCATTGCATTTTTGTAGCATTAATAATTTGTTGACATATGCGAATTAACCATATACCTTTACCACTCTCACATAAAGAAAATTATGAACATTTTAAAAATTGTTTACTGAAAAATGTATGTTCAAAGCTGTCAGCTTTCTCTTGCTGAAAATATAGCAGCTGCGACACGAGAAATCAACAAAGTGTTTGTGTGCCAAGCGCAGACACAGATCAGCCTGGGCATCCGCCCAGTCTGATCAGAGTCTTTGCTGTTCGCATGGATGTAGCTTGGACCCATAGCTACCCTTTAAGGGCTTAGCAACGAGTCTGATTGCATTGGACGCACAATCACTTAGTTGGTTTTCTCGTGGCGCGGCTTATACATGATTGTTTAAAGACAGGAGTGGTACTACATGTATGTAAGGAGGATTAACTTCCACAGTGTCATTCTTGGACGGACACTTGGCGCCAAGTGCGTGCAACTTTGGTGCCACTTGGGGAACTTCCTAAGGAGAATTGAACTGAACTGAACTGAACAGTGTCATTCTATATTTTGATCACACAGTGTCAACCTCCAGCCAGCCAATAAAATTATTACAACTGGTAATTCTGGTCCACTGATTGATGGAATAAATTTTCACACCTTTACCTGGACAGGTAACTTAGGCTCTTGCTGGGAACCAGATCCCCCACCCCCGGCATAGAAGTCCTGTCTTTAACAAGGTAGACAACGTCCATCATGATCACATGATTAGAACAGTAAACAGCTTGTGTTTTAGAAGCAAATAATCTCGAACCAAATATGAAAATCAGCTACATCTCAGGTCTTAAATTCTGATTTTTATGTTATAAACATCAGTTACCCTCTCACTAACATCCTTTCCCAAGTGTCCAAGTAAATTGCTTCATTTCATAAACCAATGACAGTTGCTTCAGACAAATAAAATTAGAACGTAGAAAACTGTTTTTACACTATTGGAATCATCCTTGTAAGACCCGAGATATAACTTATTTTCTTACCTGGCCAAAATATTTATTTTCTTTTGAAACATAAGGTGTTTACTGTTATCATCATGAGCATGTGCGCGTGACGTGCACGTTGCCCACCTTGGTATACATCGAAAAGACATGACAGTGTTCACACTGAGGAATCGATGGTCGCCAAGAATTCAGTGAACGCGCAGCCAATCAGTGAACGCGCAGTGAAATGTTTTAATTTTACGTGTGTGGTCAGCTTCTGCGCGGATTTTCGTGTTTATATAAGATGTTCGGAAAATACATCTACACATACTTTACTTGGCTGTAATGGCATGTTTCATATTATGATAATAAACCTTTGCGAATATCTCATGGAATCGGGTAAAACCCATTTTATTATGTTCATTATCTTAAAAGCGTAGAAAATAACAAGGTTTTCTTCTTTTTACCATAATACGCTATATTCTGTTTCATGTTTTCTTCAAGCAGAAGTAGAAGCAAGTAAATAGCTGCAAAAACATTAAATTTCGTCATTGTCTGTCGTTTAGTTTATGAGATATTCTGTATTATATTATTGTACCCTGAAAATCAATGAACGAGTGATTTGTATCAGTGAACGCGACACTGTGAACGAAGTAAGCGTGTAAGCCACCAATTGTAGTGTACCCAGTGAACGCTAATATTGCACCCAGTGAATGCGTGATATGTACCCAGTGAGTGCGCAAGTTTTGTTTTATCTGTCTTCAAGTCCATAAAATTTGTCAGTGGGTTTTCTACTAGGTGTTAAGCATTCTTCTGCGTTTTTCAGAGGTACGAGATAGCGAATACTCTCTAGTACAGGTGCTATATAGCTGCTCGTTTTATGGAGACTTCCAGAATGTCATGGAACACTCTGTTTACTCTCACCCTGACAATGTGCTAAAATGCCAAAGACGTTTGATCCACCCTGATAAACCCACATTTGTATATCAAACAAAAGATTTCGGATAATACCCAAAGAAGTTATTGAATCGAGAAAAAAAAATGTTCGATTCAGTACAAGAAAAGTTGTTATTAAAGCGGATCCGGACTGTAGTTCACTACATAAGCATTTCAAAGAAAAGGCTGAAATTTTGTCAAGAATTAAACAAAATATTTTTGGATCCTGTCTTAATAGCATATAGACGGCTTTTTTGTTCTTGACTTGAAGGTTATACAATTGTAATTTTCAGCAACTGAAAACTAACCAAATATTGAGTCTCAATTTACTGCTGAATTTATTTTACTTGATACAAATGATAAGTTTAAACAAACTGTTCACAACTGACAAAATAGTGCAGTCTAAATCTGCTCATTTAGCTCCCTAATCTGGGTCTGTACTGTTTGTCATTAAATATTTTGGGTCCATAAAGTAGAATTTGCTGCAATAAGAGAAATTGCTTCTTAACTGGACGGGTTATTTATTATCGCGTGTGTGGATCAAACGAAAACACACATACCTGATAATAAATCTCAGACGGTTTTCTTCTTTCTTTGAATGAAATTACACAGAGCTTCGCTCACCACCATGGATCGTCAGGCAAGTGCGAACTGTGAAAGCTTGGATCAGTCTGCAGTCAGATAAGAGAATTTGATGTTTGCAATACTGATTCCTCAGGTTCCATACATTGTTCATGTGGCACTAATCAGACCAGACTGAGCGAGTACGCAAGCTGATCTGAATGTATGTTGTTTGCATACGAACTAAGACCGTTTTTGCCGCACCTGCGCTGCTTTAGCAAGGTGCGATATAGGAGTTCACTTTTCCGTCCGTCCGCCCGTCAGTCATTCTGTCCGTACGTACGTCCGTCCGTCCACAATTACCTCGACCCTAGCGTTTAAGTCCATTTCTCCCAAACGATGATACCTACAATCATCAAACGTGGTTTACAGTATCTTCTTAGAATGTTCTCGAGGAATGTTGCACATTTTTTTACCCTTGACCTATATTTCACGCTCTGCTGACTTTGTAAAATTTCACGTCCAAAATACCTCGACCCTAGTGTTTAAGTTCATTTCTCTAAAATTATGATGCCTACAATCACCAAACGTGGTGTAAAGATTCTTCTTAGAATGTTCTCGAGGCATGTTGCACATTTTTCTTACCTTGACCTATATTTTACGCTCTGCTGACGTTGTAAAATTTCACATCCAAAATTACCTCGACCTGGTGTTTAAGTTCATTTCTCTCGAACTATGATACCCACAATCATCAAACTTTGTACAAAGTTTCTTCTTAAAATGATGTTGAGGCATTTTGCACATTTTTTTAACCCTTGACCTATATTTGAAGCTCTGCTGACTACGTAAAATTTCACGTTCAAAATAACCTTGACCCTAGTGTTTAAGTCAATTTCTCCCAAACTATGATACCTACAATCATCAAACTTGGTACAAAGTTTCTTCTAAGAATGCTCTTGAGGCATGTTGCACAGTTTTTTACCATTGATCTATAATTCATGCTCTGCTGACTTTGTAAAATTTCGCATCCAAAATTACATTGACCCTAGCTTTTAAGTCCATTTCTCTCTGACTATGATACCATCTGCGTTTTAAATACATTGAGTATAATCAACAAACCTGGGATGAAGGTCCTTCTTAGAATGGCCTTCTGGGATGTGGCTATCATTTGAATGCTTGACCAATATCTCATGCTCTGTTGGCATTGGAACTTTTTACATCAGCATGGCATCCACATTTGCATTTACTCAAGTTTGTAATTACATTTCTGACCAAGTAACCCACATACAATCATCAGACATGGCATAAAATGTTTTCTCAAACTGGCCTTATGGATTATTTAACTATACTCAGAGGCAAAAGAAAGTATACAGGTAACGCAGTCTCGATGTTTCTACAGATGTCTGCATATCTGCATAATACATTGGCACTGTAGATATAAACAATCATTTTCGCACAATTTGCAACAATTTTCAGTTCAATCGGTAAAAGGATAAGGAAACGACGTGGCTTTAAACAAGCCAGGGGTCTGAGTCAATCCTGTCGCTGGAGTAGCTTCCCTTTAAACATTCACTTTGGACAATGGCAATTGATTTCTTGCAGTTTTATGCATTACATTAAAAAAGGGGTGGAAGACTTGTAAGGACATGTTGCACACTCATATAAAAATCGGGGTAAAGTATCAAATTTTTGTACCAAGAAATGAATGTTTTTGGCGTCTTCTGGTAGCATGCATTAATAGGCATTCAGTTCTTATAAGAAGTTTATTCGCAGTTTTCTTTCAAATAAACAAGTCTATGAAGTTCTTTTCAAGTGTGCACAAAGGCAAGAAGCCAAACAACAATTTCTCAAAAATTTCAGATGAAAACTTCTAACGCCAGGTGAGAAAGAGAAACATTTGATTCCCTATCACTCTAATTCAAAGGGAGATAATTTGAGACATGTAGCATTTCTTTCTATGGCTGAAGACGTTTGATAGGAATATCAGATTAAACGAAGATGTGGTTTTACGCATAGACATTAGTGCTAGATGTTGATGAAGTGCAAAATTCCATCTGCCATGTGCAAAGCGAGATTTGATTGGAATTACTGATTTTGAACTAAGGGCCATAACGCCATTATTAAGGACTGCAAAACAATTTGTGTTTGTGTTTCACAGACCTAGATGTTTGCCAAAACGGCATTATTAATATGTCCACGCAGCCATTTACATGAGGCCCAGTATTCAAAATCAAAAACTGTATACTTTTTATTGCCTCTGAGTATATTTTATACTTTTAACTATTACTTCATACTCTGTTGACTGTTGAAGGTTGTGTCCAAAATTACATCCTTCTTAGCTTGTAAGTCCAATTCGCTCAAATCCTTTTTCATAAATTCATCAAACCTAATCTAACCATGATCTCTTCTGCAATGGAAGAACAAGGCAGGTGCGACATAGCATTCTGCGGAATTCTTGTTGTCAATCAAATTGGCAGACTTGTGCAGTATACAACTAAGATATCCGCACAGATATTCCGGCACACTTCATTGTAAAATGAAAGTAGTTTAGCTCCAACTAGAGCTCTAACTCAGTATTTTCTAACAGTGCAAATTAAAACAAAATGTTGCTGAACGGGCTACTTCAAAGGAAAATAAAGTAGGCCATGATACAAGATGGGATTATTGGTAAACAATTTAGATGATTTGAGGTTGTAATTTTAAGCTAAATGTAGCTCTGGCTTTAACTGGAAGCGGCATCCTCATGTCTGTGCATGTAGCAGACCTTTCAGACGCGTTCAATGGATACACTTTTTCCCTTTCACTTCGTACAACGCAGCGCGTTTGCTTCGTACACACCGATTATTGTGCTACTCGTTCACTGATAGAGTTTGCGCGTTCACTGATTTAGAGCATACATTGCTAAAATGGGTTGAATCTCCTAAATGCCCGCATCTTATGGCACGAAACTTTTATAGTTTCAGGATTACCTTCCGTCGTAACCACTTACAACAGCAAATTTACATCATGAGCTTTGTTTTATGGAAAAAAGCCGCCGTTCAGAAAATTAATGACACGAAATAACCTTGCAAGTAAATCGGTTCCTTATATTATTTCTTATAACTTGTTTTGACAAAATTTATTTCAAAATAGCAGAAGATTATTACAATTAGCTTTGGATAAAGGGCAATCGAAGTGGTTATAACACAAATAATTACACCATTTACCACTTTTAGTAGCAGTACCCCGCTCCAAAAAACTAAAATAAACTGCGCGTTCACTGATTGGTTGCGCTATGGCAAGCCATTTTACTATTTATTATGGCACGTAGATATCTCATTTATTATATCAGATATCTTATATATTATATAAGATATCTTATTTATTATATAAGATATCTTATATATATAAGATATCTTATATAATAATTAAGATATCTTATATAGTATATTAGATATCTAATATGCCAATTAAGATATCTAATATGCCAATTAAGATATCTAATATAACATATAAGATATCTTATATTCTATATAAGATATCTGCTATAGAAAACAAGATATCTTATTTAATTTTTCACATAAGATATCTTAAATGTTATATTAGATATCTTATATGTTATATTAGATATCTTAATTGGCATATTAGATATCTAATATACTATATAAGATATCTTATTTATTATATAAGATATCTTATATGTAAAATTAAATAAGATATCTTATTTTCCATATAAGATATCTTATTTCCTACAGAAGATATCTTATATGTCATATAAGATATCTTATATACTATATAAGATATCTAGTAAAGGTATATAAGATATCTTATTTGACTTTTCCATAAGACACAACACAATACATAAGATATCTGATTTAGCATATAAGATATCTTATATGACATATAAGATATCTTATTTAGTAAATCAGATATCTTATATCGGATATAAGATATCTTATATAGGATATGAGATATCTTATTTAATTTTACATATAAGATATCTAATATAATATATTAGATATCTTATATAGTATATTAGATATCTAATATGCCAATCAAGATATCTAATATAACATATAAGATATCTAATATAACATATTAGATATCTTATATGAAAAATTAAATAAGATATCTCATATCCTATATAAGATATCTTATATCCTATATCAGATATCTTATATAGGATATAAGATATCTTATATGTTATATTAGATATCTTAATTGGCTTATTAGATATCTAATATACTATATAAGATATCTACTATACTATATAAGATATCTACTATGCATAATAAATAGTAAAATGGCTTGCCATATTGCGCGTTCACTGAATTCTGGGCGACCATCGATTCTTCAGTGTGGTGTTCTTAACAGAAAATTTATAGTCCCTATATCTTCACAGGGTATAAACCAGTCCGCCAATTTTCGCTTCCTGCAGAGACTGTCCGTCATATTTGGCTTCCATCGAGACTGTCCGCGATCTCTTGCTTCCTGCAGAGACTACTGTCCTCGAAAAATGGCTTCCTGTCGAGACTGTCCGCGTGATTCTGCTTCCTGCCGAGCGCCTCTGCAGGAAGCAGAATCACGCGGACAGTCTCTACAGGAAGCCGTTTATCATGTACAGAAGGCTCATCAGGAAGCAAGAGATCGCGGACAGTCTCGGTGGAAGCCAAATATGATGTACAGTCTCTGCAGGAAGCGAAAATTGATGGACCGGTTTATACCCTGTGATATTTGATATCAGCTTCTGCAGTGGTACCAAGGCAATAATGATTGATGTGTACTAGTTATTGGTTGCTCTAAAGTGCGGAAAGAAATTCTTGTCGCGAAAAGAACATTTTTTTTTCAAGAAAAAGGGTGGGATGGGAGCTTAAATTAGGTTTGATCCAAACCCTGGCCCTCAGCTTCTGCAGTTGTAGGCCTACAAAGGCAATACTGATTGATGTGTACTAGTTATCAATTACCCTAAAGTGCGAAAAGGACTCCTCTTCACGAAAAGGACCTTTCACGAGAAGGGATGGGACAGGACAGGACAGGACAGGACGGGATTACTATATACATACATGTATTCTTACTTAGAATAAGTCAGACTTGCTCCCAGAGACTGGAAGCGGCATCCTCATGTCTGTGCATGTAGCAGACCATACACGGCTAATATCCGAATGTCAACTCGGAAACATACCACAGGTGGTTTCAGGGAGTAGATGTTGCAGAGCCAATCCATGGTATACTATATTTTTTGCATCTGAGCCGCGACGCGAGAAAACCAACAAAGTGGTTGTGAGCCCAGCGCAGACTCAGATCGGCCTGGGCATCCTTCCGGTCTGATCAGTCTTCGCTGTCCGCACGGAGGTAGCTTAGACCCTTAGTTACCCTTCAAGCACTTAGGGAAGACTCTGCTCAGACTAGGCAGATGCCCAGGCTGATCTGAGTCTGCGCTGGGCGCACAACCACTTTGTTGGTTTTCTAGTGTCGCGGCTCATCTACATGTAATATCTTTCCAATAACAGGTCCCAGCAGGCACACACCACTGAATCAACGCTGATTCAATGGCATGACGTTGAATCAACAGTGATTCATTGTATGTTGTGCGCGCAGGGGGCTGGAACCAGAATTCCTTGCACTCATTCATGATTGCTCAGGTCACCAAAAATGCAGTTGCAGTTCTTTTTTTGATTTGCAGAAAAGAGTTGTGTATTACAGTTTAATTGAAAAAAAGGACATTTTGTATAAGGTACGTTATAGTGGTTAGAGTGGCTCAGTTATTGTGCAGAAAGTCACCGGAAGGTCGTGAGTGCGCGGCTCACCGTCGCCATCCGACGACTGGAAAACTCTGTCAACCCAGCAGTAAATGTGTACCTTTTTCGAATTAGGGAAGGATAAGGCAGCGAAAGGAGAGACTCAGAGAGATGGGTCCCGTCTTTCATCAGCTGTGCCCAAGATACAGTGGGTCTCTAACCCCCCTTGCCCCTACGGCCATTACAGCTATCGGAAACCTTTACCTTTTTTACGTTATACCAGGACAAGTTAGTAACATGTCCGTTTTTTGCTAGTCTCCCATTTTGCCAAATTTCACCAATAAACTTCTAAACCTCTATCCACGTCACGGATAAAATGGGACTTAACGTATCTGGATAAAGCGAAGAGTCCAGCCCTTCCGTGAAACCGTGTTGTCCAGTATAGAGCCTTCGTTTTGGGCCTGTAGATTTCGAGAGATGCATGTACACGGCATTTTCGAACGGCAAAGGCTGTGACCAGGTTGCGCGGGTGTCTGAGCCTTTAATGTTTGCATATGAGCTGATCATTGAAGACTTTTGCGCATCGCAACTTTTAAATAATCGAGCACAGTGTATGTCCGTATAGTCCTAGGCTGGGAGCAACTACAGGCCCGCCGTCAACAGACTAAAGCCATCATGTTATACAGGATTGTCAACCAGCTTGTGGACATTCAGGCAGCATCATTACTGATTCCAGCGGGTATCCACACTAGAGGACATGCCAACAGATTCCTTGTGCCCTACTGCAGCGTCAACGCTTACAAATATTCCTTTTATCCGTCCAGTATTCGCTTCTGGAACAGCTTACTAGCCGAGCTCATCACTGCTCCTTCCTTGGATGCTTTCAAGGCAAGGATAGGCTCAACAACTCCCTAGATCAGAACAACATGTTTTTATTGTTTTTAACCCGCACCGTGGACCTTCCGCCACACATGTAAATATCACATATACGTGAGAATGTTCCAGAGGAGCCCAGCGCATTATTGGAAGAAGAAGTCTGGCACATGTTGAAGCCAAATACTATTCCGCCAGGGTCAGCGTATTCGGCCTCCAAGATGCTGCAAATTCTTTCCTTAATCTTGCAAACAGGTATTTTCCTGAGAACGCAGGTACATATAGTTCACAAAAGGTACAGTGATTGTCCTTTTGCAAGTCACAACAGAATAATTAACAATAAGCATTCAAAAGTTAGTTTGGATTTTTATTTTTTCGTCTATCATTTCTTTTCTTTCTCCCCTCTCTGGGAGACGACCCGATATAGATTGAAATACGGTCTCAAAGTCTTAGGCCCGATTTCACGTTGCCTTAAAACATTGACTAAGTTTTAGTAATCGAATAATTTACCTTTACCGTAATGCAACACAAGTCATTGATTAGTGCTTAAAACATGTTTTAAGGCGACGTGAAATCGGGCCTTAGTATACATCTCTAATATGGTATTAAACCCAAAACAACCAAACAACTGAAATGTGTTCACTCACTACCAGGTTCATGTAAATAAGAGGCTTAATCTATAATGGGTCAATCAGAGACAATGACTTTCTTAAATTTTTCTCCCTAAAAGGGAGTGAATACCATATTAGAGATGTATACTAATAGTCTATACAACACTGGCTGTTTCAAAATATGCACCAACCAAGCGTAAAAATTCAAAGATCAGAAGCATTTTTTCAACATGTAGTTGATCTGACACATTTTTGTTTAAAAGAAAAAAATCTGTATTTCCTTGCATGAGTTCGCATGTGTAATAGAATAAGGTACCAAAGTTTCAAGAAAAATCATTGAGTTATAATTAAATTAATTCAAAAGTTTACCCTCCACTTTTCTGCAAACGACTTTAGCTATTGTCAGTTTAGGTACACGGACAGTGCCACTCTCCCCATGTGTCGATTTATAACCTTTGAGACCCTCCCAGGAGATATCAGTGTTCCCTTTCTCCCTGAAAATATTGCCCAAATTTTACCCCATGCAGCTCCCTGAAACTGTTTTTCCCATGATTCCCATAAGTATTTTACTCAGTCGTCCTCCCCAAAATCACTAAAATACAGAGCTCATCTTTTCACCCCTCAGATATATTCAGGCATGCTCTCTTACATTTTTTTCAACATTTTGTTGTTGTTTTACATTCCCTTTGATTTTCCTTAGATGAACGTATTTCGTAGAGTGGTTCTCTTCCCTAATACAGTGGACTCGACAGTATCGGATCATCGCCAGTATCGGATCATTCGTTAGTTATCACCCAATTTTCTCACAAAGGAAGCAAATATTTTTTACCATTATATTACAGTCATCAAGTTAGACCAATGGCAAAGTGCAGGGTGAAAAATTCGATCGAAATGTGCGGCTGAGAAACAAATGAGAGTTGTTGAAAAGCTTGGCCCCTCTTCAGCGGCGCTTGCATTTTGCCTGTTGCTCGTTAACCCCAAAACAGATTTCGGTTATTTAAACTATTTTATCATTAGGCGATTGAAACCAATTTTGCTTTGTCATGTGTCCTGGCATCCCTAAAGTTGCAGGTAGTCATTATTTTTGTGACATCCCAGTATTTGATGAAACTACAGACTTGAAAAGTGGGGCACCGATGTGCGACAGTAACGGATCATTATATAGTTTGAACTGAAATACAGGCCTCAGCTGGAAAACTGCATGATGAATGTATGGTCTGATGCTGAAAATAAAGCACAAATCAGCTACCTGAGTGGCTGCTGTGTCTTCTTTCAAGGGAGATCAGTATAAAACTAAGACAACATCCTTTTTGTAAAACACCCCCATCCCACGCCCCACATGCTAGCATATGATAATGAAGGTTATGCATAACACAATTAAGCTTCTGCTATACATTCTGAAGGAACATTCGAGATCAGCTCGCATGTGTGTTGTGAACCCAATAATGACTGGCGTTCATCGGATGGACATCCATACACTGTGTATACTCAGATTAATGCCGGAGAAGTCGTTGAATTACCATGTAGTGGTTATACACTGATTGTACTGAAATATCGTTAGGGCGGAAATCACCGTAAATTTGTTGATCCTGTTCAGACAGTACGGTCATATCAGGGTCTACACTTTGCAAAGGCAGATTATGATCTTTACTGTTTGAATAGTTCCGTGCTATGGGGCGCAGGGGATTTCTGGGTTAAGCATTTTTGGCATGCTTGTACTTTTGTATACATTTAACTTTTAATTAACAGACATAACCCTTGCTGGTGAAGGACCACACGAAAAATATCGTTGAAAGGCCGTAAAAATTTCTCTGAGAGTTTCAAAGGTCCAACTGTTTACGTAGCAAAATTATTGAAGCTAAGAAGGTTGGCAGAATGCCTCCGAGAAACTCTCCTATAAAATAATATCATATGATCCGATACTGTCGCACCTGATTCGTTACTGTCGTAAGACCCCCCTGTAAGTCTCGATAAGTTATCTGCCCTTAAAGGAATAAATTTCGTAAATATTTTGACATGGATAGATAGAAAGGATATTTTACAGTTGTTATGTGTCATAACATACATACTTTTAGCATTCACATACAACAAAACAGGAGTTTTATTGAACTTGATCCGATACTGTCGAGTCCATTGTAGCTAGTATTAAGGATAGGTAATCAATAATCCAAACGGGCAGAAATCTGCCCGTGAGATCTAGCGAGAGCTATGCGATTTCAGCTTTAGTAACTATAATATAATGAATATTACTAGGGTCTATACATTTGATAGATCTATTACAATGCACGTAATGCACGGTTTTCTATGATAAAAACATTTTTAAAACATGGCCACACTGTCAGGTCATTGAAGAGTAGCCATGACGCGTCATGACGTAGATCCTATACAATTTTGAATGGACCAATCTAGCAAAACACATGGCCAGGTGACGTAATTGTAAACAGTGTATTATCGGCTGGAGAAAACCCAAAAGGACTCGATTTGTTATAATATACGGCATATGATTGGCGCACTACTCACAGCCCTCGAAAGACTATAATCTGACCAGTTGTCACAAATATTGATGGGACAACTTGGGGCCAGTTTACGTATTTCGGAGAAACAGTGTTCATACCTCCATGAACAACAGTCGGTCACGCGACGTCGTTGGTATGCAACGTCACATGTAAATTAACAACGCCATTGGCCAGTGTAGCGTTCTACTGCGATCACGCCATGGTGACGACCGTTAACGTAAGCGGCTTACCTGGTTATTGACAGCTTTCTGTCGTATATTTTACAAATGTGGCTCTTAAAAATCGAAAATGATGCTCAAAACAATTTTAAAATTAAATGTAATTATAAGAGACAAACTTCATTTTTCCGAAGTTCATGAAAGTATGAACACAAAGGGTCATGTGCAAAGTAAACGTGAACGCCCTTCGGGCGTCACTTACTTTGCACATGACCCGTTGTGTTCATACTTCCATGAGAATCGGAAAAATGAAATTTATTTCTTAAATTATTATTATCTACTTGCTATCAGAGCGGAAAATAAGCAATATATATTACCTTAAGATGTATATATGAGCCGCGACGTGACAAAACCAACAATGTGGTCGTGCGTCCAGCGCAGACTCAGATCAGCCTGGGCATCCGCCCAGTCTGATCAGAGTCTTCACTTTCCGCATGAAGGTAGCTTAGTCCCTCAGCTACCCTTTATCGCTTAGCAAAGAGTCTGATCAGACTGGGTGAATGCCCAGGTTGATCTGAGTCTGTGCTGGGCGGACGACCACATTGTTGGTTTTCTCGTGTCGCGGCTCATATTACGTTAAAAGGCATCTGGACATTCTCGTTGAGGCATACACATAATCGAACAATAAACATTCCCTGTTGCTAATGTGGTGTTGCTTTATTTTTAGACATAATTGGCAGGGCCAACATGAAAGAACAGGATGGAAGAAGTGATCAAACTTGCAAGTACTGTGACAAACAGTTTAAAACATGTGGTGCGCTGACAAACCACATGGTAGTACATAAGCCTCGCCTAGATAAACAAAATGTTTGTGATCTCTGTGGTAAACAGTATAAATTCTTAGCAAAACTGGAACAACATATTTTAAGTCATTTCAACGTGAAGCGTTATTCATGCGACATTTGTGGTAGATGTTTTAGTCAGGCAGAAAGTGTAAAGAGACATAAAGATATTCATACCGGCGAGAAACGTCACAACTGCGATGTTTGTGGAAGACAGCTTGGCAGAAAAGAAACGCTAGATATGCATATGTTACTACACACCGGAGATAAGCCTTACACATGTGATCTATGTAATCACAAGTGCAGACAATTTGGTACACTACATACCCACATCATGGGGCATATTGATGTTAAACTGTATAGCTGTAATTTATGTAGCAAGACTTTCAGGCAATCAAACCAGTTAAGCAGCCATCTTCGGGTTCATAACAACGAGAAGCCTTTTCATTGTGAAATATGTGGTAAAAACTTCAGAGAATCGGGTTATCTCAGAAAACACCAACGCTTTCATGCTGGTATCAAACTTCATAAGTGTGATATATGTGGGCGAGCATTTTCTAATTCAGATTCTCTCAAACTCCACTACCTTATCCACACCGGTGAAAAAAACCATGAATGTAGCATGTGTGGGAAAAGGTTTGCACGTCAAGGCTCCTTGCGTGCACATAAGTCTGTACATACTGGAGAGAGACCTTACAAGTGTATTACTTGTGGAAAACAATTTAGACAGTCGTTAGATTTAAAATCACATATAGTGATACACTCTGAAGTGAGAGCTCACAGTTGCAAAATTTGTGGAAAGACATTCAAACGGTATAGAGGCTTGACGGCCCTTGCAGTCACTCACCAAGAAGCCAAACCTCATTCTTGTGACCTGTGCCACAAACGCTTTGCATCAAAGGGAGGGCTGAAGTGCCACCTGGTTGTCCACACTAAAGATAAGCCCTTCAGCTGTTCTATTTGTGGACAAAAGTTCACCCAGAATGGGGGTCTTAAACTTCATATGCTCATACATAATGGAGAGAACCCACATAAATGTGATATCTGTGGGAAGGGGTTTAGACAAGCAAGACATCTAAAGGATCACAAATTTACACATGATGGAGAAAAACCTCATAGTTGTGATGTCTGCGGTAAGCAGTTTATAGAGGAGAGGCACTATCAAGTACATGTGTTAAGACATACTGGAGAGAAGCCTCATCGATGCGTGACATGTGGCAAACAGTTTGCTGATATAAGAAAGCTAAAAAAATCATAACAGGATACATATGCCAGAAGTACATAAAGCCTGTCACATATGCGGACAGAAATATTCTACGCCATGTGCACTTAAGAGGCATATGCTTACACATAAAGGCTCGAGGGATCATAAATGCAGTGTCTGTGGCAAGGCCTTTTTGGAGGCGTGTCATCTTAAAAGACATCAGACTATTCATACATAGGAGAAATACAAGGAAAATCTTCCATTTCAAAGGTTGGACCAGAGCTATAGATGATGTGGAGTTTTAAGGATAATGCTGAGATAACTGTTCCTAGTTCTGAACGAAAAATTAAGTTATGACCCTCATTAGAACCGTCTCGCTGAGATGGTTCTAAGAAAGGGTCAGAGCATATGTTTTTATGCAGAAATGTGGACAATTATCTATAAATTATCCCTGTCACTCCCTCTTATCTGAAGCACTGTTGAATGTTTACCAGCAGTCTGGGCTGTTGCTTGACTAAACATGTTTCATAGAATATATAATTTATATACTAGTCAAGTTCAAACAGTAATATCTTGAAATAGTTTATATTATAAACTATTTCAAGTTATCACTGTTTGAATTTGACTGGTCTGCGTGAGACTTTATGGTCAGCACAAAGTAAGCTCTGAAGAAAGATCCTCTGGGAACAAAGTAACACATCAAAGAAACGAAAATGGCAAACACGGTTTGATTGAGTTTTTTTATGTGGACTAATATTGCGAAACCGCTCACGCATAAAGCTTTAGTTTCCAGCTTTTGTCATGATACAAACAGACACTTTTGGAATAGAAAACAAAGTGCTTAGGAAACCTACTCTGCAATTTTTCATTTTTGTCTCCATTCACAATGGCCGTCAGTCAACTCTTAAAGGAAAAAAAGATACTCCACTAAAAGCATAAACATTTTATTTGTGTACGGCAAGGTCTTGTTCTTTTATATTTACAGCCAACTGATTTTTGATATTTGTACATGAAGATGTTGGGTTCCAGAGGTCAGTCGTTCTTTGACCTCTGACAAGGGTCACTCATACTTCTGACGTCTCCAAATCAACTTAGCTATATGGTGCCTCCTTGAATCAGAAAAATGAAAGTTTCTCTGAATGGTTGTGACCTCATGGCAAAGACAACCGTCATGCAGCCCATAAATGGTAGAAACCTGTACATTTTTTTCTCCAGAACCAAATGGCCCGAGGCATTAAAACTTGATGCTCTGCATTTGAGCCTCATTACTATCAAGTTTGTTCAAATGAAAACTCTTGGTTGCTCTATAACCTTTTGACTCAGATCTATGAGCAATTCAGGGCTTCACGTCCGTTTAGTTTTAGGGCTGGAGTATGCATGGAGTTATAATAATCTCAAAACGCTACCTAATTGTATGGTTCTTAATAGTCTCTGACACTGACATTTTATATAAGATGTTATGTCATTTACATACACTTTTCTGAACAAGTCGCTGATAGGTTGCAAAGCTATTGTTGTAAAGTGTTCAGCTAATCAGCATCAGCACAAGACAAATCGTGTCTATCTTAACTCTTTCTAGACTGAAACCCCGTTTTGGGGGACATATGCAAACAGTGCTGACCCAGATCAGACGCCGCAGATCGCTAATTTCTATGCAAAATACTATAAAAACGAAGATTACCACTAGAAAACCCTGAAGAAAAGGACTCACCCAAATAAGGATGTACAAGATCACTGGTCAAAAAAAGGTTAAAGAATGTTCTCCTGGAAGAACTGTTGCATTCCTTTAAGAGTGGACTCTCATTTAGAAAGGTGGCAAAGGTGCAAATATATAGACTTGCTTTCCTTAAACGTGTATCCATTCATCTTAGAGCCTGGTAACAGTTTGTATAACGAACCTTAGAAATAATCATACTCTTTTATCATGTCTTTGTAATTTTGGACTACTTACGTACTAATTCTTTCTTTTAGCTATACTTTGTAATGGCTCGGTTCGAGATACACGGTGCACATTTAAAGAAATTCAAATCAGTACATGCAAGAAATGGACTGGCCATACTGATTAAACAGGTTTTCTGCACGTGCTGCAGTCAGGCCTAGCGATTTTACATTTATGTCAAGTTAGTTATTTACACAGCATGTGAACTCAAGTACTCAAAACGCATTAATTAATATTTGTTCGATCGAATGTTTCTGAAGTAACTTCCAATAAAATGGTTTTGCATCAGTTTGCTATGTGACACGTCATTGGCATTTGCCTGTGACATGGGGTATCGCCAAGGTATTACGTACCACTAGAAGATTCTAAATTCGTCAAGAATGCCTTAAATCTTTATTGCTACCACTGGAGGTCAAAAGACACTGTCTTGAAAGAAATGATTTAATGCGTATACGAGCCTTGTGGTGTTATATAAAGAAATATGTTATCCATATAATGAACGATTCATAAGAATGTTGATAAAATGACACTTTTCTGTCAGTGAACTAGTCCGGCTGTATAGGTTTGCATGAAGTTTGTATTAATTCTCTGGGTTAATTGTAAACATGAACGATTATATGAATAAAATCTCAAAATTGATGGTCCAGAAAAGTGTGATGAGATGCAAGAGTTTATATATGCCAGTGCCGGATGTGATTTCATAATTTATGCTACATGGGCGTAAATAGTATTTGTTTAATATCAAGTAGATTGAATTTTCAAGTCATATCATAATGTTTGCTGCTTTGGTGCCTATAATATTTGTGTAGGAGTATCTACAAGATGAAATGAGCCGCGACACGAGAAAACCAACAATGTGGTTGTGCGCTCAGCGAAGACTCAGATCAGCCTGGGCATCCGCCCAGTCTTATCAGAGTCTTTGCTGTCCGCATGGAGGTAGCTTAGACCCTTAGCTACCCTTTAAGTGCTTAGCAAAGAGTCTGATCATACTTGGCGGATGCCCAGACTGATCTGAGTCTGCGCTGGGCGCACAACCACTTCGTTGGTTTTCTCGTGTCGCGGTGCAAATTATGAAATTGTTATGCCATTTACCAGTTGCCTGAAACTTGGCCGTTTGCAAGACTTATTGGACAACCCTCGTAATGTATGCTACTTTAATTGGCACAGATAATGTTTGTGTATCCAGTAGATGGAATTTTATATCATTTCATAATGTTTGCTACATTGGCGCATTCATATACTGTTTGTGTATCTAGTAGATGGAATTTTAAAGTCTTTTCATAATTTATGCAAAATATTATGTTTGTGTTTCTAGTTAATGGAATATTTAAGTCATTTCCGAATGTATGCTAAATTGACGTATATTATGTTTGTGTTTCCGGTAAATGGACTTTTTACGTGATTTCATAATTCATGCTAAAACGGCGCATATTATTTTTGTGATTCTAGTTGATAGAATTTTTAAGTCATTTCAGAATGTATACTTTGTTGACGCATATATGCCTTGTGTATCTAGTAGATGGAATTTTATAATTCATCTGTGTATTTCATAATTTATGCTAAATTGGCGCATATGCTGTTTGTGTATCTAGTAGATGGAATTTTTAAGTCATTTCATAATTTATGCTTAATTGGCATATATTGTGTTTCTAGTAAATAAAATTTTTAACTCATCTTGTAAATGGAATTTTTAAGTCAGTTCATAATTTATGCTACATTGGCGCTTTTTAATGTTTGTGTTTCTAGTTAATGGCATTTTTCATTTGTGTGTCTTGTAAATGGACATTTTATGTCATTTCAGAATGTATGCTACATTGGTGCATATTTCTGGTGGATAGAATTTCTATTTTAGTTTATGCAAAGTTGGTGCTTATATTTGCATCTAGTTGAAGGAATTTTTATGCCACTTCATAATTCATGCTACGTTGGTGCATATAAATATCTGCATCTAGTAGATAGAATATTAAAGTCGTTTTATAATTTATGATACATTGGCGCACATACTGTTTGTGTATCTAGCAGATGGAATGTGAACCCCAACCCCCCCCCCCCCCCCCTTTTCCCCTACTCCATCCCCGTCCCCCTCCCCGTCTGCCAAAAGTGAGGTGGAGGAAGATATATTTTTTTCGGTGGAGATCCTGTTTGATTCAACGTCGGCGTGACAGGTTTCCTTCCATTTTCTTTCGGACCATCTTGTCCCAATACGTGGATTTTCACTAAACGTGCATGGATATATGATAGAGACAAGTTTAAGAGCTGATTAGATTTTGGTCACCAATTTTCAAGGTCACAGGAGGGCTGAGATATGCTAAATTTTCAATAAAAGTATGCTATATCTCTTGATCTGATTGCAAATAAAGCGCGCATGGATATATCACTGGGAAAATCGAAAGAGTTGATGAGGTTTTCTTGACCTTAACCCCATTTTCAAGATCGAAGCGCAAAAAATTACGATATTACTTGAATTTGAGGATGGTGCGAGGATATATCACTGGGATAAACTAAAGACATGGTTAGGTTTTGAAGATCGTGTCCTAATTATCAAGGTCAGTATTGTAATCACAAAATGTTTTGAATCGGTGGATAGCTTTCAAGAAACTTACGTGGATTTATCACTGGGACAAGCTTAAAAACTGATAAGACTTTAGCGACTTGGTCTGATTATCAAAGACCACCTGAGGACTTTGAATTGCAATTGACAAATTTAGCTAATTTGATAGATTACATAATTAGGAGCAGATACTGAGGTAGCTTTGATTTGATGACCTTGACTTTAACCCATTAATGACGAATGGATTCATCCATCATTATAAAATGGATGAGTTCATTTATCGTTTTAGGGGTGTCTGGTAAATTTACAGTTTTGATTCTTTTACAGAAATGCTTAAGTTTTAAGCAAACAGTGGAGACCTTGATCAGACGCCGCGCCATGCGGCGTCTGATCTGGGTCTGCACCGTTTGCCTATGTCCGATTTATGGGTGCTAGGCATGGGTGGGTTAATATCTAGGTCAACACACCATAGCATTTTTCATGAGAACGGCACTGGCATGAATCATATGGTGGGTTTGAGGGCATCTTTTTGTCTCAGGAAAAAAAAAAGATCAAATTTGTATGTCCCTTCATAATTTATACTACATTGCCGCACATAATGATTGTATATCTAGTCATTTATCTAGTCTATCGCAGTTTCTTTAGTTTACAGTAAAACCGACTTGTGTGAACATTCTCTCCATTGTTTCTTTGGTAAGCGCTGTTTTTGACTGGCTAGTCAAGTGGCCGCTTAAGCTAAAGTCATCAGTAAAGTAACAACCCTCTGGAAAATCTACATTGAAACACCTTCAAACTTGATGTTGAATGGATATTGATATGGCAAATGTTTCAATGGTGAATTTTCTCAAAGCACATCCAAAGGCGAATACTTACACAATCCCCTCTGCATTCGCGTAGACTGGTAAGGGTCTTTGCTTTTCACTATTTATATGAGCCGCAACACGACAAAACCGACCAGGTGGAATGTTTGCCCAGCGAAAACTCAGTTCAGCCTGGGCATCCGCCCAGTCTGATCAGAGCCTCCGCTGTCCGCTTGCAGCTAGCCTAGCTCCTTAGCTACCCCTGTAAGTGCACAGTGAAGACTGATCGGACTGGGTGGAGGCCAGGCTTGATCTGACTCTTCGCTGGGTGCACTTGCCACTTCATTGGTTTTGACGTGGTATCGCTCAGTGTTATCATGATATTGACGTCGGGTCTTATGCCTTGGGCGTACTGCAAATACTCAGATCAGCCTTTGCAGTTGAGCTAATTGACCAGGATCCCTAAATGGTTTGTTTAATATATAGATTCCTTATTGGTCATTAACTTTTGAAGCGCTGAACATGTAAGAGCTGTGGACAAAATGTGTGGATGCGCAGGTTGATTTGAGTTTGTGCAGTTGGAAATGTACCATCTCTCTCATAGCACAGTTTTTCGTGTCTCGTGCAACAGCAAACCTTGAAGTCTCTATTTATTTTAGGTTGCTGTTCAAGGAAGTAGCTGTCTATAAGAAAATATAGGTGCATAGGTGCATATTGAAGTTTTGTCAAATTGACCAAAAAAAAAAGACGAAGGCGCATCTGCGTATTTGTTTTCTGAAAGTTTGTAAATTAGGCAAATTCCAATACAATTTGTGGACCGACATGACAATATCAAATGTTTTCGAGGTTTCTCTTTTCACACCTGTAGTACACAGTTTTGTTTGACTCAAATAAGGGCGATTGTGCTATGTACATCTTTTCAATCAAGTTTATAATTTGCCAGATCGAATCTCACAAATTTGCACAGCTGAAAACTGGACTACTGTTCACTTTGAAAGATTTTTTTTACGAACTTACTTTACTGCTGCTCAGTAGTATTTTACCTTACACCTGCATTTAGCCTAAAACTGGATTATTTGTTGAGCCTTCCGGTTCCTTAAAACAGAAAATTGGAATAAAGATTTCACTTTTGTCAAGTATACCTTTTTGAAGCTTGCCTTTGAAAACCATGGACAGGGGTCATTGAAACTTGTCAGTTATTGTCACATGTCCTAAAATAATTTGACGATGATCGGATAGGGTGATGGTGCTGAATAACTTTCGGTGCCGGAGCGTCCCACTAATACACCTTTCCAAGCCATTCCAAGAAAACTACGCAGTTACCTGATAGCGTATCACTTACCAATGCAACGACAGCTTAGCATTTGACATAGTCCCGCAAATAAGTCGCAGGTGTTGAATGTCCCACAATAGGTCCGTGATTTTACCTTACAGTTAATGAAGTGATGCATTACCTGTTTAAAGTGGGCGTGGCTTCGGAAAGTAAATTGGAATATTAGTAGGACAATGGCTGGTTGTACTTGCAACGAGTGCGTTTTGTTTGGATTTTTTATTCTTGTCTAACATATCTTCCTTTACTTTTTCCTAATCTTTGGAAGACGACTTGATATAGAATGAAATACTGTCTCAAAGGGCCGTTAAAGCCACCAAAACTAACCATCCACTGCGCAACCATCTAAGACAGTTTTTTTAGGCCTTGAAAGAACGTAGTCGATGCCATATTGTAGGTATGCGTATACATACATGTTCAAGGGTGTGTGCGGTTTGGGAAAGTAGGGTAGTGGTTCGTTACAACCAAAGGTGTTTGGCCCTGTGTATACATCCATAAACTAACCGAAAATACAAGAACGCTCGCCGAAGCTATATTCTGAACGGCTTATAGGCTAGCATATTATTTGGGCTATTTTCAGGTTAGTTAGTGCATAATACATGCAGGACAAAGCATCAGACTTCTGTGTTACAACAATGCAACGAGTCTCTGTGCCTCGTCGTCGCAAACAGTCGAAATTTTCTGCTCCGATTACGGAGCCCCGATAGCTCAGTGGCTGCGAATGGATGGATAAATGAGTTGCGATACGTCTTTTTCAACAGTATATGAGTCACATAAGGACAATGGGAGGGTGATATTGAAATGTTTGCAATGGAAAACGGTATGTGAAGTGAAACTGTAAATATAAACAGGAAATATGTCCAGACCATAACCTCAAACATCTATGCATAAATACTGGTTTGGCAGCACTGACCGACGACACAATTACAGACTGAATGACATTGGACGGACACACGGCGCCAAGTGTGTGCAACTATGGTTATGTACCGTTGAGCCACTTGGGTAACATCGATAAGAGAATTGAACTGAACTGAACTGAAGACCATAACCTTTGATATAAGAGGGACTTTGAGATATCAGTGCTCCAGATGTCGCGAGATGACTGTATACCGTTTGCCGCTGTCAGTTGCGTTAAAGAATGAAAATAATACTCACACTATTTCTGGGAATACTGACCTTCCTTCCACTGTAGGGAACCTGAAAGTGTAAACTGAGAGCAGCAGCAAAAATTGAACACACAAAAGCTAATAAAGCATGTTACATGTTGCAGTTGGAAGATAAATGTATGGGCCCCTTTCTCTGAGTGAATAGTATTTGCTTTTCAATTGACACTGTTGGCCATGCATATTTAACCACGTCTGGCGCAACAGCTTTGGTGCCCAAACTTCCAGCCCCTCCACCAAAGCCAAATCACGCCAGCAGTGCTCAAAACTTAGCCACAGGGTCTACAATGCTTGCCCTTTCATCTGACCTTACATATGAATTGTACTTCAATAGACAGTCAACTCTGGACATCTCCAAACTACTGATATCTCAAAGTAAATTTTCTGGGCCCAGACAAATTTCTTTGGGATATCGGTAGTTTGAGATATCCAGAGTTGAACTGTAAATATAAACATTCTGTCCCTCCTAGCTACTACGCCAGCAATTATTACTCAGACTTGGCCGTCGCGTCTCTACACTGTTTACCGTTTCATCTGACCTTACACCCCTACTGTATTTCAATAGACAGTCAGCTCTGGATATCTCCAAATACTGATATATCAAAGTTGATTTTCTGGGCCCAGAAAACTTTATCTGAGATATAGGTAGTTTGAGGTATCCAGAGTTGAACTGTAAATATAAACAGGAAATATGTCCAGACCATAACCTCAAACATCTATGCATAAATACTGGTTTGGCAGCACTGACCGACGACACAATTACAGACTGAATGACATTGGACGGACACACGGCGCCAAGTGTGTGCAACTATGGTTATGTACCGTTGAGCCACTTGGGTAACATCGATAAGAGAATTGAACTGAACTGAACTGAAGACCATAACCTTTGATATAAGAGGGACTTTTAGATATCAGTGCTCCAGATGTCGCGAGATGACTGTATACCCTTTGCCGCTGTCAGTTGCGTTAAGGAATGAAAAAAATACTCACACTATTTCTGGGAATACTGACCTTCCTTCCACTGTAGGGAACCTGAAAGTGTAAACTGAGAGCAGCAGCAAAAATTGAACACACAAAAGCTAATAAAGCATGTTACATGTTGCAGTTGGTAGATAAATGTTTGGGCCCCTTTCTCTGAGTGAATAGTATTTGCTTCTCAATTGACACTGTTGGCCATGCATATTTAACCACGTCTGGCGCAATAGCTTTGGTGCCCAAACTTCCGGCCCCTCCACCAAAGCCAAATCACGCCAGCAGTGCTCAAAACTTAGCCACAGGGTCTACAGTGCTTGCCCTTTCATCTTACCTTGCATATGAATTGTATTTCAATAGACATTCAACTCTGGACATCTCCAAACTACTGATATCTCAAAGTAAATTTTCTGGGCCCAGACAAATTTCTTTGGGATATCGGTAGTTTGAGATATCCAGAGTTGAACTGTAAATATAAACATTCTGTCCCTCCTAGCTACTACGCCAGCAATTATTACTCAGACTTGGCCGTCGCGTCTCTACACTGTTTACCGTTTCATCTGACCTTACACCCCTACTGTATTTCAATAGACAGTCAGCTCTGGACATCTCCAAACAACTGATATCTCAAAGTTGATTTTCTGGGCCCAGAAAACTTTATCTGAGATATAGGTAGTTTGAGGTATCCAGAGTTGAACTGTAAATATAAACAGGAAATATGTCCAGACCATAACCTCAAACATCTATGCATAAATACTGGTTTGGCAGCACTGACCGACGACACAATTACAGACTGAATGACATTGGATGGACACACGGCGCCAAGTGTGTGCAACTATGGTTATGTGCCGTTGAGCCACTTGGGTAACATCGATAAGAGAATTGAACTGAACTGAATTGAAGACCATAACCTTTGATATAAGAGGGACTTTGAGATATCAGTGCTCCAGATGTCGCGAGATGACTGTATACCGTTTGCCGCTGTCAGTTGCGTTAAGGAATGAAAAAAATACTCACACTATTTCTGGGAATACTGACCTTCCTTCCACTGTAGGGAACCTGAAAGTGTGAACTGAGAGCAGCAGCAAAAATTGAACACACAAAAGCTAATAAAGCATGTTACATGTTGCAGTTGGAAGATAAATGTATGGGCCCCTTTCTCTGAGTGAATAGTATTTGCTTCTCAATTGACACTGTTGGCCATGCATATTTAACCACGTCTGGCGCAACAGCTTTGGTGCCCAAACTTCCAGCCCCTCCACCAAAGCCAAATCACGCCAGCAGTGCTCAAAACTTAGCCACAGGGTCAACAATTCTTGCCCTTTCATCTGACCTTACATATGAATTGTATTTCAATAGACAGTCAACTCTGGACATCTCCAAACTACTGATATCTCAAAGTAAATTTTCTGGGCCCAGACAAATTTCTTTGGGATATCGGTAGTTTGAGATATCCAGAGTTGAACTGTAAATATAAACATTCTGTCCCTCCTAGCTACTACGCCAGCAATTATTACTCAGACTTGGCCGTCGCGTCTCTACACTGTTTACCGTTTCATCTGACCTTACACCCCTACTGTATTTCAATAGACAGTCAGCTCTGGACATCTCCAAACTACTGATATCTCAAAGTTGATTTTCTGGGCCCAGAAAACTTTATCTGAGATATAGGTAGTTTGAGGTATCCAGAGTTGAACTGTAAATATAAACAGGAAATATGTCCAGACCATAACCTCAAACATCTATGCATACATACTGGTTTGGCAGCACTGACCGACGACACAATTACAGACTGAAGGACATTGGACGGACACACGGCGCCAAGTGTGTGCAACTATGGTTATGTACCGTTGAGCCACTTGGGTAACATCGATAAGAGAATTGAACTGAACTGAACTGAAGACCATAACCTTTGATATAAGAGGGACTTTGAGATATCAGTGCTCCAGACGTCGCGAGATGACTGTATACCGTTTGCCGCTGTCAGTTGCGTTAAGGAATGAAAAACATACTCACACTATTTCTGGGAATACTGACCTTCCTTCCACTGTAGGGAACCTGAAAGTGTAAACTGAGAGCAGCAGCAAAAATTGAACACACAAAAGCTAATAAAGCACGTTACATGTTGCAGTTGGAAGATAAATGTATGGGCCCCTTTCTCTGAGTGAATAGTATTTGCTTCTCAATTGACACTGTTGGCCATGCATATTTAACCACGTCTGGCGCAACAGCTTTGGTGCCCAAACTTCCAGCCCCTCCACCAAAGCCAAATCACGCCAGCAGTGCTCAAAACTTAGCCACAGGGTCTACAATGCTTGCCCTTTCATCTGACCTTACATATGAATTGCATTTCAATAGACAGTCAACTCTGGACATCTCCAAACTACTGACATCTCAAAGTAAATTTTCTGGGCCCAGACAAATTTCTTTGGGATATCGGTAGTTTGAGATATCCAGAGTTGAACTGTAAATATAAACATTCTGTCCCTCCTATCTACTATGCCAGCAATTATTACTCAGACTTGGCCGCCGCGTCTCTACACTGTTTACCGTTTCATCTGACCTTACACCCCTACTGTATTTCAATAGACAGTCAGCTCTGGATATCTCCAAACTACTGATATCTCAAAGTTGATTTTCTGGGCCCAGAAAACTTCATCTGAGATATAGGTAGTTTGAGGTATCTAGAGTTGAACTGTAAATATAAACAGGAAATATGTCCAGACCATAACCTCAAACATCTATGCATAAATACTGGTTTGGCAGCACTGACCGACGACACAATTACAGACTGAATGACATTGGACGGACACACGGCGCCAAGTGTGTGCAACTATGGTTATGTACCGTTGAGCCACTTGGGTAACATCGATAAGAGAATTGAACTGAACTGAACTGAAGACCATAACCTTTGATATAAGAGGGACTTTGAGATATCAGTGCTCCAGACGTCGCGAGATGACTGTATACCGTTTGCCGCTGTCAGTTGCGTTAAGGAATGAAAAACATACTCACCCTATTTCTGGGAATACTGACCTTCCTTCCACTGTAGGGAACCTGAAAGTGTAAACTGAGAGCAGCAGCAAAAATTGAACACACAAAAGCTAATAAAGCACGTTACATGTTGCAGTTGGAAGATAAATGTATGGGCCCCTTTCTCTGAGTGAATAGTATTTGCTTCTCAATTGACACTGTTGGCCATGCATATTTAACCACGTCTGGCGCAACAGCTTTGGTGCCCAAACTTCCAGCCCCTCCACCAAAGCCAAATCACGCCAGCAGTGCTCAAAACTTAGCCACAGGGTCTACAATGCTTGCCCTTTCATCTGACCTTACATATGAATTGCATTTCAATAGACAGTCAACTCTGGACATCTCCAAACTACTGACATCTCAAAGTAAATTTTCTGGGCCCAGACAAATTTCTTTGGGATATCGGTAGTTTGAGATATCCAGAGTTGAACTGTAAATATAAACATTCTGTCCCTCCTATCTACTATGCCAGCAATTATTACTCAGACTTGGCCGTCGCGTCTCTACACTGTTTACCGTTTCATCTGACCTTACACCCCTACTGTATTTCAATAGACAGTCAGCTCTGGATATCTCCAAACTACTGATATCTCAAAGTTGATTTTCTGGGCCCAGAAAACTTCATCTGAGATATAGGTAGTTTGAGGTATCTAGAGTTGAACTGTAAATATAAACAGGAAATATGTCCAGACCATAACCTCAAACATCTATGCATAAATACTGGTTTGGCAGCACTGACCGACGACACAATTACAGACTGAATGACATTGGACGGACACACGGCGCCAAGTGTGTGCAACTATGGTTATGTACCGTTGAGCCACTTGGGTAACATCGATAAGAGAATTGAACTGAACTGAACTGAAGACCATAACCTTTGATATAAGAGGGACTTTGAGATATCAGTGCTCCAGACGTCGCGAGATGACTGTATACCGTGTGCTGCTGTCAGTTGCGTTAAGGAATGAAAAACATACTCACACTATTTCTGGGAATACTGACCTTCCTTCCACTGTAGGGAACCTGAAAGTGTAAACAGAGCAGCAGCAAAAATTGAACACACAAAAGCTAATAAAGCACGTTACATGTTGCAGTTGGAAGATAAATGTATGGGCCCCTTTCTCTGAGTGAATAGTATTTGCTTCTCAATTGACACTGTTGGCCATGCATATTTAACCACGTCTGGCGCAACAGCTTTGGTGCCCAAACTTCCAGCCCCTCCACCGAAGCCAAATCACGCCAGCAGTGCTCAAAACTTAGCCACAGGGTCTACAATGCTTGCCCTTTCATCTGACCTTACATATGAATTGCATTTCAATAGACAGTCAACTCTGGACATCTCCAAACTACTGACATCTCAAAGTAAATTTTCTGGGCCCAGACAAATTTCTTTGGGATATCGGTAGTTTGAGATATCCAGAGTTGAACTGTAAATATAAACATTCTGTCCCTCCTATCTACTATGCCAGCAATTATTACTCAGACTTGGCCGTCGCGTCTCTACACTGTTTACCGTTTCATCTGACCTTACACCCCTACTGTATTTCAATAGACAGTCAGCTCTGGATATCTCCAAACTACTGATATCTGAAAGTTGATTTTCTGGGCCCAGAAAACTTCATCTGAGATATAGGTAGTTTGAGGTATCTAGAGTTGAACTGTAAATATAAACAGGAAATATGTCCAGACCATAACCTCAAACATCTATGCATAAATACTGGTTTGGCAGCACTGACCGACGACACAATTACAGACTGAATGACATTGGACGGACACACGGCGCCAAGTGTGTGCAACTATGGTTATGTACCGTTGAGCCACTTGGGTAACATCGATAAGAGAATTGAACTGAACTGAACTGAAGACCATAACCTTTGATATAAGAGGGACTTTGAGATATCAGTGCTCCAGACGTCGCCAGATGACTGTATACCGTTTGCCGCTGTCAGTTGCGTTAAGGAATGAAAAACATACTCACACTATTTCTGGGAATACTGACCTTCCTTCCACTGTAGGGAACCTGAAAGTGTAAACTGAGAGCAGCAGCAAAAATTGAACACACAAAAGCTAATAAAGCACGTTACATGTTGCAGTTGGAAGATAAATGTATGGGCCCCTTTCTCTGAGTGAATAGTATTTGCTTCTCAATTGACACTGTTGGCCATGCATATTTAACCACGTCTGGCGCAACAGCTTTGGTGCCCAAACTTCCAGCCCCTCCACCAAAGCCAAATCACGCCAGCAGTGCTCAAAACTTAGCCACAGGGTCTACAATGCTTGCCCTTTCATCTGACCTTACATATGAATTGCATTTCAATAGACAGTCAACTCTGGACATCTCCAAACTACTGACATCTCAAAGTAAATTTTCTGGGCCCAGACAAATTTCTTTGGGATATCGGTAGTTTGAGATATCCAGAGTTGAACTGTAAATATAAACATTCTGTCCCTCCTATCTACTATGCCAGCAATTATTACTCAGACTTGGCCGTCGCGTCTCTACACTGTTTACCGTTTCATCTGACCTTACACCCCTACTGTATTTCAATAGACAGTCAGCTCTGGATATCTCCAAACTACTGATATCTCAAAGTTGATTTTCTGGGCCCAGAAAACTTCATCTGAGATATAGGTAGTTTGAGGTATCTAGAGTTGAACTGTAAATATAAACAGGAAATATGTCCAGACCATAACCTCAAACATCTATGCATAAATACTGGTTTGGCAGCACTGACCGACGACACAATTACAGACTGAATGACATTGGACGGACACACGGCGCCAAGTGTGTGCAACTATGGTTATGTACCGTTGAGCCACTTGGGTAACATCGATAAGAGAATTGAACTGAACTGAACTGAAGACCATAACCTTTGATATAAGAGGGACTTTGAGATATCAGTGCTCCAGACGTCGCGAGATGACTGTATACCGTTTGCCGCTGTCAGTTGCGTTAAGGAATGAAAAACATACTCACACTATTTCTGGGAATACTGACCTTCCTTCCACTGTAGGGAACCTGGAAGTGTAAACTGAGAGCAGCAGCAAAAATTGAACACACAAAAGCTAATAAAGCACGTTACATGTTGCAGTTGGAAGATAAATGTATGGGCCCCTTTCTCTGAGTGAATAGTATTTGCTTCTCAATTGACACTGTTGGCCATGCATATTTAACCACGTCTGGCGCAACAGCTTTGGTGCCCAAACTTCCAGCCCCTCCACCAAAGCCAAATCACGCCAGCAGTGCTCAAAACTTAGCCACAGGGTCTACAATGCTTGCCCTTTCATCTGACCTTACATATAAATTGCATTTCAATAGACAGTCAACTCTGGACATCTCCAAACTACTGACATCTCAAAGTAAATTTTCTGGGCCCAGACAAATTTCTTTGGGATATCGGTAGTTTGAGATATCCAGAGTTGAACTGTAAATATAAACATTCTGTCCCTCCTATCTACTATGCCAGCAATTATTACTCAGACTTGGCCGTCGCGTCTCTACACTGTTTACCGTTTCATCTGACCTTACACCCCTACTGTATTTCAATAGACAGTCAGCTCTGGATATCTCCAAACTACTGATATCTGAAAGTTGATTTTCTGGGCCCAGAAAACTTCATCTGAGATATAGGTAGTTTGAGGTATCTAGAGTTGAACTGTAAATATAAACAGGAAATATGTCCAGACCATAACCTCAAACATCTATGCATAAATACTGGTTTGGCAGCACTGACCGACAACACAATTACAGACTGAATGACATTGGACGGACACACGGCGCCAAGTGTGTGCAACTATGGTTATGTACCGTTGAGCCACTTGGGTAACATCGATAAGAGAATTGAACTGAACTGAACTGAAGACCATAACCTTTGATATAAGAGGGACTTTGAGATATCAGTGCTCCAGACGTCGCGAGATGACTGTATACCGTTTGCCGCTGTCAGTTGCGTTAAGGAATGAAAAACATACTCACACTATTTCTGGGAATACTGACCTTCCTTCCACTGTAGGGAACCTGAAAGTGTAAACTGAGAGCAGCAGCAAAAATTGAACACACAAAAGCTAATAAAGCACGTTACATGTTGCAGTTGGAAGATAAATGTATGGGCCCCTTTCTCTGAGTGAATAGTATTTGCTTCTCAATTGACACTGTTGGCCATGCATATTTAACCACGTCTGGCGCAACAGCTTTGGTGCCCAAACTTCCAGCCCCTCCACCAAAGCCAAATCACGCCAGCAGTGCTCAAAACTTAGCCACAGGGTCTACAATGCTTGCCCTTTCATCTGACCTTACATATGAATTGCATTTCAATAGACAGTCAACTCTGGACATCTCCAAACTACTGACATCTCAAAGTAAATTTTCTGGGCCCAGACAAATTTCTTTGGGATATCGGTAGTTTGAGATATCCAGAGTTGAACTGTAAATATAAACATTCTGTCCCTCCTATCTACTATGCCAGCAATTATTACTCAGACTTGGCCGTCGCGTCTCTACACTGTTTACCGTTTCATCTGACCTTACACCCCTACTGTATTTCAATAGACAGTCAGCTCTGGATATCTCCAAACTACTGATATCTCAAAGTTGATTTTCTGGGCCCAGAAAACTTCATCTGAGATATAGGTAGTTTGAGGTATCTAGAGTTGAACTGTAAATATAAACAGGAAATATGTCCAGACCATAACCTCAAACATCTATGCATAAATACTGGTTTGGCAGCACTGACCGACGACACAATTACAGACTGAATGACATTGGACGGACACACGGCGCCAAGTGTGTGCAACTATGGTTATGTACCGTTGAGCCACTTGGGTAACATCGATAAGAGAATTGAACTGAACTGAACTGAAGACCATAACCTTTGATATAAGAGGGACTTTGAGATATCAGTGCTCCAGACGTCGCGAGATGACTGTATACCGTTTGCCGCTGTCAGTTGCGTTAAGGAATGAAAAACATACTCACACTATTTCTGGGAATACTGACCTTCCTTCCACTGTAGGGAACCTGAAAGTGTAAACTGAGAGCAGCAGCAAAAATTGAACACACAAAAGCTAATAAAGCACGTTACATGTTGCAGTTGGAAGATAAATGTATGGGCCCCTTTCTCTGAGTGAATAGTATTTGCTTCTCAATTGACACTGTTGGCCATGCATATTTAACCACGTCTGGCGCAACAGCTTTGGTGCCCAAACTTCCAGCCCCTCCACCAAAGCCAAATCACGCCAGCAGTGCTCAAAACTTAGCCACAGGGTCTACAATGCTTGCCCTTTCATCTGACCTTACATATGAATTGCATTTCAATAGACAGTCAACTCTGGACATCTCCAAACTACTGACATCTCAAAGTAAATTTTCTGGGCCCAGACAAATTTCTTTGGGATATCGGTAGTTTGAGATATCCAGAGTTGAACTGTAAATATAAACATTCTGTCCCTCCTATCTACTATGCCAGCAATTATTACTCAGACTTGGCCGTCGCGTCTCTACACTGTTTACCGTTTCATCTGACCTTACACCCCTACTGTATTTCAATAGACAGTCAGCTCTGGATATCTCCAAACTACTGATATCTCAAAGTTGATTTTCTGGGCCCAGAAAACTTCATCTGAGATATAGGTAGTTTGAGGTATCTAGAGTTGAACTGTAAATATAAACAGGAAATATGTCCAGACCATAACCTCAAACATCTATGCATAAATACTGGTTTGGCAGCACTGACCGACGACACAATTACAGACTGAATGACATTGGACGGACACACGGCGCCAAGTGTGTGCAACTATGGTTATGTACCGTTGAGCCACTTGGGTAACATCGATAAGAGAATTGAACTGAACTGAACTGAAGACCATAACCTTTGATATAAGAGGGACTTTGAGATATCAGTGCTCCAGACGTCGCGAGATGACTGTATACCGTTTGCCGCTGTCAGTTGCGTTAAGGAATGAAAAACATACTCACACTATTTCTGGGAATACTGACCTTCCTTCCACTGTAGGGAACCTGAAAGTGTAAACTGAGAGCAGCAGCAAAAATTGAACACACAAAAGCTAATAAAGCACGTTACATGTTGCAGTTGGAAGATAAATGTATGGGCCCCTTTCTCTGAGTGAATAGTATTTGCTTCTCAATTGACACTGTTGGCCATGCATATTTAACCACGTCTGGCGCAACAGCTTTGGTGCCCAAACTTCCAGCCCCTCCACCAAAGCCAAATCACGCCAGCAGTGCTCAAAACTTAGCCACAGGGTCTACAATGCTTGCCCTTTCATCTGACCTTACATATGAATTGCATTTCAATAGACAGTCAACTCTGGACATCTCCAAACTACTGACATCTCAAAGTAAATTTTCTGGGCCCAGACAAATTTCTTTGGGATATCGGTAGTTTGAGATATCCAGAGTTGAACTGTAAATATAAACATTCTGTCCCTCCTATCTACTATGCCAGCAATTATTACTCAGACTTGGCCGTCGCGTCTCTACACTGTTTACCGTTTCATCTGACCTTACACCCCTACTGTATTTCAATAGACAGTCAGCTCTGGATATCTCCAAACTACTGATATCTCAAAGTTGATTTTCTGGGCCCAGAAAACTTCATCTGAGATATAGGTAGTTTGAGGTATCTAGAGTTGAACTGTAAATATAAACAGGAAATATGTCCAGACCATAACCTCAAACATCTATGCATAAATACTGGTTTGGCAGCACTGACCGACGACACAATTACAGACTGAATGACATTGGACGGACACACGGCGCCAAGTGTGTGCAACTATGGTTATGTACCGTTGAGCCACTTGGGTAACATCGATAAGAGAATTGAACTGAACTGAACTGAAGACCATAACCTTTGATATAAGAGGGACTTTGAGATATCAGTGCTCCAGACGTCGCGAGATGACTGTATACCGTTTGCCGCTGTCAGTTGCGTTAAGGAATGAAAAACATACTCACACTATTTCTGGGAATACTGACCTTCCTTCCACTGTAGGGAACCTGAAAGTGTAAACTGAGAGCAGCAGCAAAAATTGAACACACAAAAGCTAATAAAGCACGTTACATGTTGCAGTTGGAAGATAAATGTATGGGCCCCTTTCTCTGAGTGAATAGTATTTGCTTCTCAATTGACACTGTTGGCCATGCATATTTAACCACGTCTGGCGCAACAGCTTTGGTGCCCAAACTTCCAGCCCCTCCACCAAAGCCAAATCACGCCAGCAGTGCTCAAAACTTAGCCACAGGGTCTACAATGCTTGCCCTTTCATCTGACCTTACATATGAATTGCATTTCAATAGACAGTCAACTCTGGACATCTCCAAACTACTGACATCTCAAAGTAAATTTTCTGGGCCCAGACAAATTTCTTTGGGATATCGGTAGTTTGAGATATCCAGAGTTGAACTGTAAATATAAACATTCTGTCCCTCCTATCTACTATGCCAGCAATTATTACTCAGACTTGGCCGTCGCGTCTCTACACTGTTTACCGTTTCATCTGACCTTACACCCCTACTGTATTTCAATAGACAGTCAGCTCTGGATATCTCCAAACTACTGATATCTCAAAGTTGATTTTCTGGGCCCAGAAAACTTCATCTGAGATATAGGTAGTTTGAGGTATCTAGAGTTGAACTGTAAATATAAACAGGAAATATGTCCAGACCATAACCTCAAACATCTATGCATAAATACTGGTTTGGCAGCACTGACCGACGACACAATTACAGACTGAATGACATTGGACGGACACACGGCGCCAAGTGTGTGCAACTATGGTTATGTACCGTTGAGCCACTTGGGTAACATCGATAAGAGAATTGAACTGAACTGAACTGAAGACCATAACCTTTGATATAAGAGGGACTTTGAGATATCAGTGCTCCAGACGTCGCGAGATGACTGTATACCGTTTGCCGCTGTCAGTTGCGTTAAGGAATGAAAAACATACTCACACTATTTCTGGGAATACTGACCTTCCTTCCACTGTAGGGAACCTGAAAGTGTAAACTGAGAGCAGCAGCAAAAATTGAACACACAAAAGCTAATAAAGCACGTTACATGTTGCAGTTGGAAGATAAATGTATGGGCCCCTTTCTCTGAGTGAATAGTATTTGCTTCTCAATTGACACTGTTGGCCATGCATATTTAACCACGTCTGGCGCAACAGCTTTGGTGCCCAAACTTCCAGCCCCTCCACCAAAGCCAAATCACGCCAGCAGTGCTCAAAACTTAGCCACAGGGTCTACAATGCTTGCCCTTTCATCTGACCTTACATATGAATTGCATTTCAATAGACAGTCAACTCTGGACATCTCCAAACTACTGACATCTCAAAGTAAATTTTCTGGGCCCAGACAAATTTCTTTGGGATATCGGTAGTTTGAGATATCCAGAGTTGAACTGTAAATATAAACATTCTGTCCCTCCTATCTACTATGCCAGCAATTATTACTCAGACTTGGCCGTCGCGTCTCTACACTGTTTACCGTTTCATCTGACCTTACACCCCTACTGTATTTCAATAGACAGTCAGCTCTGGATATCTCCAAACTACTGATATCTCAAAGTTGATTTTCTGGGCCCAGAAAACTTCATCTGAGATATAGGTAGTTTGAGGTATCTAGAGTTGAACTGTAAATATAAACAGGAAATATGTCCAGACCATAACCTCAAACATCTATGCATAAATACTGGTTTGGCAGCACTGACCGACGACACAATTACAGACTGAATGACATTGGACGGACACACGGCGCCAAGTGTGTGCAACTATGGTTATGTACCGTTGAGCCACTTGGGTAACATCGATAAGAGAATTGAACTGAACTGAACTGAAGACCATAACCTTTGATATAAGAGGGACTTTGAGATATCAGTGCTCCAGACGTCGCGAGATGACTGTATACCGTTTGCCGCTGTCAGTTGCGTTAAGGAATGAAAAACATACTCACACTATTTCTGGGAATACTGACCTTCCTTCCACTGTAGGGAACCTGAAAGTGTAAACTGAGAGCAGCAGCAAAAATTGAACACACAAAAGCTAATAAAGCACGTTACATGTTGCAGTTGGAAGATAAATGTATGGGCCCCTTTCTCTGAGTGAATAGTATTTGCTTCTCAATTGACACTGTTGGCCATGCATATTTAACCACGTCTGGCGCAACAGCTTTGGTGCCCAAACTTCCAGCCCCTCCACCAAAGCCAAATCACGCCAGCAGTGCTCAAAACTTAGCCACAGGGTCTACAATGCTTGCCCTTTCATCTGACCTTACATATGAATTGCATTTCAATAGACAGTCAACTCTGGACATCTCCAAACTACTGACATCTCAAAGTAAATTTTCTGGGCCCAGACAAATTTCTTTGGGATATCGGTAGTTTGAGATATCCAGAGTTAAACTGTAAATATAAACATTCTGTCCCTCCTATCTACTATGCCAGCAATTATTACTCAGACTTGGCCGTCGCGTCTCTACACTGTTTACCGTTTCATCTGACCTTACACCCCTACTGTATTTCAATAGACAGTCAGCTCTGGATATCTCCAAACTACTGATATCTCAAAGTTGATTTTCTGGGCCCAGAAAACTTCATCTGAGATATAGGTAGTTTGAGGTATCTAGAGTTGAACTGTAAATATAAACAGGAAATATGTCCAGACCATAACCTCAAACATCTATGCATAAATACTGGTTTGGCAGCACTGACCGACGACACAATTACAGACTGAATGACATTGGACGGACACACGGCGCCAAGTGTGTGCAACTATGGTTATGTACCGTTGAGCCACTTGGGTAACATCGATAAGAGAATTGAACTGAACTGAACTGAAGACCATAACCTTTGATATAAGAGGGACTTTGAGATATCAGTGCTCCAGACGTCGCGAGATGACTGTATACCGTTTGCCGCTGTCAGTTGCGTTAAGGAATGAAAAACATACTCACACTATTTCTGGGAATACTGACCTTCCTTCCACTGTAGGGAACCTGAAAGTGTAAACTGAGAGCAGCAGCAAAAATTGAACACACAAAAGCTAATAAAGCACGTTACATGTTGCAGTTGGAAGATAACTGTATGGGCCCCTTTCTCTGAGTGAATAGTATTTGCTTCTCAATTGACACTGTTGGCCATGCATATTTAACCACGTCTGGCGCAACAGCTTTGGTGCCCAAACTTCCAGCCCCTCCACCAAAGCCAAATCACGCCAGCAGTGCTCAAAACTTAGCCACAGGGTCTACAATGCTTGCCCTTTCATCTGACCTTACATATGAATTGCATTTCAATAGACAGTCAACTCTGGACATCTCCAAACTACTGACATCTCAAAGTAAATTTTCTGGGCCCAGACAAATTTCTTTGGGATATCGGTAGTTTGAGATATCCAGAGTTGAACTGTAAATATAAACATTCTGTCCCTCCTATCTACTATGCCAGCAATTATTACTCAGACTTGGCCGTCGCGTCTCTACACTGTTTACCGTTTCATCTGACCTTACACCCCTACTGTATTTCAATAGACAGTCAGCTCTGGATATCTCCAAACTACTGATATCTCAAAGTTGATTTTCTGGGCCCAGAAAACTTCATCTGAGATATAGGTAGTTTGAGGTATCTAGAGTTGAACTGTAAATATAAACAGGAAATATGTCCAGACCATAACCTCAAACATCTATGCATAAATACTGGTTTGGCAGCACTGACCGACGACACAATTACAGACTGAATGACATTGGACGGACACACGGCGCCAAGTGTGTGCAACTATGGTTATGTACCGTTGAGCCACTTGGGTAACATCGATAAGAGAATTGAACTGAACTGAACTGAAGACCATAACCTTTGATATAAGAGGGACTTTGAGATATCAGTGCTCCAGACGTCGCGAGATGACTGTATACCGTTTGCCGCTGTCAGTTGCGTTAAGGAATGAAAAACATACTCACACTATTTCTGGGAATACTGACCTTCCTTCCACTGTAGGGAACCTGAAAGTGTAAACTGAGAGCAGCAGCAAAAATTGAACACACAAAAGCTAATAAAGCACGTTACATGTTGCAGTTGGAAGATAAATGTATGGGCCCCTTTCTCTGAGTGAATAGTATTTGCTTCTCAATTGACACTGTTGGCCATGCATATTTAACCACGTCTGGCGCAACAGCTTTGGTGCCCAAACTTCCAGCCCCTCCACCAAAGCCAAATCACGCCAGCAGTGCTCAAAACTTAGCCACAGGGTCTACAATGCTTGCCCTTTCATCTGACCTTACATATGAATTGCATTTCAATAGACAGTCAACTCTGGACATCTCCAAACTACTGACATCTCAAAGTAAATTTTCTGGGCCCAGACAAATTTCTTTGGGATATCGGTAGTTTGAGATATCCAGAGTTGAACTGTAAATATAAACATTCTGTCCCTCCTATCTACTATGCCAGCAATTATTACTCAGACTTGGCCGTCGCGTCTCTACACTGTTTACCGTTTCATCTGACCTTACACCCCTACTGTATTTCAATAGACAGTCAGCTCTGGATATCTCCAAACTACTGATATCTCAAAGTTGATTTTCTGGGCCCAGAAAACTTCATCTGAGATATAGGTAGTTTGAGGTATCTAGAGTTGAACTGTAAATATAAACAGGAAATATGTCCAGACCATAACCTCAAACATCTATGCATAAATACTGGTTTGGCAGCACTGACCGACGACACAATTACAGACTGAATGACATTGGACGGACACACGGCGCCAAGTGTGTGCAACTATGGTTATGTACCGTTGAGCCACTTGGGTAACATCGATAAGAGAATTGAACTGAACTGAACTGAAGACCATAACCTTTGATATAAGAGGGACTTTGAGATATCAGTGCTCCAGACGTCGCGAGATGACTGTATACCGTTTGCCGCTGTCAGTTGCGTTAAGGAATGAAAAACATACTCACACTATTTCTGGGAATACTGACCTTCCTTCCACTGTAGGGAACCTGAAAGTGTAAACTGAGAGCAGCAGCAAAAATTGAACACACAAAAGCTAATAAAGCACGTTACATGTTGCAGTTGGAAGATAAATGTATGGGCCCCTTTCTCTGAGTGAATAGTATTTGCTTCTCAATTGACACTGTTGGCCATGCATATTTAACCACGTCTGGCGCAACAGCTTTGGTGCCCAAACTTCCAGCCCCTCCACCAAAGCCAAATCACGCCAGCAGTGCTCAAAACTTAGCCACAGGGTCTACAATGCTTGCCCTTTCATCTGACCTTACATATGAATTGCATTTCAATAGACAGTCAACTCTGGACATCTCCAAACTACTGACATCTCAAAGTAAATTTTCTGGGCCCAGACAAATTTCTTTGGGATATCGGTAGTTTGAGATATCCAGAGTTGAACTGTAAATATAAACATTCTGTCCCTCCTATCTACTATGCCAGCAATTATTACTCAGACTTGGCCATCGCGTCTCTACACTGTTTACCGTTTCATCTGACCTTACACCCCTACTGTATTTCAATAGACAGTCAGCTCTGGATATCTCCAAACTACTGATATCTCAAAGTTGATTTTCTGGGCCCAGAAAACTTCATCTGAGATATAGGTAGTTTGAGGTATCTAGAGTTGAACTGTAAATATAAACAGGAAATATGTCCAGACCATAACCTCAAACATCTATGCATAAATACTGGTTTGGCAGCACTGACCGACGACACAATTACAGACTGAATGACATTGGACGGACACACGGCGCCAAGTGTGTGCAACTATGGTTATGTACCGTTGAGCCACTTGGGTAACATCGATAAGAGAATTGAACTGAACTGAACTGAAGACCATAACCTTTGATATAAGAGGGACTTTGAGATATCAGTGCTCCAGACGTCGCGAGATGACTGTATACCGTTTGCCGCTGTCAGTTGCGTTAAGGAATGAAAAACATACTCACACTATTTCTGGGAATACTGACCTTCCTTCCACTGTAGGGAACCTGAAAGTGTAAACTGAGAGCAGCAGCAAAAATTGAACACACAAAAGCTAATAAAGCACGTTACATGTTGCAGTTGGAAGATAAATGTATGGGCCCCTTTCTCTGAGTGAATAGTATTTGCTTCTCAATTGACACTGTTGGCCATGCATATTTAACCACGTCTGGCGCAACAGCTTTGGTGCCCAAACTTCCAGCCCCTCCACCAAAGCCAAATCACGCCAGCAGTGCTCAAAACTTAGCCACAGGGTCTACAATGCTTGCCCTTTCATCTGACCTTACATATGAATTGCATTTCAATAGACAGTCAACTCTGGACATCTCCAAACTACTGACATCTCAAAGTAAATTTTCTGGGCCCAGACAAATTTCTTTGGGATATCGGTAGTTTGAGATATCCAGAGTTGAACTGTAAATATAAACATTCTGTCCCTCCTATCTACTATGCCAGCAATTATTACTCAGACTTGGCCGTCGCGTCTCTACACTGTTTACCGTTTCATCTGACCTTACACCCCTACTGTATTTCAATAGACAGTCAGCTCTGGATATCTCCAAACTACTGATATCTCAAAGTTGATTTTCTGGGCCCAGAAAACTTCATCTGAGATATAGGTAGTTTGAGGTATCTAGAGTTGAACTGTAAATATAAACAGGAAATATGTCCAGACCATAACCTCAAACATCTATGCATAAATACTGGTTTGGCAGCACTGACCGACGACACAATTACAGACTGAATGACATTGGACGGACACACGGCGCCAAGTGTGTGCAACTATGGTTATGTACCGTTGAGCCACTTGGGTAACATCGATAAGAGAATTGAACTGAACTGAACTGAAGACCATAACCTTTGATATAAGAGGGACTTTGAGATATCAGTGCTCCAGACGTCGCGAGATGACTGTATACCGTTTGCCGCTGTCAGTTGCGTTAAGGAATGAAAAACATACTCACACTATTTCTGGGAATACTGACCTTCCTTCCACTGTAGGGAACCTGAAAGTGTAAACTGAGAGCAGCAGCAAAAATTGAACACACAAAAGCTAATAAAGCACGTTACATGTTGCAGTTGGAAGATAAATGTATGGGCCCCTTTCTCTGAGTGAATAGTATTTGCTTCTCAATTGACACTGTTGGCCATGCATATTTAACCACGTCTGGCGCAACAGCTTTGGTGCCCAAACTTCCAGCCCCTCCACCAAAGCCAAATCACGCCAGCAGTGCTCAAAACTTAGCCACAGGGTCTACAATGCTTGCCCTTTCATCTGACCTTACATATGAATTGCATTTCAATAGACAGTCAACTCTGGACATCTCCAAACTACTGACATCTCAAAGTAAATTTTCTGGGCCCAGACAAATTTCTTTGGGATATCGGTAGTTTGAGATATCCAGAGTTGAACTGTAAATATAAACATTCTGTCCCTCCTATCTACTATGCCAGCAATTATTACTCAGACTTGGCCGTCGCGTCTCTACACTGTTTACCGTTTCATCTGACCTTACACCCCTACTGTATTTCAATAGACAGTCAGCTCTGGATATCTCCAAACTACTGATATCTCAAAGTTGATTTTCTGGGCCCAGAAAACTTCATCTGAGATATAGGTAGTTTGAGGTATCTAGAGTTGAACTGTAAATATAAACAGGAAATATGTCCAGACCATAACCTCAAACATCTATGCATAAATACTGGTTTGGCAGCACTGACCGACGACACAATTACAGACTGAATGACATTGGACGGACACACGGCGCCAAGTGTGTGCAACTATGGTTATGTACCGTTGAGCCACTTGGGTAACATCGATAAGAGAATTGAACTGAACTGAACTGAAGACCATAACCTTTGATATAAGAGGGACTTTGAGATATCAGTGCTCCAGACGTCGCGAGATGACTGTATACCGTTTGCCGCTGTCAGTTGCGTTAAGGAATGAAAAACATACTCACACTATTTCTGGGAATACTGACCTTCCTTCCACTGTAGGGAACCTGAAAGTGTAAACTGAGAGCAGCAGCAAAAATTGAACACACAAAAGCTAATAAAGCACGTTACATGTTGCAGTTGGAAGATAAATGTATGGGCCCCTTTCTCTGAGTGAATAGTATTTGCTTCTCAATTGACACTGTTGGCCATGCATATTTAACCACGTCTGGCGCAACAGCTTTGGTGCCCAAACTTCCAGCCCCTCCACCAAAGCCAAATCACGCCAGCAGTGCTCAAAACTTAGCCACAGGGTCTACAATGCTTGCCCTTTCATCTGACCTTACATATAAATTGCATTTCAATAGACAGTCAACTCTGGACATCTCCAAACTACTGACATCTCAAAGTAAATTTTCTGGGCCCAGACAAATTTCTTTGGGATATCGGTAGTTTGAGATATCCAGAGTTGAACTGTAAATATAAACATTCTGTCCCTCCTATCTACTATGCCAGCAATTATTACTCAGACTTGGCCGTCGCGTCTCTACACTGTTTACCGTTTCATCTGACCTTACACCCCTACTGTATTTCAATAGACAGTCAGCTCTGGATATCTCCAAACTACTGATATCTGAAAGTTGATTTTCTGGGCCCAGAAAACTTCATCTGAGATATAGGTAGTTTGAGGTATCTAGAGTTGAACTGTAAATATAAACAGGAAATATGTCCAGACCATAACCTCAAACATCTATGCATAAATACTGGTTTGGCAGCACTGACCGACAACACAATTACAGACTGAATGACATTGGACGGACACACGGCGCCAAGTGTGTGCAACTATGGTTATGTACCGTTGAGCCACTTGGGTAACATCGATAAGAGAATTGAACTGAACTGAACTGAAGACCATAACCTTTGATATAAGAGGGACTTTGAGATATCAGTGCTCCAGACGTCGCGAGATGACTGTATACCGTTTGCCGCTGTCAGTTGCGTTAAGGAATGAAAAACATACTCACACTATTTCTGGGAATACTGACCTTCCTTCCACTGTAGGGAACCTGAAAGTGTAAACTGAGAGCAGCAGCAAAAATTGAACACACAAAAGCTAATAAAGCACGTTACATGTTGCAGTTGGAAGATAAATGTATGGGCCCCTTTCTCTGAGTGAATAGTATTTGCTTCTCAATTGACACTGTTGGCCATGCATATTTAACCACGTCTGGCGCAACAGCTTTGGTGCCCAAACTTCCAGCCCCTCCACCAAAGCCAAATCACGCCAGCAGTGCTCAAAACTTAGCCACAGGGTCTACAATGCTTGCCCTTTCATCTGACCTTACATATGAATTGCATTTCAATAGACAGTCAACTCTGGACATCTCCAAACTACTGACATCTCAAAGTAAATTTTCTGGGCCCAGACAAATTTCTTTGGGATATCGGTAGTTTGAGATATCCAGAGTTGAACTGTAAATATAAACATTCTGTCCCTCCTATCTACTATGCCAGCAATTATTACTCAGACTTGGCCGTCGCGTCTCTACACTGTTTACCGTTTCATCTGACCTTACACCCCTACTGTATTTCAATAGACAGTCAGCTCTGGATATCTCCAAACTACTGATATCTCAAAGTTGATTTTCTGGGCCCAGAAAACTTCATCTGAGATATAGGTAGTTTGAGGTATCTAGAGTTGAACTGTAAATATAAACAGGAAATATGTCCAGACCATAACCTCAAACATCTATGCATAAATACTGGTTTGGCAGCACTGACCGACGACACAATTACAGACTGAATGACATTGGACGGACACACGGCGCCAAGTGTGTGCAACTATGGTTATGTACCGTTGAGCCACTTGGGTAACATCGATAAGAGAATTGAACTGAACTGAACTGAAGACCATAACCTTTGATATAAGAGGGACTTTGAGATATCAGTGCTCCAGACGTCGCGAGATGACTGTATACCGTTTGCCGCTGTCAGTTGCGTTAAGGAATGAAAAACATACTCACACTATTTCTGGGAATACTGACCTTCCTTCCACTGTAGGGAACCTGAAAGTGTAAACTGAGAGCAGCAGCAAAAATTGAACACACAAAAGCTAATAAAGCACGTTACATGTTGCAGTTGGAAGATAAATGTATGGGCCCCTTTCTCTGAGTGAATAGTATTTGCTTCTCAATTGACACTGTTGGCCATGCATATTTAACCACGTCTGGCGCAACAGCTTTGGTGCCCAAACTTCCAGCCCCTCCACCAAAGCCAAATCACGCCAGCAGTGCTCAAAACTTAGCCACAGGGTCTACAATGCTTGCCCTTTCATCTGACCTTACATATGAATTGCATTTCAATAGACAGTCAACTCTGGACATCTCCAAACTACTGACATCTCAAAGTAAATTTTCTGGGCCCAGACAAATTTCTTTGGGATATCGGTAGTTTGAGATATCCAGAGTTGAACTGTAAATATAAACATTCTGTCCCTCCTATCTACTATGCCAGCAATTATTACTCAGACTTGGCCGTCGCGTCTCTACACTGTTTACCGTTTCATCTGACCTTACACCCCTACTGTATTTCAATAGACAGTCAGCTCTGGATATCTCCAAACTACTGATATCTCAAAGTTGATTTTCTGGGCCCAGAAAACTTCATCTGAGATATAGGTAGTTTGAGGTATCTAGAGTTGAACTGTAAATATAAACAGGAAATATGTCCAGACCATAACCTCAAACATCTATGCATAAATACTGGTTTGGCAGCACTGACCGACGACACAATTACAGACTGAATGACATTGGACGGACACACGGCGCCAAGTGTGTGCAACTATGGTTATGTACTGTTGAGCCACTTGGGTAACATCGATAAGAGAATTGAACTGAACTGAACTGAAGACCATAACCTTTGATATAAGAGGGACTTTGAGATATCAGTGCTCCAGACGTCGCGAGATGACTGTATACCGTTTGCCGCTGTCAGTTGCGTTAAGGAATGAAAAACATACTCACACTATTTCTGGGAATACTGACCTTCCTTCCACTGTAGGGAACCTGAAAGTGTAAACTGAGAGCAGCAGCAAAAATTGAACACACAAAAGCTAATAAAGCACGTTACATGTTGCAGTTGGAAGATAAATGTATGGGCCCCTTTCTCTGAGTGAATAGTATTTGCTTCTCAATTGACACTGTTGGCCATGCATATTTAACCACGTCTGGCGCAACAGCTTTGGTGCCCAAACTTCCAGCCCCTCCACCAAAGCCAAATCACGCCAGCAGTGCTCAAAACTTAGCCACAGGGTCTACAATGCTTGCCCTTTCATCTGACCTTACATATGAATTGCATTTCAATAGACAGTCAACTCTGGACATCTCCAAACTACTGACATCTCAAAGTAAATTTTCTGGGCCCAGACAAATTTCTTTGGGATATCGGTAGTTTGAGATATCCAGAGTTGAACTGTAAATATAAACATTCTGTCCCTCCTATCTACTATGCCAGCAATTATTACTCAGACTTGGCCGTCGCGTCTCTACACTGTTTACCGTTTCATCTGACCTTACACCCCTACTGTATTTCAATAGACAGTCAGCTCTGGATATCTCCAAACTACTGATATCTCAAAGTTGATTTTCTGGGCCCAGAAAACTTCATCTGAGATATAGGTAGTTTGAGGTATCTAGAGTTGAACTGTAAATATAAACAGGAAATATGTCCAGACCATAACCTCAAACATCTATGCATAAATACTGGTTTGGCAGCACTGACCGACGACACAATTACAGACTGAATGACATTGGACGGACACACGGCGCCAAGTGTGTGCAACTATGGTTATGTACCGTTGAGCCACTTGGGTAACATCGATAAGAGAATTGAACTGAACTGAACTGAAGACCATAACCTTTGATATAAGAGGGACTTTGAGATATCAGTGCTCCAGACGTCGCGAGATGACTGTATACCGTTTGCCGCTGTCAGTTGCGTTAAGGAATGAAAAACATACTCACACTATTTCTGGGAATACTGACCTTCCTTCCACTGTAGGGAACCTGAAAGTGTAAACTGAGAGCAGCAGCAAAAATTGAACACACAAAAGCTAATAAAGCACGTTACATGTTGCAGTTGGAAGATAAATGTATGGGCCCCTTTCTCTGAGTGAATAGTATTTGCTTCTCAATTGACACTGTTGGCCATGCATATTTAACCACGTCTGGCGCAACAGCTTTGGTGCCCAAACTTCCAGCCCCTCCACCAAAGCCAAATCACGCCAGCAGTGCTCAAAACTTAGCCACAGGGTCTACAATGCTTGCCCTTTCATCTGACCTTACATATGAATTGCATTTCAATAGACAGTCAACTCTGGACATCTCCAAACTACTGACATCTCAAAGTAAATTTTCTGGGCCCAGACAAATTTCTTTGGGATATCGGTAGTTTGAGATATCCAGAGTTGAACTGTAAATATAAACATTCTGTCCCTCCTATCTACTATGCCAGCAATTATTACTCAGACTTGGCCGTCGCGTCTCTACACTGTTTACCGTTTCATCTGACCTTACACCCCTACTGTATTTCAATAGACAGTCAGCTCTGGATATCTCCAAACTACTGATATCTCAAAGTTGATTTTCTGGGCCCAGAAAACTTCATCTGAGATATAGGTAGTTTGAGGTATCTAGAGTTGAACTGTAAATATAAACAGGAAATATGTCCAGACCATAACCTCAAACATCTATGCATAAATACTGGTTTGGCAGCACTGACCGACGACACAATTACAGACTGAATGACATTGGACGGACACACGGCGCCAAGTGTGTGCAACTATGGTTATGTACCGTTGAGCCACTTGGGTAACATCGATAAGAGAATTGAACTGAACTGAACTGAAGACCATAACCTTTGATATAAGAGGGACTTTGAGATATCAGTGCTCCAGACGTCGCGAGATGACTGTATACCGTTTGCCGCTGTCAGTTGCGTTAAGGAATGAAAAACATACTCACACTATTTCTGGGAATACTGACCTTCCTTCCACTGTAGGGAACCTGAAAGTGTAAACTGAGAGCAGCAGCAAAAATTGAACACACAAAAGCTAATAAAGCACGTTACATGTTGCAGTTGGAAGATAAATGTATGGGCCCCTTTCTCTGAGTGAATAGTATTTGCTTCTCAATTGACACTGTTGGCCATGCATATTTAACCACGTCTGGCGCAACAGCTTTGGTGCCCAAACTTCCAGCCCCTCCACCAAAGCCAAATCACGCCAGCAGTGCTCAAAACTTAGCCACAGGGTCTACAATGCTTGCCCTTTCATCTGACCTTACATATGAATTGCATTTCAATAGACAGTCAACTCTGGACATCTCCAAACTACTGACATCTCAAAGTAAATTTTCTGGGCCCAGACAAATTTCTTTGGGATATCGGTAGTTTGAGATATCCAGAGTTGAACTGTAAATATAAACATTCTGTCCCTCCTATCTACTATGCCAGCAATTATTACTCAGACTTGGCCGTCGCGTCTCTACACTGTTTACCGTTTCATCTGACCTTACACCCCTACTGTATTTCAATAGACAGTCAGCTCTGGATATCTCCAAACTACTGATATCTCAAAGTTGATTTTCTGGGCCCAGAAAACTTCATCTGAGATATAGGTAGTTTGAGGTATCTAGAGTTGAACTGTAAATATAAACAGGAAATATGTCCAGACCATAACCTCAAACATCTATGCATAAATACTGGTTTGGCAGCACTGACCGACGACACAATTACAGACTGAATGACATTGGACGGACACACGGCGCCAAGTGTGTGCAACTACCCTTAGCAAAATGAAATGGATTTTTTACATTGATTTGCTATTAGTTCACCATGGTTTCACCATTTTCCATTGTTACACTCTTTAATAAAAAGTTAAATTTCATACCTGTTCCTTAAAACCATTACAAATAGGCTATTATATTTCCATTTTCGCAGTAGATAGTATAAAAATGGGAATTTTATACAGCTATGCCATTTTTTTATCCATTGGTTTTCTATTTTCTAGCTCTAAACAGAAATGTCTACCATGACAAAATGATATTATTTGAACCATTTATTATCTATTGAATTTGATTGACAGGGAAATGGGCCTTAAATGGTAATTATCAAGGTTTGGGGCTAGAGAAAGAATGTGGTTTCTATAGCAATAACTATATATCAGTAATTTCCTGTCAGCCTCTCAGTACACCAGAGCTAGTTTTAAATTCTGGCGCAATTATTTAGCTAAGTTTTAAAACAGTTGTATGTTTTTAACCAAACTCTCTTGCATAAAGTTTTATTAATGTTTTGAGGTTTTGGAATATATTCTGGACAATAAATAAATGGATCTTGCACAGTATGTGAATTAATACAAAAAAAATTACAGCAAAGTAAGTTTCTATAGTTAAAATTTGCATGTTTTACTTTAGATTCACTGGAACATATTTCTGATGTGTAATTATTCACCCAGGGTGCCATGTCTAATGATGTATCTTTTATTCATTCATTGAACCAATGATTTAAAACAGTAATGACATTGGAGAACTAATGAGTGCCAGAGTTTTAGATTTTAATTTTAAAAAAACATAATGAAAAAATCTGAAAATTCAGACACCTAGAATAATCACCAAAATTGTCCTAAAATTTGGCCATTTTGGGCTTACAAAGCAGTGATATGTGTTCAGAAGATGCAAATGGAATGGAAAGCAGTATAATTCCTGGTGAGACTGATCAGGGCCTGCACCTTCTGCTCAGCCCTTTCTGTCCCAATAGTTAGAATTCTTACCATAGGGTTCTTCCAATAAAATATAATAGCCTAAAATCCCAGTGAAAATGGACCAGTTACTATAAGGTCTGTTCTGTTTTTTTTTTTGTTTTTTTTTAGCTTGTATGCATAGTTATCATCTAAAAAAATACTATGCTGGAAGAATACATATAGCAAAAGGCAGTAGCTCTGATCAGTCTGCACATCTGCATTTAAGTACAGGATGGTCTTATATGTAGTATCTGTTGTTTGCATGTGACATCAGGCTTCTTTTCTTGTGCTGTGACTCAGTTAATTAGAGCTTATCATTATTAAGGTAGATATGCCATAGCAACCAGACAGCAAAGAGCAATCTGTGCAGACCCTGACCAGACTGACAGAACAAATAGTGTAGCATTGTCCCAGCAAACAGTATAAACTCTGATCTGACTGCTGGGCAACAGAAATTGTGTAGAGCCAGATCTGACTGTCAGTATAGACCCTGATCAGACTGTCACTAGCAAACATTGTAAACCATGCTCAGGCTGTCCCCAAGCAAATAGTGTACACCACTGCAGACCTGGATCAGGCTGCCCAACCAAAACTTTGACATGCTGGTTAGACTACTGATCTGGGCCTTCTGACTGTTCAAATGGAAAGCAACAGATATAATTTTGGTCTGCTAGTGCTAACATAAATCAAGCTTGTTATCTATTACTAGGTACCCTGCAAATTACATCTGCCATTCTTAATGCAACATTTTTATTTGTTTGTACTAGAAAGAAATAAGATATTAAGGCTGCAATGAGCAAACATTATAGACTCTGAACAGACTGCTTCCCAAACAAATAGTGTAGAATCTGATCAGACTGCCAGTGCAGTGCAAAACCAGATCAGACTGCCCCAGCAAACATGATACATTTGTACAAATACTTTGTAAAGATCAGAAAATTTAAGGGCACCTTGTTTTAATACTGCTTGGTCCACTAATTAAAAGAAGTGTAACCATAAATGATTATTACTCTGTAAAAATGATAAAAATCGGACACTTAAAATAATTACCATAGCTGTCTTAAATATGAAACAGTTTGGATTTGAAGGTGAAGATGGAATGGTAGACAGTGTAAACCCTGATCAGATTGTTCATTTACGAGCAACCTGATCTGGGTCTGCACTATTTTCTGATCTATCTGTTCCAGATAGTTGAAATCTTTATGGTATTTTTTTTTTTTAATGAAGAGACAAGAAATGGTGCTTGAAGCAACAGAATTCTTCTGGTACATATTTACCAAATTTTAGGGTTTTTGTCAGTGCTTCAGGAAAATATACTTTATGCTGCATATAGCAAGGGTTCAGGGTCTTTGTTAGTACCTTCATAAAGGACTTTTGGAGTCTAATTTTCACACAGAGTGCACAACAAGGACACTTTACAGATTGTGCAAATTTGCAGGCTTGTCTGAGTTACTTACCTAAGATATATTTTATTAGAATATAGCACATGATCATGCCATGAGAAAAGTATTATTTCATCACTATAACTGCATGGTAGAAAACCATTTTAACTAATGTTCCAGCCATTTTTATGATGTCATTTCAATGTTTCCATGCAAAATGGAAATTATTGTTTCACCATTTCCATGATGTCATTTCAATAGCAGCCTAATTTGCATATTTCGTCCATTTTCAATGGTGGTCCAATGCTGCAATAAGGGTGATCCAATGGAAGTTCAATGATTAAGACTAATTGCCTTCTTTGGAAACTTTCCATTGCTAAGCCTTGCAATGAAATGATGAATGAATGAAAAATTAATGGTTAGAAAGAAATGGAAACTGAATAGATATTAAATGCATTTCTTTTTGCTAAGGGTATGGTTATGTACCGTTGAGCCACTTGGGTAACATCGATAAGAGAATTGAACTGAACTGAACTGAAGACCATAACCTTTGATATAAGAGGGACTTTGAGATATCAGTGCTCCAGACGTCGCGAGATGACTGTATACCGTTTGCCGCTGTCAGTTGCGTTAAGGAATGAAAAACATACTCACACTATTTCTGGGAATACTGACCTTCCTTCCACTGTAGGGAACCTGAAAGTGTAAACTGAGAGCAGCAGCAAAAATTGAACACACAAAAGCTAATAAAGCACGTTACATGTTGCAGTTGGAAGATAAATGTATGGGCCCCTTTCTCTGAGTGAATAGTATTTGCTTCTCAATTGACACTGTTGGCCATGCATATTTAACCACGTCTGGCGCAACAGCTTTGGTGCCCAAACTTCCAGCCCCTCCACCAAAGCCAAATCACGCCAGCAGTGCTCAAAACTTAGCCACAGGGTCTACAATGCTTGCCCTTTCATCTGACCTTACATATGAATTGCATTTCAATAGACAGTCAACTCTGGACATCTCCAAACTACTGACATCTCAAAGTAAATTTTCTGGGCCCAGACAAATTTCTTTGGGATATCGGTAGTTTGAGATATCCAGAGTTGAACTGTAAATATAAACATTCTGTCCCTCCTATCTACTATGCCAGCAATTATTACTCAGACTTGGCCGTCGCGTCTCTACACTGTTTACCGTTTCATCTGACCTTACACCCCTACTGTATTTCAATAGACAGTCAGCTCTGGATATCTCCAAACTACTGATATCTCAAAGTTGATTTTCTGGGCCCAGAAAACTTCATCTGAGATATAGGTAGTTTGAGGTATCTAGAGTTGAACTGTAAATATAAACAGGAAATATGTCCAGACCATAACCTCAAACATCTATGCATAAATACTGGTTTGGCAGCACTGACCGACGACACAATTACAGACTGAATGACATTGGACGGACACACGGCGCCAAGTGTGTGCAACTATGGTTATGTACCGTTGAGCCACTTGGGTAACATCGATAAGAGAATTGAACTGAACTGAACTGAAGACCATAACCTTTGATATAAGAGGGACTTTGAGATATCAGTGCTCCAGACGTCGCGAGATGACTGTATACCGTTTGCCGCTGTCAGTTGCGTTAAGGAATGAAAAACATACTCACACTATTTCTGGGAATACTGACCTTCCTTCCACTGTAGGGAACCTGAAAGTGTAAACTGAGAGCAGCAGCAAAAATTGAACACACAAAAGCTAATAAAGCACGTTACATGTTGCAGTTGGAAGATAAATGTATGGGCCCCTTTCTCTGAGTGAATAGTATTTGCTTCTCAATTGACACTGTTGGCCATGCATATTTAACCACGTCTGGCGCAACAGCTTTGGTGCCCAAACTTCCAGCCCCTCCACCAAAGCCAAATCACGCCAGCAGTGCTCAAAACTTAGCCACAGGGTCTACAATGCTTGCCCTTTCATCTGACCTTACATATGAATTGCATTTCAATAGACAGTCAACTCTGGACATCTCCAAACTACTGACATCTCAAAGTAAATTTTCTGGGCCCAGACAAATTTCTTTGGGATATCGGTAGTTTGAGATATCCAGAGTTGAACTGTAAATATAAACATTCTGTCCCTCCTATCTACTATGCCAGCAATTATTACTCAGACTTGGCCGTCGCGTCTCTACACTGTTTACCGTTTCATCTGACCTTACACCCCTACTGTATTTCAATAGACAGTCAGCTCTGGATATCTCCAAACTACTGATATCTCAAAGTTGATTTTCTGGGCCCAGAAAACTTCATCTGAGATATAGGTAGTTTGAGGTATCTAGAGTTGAACTGTAAATATAAACAGGAAATATGTCCAGACCATAACCTCAAACATCTATGCATAAATACTGGTTTGGCAGCACTGACCGACGACACAATTACAGACTGAATGACATTGGACGGACACACGGCGCCAAGTGTGTGCAACTATGGTTATGTACCGTTGAGCCACTTGGGTAACATCGATAAGAGAATTGAACTGAACTGAACTGAAGACCATAACCTTTGATATAAGAGGGACTTTGAGATATCAGTGCTCCAGACGTCGCGAGATGACTGTATACCGTTTGCCGCTGTCAGTTGCGTTAAGGAATGAAAAACATACTCACACTATTTCTGGGAATACTGACCTTCCTTCCACTGTAGGGAACCTGAAAGTGTAAACTGAGAGCAGCAGCAAAAATTGAACACACAAAAGCTAATAAAGCACGTTACATGTTGCAGTTGGAAGATAAATGTATGGGCCCCTTTCTCTGAGTGAATAGTATTTGCTTCTCAATTGACACTGTTGGCCATGCATATTTAACCACGTCTGGCGCAACAGCTTTGGTGCCCAAACTTCCAGCCCCTCCACCAAAGCCAAATCACGCCAGCAGTGCTCAAAACTTAGCCACAGGGTCTACAATGCTTGCCCTTTCATCTGACCTTACATATGAATTGCATTTCAATAGACAGTCAACTCTGGACATCTCCAAACTACTGACATCTCAAAGTAAATTTTCTGGGCCCAGACAAATTTCTTTGGGATATCGGTAGTTTGAGATATCCAGAGTTGAACTGTAAATATAAACATTCTGTCCCTCCTATCTACTATGCCAGCAATTATTACTCAGACTTGGCCGTCGCGTCTCTACACTGTTTACCGTTTCATCTGACCTTACACCCCTACTGTATTTCAATAGACAGTCAGCTCTGGATATCTCCAAACTACTGATATCTCAAAGTTGATTTTCTGGGCCCAGAAAACTTCATCTGAGATATAGGTAGTTTGAGGTATCTAGAGTTGAACTGTAAATATAAACAGGAAATATGTCCAGACCATAACCTCAAACATCTATGCATAAATACTGGTTTGGCAGCACTGACCGACGACACAATTACAGACTGAATGACATTGGACGGACACACGGCGCCAAGTGTGTGCAACTATGGTTATGTACCGTTGAGCCACTTGGGTAACATCGATAAGAGAATTGAACTGAACTGAACTGAAGACCATAACCTTTGATATAAGAGGGACTTTGAGATATCAGTGCTCCAGACGTCGCGAGATGACTGTATACCGTTTGCCGCTGTCAGTTGCGTTAAGGAATGAAAAACATACTCACACTATTTCTGGGAATACTGACCTTCCTTCCACTGTAGGGAACCTGAAAGTGTAAACTGAGAGCAGCAGCAAAAATTGAACACACAAAAGCTAATAAAGCACGTTACATGTTGCAGTTGGAAGATAAATGTATGGGCCCCTTTCTCTGAGTGAATAGTATTTGCTTCTCAATTGACACTGTTGGCCATGCATATTTAACCACGTCTGGCGCAACAGCTTTGGTGCCCAAACTTCCAGCCCCTCCACCAAAGCCAAATCACGCCAGCAGTGCTCAAAACTTAGCCACAGGGTCTACAATGCTTGCCCTTTCATCTGACCTTACATATGAATTGCATTTCAATAGACAGTCAACTCTGGACATCTCCAAACTACTGACATCTCAAAGTAAATTTTCTGGGCCCAGACAAATTTCTTTGGGATATCGGTAGTTTGAGATATCCAGAGTTGAACTGTAAATATAAACATTCTGTCCCTCCTATCTACTATGCCAGCAATTATTACTCAGACTTGGCCGTCGCGTCTCTACACTGTTTACCGTTTCATCTGACCTTACACCCCTACTGTATTTCAATAGACAGTCAGCTCTGGATATCTCCAAACTACTGATATCTCAAAGTTGATTTTCTGGGCCCAGAAAACTTCATCTGAGATATAGGTAGTTTGAGGTATCTAGAGTTGAACTGTAAATATAAACAGGAAATATGTCCAGACCATAACCTCAAACATCTATGCATAAATACTGGTTTGGCAGCACTGACCGACGACACAATTACAGACTGAATGACATTGGACGGACACACGGCGCCAAGTGTGTGCAACTATGGTTATGTACCGTTGAGCCACTTGGGTAACATCGATAAGAGAATTGAACTGAACTGAACTGAAGACCATAACCTTTGATATAAGAGGGACTTTGAGATATCAGTGCTCCAGACGTCGCCAGATGACTGTATACCGTTTGCCGCTGTCAGTTGCGTTAAGGAATGAAAAACATACTCACACTATTTCTGGGAATACTGACCTTCCTTCCACTGTAGGGAACCTGAAAGTGTAAACTGAGAGCAGCAGCAAAAATTGAACACACAAAAGCTAATAAAGCACGTTACATGTTGCAGTTGGAAGATAAATGTATGGGCCCCTTTCTCTGAGTGAATAGTATTTGCTTCTCAATTGACACTGTTGGCCATGCATATTTAACCACGTCTGGCGCAACAGCTTTGGTGCCCAAACTTCCAGCCCCTCCACCAAAGCCAAATCACGCCAGCAGTGCTCAAAACTTAGCCACAGGGTCTACAATGCTTGCCCTTTCATCTGACCTTACATATGAATTGCATTTCAATAGACAGTCAACTCTGGACATCTCCAAACTACTGACATCTCAAAGTAAATTTTCTGGGCCCAGACAAATTTCTTTGGGATATCGGTAGTTTGAGATATCCAGAGTTGAACTGTAAATATAAACATTCTGTCCCTCCTATCTACTATGCCAGCAATTATTACTCAGACTTGGCCGTCGCGTCTCTACACTGTTTACCGTTTCATCTGACCTTACACCCCTACTGTATTTCAATAGACAGTCAGCTCTGGATATCTCCAAACTACTGATATCTCAAAGTTGATTTTCTGGGCCCAGAAAACTTCATCTGAGATATAGGTAGTTTGAGGTATCTAGAGTTGAACTGTAAATATAAACAGGAAATATGTCCAGACCATAACCTCAAACATCTATGCATAAATACTGGTTTGGCAGCACTGACCGACGACACAATTACAGACTGAATGACATTGGACGGACACACGGCGCCAAGTGTGTGCAACTATGGTTATGTACCGTTGAGCCACTTGGGTAACATCGATAAGAGAATTGAACTGAACTGAACTGAAGACCATAACCTTTGATATAAGAGGGACTTTGAGATATCAGTGCTCCAGACGTCGCCAGATGACTGTATACCGTTTGCCGCTGTCAGTTGCGTTAAGGAATGAAAAACATACTCACACTATTTCTGGGAATACTGACCTTCCTTCCACTGTAGGGAACCTGAAAGTGTAAACTGAGAGCAGCAGCAAAAATTGAACACACAAAAGCTAATAAAGCACGTTACATGTTGCAGTTGGAAGATAAATGTATGGGCCCCTTTCTCTGAGTGAATAGTATTTGCTTCTCAATTGACACTGTTGGCCATGCATATTTAACCACGTCTGGCGCAACAGCTTTGGTGCCCAAACTTCCAGCCCCTCCACCAAAGCCAAATCACGCCAGCAGTGCTCAAAACTTAGCCACAGGGCTACAATGCTTGCCCTTTCATCTGACCTTACATATGAATTGCATTTCAATAGACAGTCAACTCTGGACATCTCCAAACTACTGACATCTCAAAGTAAATTTTCTGGGCCCAGACAAATTTCTTTGGGATATCGGTAGTTTGAGATATCCAGAGTTGAACTGTAAATATAAACATTCTGTCCCTCCTATCTACTATGCCAGCAATTATTACTCAGACTTGGCCGTCGCGTCTCTACACTGTTTACCGTTTCATCTGACCTTACACCCCTACTGTATTTCAATAGACAGTCAGCTCTGGATATCTCCAAACTACTGATATCTCAAAGTTGATTTTCTGGGCCCAGAAAACTTCATCTGAGATATAGGTAGTTTGAGGTATCTAGAGTTGAACTGTAAATATAAACAGGAAATATGTCCAGACCATAACCTCAAACATCTATGCATAAATACTGGTTTGGCAGCACTGACCGACGACACAATTACAGACTGAATGACATTGGACGGACACACGGCGCCAAGTGTGTGCAACTATGGTTATGTACCGTTGAGCCACTTGGGTAACATCGATAAGAGAATTGAACTGAACTGAACTGAAGACCATAACCTTTGATATAAGAGGGACTTTGAGATATCAGTGCTCCAGACGTCGCGAGATGACTGTATACCGTTTGCCGCTGTCAGTTGCGTTAAGGAATGAAAAACATACTCACACTATTTCTGGGAATACTGACCTTCCTTCCACTGTAGGGAACCTGAAAGTGTAAACTGAGAGCAGCAGCAAAAATTGAACACACAAAAGCTAATAAAGCACGTTACATGTTGCAGTTGGAAGATAAATGTATGGGCCCCTTTCTCTGAGTGAATAGTATTTGCTTCTCAATTGACACTGTTGGCCATGCATATTTAACCACGTCTGGCGCAACAGCTTTGGTGCCCAAACTTCCAGCCCCTCCACCAAAGCCAAATCACGCCAGCAGTGCTCAAAACTTAGCCACAGGGTCTACAATGCTTGCCCTTTCATCTGACCTTACATATGAATTGCATTTCAATAGACAGTCAACTCTGGACATCTCCAAACTACTGACATCTCAAAGTAAATTTTCTGGGCCCAGACAAATTTCTTTGGGATATCGGTAGTTTGAGATATCCAGAGTTGAACTGTAAATATAAACATTCTGTCCCTCCTATCTACTATGCCAGCAATTATTACTCAGACTTGGCCGTCGCGTCTCTACACTGTTTACCGTTTCATCTGACCTTACACCCCTACTGTATTTCAATAGACAGTCAGCTCTGGATATCTCCAAACTACTGATATCTCAAAGTTGATTTTCTGGGCCCAGAAAACTTCATCTGAGATATAGGTAGTTTGAGGTATCTAGAGTTGAACTGTAAATATAAACAGGAAATATGTCCAGACCATAACCTCAAACATCTATGCATAAATACTGGTTTGGCAGCACTGACCGACGACACAATTACAGACTGAATGACATTGGACGGACACACGGCGCCAAGTGTGTGCAACTATGGTTATGTACCATTGAGCCACTTGGGTAACATCGATAAGAGAATTGAACTGAACTGAACTGAAGACCATAACCTTTGATATAAGAGGGACTTTGAGATATCAGTGCTCCAGACGTCGCGAGATGACTGTATACCGTTTGCCGCTGTCAGTTGTGTTAAGGAATGAAAAACATACTCACACTATTTCTGGGAATACTGACCTCCTTCCACTGTAGGGAACCTGAAAGTGTAAACTGAGAGCAGCAGCAAAAATTGAACACACAAAAGCTAATAAAGCACGTTACATGTTGCAGTTGGAAGATAAATGTATGGGCCCCTTTCTCTGAGTGAATAGTATTTGCTTCTCAATTGACACTGTTGGCCATGCATATTTAACCACGTCTGGCGCAACAGCTTTGGTGCCCAAACTTCCAGCCCCTCCACCAAAGCCAAATCATGCCAGCAGTGCTCAAAACTTAGCCACAGGGTCTACAATGCTTGCCCTTTCATCTGACCTTACATATGAATTGCATTTCAATAGACAGTCAACTCTGGACATCTCCAAACTACTGACATCTCAAAGTAAATTTTCTGGGCCCAGACAAATTTCTTTGGGATATCGGTAGTTTGAGATATCCAGAGTTGAACTGTAAATATAAACATTCTGTCCCTCCTATCTACTATGCCAGCAATTATTACTCAGACTTGGCCGTCGCGTCTCTACACTGTTTACCGTTTCATCTGACCTTACACCCCTACTGTATTTCAATAGACAGTCAGCTCTGGATATCTCCAAACTACTGATATCTCAAAGTTGATTTTCTGGGCCCAGAAAACTTCATCTGAGATATAGGTAGTTTGAGGTATCTAGAGTTGAACTGTAAATATAAACAGGAAATATGTCCAGACCATAACCTCAAACATCTATGCATAAATACTGGTTTGGCAGCACTGACCGACGACACAATTACAGACTGAATGACATTGGACGGACACACGGCGCCAAGTGTGTGCAACTATGGTTATGTACCGTTGAGCCACTTGGGTAACATCGATAAGAGAATTGAACTGAACTGAACTGAAGACCATAACCTTTGATATAAGAGGGACTTTGAGATATCAGTGCTCCAGACGTCGCGAGATGACTGTATACCGTTTGCCGCTGTCAGTTGCGTTAAGGAATGAAAAACATACTCACACTATTTCTGGGAATACTGACCTTCCTTCCACTGTAGGGAACCTGAAAGTGTAAACTGAGAGCAGCAGCAAAAATTGAACACACAAAAGCTAATAAAGCACGTTACATGTTGCAGTTGGAAGATAAATGTATGGGCCCCTTTCTCTGAGTGAATAGTATTTGCTTCTCAATTGACACTGTTGGCCATGCATATTTAACCACGTCTGGCGCAACAGCTTTGGTGCCCAAACTTCCAGCCCCTCCACCAAAGCCAAATCACGCCAGCAGTGCTCAAAACTTAGCCACAGGGTCTACAATGCTTGCCCTTTCATCTGACCTTACATATGAATTGCATTTCAATAGACAGTCAACTCTGGACATCTCCAAACTACTGACATCTCAAAGTAAATTTTCTGGGCCCAGACAAATTTCTTTGGGATATCGGTAGTTTGAGATATCCAGAGTTGAACTGTAAATATAAACATTCTGTCCCTCCTATCTACTATGCCAGCAATTATTACTCAGACTTGGCCGTCGCGTCTCTACACTGTTTACCGTTTCATCTGACCTTACACCCCTACTGTATTTCAATAGACAGTCAGCTCTGGATATCTCCAAACTACTGATATCTCAAAGTTGATTTTCTGGGCCCAGAAAACTTCATCTGAGATATAGGTAGTTTGAGGTATCTAGAGTTGAACTGTAAATATAAACAGGAAATATGTCCAGACCATAACCTCAAACATCTATGCATAAATACTGGTTTGGCAGCACTGACCGACGACACAATTAGACTGAATGACATTGGACGGACACACGGCGCCAAGTGTGTGCAACTATGGTTATGTACCGTTGAGCCACTTGGGTAACATCGATAAGAGAATTGAACTGAACTGAACTGAAGACCATAACCTTTGATATAAGAGGGACTTTGAGATATCAGTGCTCCAGACGTCGCGAGATGACTGTATACCGTTTGCCGCTGTCAGTTGCGTTAAGGAATGAAAAACATACTCACACTATTTCTGGGAATACTGACCTTCCTTCCACTGTAGGGAACCTGAAAGTGTAAACTGAGAGCAGCAGCAAAAATTGAACACACAAAAGCTAATAAAGCACGTTACATGTTGCAGTTGGAAGATAAATGTATGGGCCCCTTTCTCTGAGTGAATAGTATTTGCTTCTCAATTGACACTGTTGGCCATGCATATTTAACCACGTCTGGCGCAACAGCTTTGGTGCCCAAACTTCCAGCCCCTCCACCAAAGCCAAATCATGCCAGCAGTGCTCAAAACTTAGCCACAGGGTCTACAATGCTTGCCCTTTCATCTGACCTTACATATGAATTGCATTTCAATAGACAGTCAACTCTGGACATCTCCAAACTACTGACATCTCAAAGTAAATTTTCTGGGCCCAGACAAATTTCTTTGGGATATCGGTAGTTTGAGATATCCAGAGTTGAACTGTAAATATAAACATTCTGTCCCTCCTATCTACTATGCCAGCAATTATTACTCAGACTTGGCCGTCGCGTCTCTACACTGTTTACCGTTTCATCTGACCTTACACCCCTACTGTATTTCAATAGACAGTCAGCTCTGGATATCTCCAAACTACTGATATCTCAAAGTTGATTTTCTGGGCCCAGAAAACTTCATCTGAGATATAGGTAGTTTGAGGTATCTAGAGTTGAACTGTAAATATAAACAGGAAATATGTCCAGACCATAACCTCAAACATCTATGCATAAATACTGGTTTGGCAGCACTGACCGACGACACAATTACAGACTGAATGACATTGGACGGACACACGGCGCCAAGTGTGTGCAACTATGGTTATGTACCGTTGAGCCACTTGGGTAACATCGATAAGAGAATTGAACTGAACTGAACTGAAGACCATAACCTTTGATATAAGAGGGACTTTGAGATATCAGTGCTCCAGACGTCGCGAGATGACTGTATACCGTTTGCCGCTGTCAGTTGCGTTAAGGAATGAAAAACATACTCACACTATTTCTGGGAATACTGACCTTCCTTCCACTGTAGGGAACCTGAAAGTGTAAACTGAGAGCAGCAGCAAAAATTGAACACACAAAAGCTAATAAAGCACGTTACATGTTGCAGTTGGAAGATAAATGTATGGGCCCCTTTCTCTGAGTGAATAGTATTTGCTTCTCAATTGACACTGTTGGCCATGCATATTTAACCACGTCTGGCGCAACAGCTTTGGTGCCCAAACTTCCAGCCCCTCCACCAAAGCCAAATCACGCCAGCAGTGCTCAAAACTTAGCCACAGGGTCTACAATGCTTGCCCTTTCATCTGACCTTACATATGAATTGCATTTCAATAGACAGTCAACTCTGGACATCTCCAAACTACTGACATCTCAAAGTAAATTTTCTGGGCCCAGACAAATTTCTTTGGGATATCGGTAGTTTGAGATATCCAGAGTTGAACTGTAAATATAAACATTCTGTCCCTCCTATCTACTATGCCAGCAATTATTACTCAGACTTGGCCGTCGCGTCTCTACACTGTTTACCGTTTCATCTGACCTTACACCCCTACTGTATTTCAATAGACAGTCAGCTCTGGATATCTCCAAACTACTGATATCTCAAAGTTGATTTTCTGGGCCCAGAAAACTTCATCTGAGATATAGGTAGTTTGAGGTATCTAGAGTTGAACTGTAAATATAAACAGGAAATATGTCCAGACCATAACCTCAAACATCTATGCATAAATACTGGTTTGGCAGCACTGACCGACGACACAATTACAGACTGAATGACATTGGACGGACACACGGCGCCAAGTGTGTGCAACTATGGTTATGTACCGTTGAGCCACTTGGGTAACATCGATAAGAGAATTGAACTGAACTGAACTGAAGACCATAACCTTTGATATAAGAGGGACTTTGAGATATCAGTGCTCCAGACGTCGCGAGATGACTGTATACCGTTTGCTGCTGTCAGTTGCGTTAAGGAATGAAAAACATACTCACACTATTTCTGGGAATACTGACCTTCCTTCCACTGTAGGGAACCTGAAAGTGTAAACTGAGAGCAGCAGCAAAAATTGAACACACAAAAGCTAATAAAGCACGTTACATGTTGCAGTTGGAAGATAAATGTATGGGCCCCTTTCTCTGAGTGAATAGTATTTGCTTCTCAATTGACACTGTTGGCCATGCATATTTAACCACGTCTGGCGCAACAGCTTTGGTGCCCAAACTTCCAGCCCCTCCACCAAAGCCAAATCACGCCAGCAGTGCTCAAAACTTAGCCACAGGGTCTACAATGCTTGCCCTTTCATCTGACCTTACATATGAATTGCATTTCAATAGACAGTCAACTCTGGACATCTCCAAACTACTGACATCTCAAAGTAAATTTTCTGGGCCCAGACAAATTTCTTTGGGATATCGGTAGTTTGAGATATCCAGAGTTGAACTGTAAATATAAACATTCTGTCCCTCCTATCTACTATGCCAGCAATTATTACTCAGACTTGGCCGTCGCGTCTCTACACTGTTTACCGTTTCATCTGACCTTACACCCCTACTGTATTTCAATAGACAGTCAGCTCTGGATATCTCCAAACTACTGATATCTCAAAGTTGATTTTCTGGGCCCAGAAAACTTCATCTGAGATATAGGTAGTTTGAGGTATCTAGAGTTGAACTGTAAATATAAACAGGAAATATGTCCAGACCATAACCTCAAACATCTATGCATAAATACTGGTTTGGCAGCACTGACCGACGACACAATTACAGACTGAATGACATTGGACGGACACACAGCGCCAAGTGTGTGCAACTATGGTTATGTACCGTTGAGCCACTTGGGTAACATCGATAAGAGAATTGAACTGAACTGAACTGAAGACCATAACCTTTGATATAAGAGGGACTTTGAGATATCAGTGCTCCAGACGTCGCGAGATGACTGTATACCGTTTGCCGCTGTCAGTTGCGTTAAGGAATGAAAAACATACTCACACTATTTCTGGGAATACTGACCTTCCTTCCACTGTAGGGAACCTGAAAGTGTAAACTGAGAGCAGCAGCAAAAATTGAACACACAAAAGCTAATAAAGCACGTTACATGTTGCAGTTGGAAGATAAATGTATGGGCCCCTTTCTCTGAGTGAATAGTATTTGCTTCTCAATTGACACTGTTGGCCATGCATATTTAACCACGTCTGGCGCAACAGCTTTGGTGCCCAAACTTCCAGCCCCTCCACCAAAGCCAAATCACGCCAGCAGTGCTCAAAACTTAGCCACAGGGTCTACAATGCTTGCCCTTTCATCTGACCTTACATATGAATTGCATTTCAATAGACAGTCAACTCTGGACATCTCCAAACTACTGACATCTCAAAGTAAATTTTCTGGGCCCAGACAAATTTCTTTGGGATATCGGTAGTTTGAGATATCCAGAGTTGAACTGTAAATATAAACATTCTGTCCCTCCTATCTACTATGCCAGCAATTATTACTCAGACTTGGCCGTCGCGTCTCTACACTGTTTACCGTTTCATCTGACCTTACACCCCTACTGTATTTCAATAGACAGTCAGCTCTGGATATCTCCAAACTACTGATATCTCAAAGTTGATTTTCTGGGCCCAGAAAACTTCATCTGAGATATAGGTAGTTTGAGGTATCTAGAGTTGAACTGTAAATATAAACAGGAAATATGTCCAGACCATAACCTCAAACATCTATGCATAAATACTGGTTTGGCAGCACTGACCGACGACACAATTACAGACTGAATGACATTGGACGGACACACGGCGCCAAGTGTGTGCAACTATGGTTATGTACCGTTGAGCCACTTGGGTAACATCGATAAGAGAATTGAACTGAACTGAACTGAAGACCATAACCTTTGATATAAGAGGGACTTTGAGATATCAGTGCTCCAGACGTCGCGAGATGACTGTATACCGTTTGCTGCTGTCAGTTGCGTTAAGGAATGAAAAACATACTCACACTATTTCTGGGAATACTGACCTTCCTTCCACTGTAGGGAACCTGAAAGTGTAAACTGAGAGCAGCAGCAAAAATTGAACACACAAAAGCTAATAAAGCACGTTACATGTTGCAGTTGGAAGATAAATGTATGGGCCCCTTTCTCTGAGTGAATAGTATTTGCTTCTCAATTGACACTGTTGGCCATGCATATTTAACCACGTGTGGCGCAACAGCTTTGGTGCCCAAACTTCCAGCCCCTCCACCAAAGCCAAATCACGCCAGCAGTGCTCAAAACTTAGCCACAGGGTCTACAATGCTTGCCCTTTCATCTGACCTTACATATGAATTGCATTTCAATAGACAGTCAACTCTGGACATCTCCAAACTACTGACATCTCAAAGTAAATTTTCTGGGCCCAGACAAATTTCTTTGGGATATCGGTAGTTTGAGATATCCAGAGTTGAACTGTAAATATAAACATTCTGTCCCTCCTATCTACTATGCCAGCAATTATTACTCAGACTTGGCCGTCGCGTCTCTACACTGTTTACCGTTTCATCTGACCTTACACCCCTACTGTATTTCAATAGACAGTCAGCTCTGGATATCTCCAAACTACTGATATCTCAAAGTTGATTTTCTGGGCCCAGAAAACTTCATCTGAGATATAGGTAGTTTGAGGTATCTAGAGTTGAACTGTAAATATAAACAGGAAATATGTCCAGACCATAACCTCAAACATCTATGCATAAATACTGGTTTGGCAGCACTGACCGACGACACAATTACAGACTGAATGACATTGGACGGACACACGGCGCCAAGTGTGTGCAACTATGGTTATGTACCGTTGAGCCACTTGGGTAACATCGATAAGAGAATTGAACTGAACTGAACTGAAGACCATAACCTTTGATATAAGAGGGACTTTGAGATATCAGTGCTCCAGACGTCGCGAGATGACTGTATACCGTTTGCCGCTGTCAGTTGCGTTAAGGAATGAAAAACATACTCACACTATTTCTGGGAATACTGACCTTCCTTCCACTGTAGGGAACCTGAAAGTGTAAACTGAGAGCAGCAGCAAAAATTGAACACACAAAAGCTAATAAAGCACGTTACATGTTGCAGTTGGAAGATAAATGTATGGGCCCCTTTCTCTGAGTGAATAGTATTTGCTTCTCAATTGACACTGTTGGCCATGCATATTTAACCACGTCTGGCGCAACAGCTTTGGTGCCCAAACTTCCAGCCCCTCCACCAAAGCCAAATCACGCCAGCAGTGCTCAAAACTTAGCCACAGGGTCTACAATGCTTGCCCTTTCATCTGACCTTACATATGAATTGCATTTCAATAGACAGTCAACTCTGGACATCTCCAAACTACTGACATCTCAAAGTAAATTTTCTGGGCCCAGACAAATTTCTTTGGGATATCGGTAGTTTGAGATATCCAGAGTTGAACTGTAAATATAAACATTCTGTCCCTCCTATCTACTATGCCAGCAATTATTACTCAGACTTGGCCGTCGCGTCTCTACACTGTTTACCGTTTCATCTGACCTTACACCCCTACTGTATTTCAATAGACAGTCAGCTCTGGATATCTCCAAACTACTGATATCTCAAAGTTGATTTCCTGGGCCCAGAAAACTTCATCTGAGATATAGGTAGTTTGAGGTATCTAGAGTTGAACTGTAAATATAAACAGGAAATATGTCCAGACCATAACCTCAAACATCTATGCATAAATACTGGTTTGGCAGCACTGACCGACGACACAATTACAGACTGAATGACATTGGACGGACACACGGCGCCAAGTGTGTGCAACTATGGTTATGTACCGTTGAGCCACTTGGGTAACATCGATAAGAGAATTGAACTGAACTGAACTGAAGACCATAACCTTTGATATAAGAGGGACTTTGAGATATCAGTGCTCCAGACGTCGCGAGATGACTGTATACCGTTTGCCGCTGTCAGTTGCGTTAAGGAATGAAAAACATACTCACACTATTTCTGGGAATACTGACCTTCCTTCCACTGTAGGGAACCTGAAAGTGTAAACTGAGAGCAGCAGCAAAAATTGAACACACAAAAGCTAATAAAGCACGTTACATGTTGCAGTTGGAAGATAAATGTATGGGCCCCTTTCTCTGAGTGAATAGTATTTGCTTCTCAATTGACACTGTTGGCCATGCATATTTAACCACGTCTGGCGCAACAGCTTTGGTGCCCAAACTTCCAGCCCCTCCACCAAAGCCAAATCACGCCAGCAGTGCTCAAAACTTAGCCACAGGGTCTACAATGCTTGCCCTTTCATCTGACCTTACATATGAATTGCATTTCAATAGACAGTCAACTCTGGACATCTCCAAACTACTGACATCTCAAAGTAAATTTTCTGGGCCCAGACAAATTTCTTTGGGATATCGGTAGTTTGAGATATCCAGAGTTGAACTGTAAATATAAACATTCTGTCCCTCCTATCTACTATGCCAGCAATTATTACTCAGACTTGGCCGTCGCGTCTCTACACTGTTTACCGTTTCATCTGACCTTACACCCCTACTGTATTTCAATAGACAGTCAGCTCTGGATATCTCCAAACTACTGATATCTCAAAGTTGATTTTCTGGGCCCAGAAAACTTCATCTGAGATATAGGTAGTTTGAGGTATCTAGAGTTGAACTGTAAATATAAACAGGAAATATGTCCAGACCATAACCTCAAACATCTATGCATAAATACTGGTTTGGCAGCACTGACCGACGACACAATTACAGACTGAATGACATTGGACGGACACACGGCGCCAAGTGTGTGCAACTATGGTTATGTACCGTTGAGCCACTTGGGTAACATCGATAAGAGAATTGAACTGAACTGAACTGAAGACCATAACCTTTGATATAAGAGGGACTTTGAGATATCAGTGCTCCAGACGTCGCGAGATGACTGTATACCGTTTGCCGCTGTCAGTTGCGTTAAGGAATGAAAAACATACTCACACTATTTCTGGGAATACTGACCTTCCTTCCACTGTAGGGAACCTGAAAGTGTAAACTGAGAGCAGCAGCAAAAATTGAACACACAAAAGCTAATAAAGCACGTTACATGTTGCAGTTGGAAGATAAATGTATGGGCCCCTTTCTCTGAGTGAATAGTACTTGCTTCTCAATTGACACTGTTGGCCATGCATATTTAACCACGTCTGGCGCAACAGCTTTGGTGCCCAAACTTCCAGCCCCTCCACCAAAGCCAAATCACGCCAGCAGTGCTCAAAACTTAGCCACAGGGTCTACAATGCTTGCCCTTTCATCTGACCTTACATATGAATTGCATTTCAATAGACAGTCAACTCTGGACATCTCCAAACTACTGACATCTCAAAGTAAATTTTCTGGGCCCAGACAAATTTCTTTGGGATATCGGTAGTTTGAGATATCCAGAGTTGAACTGTAAATATAAACATTCTGTCCCTCCTATCTACTATGCCAGCAATTATTACTCAGACTTGGCCGTTGCGTCTCTACACTGTTTACCGTTTCATCTGACCTTACACCCCTACTGTATTTCAATAGACAGTCAGCTCTGGATATCTCCAAACTACTGATATCTCAAAGTTGATTTTCTGGGCCCAGAAAACTTCATCTGAGATATAGGTAGTTTGAGGTATCTAGAGTTGAACTGTAAATATAAACAGGAAATATGTCCAGACCATAACCTCAAACATCTATGCATAAATACTGGTTTGGCAGTACTGACCAACGACACAATTACAGACTGAATGACATTGGACGGACACACGGCGCCAAGTGTGTGCAACTATGGTTATGTACCGTTGAGCCACTTGGGTAACATCGATAAGAGAATTGAACTGAACTGAACTGAAGACCATAACCTTTGATATAAGAGGGACTTTGAGATATCAGTGCTCCAGACGTCGCGAGATGACTGTATACCGTTTGCCGCTGTCAGTTGCGTTAAGGAATGAAAAACATACTCACACTATTTCTGGGAATACTGACCTTCCTTCCACTGTAGGGAACCTGAAAGTGTAAACTGAGAGCAGCAGCAAAAATTGAACACACAAAAGCTAATAAAGCACGTTACATGTTGCAGTTGGAAGATAAATGTATGGGCCCCTTTCTCTGAGTGAATAGTATTTGCTTCTCAATTGACACTGTTGGCCATGCATATTTAACCACGTCTGGCGCAACAGCTTTGGTGCCCAAACTTCCAGCCCCTCCACCAAAGCCAAATCACGCCAGCAGTGCTCAAAACTTAGCCACAGGGTCTACAATGCTTGCCCTTTCATCTGACCTTACATATGAATTGCATTTCAATAGACAGTCAACTCTGGACATCTCCAAACTACTGACATCTCAAAGTAAATTTTCTGGGCCCAGACAAATTTCTTTGGGATATCGGTAGTTTGAGATATCCAGAGTTGAACTGTAAATATAAACATTCTGTCCCTCCTATCTACTATGCCAGCAATTATTACTCAGACTTGGCCGTCGCGTCTCTACACTGTTTACCGTTTCATCTGACCTTACACCCCTACTGTATTTCAATAGACAGTCAGCTCTGGATATCTCCAAACTACTGATATCTCAAAGTTGATTTTCTGGGCCCAGAAAACTTCATCTGAGATATAGGTAGTTTGAGGTATCTAGAGTTGAACTGTAAATATAAACAGGAAATATGTCCAGACCATAACCTCAAACATCTATGCATAAATACTGGTTTGGCAGCACTGACCGACGACACAATTACAGACTGAATGACATTGGACGGACACACGGCGCCAAGTGTGTGCAACTATGGTTATGTACCGTTGAGCCACTTGGGTAACATCGATAAGAGAATTGAACTGAACTGAACTGAAGACCATAACCTTTGATATAAGAGGGACTTTGAGATATCAGTGCTCCAGACGTCGCGAGATGACTGTATACCGTTTGCCGCTGTCAGTTGCGTTAAGGAATGAAAAACATACTCACACTATTTCTGGGAATACTGACCTTCCTTCCACTGTAGGGAACCTGAAAGTGTAAACTGAGAGCAGCAGCAAAAATTGAACACACAAAAGCTAATAAAGCACGTTACATGTTGCAGTTGGAAGATAAATGTATGGGCCCCTTTCTCTGAGTGAATAGTATTTGCTTCTCAATTGACACTGTTGGCCATGCATATTTAACCACGTCTGGCGCAACAGCTTTGGTGCCCAAACTTCCAGCCCCTCCACCAAAGCCAAATCACGCCAGCAGTGCTCAAAACTTAGCCACAGGGTCTACAATGCTTGCCCTTTCATCTGACCTTACATATGAATTGCATTTCAATAGACAGTCAACTCTGGACATCTCCAAACTACTGACATCTCAAAGTAAATTTTCTGGGCCCAGACAAATTTCTTTGGGATATCGGTAGTTTGAGATATCCAGAGTTGAACTGTAAATATAAACATTCTGTCCCTCCTATCTACTATGCCAGCAATTATTACTCAGACTTGGCCGTCGCGTCTCTACACTGTTTACCGTTTCATCTGACCTTACACCCCTACTGTATTTCAATAGACAGTCAGCTCTGGATATCTCCAAACTACTGATATCTCAAAGTTGATTTTCTGGGCCCAGAAAACTTCATCTGAGATATAGGTAGTTTGAGGTATCTAGAGTTGAACTGTAAATATAAACAGGAAATATGTCCAGACCATAACCTCAAACATCTATGCATAAATACTGGTTTGGCAGCACTGACCGACGACACAATTACAGACTGAATGACATTGGACGGACACACGGCGCCAAGTGTGTGCAACTATGGTTATGTACCGTTGAGCCACTTGGGTAACATCGATAAGAGAATTGAACTGAACTGAACTGAAGACCATAACCTTTGATATAAGAGGGACTTTGAGATATCAGTGCTCCAGACGTCGCGAGATGACTGTATACCGTTTGCCGCTGTCAGTTGCGTTAAGGAATGAAAAACATACTCACACTATTTCTGGGAATACTGACCTTCCTTCCACTGTAGGGAACCTGAAAGTGTAAACTGAGAGCAGCAGCAAAAATTGAACACACAAAAGCTAATAAAGCACGTTACATGTTGCAGTTGGAAGATAAATGTATGGGCCCCTTTCTCTGAGTGAATAGTATTTGCTTCTCAATTGACACTGTTGGCCATGCATATTTAACCACGTCTGGCGCAACAGCTTTGGTGCCCAAACTTCCAGCCCCTCCACCAAAGCCAAATCACGCCAGCAGTGCTCAAAACTTAGCCACAGGGTCTACAATGCTTGCCCTTTCATCTGACCTTACATATGAATTGCATTTCAATAGACAGTCAACTCTGGACATCTCCAAACTACTGACATCTCAAAGTAAATTTTCTGGGCCCAGACAAATTTCTTTGGGATATCGGTAGTTTGAGATATCCAGAGTTGAACTGTAAATATAAACATTCTGTCCCTCCTATCTACTATGCCAGCAATTATTACTCAGACTTGGCCGTCGCGTCTCTACACTGTTTACCGTTTCATCTGACCTTACACCCCTACTGTATTTCAATAGACAGTCAGCTCTGGATATCTCCAAACTACTGATATCTCAAAGTTGATTTTCTGGGCCCAGAAAACTTCATCTGAGATATAGGTAGTTTGAGGTATCTAGAGTTGAACTGTAAATATAAACAGGAAATATGTCCAGACCATAACCTCAAACATCTATGCATAAATACTGGTTTGGCAGCACTGACCGACGACACAATTACAGACTGAATGACATTGGACGGACACACGGCGCCAAGTGTGTGCAACTATGGTTATGTACCGTTGAGCCACTTGGGTAACATCGATAAGAGAATTGAACTGAACTGAACTGAAGACCATAACCTTTGATATAAGAGGGACTTTGAGATATCAGTGCTCCAGACGTCGCGAGATGACTGTATACCGTTTGCTGCTGTCAGTTGCGTTAAGGAATGAAAAACATACTCACACTATTTCTGGGAATACTGACCTTCCTTCCACTGTAGGGAACCTGAAAGTGTAAACTGAGAGCAGCAGCAAAAATTGAACACACAAAAGCTAATAAAGCACGTTACATGTTGCAGTTGGAAGATAAATGTATGGGCCCCTTTCTCTGAGTGAATAGTATTTGCTTCTCAATTGACACTGTTGGCCATGCATATTTAACCACGTCTGGCGCAACAGCTTTGGTGCCCAAACTTCCAGCCCCTCCACCAAAGCCAAATCACGCCAGCAGTGCTCAAAACTTAGCCACAGGGTCTACAATGCTTGCCCTTTCATCTGACCTTACATATGAATTGCATTTCAATAGACAGTCAACTCTGGACATCTCCAAACTACTGACATCTCAAAGTAAATTTTCTGGGCCCAGACAAATTTCTTTGGGATATCGGTAGTTTGAGATATCCAGAGTTGAACTGTAAATATAAACATTCTGTCCCTCCTATCTACTATGCCAGCAATTATTACTCAGACTTGGCCGTCGCGTCTCTACACTGTTTACCGTTTCATCTGACCTTACACCCCTACTGTATTTCAATAGACAGTCAGCTCTGGATATCTCCAAACTACTGATATCTCAAAGTTGATTTTCTGGGCCCAGAAAACTTCATCTGAGATATAGGTAGTTTGAGGTATCTAGAGTTGAACTGTAAATATAAACAGGAAATATGTCCAGACCATAACCTCAAACATCTATGCATAAATACTGGTTTGGCAGCACTGACCGACGACACAATTACAGACTGAATGACATTGGACGGACACACAGCGCCAAGTGTGTGCAACTATGGTTATGTACCGTTGAGCCACTTGGGTAACATCGATAAGAGAATTGAACTGAACTGAACTGAAGACCATAACCTTTGATATAAGAGGGACTTTGAGATATCAGTGCTCCAGACGTCGCGAGATGACTGTATACCGTTTGCTGCTGTCAGTTGCGTTAAGGAATGAAAAACATACTCACACTATTTCTGGGAATACTGACCTTCCTTCCACTGTAGGGAACCTGAAAGTGTAAACTGAGAGCAGCAGCAAAAATTGAACACACAAAAGCTAATAAAGCACGTTACATGTTGCAGTTGGAAGATAAATGTATGGGCCCCTTTCTCTGAGTGAATAGTATTTGCTTCTCAATTGACACTGTTGGCCATGCATATTTAACCACGTCTGGCGCAACAGCTTTGGTGCCCAAACTTCCAGCCCCTCCACCAAAGCCAAATCACGCCAGCAGTGCTCAAAACTTAGCCACAGGGTCTACAATGCTTGCCCTTTCATCTGACCTTACATATGAATTGCATTTCAATAGACAGTCAACTCTGGACATCTCCAAACTACTGACATCTCAAAGTAAATTTTCTGGGCCCAGACAAATTTCTTTGGGATATCGGTAGTTTGAGATATCCAGAGTTGAACTGTAAATATAAACATTCTGTCCCTCCTATCTACTATGCCAGCAATTATTACTCAGACTTGGCCGTCGCGTCTCTACACTGTTTACCGTTTCATCTGACCTTACACCCCTACTGTATTTCAATAGACAGTCAGCTCTGGATATCTCCAAACTACTGATATCTCAAAGTTGATTTTCTGGGCCCAGAAAACTTCATCTGAGATATAGGTAGTTTGAGGTATCTAGAGTTGAACTGTAAATATAAACAGGAAATATGTCCAGACCATAACCTCAAACATCTATGCATAAATACTGGTTTGGCAGCACTGACCGACGACACAATTACAGACTGAATGACATTGGACGGACACACGGCGCCAAGTGTGTGCAACTATGGTTATGTACCGTTGAGCCACTTGGGTAACATCGATAAGAGAATTGAACTGAACTGAACTGAAGACCATAACCTTTGATATAAGAGGGACTTTGAGATATCAGTGCTCCAGACGTCGCGAGATGACTGTATACCGTTTGCTGCTGTCAGTTGCGTTAAGGAATGAAAAACATACTCACACTATTTCTGGGAATACTGACCTTCCTTCCACTGTAGGGAACCTGAAAGTGTAAACTGAGAGCAGCAGCAAAAATTGAACACACAAAAGCTAATAAAGCACGTTACATGTTGCAGTTGGAAGATAAATGTATGGGCCCCTTTCTCTGAGTGAATAGTATTTGCTTCTCAATTGACACTGTTGGCCATGCATATTTAACCACGTGTGGCGCAACAGCTTTGGTGCCCAAACTTCCAGCCCCTCCACCAAAGCCAAATCACGCCAGCAGTGCTCAAAACTTTGCCACAGGGTCTACAATGCTTGCCCTTTCATCTGACCTTACATATGAATTGCATTTCAATAGACAGTCAACTCTGGACATCTCCAAACTACTGACATCTCAAAGTAAATTTTCTGGGCCCAGACAAATTTCTTTGGGATATCGGTAGTTTGAGATATCCAGAGTTGAACTGTAAATATAAACATTCTGTCCCTCCTATCTACTATGCCAGCAATTATTACTCAGACTTGGCCGTCGCGTCTCTACACTGTTTACCGTTTCATCTGACCTTACACCCCTACTGTATTTCAATTGACAGTCAGCTCTGGATATCTCCAAACTACTGATATCTCAAAGTTGATTTTCTGGGCCCAGAAAACTTCATCTGAGATATAGGTAGTTTGAGGTATCTAGAGTTGAACTGTAAATATAAACAGGAAATATGTCCAGACCATAACCTCAAACATCTATGCATAAATACTGGTTTGGCAGCACTGACCGACGACACAATTACAGACTGAATGACATTGGACGGACACACGGCGCCAAGTGTGTGCAACTATGGTTATGTACCGTTGAGCCACTTGGGTAACATCGATAAGAGAATTGAACTGAACTGAACTGAAGACCATAACCTTTGATATAAGAGGGACTTTGAGATATCAGTGCTCCAGACGTCGCGAGATGACTGTATACCGTTTGCCGCTGTCAGTTGCGTTAAGGAATGAAAAACATACTCACACTATTTCTGGGAATACTGACCTTCCTTCCACTGTAGGGAACCTGAAAGTGTAAACTGAGAGCAGCAGCAAAAATTGAACACACAAAAGCTAATAAAGCACGTTACATGTTGCAGTTGGAAGATAAATGTATGGGCCCCTTTCTCTGAGTGAATAGTATTTGCTTCTCAATTGACACTGTTGGCCATGCATATTTAACCACGTCTGGCGCAACAGCTTTGGTGCCCAAACTTCCAGCCCCTCCACCAAAGCCAAATCACGCCAGCAGTGCTCAAAACTTAGCCACAGGGTCTACAATGCTTGCCCTTTCATCTGACCTTACATATGAATTGCATTTCAATAGACAGTCAACTCTGGACATCTCCAAACTACTGACATCTCAAAGTAAATTTTCTGGGCCCAGACAAATTTCTTTGGGATATCGGTAGTTTGAGATATCCAGAGTTGAACTGTAAATATAAACATTCTGTCCCTCCTATCTACTATGCCAGCAATTATTACTCAGACTTGGCCGTCGCGTCTCTACACTGTTTACCGTTTCATCTGACCTTACACCCCTACTGTATTTCAATAGACAGTCAGCTCTGGATATCTCCAAACTACTGATATCTCAAAGTTGATTTCCTGGGCCCAGAAAACTTCATCTGAGATATAGGTAGTTTGAGGTATCTAGAGTTGAACTGTAAATATAAACAGGAAATATGTCCAGACCATAACCTCAAACATCTATGCATAAATACTGGTTTGGCAGCACTGACCGACGACACAATTACAGACTGAATGACATTGGACGGACACACGGCGCCAAGTGTGTGCAACTATGGTTATGTACCGTTGAGCCACTTGGGTAACATCGATAAGAGAATTGAACTGAACTGAACTGAAGACCATAACCTTTGATATAAGAGGGACTTTGAGATATCAGTGCTCCAGACGTCGCGAGATGACTGTATACCGTTTGCCGCTGTCAGTTGCGTTAAGGAATGAAAAACATACTCACACTATTTCTGGGAATACTGACCTTCCTTCCACTGTAGGGAACCTGAAAGTGTAAACTGAGAGCAGCAGCAAAAATTGAACACACAAAAGCTAATAAAGCACGTTACATGTTGCAGTTGGAAGATAAATGTATGGGCCCCTTTCTCTGAGTGAATAGTATTTGCTTCTCAATTGACACTGTTGGCCATGCATATTTAACCACGTCTGGCGCAACAGCTTTGGTGCCCAAACTTCCAGCCCCTCCACCAAAGCCAAATCACGCCAGCAGTGCTCAAAACTTAGCCACAGGGTCTACAATGCTTGCCCTTTCATCTGACCTTACATATGAATTGCATTTCAATAGACAGTCAACTCTGGACATCTCCAAACTACTGACATCTCAAAGTAAATTTTCTGGGCCCAGACAAATTTCTTTGGGATATCGGTAGTTTGAGATATCCAGAGTTGAACTGTAAATATAAACATTCTGTCCCTCCTATCTACTATGCCAGCAATTATTACTCAGACTTGGCCGTCGCGTCTCTACACTGTTTACCGTTTCATCTGACCTTACACCCCTACTGTATTTCAATAGACAGTCAGCTCTGGATATCTCCAAACTACTGATATCTCAAAGTTGATTTTCTGGGCCCAGAAAACTTCATCTGAGATATAGGTAGTTTGAGGTATCTAGAGTTGAACTGTAAATATAAACAGGAAATATGTCCAGACCATAACCTCAAACATCTATGCATAAATACTGGTTTGGCAGCACTGACCGACGACACAATTACAGACTGAATGACATTGGACGGACACACGGCGCCAAGTGTGTGCAACTATGGTTATGTACCGTTGAGCCACTTGGGTAACATCGATAAGAGAATTGAACTGAACTGAACTGAAGACCATAACCTTTGATATAAGAGGGACTTTGAGATATCAGTGCTCCAGACGTCGCGAGATGACTGTATACCGTTTGCCGCTGTCAGTTGCGTTAAGGAATGAAAAACATACTCACACTATTTCTGGGAATACTGACCTTCCTTCCACTGTAGGGAACCTGAAAGTGTAAACTGAGAGCAGCAGCAAAAATTGAACACACAAAAGCTAATAAAGCACGTTACATGTTGCAGTTGGAAGATAAATGTATGGGCCCCTTTCTCTGAGTGAATAGTATTTGCTTCTCAATTGACACTGTTGGCCATGCATATTTAACCACGTCTGGCGCAACAGCTTTGGTGCCCAAACTTCCAGCCCCTCCACCAAAGCCAAATCACGCCAGCAGTGCTCAAAACTTAGCCACAGGGTCTACAATGCTTGCCCTTTCATCTGACCTTACATATGAATTGCATTTCAATAGACAGTCAACTCTGGACATCTCCAAACTACTGACATCTCAAAGTAAATTTTCTGGGCCCAGACAAATTTCTTTGGGATATCGGTAGTTTGAGATATCCAGAGTTGAACTGTAAATATAAACATTCTGTCCCTCCTATCTACTATGCCAGCAATTATTACTCAGACTTGGCCGTTGCGTCTCTACACTGTTTACCGTTTCATCTGACCTTACACCCCTACTGTATTTCAATAGACAGTCAGCTCTGGATATCTCCAAACTACTGATATCTCAAAGTTGATTTTCTGGGCCCAGAAAACTTCATCTGAGATATAGGTAGTTTGAGGTATCTAGAGTTGAACTGTAAATATAAACAGGAAATATGTCCAGACCATAACCTCAAACATCTATGCATAAATACTGGTTTGGCAGCACTGACCAACGACACAATTACAGACTGAATGACATTGGACGGACACACGGCGCCAAGTGTGTGCAACTATGGTTATGTACCGTTGAGCCACTTGGGTAACATCGATAAGAGAATTGAACTGAACTGAACTGAAGACCATAACCTTTGATATAAGAGGGACTTTGAGATATCAGTGCTCCAGACGTCGCGAGATGACTGTATACCGTTTGCCGCTGTCAGTTGCGTTAAGGAATGAAAAACATACTCACACTATTTCTGGGAATACTGACCTTCCTTCCACTGTAGGGAACCTGAAAGTGTAAACTGAGAGCAGCAGCAAAAATTGAACACACAAAAGCTAATAAAGCACGTTACATGTTGCAGTTGGAAGATAAATGTATGGGCCCCTTTCTCTGAGTGAATAGTATTTGCTTCTCAATTGACACTGTTGGCCATGCATATTTAACCACGTCTGGCGCAACAGCTTTGGTGCCCAAACTTCCAGCCCCTCCACCAAAGCCAAATCACGCCAGCAGTGCTCAAAACTTAGCCACAGGGTCTACAATGCTTGCCCTTACATATGAATTGCATTTCAATAGACAGTCAACTCTGGACATCTCCAAACTACTGACATCTCAAAGTAAATTTTCTGGGCCCAGACAAATTTCTTTGGGATATCGGTAGTTTGAGATATCCAGAGTTGAACTGTAAATATAAACATTCTGTCCCTCCTATCTACTATGCCAGCAATTATTACTCAGACTTGGCCGTCGCGTCTCTACACTGTTTACCGTTTCATCTGACCTTACACCCCTACTGTATTTCAATAGACAGTCAGCTCTGGATATCTCCAAACTACTGATATCTCAAAGTTGATTTTCTGGGCCCAGAAAACTTCATCTGAGATATAGGTAGTTTGAGGTATCTAGAGTTGAACTGTAAATATAAACAGGAAATATGTCCAGACCATAACCTCAAACATCTATGCATAAATACTGGTTTGGCAGCACTGACCGACGACACAATTACAGACTGAATGACATTGGACGGACACACGGCGCCAAGTGTGTGCAACTATGGTTATGTACCGTTGAGCCACTTGGGTAACATCGATAAGAGAATTGAACTGAACTGAACTGAAGACCATAACCTTTGATATAAGAGGGACTTTGAGATATCAGTGCTCCAGACGTCGCGAGATGACTGTATACCGTTTGCCGCTGTCAGTTGCGTTAAGGAATGAAAAACATACTCACACTATTTCTGGGAATACTGACCTTCCTTCCACTGTAGGGAACCTGAAAGTGTAAACTGAGAGCAGCAGCAAAAATTGAACACACAAAAGCTAATAAAGCACGTTACATGTTGCAGTTGGAAGATAAATGTATGGGCCCCTTTCTCTGAGTGAATAGTATTTGCTTCTCAATTGACACTGTTGGCCATGCATATTTAACCACGTCTGGCGCAACAGCTTTGGTGCCCAAACTTCCAGCCCCTCCACCAAAGCCAAATCACGCCAGCAGTGCTCAAAACTTAGCCACAGGGTCTACAATGCTTGCCCTTTCATCTGACCTTACATATGAATTGCATTTCAATAGACAGTCAACTCTGGACATCTCCAAACTACTGACATCTCAAAGTAAATTTTCTGGGCCCAGACAAATTTCTTTGGGATATCGGTAGTTTGAGATATCCAGAGTTGAACTGTAAATATAAACATTCTGTCCCTCCTATCTACTATGCCAGCAATTATTACTCAGACTTGGCCGTCGCGTCTCTACACTGTTTACCGTTTCATCTGACCTTACACCCCTACTGTATTTCAATAGACAGTCAGCTCTGGATATCTCCAAACTACTGATATCTCAAAGTTGATTTTCTGGGCCCAGAAAACTTCATCTGAGATATAGGTAGTTTGAGGTATCTAGAGTTGAACTGTAAATATAAACAGGAAATATGTCCAGACCATAACCTCAAACATCTATGCATAAATACTGGTTTGGCAGCACTGACCGACGACACAATTACAGACTGAATGACATTGGACGGACACACGGCGCCAAGTGTGTGCAACTATGGTTATGTACCGTTGAGCCACTTGGGTAACATCGATAAGAGAATTGAACTGAACTGAACTGAAGACCATAACCTTTGATATAAGAGGGACTTTGAGATATCAGTGCTCCAGACGTCGCGAGATGACTGTATACCGTTTGCCGCTGTCAGTTGCGTTAAGGAATGAAAAACATACTCACACTATTTCTGGGAATACTGACCTTCCTTCCACTGTAGGGAACCTGAAAGTGTAAACTGAGAGCAGCAGCAAAAATTGAACACACAAAAGCTAATAAAGCACGTTACATGTTGCAGTTGGAAGATAAATGTATGGGCCCCTTTCTCTGAGTGAATAGTATTTGCTTCTCAATTGACACTGTTGGCCATGCATATTTAACCACGTCTGGCGCAACAGCTTTGGTGCCCAAACTTCCAGCCCCTCCACCAAAGCCAAATCACGCCAGCAGTGCTCAAAACTTAGCCACAGGGTCTACAATGCTTGCCCTTTCATCTGACCTTACATATGAATTGCATTTCAATAGACAGTCAACTCTGGACATCTCCAAACTACTGACATCTCAAAGTAAATTTTCTGGGCCCAGACAAATTTCTTTGGGATATCGGTAGTTTGAGATATCCAGAGTTGAACTGTAAATATAAACATTCTGTCCCTCCTATCTACTATGCCAGCAATTATTACTCAGACTTGGCCGTCGCGTCTCTACACTGTTTACCGTTTCATCTGACCTTACACCCCTACTGTATTTCAATAGACAGTCAGCTCTGGATATCTCCAAACTACTGATATCTCAAAGTTGATTTTCTGGGCCCAGAAAACTTCATCTGAGATATAGGTAGTTTGAGGTATCTAGAGTTGAACTGTAAATATAAACAGGAAATATGTCCAGACCATAACCTCAAACATCTATGCATAAATACTGGTTTGGCAGCACTGACCGACGACACAATTACAGACTGAATGACATTGGACGGACACACGGCGCCAAGTGTGTGCAACTATGGTTATGTACCGTTGAGCCACTTGGGTAACATCGATAAGAGAATTGAACTGAACTGAACTGAAGACCATAACCTTTGATATAAGAGGGACTTTGAGATATCAGTGCTCCAGACGTCGCGAGATGACTGTATACCGTTTGCCGCTGTCAGTTGCGTTAAGGAATGAAAAACATACTCACACTATTTCTGGGAATACTGACCTTCCTTCCACTGTAGGGAACCTGAAAGTGTAAACTGAGAGCAGCAGCAAAAATTGAACACACAAAAGCTAATAAAGCACGTTACATGTTGCAGTTGGAAGATAAATGTATGGGCCCCTTTCTCTGAGTGAATAGTATTTGCTTCTCAATTGACACTGTTGGCCATGCATATTTAACCACGTCTGGCGCAACAGCTTTGGTGCCCAAACTTCCAGCCCCTCCACCAAAGCCAAATCACGCCAGCAGTGCTCAAAACTTAGCCACAGGGTCTACAATGCTTGCCCTTTCATCTGACCTTACATATGAATTGCATTTCAATAGACAGTCAACTCTGGACATCTCCAAACTACTGACATCTCAAAGTAAATTTTCTGGGCCCAGACAAATTTCTTTGGGATATCGGTAGTTTGAGATATCCAGAGTTGAACTGTAAATATAAACATTCTGTCCCTCCTATCTACTATGCCAGCAATTATTACTCAGACTTGGCCGTCGCGTCTCTACACTGTTTACCGTTTCATCTGACCTTACACCCCTACTGTATTTCAATAGACAGTCAGCTCTGGATATCTCCAAACTACTGATATCTCAAAGTTGATTTTCTGGGCCCAGAAAACTTCATCTGAGATATAGGTAGTTTGAGGTATCTAGAGTTGAACTGTAAATATAAACAGGAAATATGTCCAGACCATAACCTCAAACATCTATGCATAAATACTGGTTTGGCAGCACTGACCGACGACACAATTACAGACTGAATGACATTGGACGGACACACGGCGCCAAGTGTGTGCAACTATGGTTATGTACCGTTGAGCCACTTGGGTAACATCGATAAGAGAATTGAACTGAACTGAACTGAAGACCATAACCTTTGATATAAGAGGGACTTTGAGATATCAGTGCTCCAGACGTCGCGAGATGACTGTATACCGTTTGCCGCTGTCAGTTGCGTTAAGGAATGAAAAACATACTCACACTATTTCTGGGAATACTGACCTTCCTTCCACTGTAGGGAACCTGAAAGTGTAAACTGAGAGCAGCAGCAAAAATTGAACACACAAAAGCTAATAAAGCACGTTACATGTTGCAGTTGGAAGATAAATGTATGGGCCCCTTTCTCTGAGTGAATAGTATTTGCTTCTCAATTGACACTGTTGGCCATGCATATTTAACCACGTCTGGCGCAACAGCTTTGGTGCCCAAACTTCCAGCCCCTCCACCAAAGCCAAATCACGCCAGCAGTGCTCAAAACTTAGCCACAGGGTCTACAATGCTTGCCCTTTCATCTGACCTTACATATGAATTGCATTTCAATAGACAGTCAACTCTGGACATCTCCAAACTACTGACATCTCAAAGTAAATTTTCTGGGCCCAGACAAATTTCTTTGGGATATCGGTAGTTTGAGATATCCAGAGTTGAACTGTAAATATAAACATTCTGTCCCTCCTATCTACTATGCCAGCAATTATTACTCAGACTTGGCCGTCGCGTCTCTACACTGTTTACCGTTTCATCTGACCTTACACCCCTACTGTATTTCAATAGACAGTCAGCTCTGGATATCTCCAAACTACTGATATCTCAAAGTTGATTTTCTGGGCCCAGAAAACTTCATCTGAGATATAGGTAGTTTGAGGTATCTAGAGTTGAACTGTAAATATAAACAGGAAATATGTCCAGACCATAACCTCAAACATCTATGCATAAATACTGGTTTGGCAGCACTGACCGACGACACAATTACAGACTGAATGACATTGGACGGACACACGGCGCCAAGTGTGTGCAACTATGGTTATGTACCGTTGAGCCACTTGGGTAACATCGATAAGAGAATTGAACTGAACTGAACTGAAGACCATAACCTTTGATATAAGAGGGACTTTGAGATATCAGTGCTCCAGACGTCGCGAGATGACTGTATACCGTTTGCCGCTGTCAGTTGCGTTAAGGAATGAAAAACATACTCACACTATTTCTGGGAATACTGACCTTCCTTCCACTGTAGGGAACCTGAAAGTGTAAACTGAGAGCAGCAGCAAAAATTGAACACACAAAAGCTAATAAAGCACGTTACATGTTGCAGTTGGAAGATAAATGTATGGGCCCCTTTCTCTGAGTGAATAGTATTTGCTTCTCAATTGACACTGTTGGCCATGCATATTTAACCACGTCTGGCGCAACAGCTTTGGTGCCCAAACTTCCAGCCCCTCCACCAAAGCCAAATCACGCCAGCAGTGCTCAAAACTTAGCCACAGGGTCTACAATGCTTGCCCTTTCATCTGACCTTACATATGAATTGCATTTCAATAGACAGTCAACTCTGGACATCTCCAAACTACTGACATCTCAAAGTAAATTTTCTGGGCCCAGACAAATTTCTTTGGGATATCGGTAGTTTGAGATATCCAGAGTTGAACTGTAAATATAAACATTCTGTCCCTCCTATCTACTATGCCAGCAATTATTACTCAGACTTGGCCGTCGCGTCTCTACACTGTTTACCGTTTCATCTGACCTTACACCCCTACTGTATTTCAATAGACAGTCAGCTCTGGATATCTCCAAACTACTGATATCTCAAAGTTGATTTTCTGGGCCCAGAAAACTTCATCTGAGATATAGGTAGTTTGAGGTATCTAGAGTTGAACTGTAAATATAAACAGGAAATATGTCCAGACCATAACCTCAAACATCTATGCATAAATACTGGTTTGGCAGCACTGACCGACGACACAATTACAGACTGAATGACATTGGACGGACACACGGCGCCAAGTGTGTGCAACTATGGTTATGTACCGTTGAGCCACTTGGGTAACATCGATAAGAGAATTGAACTGAACTGAACTGAAGACCATAACCTTTGATATAAGAGGGACTTTGAGATATCAGTGCTCCAGACGTCGCGAGATGACTGTATACCTTTTGCCGCTGTCAGTTGCGTTAAGGAATGAAAAACATACTCACACTATTTCTGGGAATACTGACCTTCCTTCCACTGTAGGGAACCTGAAAGTGTAAACTGAGAGCAGCAGCAAAAATTGAACACACAAAAGCTAATAAAGCACGTTACATGTTGCAGTTGGAAGATAAATGTATGGGCCCCTTTCTCTGAGTGAATAGTATTTGCTTCTCAATTGACACTGTTGGCCATGCATATTTAACCACGTCTGGCGCAACAGCTTTGGTGCCCAAACTTCCAGCCCCTCCACCAAAGCCAAATCACGCCAGCAGTGCTCAAAACTTAGCCACAGGGTCTACAATGCTTGCCCTTTCATCTGACCTTACATATGAATTGCATTTCAATAGACAGTCAACTCTGGACATCTCCAAACTACTGACATCTCAAAGTAAATTTTCTGGGCCCAGACAAATTTCTTTGGGATATCGGTAGTTTGAGATATCCAGAGTTGAACTGTAAATATAAACATTCTGTCCCTCCTATCTACTATGCCAGCAATTATTACTCAGACTTGGCCGTCGCGTCTCTACACTGTTTACCGTTTCATCTGACCTTACACCCCTACTGTATTTCAATAGACAGTCAGCTCTGGATATCTCCAAACTACTGATATCTCAAAGTTGATTTTCTGGGCCCAGAAAACTTCATCTGAGATATAGGTAGTTTGAGGTATCTAGAGTTGAACTGTAAATATAAACAGGAAATATGTCCAGACCATAACCTCAAACATCTATGCATAAATACTGGTTTGGCAGCACTGACCGACGACACAATTACAGACTGAATGACATTGGACGGACACACGGCGCCAAGTGTGTGCAACTATGGTTATGTACCGTTGAGCCACTTGGGTAACATCGATAAGAGAATTGAACTGAACTGAACTGAAGACCATAACCTTTGATATAAGAGGGACTTTGAGATATCAGTGCTCCAGACGTCGCGAGATGACTGTATACCGTTTGCCGCTGTCAGTTGCGTTAAGGAATGAAAAACATACTCACACTATTTCTGGGAATACTGACCTTCCTTCCACTGTAGGGAACCTGAAAGTGTAAACTGAGAGCAGCAGCAAAAATTGAACACACAAAAGCTAATAAAGCACGTTACATGTTGCAGTTGGAAGATAAATGTATGGGCCCCTTTCTCTGAGTGAATAGTATTTGCTTCTCAATTGACACTGTTGGCCATGCATATTTAACCACGTCTGGCGCAACAGCTTTGGTGCCCAAACTTCCAGCCCCTCCACCAAAGCCAAATCACGCCAGCAGTGCTCAAAACTTAGCCACAGGGTCTACAATGCTTGCCCTTTCATCTGACCTTACATATGAATTGCATTTCAATAGACAGTCAACTCTGGACATCTCCAAACTACTGACATCTCAAAGTAAATTTTCTGGGCCCAGACAAATTTCTTTGGGATATCGGTAGTTTGAGATATCCAGAGTTGAACTGTAAATATAAACATTCTGTCCCTCCTATCTACTATGCCAGCAATTATTACTCAGACTTGGCCGTCGCGTCTCTACACTGTTTACCGTTTCATCTGACCTTACACCCCTACTGTATTTCAATAGACAGTCAGCTCTGGATATCTCCAAACTACTGATATCTCAAAGTTGATTTTCTGGGCCCAGAAAACTTCATCTGAGATATAGGTAGTTTGAGGTATCTAAAGTTGAACTGTAAATATAAACAGGAAATATGTCCAGACCATAACCTCAAACATCTATGCATAAATACTGGTTTGGCAGCACTGACCGACGACACAATTACAGACTGAATGACATTGGACGGACACACGGCGCCAAGTGTGTGCAACTATGGTTATGTACCGTTGAGCCACTTGGGTAACATCGATAAGAGAATTGAACTGAACTGAACTGAAGACCATAACCTTTGATATAAGAGGGACTTTGAGATATCAGTGCTCCAGACGTCGCGAGATGACTGTATACCGTTTGCCGCTGTCAGTTGCGTTAAGGAATGAAAAACATACTCACACTATTTCTGGGAATACTGACCTTCCTTCCACTGTAGGGAACCTGAAAGTGTAAACTGAGAGCAGCAGCAAAAATTGAACACACAAAAGCTAATAAAGCACGTTACATGTTGCAGTTGGAAGATAAATGTATGGGCCCCTTTCTCTGAGTGAATAGTATTTGCTTCTCAATTGACACTGTTGGCCATGCATATTTAACCACGTCTGGCGCAACAGCTTTGGTGCCCAAACTTCCAGCCCCTCCACCAAAGCCAAATCACGCCAGCAGTGCTCAAAACTTAGCCACAGGGTCTACAATGCTTGCCCTTTCATCTGACCTTACATATGAATTGCATTTCAATAGACAGTCAACTCTGGACATCTCCAAACTACTGACATCTCAAAGTAAATTTTCTGGGCCCAGACAAATTTCTTTGGGATATCGGTAGTTTGAGATATCCAGAGTTGAACTGTAAATATAAACATTCTGTCCCTCCTATCTACTATGCCAGCAATTATTACTCAGACTTGGCCGTCGCGTCTCTACACTGTTTACCGTTTCATCTGACCTTACACCCCTACTGTATTTCAATAGACAGTCAGCTCTGGATATCTCAAAACTACTGATATCTCAAAGTTGATTTTCTGGGCCCAGAAAACTTCATCTGAGATATAGGTAGTTTGAGGTATCTAGAGTTGAACTGTAAATATAAACAGGAAATATGTCCAGACCATAACCTCAAACATCTATGCATAAATACTGGTTTGGCAGCACTGACCGACGACACAATTACAGACTGAATGACATTGGACGGACACACGGCGCCAAGTGTGTGCAACTATGGTTATGTACCGTTGAGCCACTTGGGTAACATCGATAAGAGAATTGAACTGAACTGAACTGAAGACCATAACCTTTGATATAAGAGGGACTTTGAGATATCAGTGCTCCAGACGTCGCGAGATGACTGTATACCGTTTGCCGCTGTCAGTTGCGTTAAGGAATGAAAAACATACTCACACTATTTCTGGGAATACTGACCTTCCTTCCACTGTAGGGAACCTGAAAGTGTAAACTGAGAGCAGCAGCAAAAATTGAACACACAAAAGCTAATAAAGCACGTTACATGTTGCAGTTGGAAGATAAATGTATGGGCCCCTTTCTCTGAGTGAATAGTATTTGCTTCTCAATTGACACTGTTGGCCATGCATATTTAACCACGTCTGGCGCAACAGCTTTGGTGCCCAAACTTCCAGCCCCTCCACCAAAGCCAAATCACGCCAGCAGTGCTCAAAACTTAGCCACAGGGTCTACAATGCTTGCCCTTTCATCTGACCTTACATATGAATTGCATTTCAATAGACAGTCAACTCTGGACATCTCCAAACTACTGACATCTCAAAGTAAATTTTCTGGGCCCAGACAAATTTCTTTGGGATATCGGTAGTTTGAGATATCCAGAGTTGAACTGTAAATATAAACATTCTGTCCCTCCTATCTACTATGCCAGCAATTATTACTCAGACTTGGCCGTCGCGTCTCTACACTGTTTACCGTTTCATCTGACCTTACACCCCTACTGTATTTCAATAGACAGTCAGCTCTGGATATCTCCAAACTACTGATATCTCAAAGTTGATTTTCTGGGCCCAGAAAACTTCATCTGAGATATAGGTAGTTTGAGGTATCTAGAGTTGAACTGTAAATATAAACAGGAAATATGTCCAGACCATAACCTCAAACATCTATGCATAAATACTGGTTTGGCAGCACTGACCGACGACACAATTACAGACTGAATGACATTGGATGGACACACGGCGCCAAGTGTGTGCAACTATGGTTATGTACCGTTGAGCCACTTGGGTAACATCGATAAGAGAATTGAACTGAACTGAACTGAACACCATAACCTTTGATATAAGAGGGACTTTGAGATATCAGTGCTCCAGACGTCGCGAGATGACTGTATACCGTTTGCCGCTGTCAGTTGCGTTAAGGAATGAAAAACATACTCACACTATTTCTGGGAATACTGACCTTCCTTCCACTGTAGGGAACCTGAAAGTGTAAAGCAGCAAAAATTGAACACACAAAAGCTAATAAAGCACGTTACATGTTGCAGTTGGAAGATAAATGTATGGGCCCCTTTCTCTGAGTGAATAGTATTTGCTTCTCAATTGACACTGTTGGCCATGCATATTTAACCACGTCTGGCGCAACAGCTTTGGTGCCCAAACTTCCAGCCCCTCCACCAAAGCCAAATCACGCCAGCAGTGCTCAAAACTTAGCCACAGGGTCTACAATGCTTGCCCTTTCATCTGACCTTACATATGAATTGCATTTCAATAGACAGTCAACTCTGGACATCTCCAAACTACTGACATCTCAAAGTAAATTTTCTGGGCCCAGACAAATTTCTTTGGGATATCGGTAGTTTGAGATATCCAGAGTTGAACTGTAAATATAAACATTCTGTCCCTCCTATCTACTATGCCAGCAATTATTACTCAGACTTGGCCGTCGCGTCTCTACACTGTTTACCGTTTCATCTGACCTTACACCCCTACTGTATTTCAATAGACAGTCAGCTCTGGATATCTCCAAACTACTGATATCTCAAAGTTGATTTTCTGGGCCCAGAAAACTTCATCTGAGATATAGGTAGTTTGAGGTATCTAGAGTTGAACTGTAAATATAAACAGGAAATATGTCCAGACCATAACCTCAAACATCTATGCATAAATACTGGTTTGGCAGCACTGACCGACGACACAATTACAGACTGAATGACATTGGACGGACACACGGCGCCAAGTGTGTGCAACTATGGTTATGTACCGTTGAGCCACTTGGGTAACATCGATAAGAGAATTGAACTGAACTGAACTGAAGACCATAACCTTTGATATAAGAGGGACTTTGAGATATCAGTGCTCCAGACGTCGCGAGATGACTGTATACCTTTTGCCGCTGTCAGTTGCGTTAAGGAATGAAAAACATACTCACACTATTTCTGGGAATACTGACCTTCCTTCCACTGTAGGGAACCTGAAAGTGTAAACTGAGAGCAGCAGCAAAAATTGAACACACAAAAGCTAATAAAGCACGTTACATGTTGCAGTTGGAAGATAAATGTATGGGCCCCTTTCTCTGAGTGAATAGTATTTGCTTCTCAATTGACACTGTTGGCCATGCATATTTAACCACGTCTGGCGCAACAGCTTTGGTGCCCAAACTTCCAGCCCCTCCACCAAAGCCAAATCACGCCAGCAGTGCTCAAAACTTAGCCACAGGGTCTACAATGCTTGCCCTTTCATCTGACCTTACATATGAATTGCATTTCAATAGACAGTCAACTCTGGACATCTCCAAACTACTGACATCTCAAAGTAAATTTTCTGGGCCCAGACAAATTTCTTTGGGATATCGGTAGTTTGAGATATCCAGAGTTGAACTGTAAATATAAACATTCTGTCCCTCCTATCTACTATGCCAGCAATTATTACTCAGACTTGGCCGTCGCGTCTCTACACTGTTTACCGTTTCATCTGACCTTACACCCCTACTGTATTTCAATAGACAGTCAGCTCTGGATATCTCCAAACTACTGATATCTCAAAGTTGATTTTCTGGGCCCAGAAAACTTCATCTGAGATATAGGTAGTTTGAGGTATCTAGAGTTGAACTGTAAATATAAACAGGAAATATGTCCAGACCATAACCTCAAACATCTATGCATAAATACTGGTTTGGCAGCACTGACCGACGACACAATTACAGACTGAATGACATTGGACGGACACACGGCGCCAAGTGTGTGCAACTATGGTTATGTACCGTTGAGCCACTTGGGTAACATCGATAAGAGAATTGAACTGAACTGAACTGAAGACCATAACCTTTGATATAAGAGGGACTTTGAGATATCAGTGCTCCAGACGTCGCGAGATGACTGTATACCTTTTGCCGCTGTCAGTTGCGTTAAGGAATGAAAAACATACTCACACTATTTCTGGGAATACTGACCTTCCTTCCACTGTAGGGAACCTGAAAGTGTAAACTGAGAGCAGCAGCAAAAATTGAACACACAAAAGCTAATAAAGCACGTTACATGTTGCAGTTGGAAGATAAATGTATGGGCCCCTTTCTCTGAGTGAATAGTATTTGCTTCTCAATTGACACTGTTGGCCATGCATATTTAACCACGTCTGGCGCAACAGCTTTGGTGCCCAAACTTCCAGCCCCTCCACCAAAGCCAAATCACGCCAGCAGTGCTCAAAACTTAGCCACAGGGTCTACAATGCTTGCCCTTTCATCTGACCTTACATATGAATTGCATTTCAATAGACAGTCAACTCTGGACATCTCCAAACTACTGACATCTCAAAGTAAATTTTCTGGGCCCAGACAAATTTCTTTGGGATATCGGTAGTTTGAGATATCCAGAGTTGAACTGTAAATATAAACATTCTGTCCCTCCTATCTACTATGCCAGCAATTATTACTCAGACTTGGCCGTCGCGTCTCTACACTGTTTACCGTTTCATCTGACCTTACACCCCTACTGTATTTCAATAGACAGTCAGCTCTGGATATCTCCAAACTACTGATATCTCAAAGTTGATTTTCTGGGCCCAGAAAACTTCATCTGAGATATAGTTAGTTTGAGGTATCTAGAGTTGAACTGTAAATATAAACAGGAAATATGTCCAGACCATAACCTCAAACATCTATGCATAAATACTGGTTTGGCAGCACTGACCGACGACACAATTACAGACTGAATGACATTGGACGGACACACGGCGCCAAGTGTGTGCAACTATGGTTATGTACCGTTGAGCCACTTGGGTAACATCGATAAGAGAATTGAACTGAACTGAACTGAAGACCATAACCTTTGATATAAGAGGGACTTTGAGATATCAGTGCTCCAGACGTCGCGAGATGACTGTATACCGTTTGCCGCTGTCAGTTGCGTTAAGGAATGAAAAACATACTCACACTATTTCTGGGAATACTGACCTTCCTTCCACTGTAGGGAACCTGAAAGTGTAAACTGAGAGCAGCAGCAAAAATTGAACACACAAAAGCTAATAAAGCACGTTACATGTTGCAGTTGGAAGATAAATGTATGGGCCCCTTTCTCTGAGTGAATAGTATTTGCTTCTCAATTGACACTGTTGGCCATGCATATTTAACCACGTCTGGCGCAACAGCTTTGGTGCCCAAACTTCCAGCCCCTCCACCAAAGCCAAATCACGCCAGCAGTGCTCAAAACTTAGCCACAGGGTCTACAATGCTTGCCCTTTCATCTGACCTTACATATGAATTGCATTTCAATAGACAGTCAACTCTGGACATCTCCAAACTACTGACATCTCAAAGTAAATTTTCTGGGCCCAGACAAATTTCTTTGGGATATCGGTAGTTTGAGATATCCAGAGTTGAACTGTAAATATAAACATTCTGTCCCTCCTATCTACTATGCCAGCAATTATTACTCAGACTTGGCCGTCGCGTCTCTACACTGTTTACCGTTTCATCTGACCTTACACCCCTACTGTATTTCAATAGACAGTCAGCTCTGGATATCTCCAAACTACTGATATCTCAAAGTTGATTTTCTGGGCCCAGAAAACTTCATCTGAGATATAGGTAGTTTGAGGTATCTAGAGTTGAACTGTAAATATAAACAGGAAATATGTCCAGACCATAACCTCAAACATCTATGCATAAATACTGGTTTGGCAGCACTGACCGACGACACAATTACAGACTGAATGACATTGGACGGACACACGGCGCCAAGTGTGTGCAACTATGGTTATGTACCGTTGAGCCACTTGGGTAACATCGATAAGAGAATTGAACTGAACTGAACTGAAGACCATAACCTTTGATATAAGAGGGACTTTGAGATATCAGTGCTCCAGACGTCGCGAGATGACTGTATACCGTTTGCCGCTGTCAGTTGCGTTAAGGAATGAAAAACATACTCACACTATTTCTGGGAATACTGACCTTCCTTCCACTGTAGGGAACCTGAAAGTGTAAACTGAGAGCAGCAGCAAAAATTGAACACACAAAAGCTAATAAAGCACGTTACATGTTGCAGTTGGAAGATAAATGTATGGGCCCCTTTCTCTGAGTGAATAGTATTTGCTTCTCAATTGACACTGTTGGCCATGCATATTTAACCACGTCTGGCGCAACAGCTTTGGTGCCCAAACTTCCAGCCCCTCCACCAAAGCCAAATCACGCCAGCAGTGCTCAAAACTTAGCCACAGGGTCTACAATGCTTGCCCTTTCATCTGACCTTACATATGAATTGCATTTCAATAGACAGTCAACTCTGGACATCTCCAAACTACTGACATCTCAAAGTAAATTTTCTGGGCCCAGACAAATTTCTTTGGGATATCGGTAGTTTGAGATATCCAGAGTTGAACTGTAAATATAAACATTCTGTCCCTCCTATCTACTATGCCAGCAATTATTACTCAGACTTGGCCGTCGCGTCTCTACACTGTTTACCGTTTCATCTGACCTTACACCCCTACTGTATTTCAATAGACAGTCAGCTCTGGATATCTCCAAACTACTGATATCTCAAAGTTGATTTTCTGGGCCCAGAAAACTTCATCTGAGATATAGGTAGTTTGAGGTATCTAGAGTTGAACTGTAAATATAAACAGGAAATATGTCCAGACCATAACCTCAAACATCTATGCATAAATACTGGTTTGGCAGCACTGACCGACGACACAATTACAGACTGAATGACATTGGACGGACACACGGCGCCAAGTGTGTGCAACTATGGTTATGTACCGTTGAGCCACTTGGGTAACATCGATAAGAGAATTGAACTGAACTGAACTGAAGACCATAACCTTTGATATAAGAGGGACTTTGAGATATCAGTGCTCCAGACGTCGCGAGATGACTGTATACCGTTTGCCGCTGTCAGTTGCGTTAAGGAATGAAAAACATACTCACACTATTTCTGGGAATACTGACCTTCCTTCCACTGTAGGGAACCTGAAAGTGTAAACTGAGAGCAGCAGCAAAAATTGAACACACAAAAGCTAATAAAGCACGTTACATGTTGCAGTTGGAAGATAAATGTATGGGCCCCTTTCTCTGAGTGAATAGTATTTGCTTCTCAATTGACACTGTTGGCCATGCATATTTAACCACGTCTGGCGCAACAGCTTTGGTGCCCAAACTTCCAGCCCCTCCACCAAAGCCAAATCACGCCAGCAGTGCTCAAAACTTAGCCACAGGGTCTACAATGCTTGCCCTTTCATCTGACCTTACATATGAATTGCATTTCAATAGACAGTCAACTCTGGACATCTCCAAACTACTGACATCTCAAAGTAAATTTTCTGGGCCCAGACAAATTTCTTTGGGATATCGGTAGTTTGAGATATCCAGAGTTGAACTGTAAATATAAACATTCTGTCCCTCCTATCTACTATGCCAGCAATTATTACTCAGACTTGGCCGTCGCGTCTCTACACTGTTTACCGTTTCATCTGACCTTACACCCCTACTGTATTTCAATAGACAGTCAGCTCTGGATATCTCCAAACTACTGATATCTCAAAGTTGATTTTCTGGGCCCAGAAAACTTCATCTGAGATATAGTTAGTTTGAGGTATCTAGAGTTGAACTGTAAATATAAACAGGAAATATGTCCAGACCATAACCTCAAACATCTATGCATAAATACTGGTTTGGCAGCACTGACCGACGACACAATTACAGACTGAATGACATTGGACGGACACACGGCGCCAAGTGTGTGCAACTATGGTTATGTACCGTTGAGCCACTTGGGTAACATCGATAAGAGAATTGAACTGAACTGAACTGAAGACCATAACCTTTGATATAAGAGGGACTTTGAGATATCAGTGCTCCAGACGTCGCGAGATGACTGTATACCGTTTGCCGCTGTCAGTTGTGTTAAGGAATGAAAAACATACTCACACTATTTCTGGGAATACTGACCTTCCTTCCACTGTAGGGAACCTGAAAGTGTAAACTGAGAGCAGCAGCAAAAATTGAACACACAAAAGCTAATAAAGCACGTTACATGTTGCAGTTGGAAGATAAATGTATGGGCCCCTTTCTCTGAGTGAATAGTATTTGCTTCTCAATTGACACTGTTGGCCATGCATATTTAACCACGTCTGGCGCAACAGCTTTGGTGCCCAAACTTCCAGCCCCTCCACCAAAGCCAAATCACGCCAGCAGTGCTCAAAACTTAGCCACAGGGTCTACAATGCTTGCCCTTTCATCTGACCTTACATATGAATTGCATTTCAATAGACAGTCAACTCTGGACATCTCCAAACTACTGACATCTCAAAGTAAATTTTCTGGGCCCAGACAAATTTCTTTGGGATATCGGTAGTTTGAGATATCCAGAGTTGAACTGTAAATATAAACATTCTGTCCCTCCTATCTACTATGCCAGCAATTATTACTCAGACTTGGCCGTCGCGTCTCTACACTGTTTACCGTTTCATCTGACCTTACACCCCTACTGTATTTCAATAGACAGTCAGCTCTGGATATCTCCAAACTACTGATATCTCAAAGTTGATTTTCTGGGCCCAGAAAACTTCATCTGAGATATAGGTAGTTTGAGGTATCTAGAGTTGAACTGTAAATATAAACAGGAAATATGTCCAGACCATAACCTCAAACATCTATGCATAAATACTGGTTTGGCAGCACTGACCGACGACACAATTACAGACTGAATGACATTGGACGGACACACGGCGCCAAGTGTGTGCAACTATGGTTATGTACCGTTGAGCCACTTGGGTAACATCGATAAGAGAATTGAACTGAACTGAACTGAAGACCATAACCTTTGATATAAGAGGGACTTTGAGATATCAGTGCTCCAGACGTCGCGAGATGACTGTATACCGTTTGCCGCTGTCAGTTGCGTTAAGGAATGAAAAACATACTCACACTATTTCTGGGAATACTGACCTTCCTTCCACTGTAGGGAACCTGAAAGTGTAAACTGAGAGCAGCAGCAAAAATTGAACACACAAAAGCTAATAAAGCACGTTACATGTTGCAGTTGGAAGATAAATGTATGGGCCCCTTTCTCTGAGTGAATAGTATTTGCTTCTCAATTGACACTGTTGGCCATGCATATTTAACCACGTCTGGCGCAACAGCTTTGGTGCCCAAACTTCCAGCCCCTCCACCAAAGCCAAATCACGCCAGCAGTGCTCAAAACTTAGCCACAGGGTCTACAATGCTTGCCCTTTCATCTGACCTTACATATGAATTGCATTTCAATAGACAGTCAACTCTGGACATCTCCAAACTACTGACATCTCAAAGTAAATTTTCTGGGCCCAGACAAATTTCTTTGGGATATCGGTAGTTTGAGATATCCAGAGTTGAACTGTAAATATAAACATTCTGTCCCTCCTATCTACTATGCCAGCAATTATTACTCAGACTTGGCCGTCGCGTCTCTACACTGTTTACCGTTTCATCTGACCTTACACCCCTACTGTATTTCAATAGACAGTCAGCTCTGGATATCTCCAAACTACTGATATCTCAAAGTTGATTTTCTGGGCCCAGAAAACTTCATCTGAGATATAGGTAGTTTGAGGTATCTAGAGTTGAACTGTAAATATAAACAGGAAATATGTCCAGACCATAACCTCAAACATCTATGCATAAATACTGGTTTGGCAGCACTGACCGACGACACAATTACAGACTGAATGACATTGGACGGACACACGGCGCCAAGTGTGTGCAACTATGGTTATGTACCGTTGAGCCACTTGGGTAACATCGATAAGAGAATTGAACTGAACTGAACTGAAGACCATAACCTTTGATATAAGAGGGACTTTGAGATATCAGTGCTCCAGACGTCGCGAGATGACTGTATACCGTTTGCCGCTGTCAGTTGTGTTAAGGAATGAAAAACATACTCACACTATTTCTGGGAATACTGACCTTCCTTCCACTGTAGGGAACCTGAAAGTGTAAACTGAGAGCAGCAGCAAAAATTGAACACACAAAAGCTAATAAAGCACGTTACATGTTGCAGTTGGAAGATAAATGTATGGGCCCCTTTCTCTGAGTGAATAGTATTTGCTTCTCAATTGACACTGTTGGCCATGCATATTTAACCACGTCTGGCGCAACAGCTTTGGTGCCCAAACTTCCAGCCCCTCCACCAAAGCCAAATCACGCCAGCAGTGCTCAAAACTTAGCCACAGGGTCTACAATGCTTGCCCTTTCATCTGACCTTACATATGAATTGCATTTCAATAGACAGTCAACTCTGGACATCTCCAAACTACTGACATCTCAAAGTAAATTTTCTGGGCCCAGACAAATTTCTTTGGGATATCGGTAGTTTGAGATATCCAGAGTTGAACTGTAAATATAAACATTCTGTCCCTCCTATCTACTATGCCAGCAATTATTACTCAGACTTGGCCGTCGCGTCTCTACACTGTTTACCGTTTCATCTGACCTTACACCCCTACTGTATTTCAATAGACAGTCAGCTCTGGATATCTCCAAACTACTGATATCTCAAAGTTGATTTTCTGGGCCCAGAAAACTTCATCTGAGATATAGGTAGTTTGAGGTATCTAGAGTTGAACTGTAAATATAAACAGGAAATATGTCCAGACCATAACCTCAAACATCTATGCATAAATACTGGTTTGGCAGCACTGACCGACGACACAATTACAGACTGAATGACATTGGACGGACACACGGCGCCAAGTGTGTGCAACTATGGTTATGTACCGTTGAGCCACTTGGGTAACATCGATAAGAGAATTGAACTGAACTGAACTGAAGACCATAACCTTTGATATAAGAGGGACTTTGAGATATCAGTGCTCCAGACGTCGCGAGATGACTGTATACCGTTTGCCGCTGTCAGTTGCGTTAAGGAATGAAAAACATACTCACACTATTTCTGGGAATACTGACCTTCCTTCCACTGTAGGGAACCTGAAAGTGTAAACTGAGAGCAGCAGCAAAAATTGAACACACAAAAGCTAATAAAGCACGTTACATGTTGCAGTTGGAAGATAAATGTATGGGCCCCTTTCTCTGAGTGAATAGTATTTGCTTCTCAATTGACACTGTTGGCCATGCATATTTAACCACGTCTGGCGCAACAGCTTTGGTGCCCAAACTTCCAGCCCCTCCACCAAAGCCAAATCACGCCAGCAGTGCTCAAAACTTAGCCACAGGGTCTACAATGCTTGCCCTTTCATCTGACCTTACATATGAATTGCATTTCAATAGACAGTCAACTCTGGACATCTCCAAACTACTGACATCTCAAAGTAAATTTTCTGGGCCCAGACAAATTTCTTTGGGATATCGGTAGTTTGAGATATCCAGAGTTGAACTGTAAATATAAACATTCTGTCCCTCCTATCTACTATGCCAGCAATTATTACTCAGACTTGGCCGTCGCGTCTCTACACTGTTTACCGTTTCATCTGACCTTACACCCCTACTGTATTTCAATAGACAGTCAGCTCTGGATATCTCCAAACTACTGATATCTCAAAGTTGATTTTCTGGGCCCAGAAAACTTCATCTGAGATATAGGTAGTTTGAGGTATCTAGAGTTGAACTGTAAATATAAACAGGAAATATGTCCAGACCATAACCTCAAACATCTATGCATAAATACTGGTTTGGCAGCACTGACCGACGACACAATTACAGACTGAATGACATTGGACGGACACACGGCGCCAAGTGTGTGCAACTATGGTTATGTACCGTTGAGCCACTTGGGTAACATCGATAAGAGAATTGAACTGAACTGAACTGAAGACCATAACCTTTGATATAAGAGGGACTTTGAGATATCAGTGCTCCAGACGTCGCGAGATGACTGTATACCGTTTGCCGCTGTCAGTTGCGTTAAGGAATGAAAAACATACTCACACTATTTCTGGGAATACTGACCTTCCTTCCACTGTAGGGAACCTGAAAGTGTAAACTGAGAGCAGCAGCAAAAATTGAACACACAAAAGCTAATAAAGCACGTTACATGTTGCAGTTGGAAGATAAATGTATGGGCCCCTTTCTCTGAGTGAATAGTATTTGCTTCTCAATTGACACTGTTGGCCATGCATATTTAACCACGTCTGGCGCAACAGCTTTGGTGCCCAAACTTCCAGCCCCTCCACCAAAGCCAAATCACGCCAGCAGTGCTCAAAACTTAGCCACAGGGTCTACAATGCTTGCCCTTTCATCTGACCTTACATATGAATTGCATTTCAATAGACAGTCAACTCTGGACATCTCCAAACTACTGACATCTCAAAGTAAATTTTCTGGGCCCAGACAAATTTCTTTGGGATATCGGTAGTTTGAGATATCCAGAGTTGAACTGTAAATATAAACATTCTGTCCCTCCTATCTACTATGCCAGCAATTATTACTCAGACTTGGCCGTCGCGTCTCTACACTGTTTACCGTTTCATCTGACCTTACACCCATACTGTATTTCAATAGACAGTCAGCTCTGGATATCTCCAAACTACTGATATCTCAAAGTTGATTTTCTGGGCCCAGAAAACTTCATCTGAGATATAGGTAGTTTGAGGTATCTAGAGTTGAACTGTAAATATAAACAGGAAATATGTCCAGACCATAACCTCAAACATCTATGCATAAATACTGGTTTGGCAGCACTGACCGACGACACAATTACAGACTGAATGACATTGGACGGACACACGGCGCCAAGTGTGTGCAACTATGGTTATGTACCGTTGAGCCACTTGGGTAACATCGATAAGAGAATTGAACTGAACTGAACTGAAGACCATAACCTTTGATATAAGAGGGACTTTGAGATATCAGTGCTCCAGACGTCGCGAGATGACTGTATACCGTTTGCCGCTGTCAGTTGCGTTAAGGAATGAAAAACATACTCACACTATTTCTGGGAATACTGACCTTCCTTCCACTGTAGGGAACCTGAAAGTGTAAACTGAGAGCAGCAGCAAAAATTGAACACACAAAAGCTAATAAAGCACGTTACATGTTGCAGTTGGAAGATAAATGTATGGGCCCCTTTCTCTGAGTGAATAGTATTTGCTTCTCAATTGACACTGTTGGCCATGCATATTTAACCACGTCTGGCGCAACAGCTTTGGTGCCCAAACTTCCAGCCCCTCCACCAAAGCCAAATCACGCCAGCAGTGCTCAAAACTTAGCCACAGGGTCTACAATGCTTGCCCTTTCATCTGACCTTACATATGAATTGCATTTCAATAGACAGTCAACTCTGGACATCTCCAAACTACTGACATCTCAAAGTAAATTTTCTGGGCCCAGACAAATTTCTTTGGGATATCGGTAGTTTGAGATATCCAGAGTTGAACTGTAAATATAAACATTCTGTCCCTCCTATCTACTATGCCAGCAATTATTACTCAGACTTGGCCGTCGCGTCTCTACACTGTTTACCGTTTCATCTGACCTTACACCCCTACTGTATTTCAATAGACAGTCAGCTCTGGATATCTCCAAACTACTGATATCTCAAAGTTGATTTTCTGGGCCCAGAAAACTTCATCTGAGATATAGGTAGTTTGAGGTATCTAGAGTTGAACTGTAAATATAAACAGGAAATATGTCCAGACCATAACCTCAAACATCTATGCATAAATACTGGTTTGGCAGCACTGACCGACGACACAATTACAGACTGAATGACATTGGACGGACACACGGCGCCAAGTGTGTGCAACTATGGTTATGTACCGTTGAGCCACTTGGGTAACATCGATAAGAGAATTGAACTGAACTGAACTGAAGACCATAACCTTTGATATAAGAGGGACTTTGAGATATCAGTGCTCCAGACGTCGCGAGATGACTGTATACCGTTTGCCGCTGTCAGTTGCGTTAAGGAATGAAAAACATACTCACACTATTTCTGGGAATACTGACCTTCCTTCCACTGTAGGGAACCTGAAAGTGTAAACTGAGAGCAGCAGCAAAAATTGAACACACAAAAGCTAATAAAGCACGTTACATGTTGCAGTTGGAAGATAAATGTATGGGCCCCTTTCTCTGAGTGAATAGTATTTGCTTCTCAATTGACACTGTTGGCCATGCATATTTAACCACGTCTGGCGCAACAGCTTTGGTGCCCAAACTTCCAGCCCCTCCACCAAAGCCAAATCACGCCAGCAGTGCTCAAAACTTAGCCACAGGGTCTACAATGCTTGCCCTTTCATCTGACCTTACATATGAATTGCATTTCAATAGACAGTCAACTCTGGACATCTCCAAACTACTGACATCTCAAAGTAAATTTTCTGGGCCCAGACAAATTTCTTTGGGATATCGGTAGTTTGAGATATCCAGAGTTGAACTGTAAATATAAACATTCTGTCCCTCCTATCTACTATGCCAGCAATTATTACTCAGACTTGGCCGTCGCGTCTCTACACTGTTTACCGTTTCATCTGACCTTACACCCCTACTGTATTTCAATAGACAGTCAGCTCTGGATATCTCCAAACTACTGATATCTCAAAGTTGATTTTCTGGGCCCAGAAAACTTCATCTGAGATATAGGTAGTTTGAGGTATCTAGAGTTGAACTGTAAATATAAACAGGAAATATGTCCAGACCATAACCTCAAACATCTATGCATAAATACTGGTTTGGCAGCACTGACCGACGACACAATTAAAGACTGAATGACATTGGACGGACACACGGCGCCAAGTGTGTGCAACTATGGTTATGTACCGTTGAGCCACTTGGGTAACATCGATAAGAGAATTGAACTGAACTGAACTGAAGACCATAACCTTTGATATAAGAGGGACTTTGAGATATCAGTGCTCCAGACGTCGCGAGATGACTGTATACCGTTTGCCGCTGTCAGTTGCGTTAAGGAATGAAAAACATACTCACACTATTTCTGGGAATACTGACCTTCCTTCCACTGTAGGGAACCTGAAAGTGTAAACTGAGAGCAGCAGCAAAAATTGAACACACAAAACCTAATAAAGCACGTTACATGTTGCAGTTGGAAGATAAATGTATGGGCCCCTTTCTCTGAGTGAATAGTATTTGCTTCTCAATTGACACTGTTGGCCATGCATATTTAACCACGTCTGGCGCAACAGCTTTGGTGCCCAAACTTCCAGCCCCTCCACCAAAGCCAAATCACGCCAGCAGTGCTCAAAACTTAGCCACAGGGTCTACAATGCTTGCCCTTTCATCTGACCTTACATATGAATTGCATTTCAATAGACAGTCAACTCTGGACATCTCCAAACTACTGACATCTCAAAGTAAATTTTCTGGGCCCAGACAAATTTCTTTGGGATATCGGTAGTTTGAGATATCCAGAGTTGAACTGTAAATATAAACATTCTGTCCCTCCTATCTACTATGCCAGCAATTATTACTCAGACTTGGCCGTCGCGTCTCTACACTGTTTACCGTTTCATCTGACCTTACACCCCTACTGTATTTCAATAGACAGTCAGCTCTGGATATCTCCAAACTACTGATATCTCAAAGTTGATTTTCTGGGCCCAGAAAACTTCATCTGAGATATAGGTAGTTTGAGGTATCTAGAGTTGAACTGTAAATATAAACAGGAAATATGTCCAGACCATAACCTCAAACATCTATGCATAAATACTGGTTTGGCAGCACTGACCGACGACACAATTAAAGACTGAATGACATTGGACGGACACACGGCGCCAAGTGTGTGCAACTATGGTTATGTACCGTTGAGCCACTTGGGTAACATCGATAAGAGAATTGAACTGAACTGAACTGAAGACCATAACCTTTGATATAAGAGGGACTTTGAGATATCAGTGCTCCAGACGTCGCGAGATGACTGTATACCGTTTGCCGCTGTCAGTTGCGTTAAGGAATGAAAAACATACTCACACTATTTCTGGGAATACTGACCTTCCTTCCACTGTAGGGAACCTGAAAGTGTAAACTGAGAGCAGCAGCAAAAATTGAACACACAAAAGCTAATAAAGCACGTTACATGTTGCAGTTGGAAGATAAATGTATGGGCCCCTTTCTCTGAGTGAATAGTATTTGCTTCTCAATTGACACTGTTGGCCATGCATATTTAACCACGTCTGGCGCAACAGCTTTGGTGCCCAAACTTCCAGCCCCTCCACCAAAGCCAAATCACGCCAGCAGTGCTCAAAACTTAGCCACAGGGTCTACAATGCTTGCCCTTTCATCTGACCTTACATATGAATTGCATTTCAATAGACAGTCAACTCTGGACATCTCCAAACTACTGACATCTCAAAGTAAATTTTCTGGGCCCAGACAAATTTCTTTGGGATATCGGTAGTTTGAGATATCCAGAGTTGAACTGTAAATATAAACATTCTGTCCCTCCTATCTACTATGCCAGCAATTATTACTCAGACTTGGCCGTCGCGTCTCTACACTGTTTACCGTTTCATCTGACCTTACACCCCTACTGTATTTCAATAGACAGTCAGCTCTGGATATCTCCAAACTACTGATATCTCAAAGTTGATTTTCTGGGCCCAGAAAACTTCATCTGAGATATAGGTAGTTTGAGGTATCTAGAGTTGAACTGTAAATATAAACAGGAAATATGTCCAGACCATAACCTCAAACATCTATGCATAAATACTGGTTTGGCAGCACTGACCGACGACACAATTACAGACTGAATGACATTGGACGGACACACGGCGCCAAGTGTGTGCAACTATGGTTATGTACCGTTGAGCCACTTGGGTAACATCGATAAGAGAATTGAACTGAACTGAACTGAAGACCATAACCTTTGATATAAGAGGGACTTTGAGATATCAGTGCTCCAGACGTCGCGAGATGACTGTATACCGTTTGCCGCTGTCAGTTGCGTTAAGGAATGAAAAACATACTCACACTATTTCTGGGAATACTGACCTTCCTTCCACTGTAGGGAACCTGAAAGTGTAAACTGAGAGCAGCAGCAAAAATTGAACACACAAAAGCTAATAAAGCACGTTACATGTTGCAGTTGGAAGATAAATGTATGGGCCCCTTTCTCTGAGTGAATAGTATTTGCTTCTCAATTGACACTGTTGGCCATGCATATTTAACCACGTCTGGCGCAACAGCTTTGGTGCCCAAACTTCCAGCCCCTCCACCAAAGCCAAATCACGCCAGCAGTGCTCAAAACTTAGCCACAGGGTCTACAATGCTTGCCCTTTCATCTGACCTTACATATGAATTGCATTTCAATAGACAGTCAACTCTGGACATCTCCAAACTACTGACATCTCAAAGTAAATTTTCTGGGCCCAGACAAATTTCTTTGGGATATCGGTAGTTTGAGATATCCAGAGTTGAACTGTAAATATAAACATTCTGTCCCTCCTATCTACTATGCCAGCAATTATTACTCAGACTTGGCCGTCGCGTCTCTACACTGTTTACCGTTTCATCTGACCTTACACCCCTACTGTATTTCAATAGACAGTCAGCTCTGGATATCTCCAAACTACTGATATCTCAAAGTTGATTTTCTGGGCCCAGAAAACTTCATCTGAGATATAGGTAGTTTGAGGTATCTAGAGTTGAACTGTAAATATAAACAGGAAATATGTCCAGACCATAACCTCAAACATCTATGCATAAATACTGGTTTGGCAGCACTGACCGACGACACAATTACAGACTGAATGACATTGGACGGACACACGGCGCCAAGTGTGTGCAACTATGGTTATGTACCGTTGAGCCACTTGGGTAACATCGATAAGAGAATTGAACTGAACTGAACTGAAGACCATAACCTTTGATATAAGAGGGACTTTGAGATATCAGTGCTCCAGACGTCGCGAGATGACTGTATACCGTTTGCCGCTGTCAGTTGCGTTAAGGAATGAAAAACATACTCACACTATTTCTGGGAATACTGACCTTCCTTCCACTGTAGGGAACCTGAAAGTGTAAACTGAGAGCAGCAGCAAAAATTGAACACACAAAACCTAATAAAGCACGTTACATGTTGCAGTTGGAAGATAAATGTATGGGCCCCTTTCTCTGAGTGAATAGTATTTGCTTCTCAATTGACACTGTTGGCCATGCATATTTAACCACGTCTGGCGCAACAGCTTTGGTGCCCAAACTTCCAGCCCCTCCACCAAAGCCAAATCACGCCAGCAGTGCTCAAAACTTAGCCACAGGGTCTACAATGCTTGCCCTTTCATCTGACCTTACATATGAATTGCATTTCAATAGACAGTCAACTCTGGACATCTCCAAACTACTGACATCTCAAAGTAAATTTTCTGGGCCCAGACAAATTTCTTTGGGATATCGGTAGTTTGAGATATCCAGAGTTGAACTGTAAATATAAACATTCTGTCCCTCCTATCTACTATGCCAGCAATTATTACTCAGACTTGGCCGTCGCGTCTCTACACTGTTTACCGTTTCATCTGACCTTACACCCCTACTGTATTTCAATAGACAGTCAGCTCTGGATATCTCCAAACTACTGATATCTCAAAGTTGATTTTCTGGGCCCAGAAAACTTCATCTGAGATATAGGTAGTTTGAGGTATCTAGAGTTGAACTGTAAATATAAACAGGAAATATGTCCAGACCATAACCTCAAACATCTATGCATAAATACTGGTTTGGCAGCACTGACCGACGACACAATTAAAGACTGAATGACATTGGACGGACACACGGCGCCAAGTGTGTGCAACTATGGTTATGTACCGTTGAGCCACTTGGGTAACATCGATAAGAGAATTGAACTGAACTGAACTGAAGACCATAACCTTTGATATAAGAGGGACTTTGAGATATCAGTGCTCCAGACGTCGCGAGATGACTGTATACCGTTTGCCGCTGTCAGTTGCGTTAAGGAATGAAAAACATACTCACACTATTTCTGGGAATACTGACCTTCCTTCCACTGTAGGGAACCTGAAAGTGTAAACTGAGAGCAGCAGCAAAAATTGAACACACAAAAGCTAATAAAGCACGTTACATGTTGCAGTTGGAAGATAAATGTATGGGCCCCTTTCTCTGAGTGAATAGTATTTGCTTCTCAATTGACACTGTTGGCCATGCATATTTAACCACGTCTGGCGCAACAGCTTTGGTGCCCAAACTTCCAGCCCCTCCACCAAAGCCAAATCACGCCAGCAGTGCTCAAAACTTAGCCACAGGGTCTACAATGCTTGCCCTTTCATCTGACCTTACATATGAATTGCATTTCAATAGACAGTCAACTCTGGACATCTCCAAACTACTGACATCTCAAAGTAAATTTTCTGGGCCCAGACAAATTTCTTTGGGATATCGGTAGTTTGAGATATCCAGAGTTGAACTGTAAATATAAACATTCTGTCCCTCCTATCTACTATGCCAGCAATTATTACTCAGACTTGGCCGTCGCGTCTCTACACTGTTTACCGTTTCATCTGACCTTACACCCCTACTGTATTTCAATAGACAGTCAGCTCTGGATATCTCCAAACTACTGATATCTCAAAGTTGATTTTCTGGGCCCAGAAAACTTCATCTGAGATATAGGTAGTTTGAGGTATCTAGAGTTGAACTGTAAATATAAACAGGAAATATGTCCAGACCATAACCTCAAACATCTATGCATAAATACTGGTTTGGCAGCACTGACCGACGACACAATTACAGACTGAATGACATTGGACGGACACACGGCGCCAAGTGTGTGCAACTATGGTTATGTACCGTTGAGCCACTTGGGTAACATCGATAAGAGAATTGAACTGAACTGAACTGAAGACCATAACCTTTGATATAAGAGGGACTTTGAGATATCAGTGCTCCAGACGTCGCGAGATGACTGTATACCGTTTGCCGCTGTCAGTTGCGTTAAGGAATGAAAAACATACTCACACTATTTCTGGGAATACTGACCTTCCTTCCACTGTAGGGAACCTGAAAGTGTAAACTGAGAGCAGCAGCAAAAATTGAACACACAAAAGCTAATAAAGCACGTTACATGTTGCAGTTGGAAGATAAATGTATGGGCCCCTTTCTCTGAGTGAATAGTATTTGCTTCTCAATTGACACTGTTGGCCATGCATATTTAACCACGTCTGGCGCAACAGCTTTGGTGCCCAAACTTCCAGCCCCTCCACCAAAGCCAAATCACGCCAGCAGTGCTCAAAACTTAGCCACAGGGTCTACAATGCTTGCCCTTTCATCTGACCTTACATATGAATTGCATTTCAATAGACAGTCAACTCTGGACATCTCCAAACTACTGACATCTCAAAGTAAATTTTCTGGGCCCAGACAAATTTCTTTGGGATATCGGTAGTTTGAGATATCCAGAGTTGAACTGTAAATATAAACATTCTGTCCCTCCTATCTACTATGCCAGCAATTATTACTCAGACTTGGCCGTCGCGTCTCTACACTGTTTACCGTTTCATCTGACCTTACACCCCTACTGTATTTCAATAGACAGTCAGCTCTGGATATCTCCAAACTACTGATATCTCAAAGTTGATTTTCTGGGCCCAGAAAACTTCATCTGAGATATAGGTAGTTTGAGGTATCTAGAGTTGAACTGTAAATATAAACAGGAAATATGTCCAGACCATAACCTCAAACATCTATGCATAAATACTGGTTTGGCAGCACTGACCGACGACACAATTACAGACTGAATGACATTGGACGGACACACGGCGCCAAGTGTGTGCAACTATGGTTATGTACCGTTGAGCCACTTGGGTAACATCGATAAGAGAATTGAACTGAACTGAACTGAAGACCATAACCTTTGATATAAGAGGGACTTTGAGATATCAGTGCTCCAGACGTCGCGAGATGACTGTATACCGTTTGCCGCTGTCAGTTGCGTTAAGGAATGAAAAACATACTCACACTATTTCTGGGAATACTGACCTTCCTTCCACTGTAGGGAACCTGAAAGTGTAAACTGAGAGCAGCAGCAAAAATTGAACACACAAAAGCTAATAAAGCACGTTACATGTTGCAGTTGGAAGATAAATGTATGGGCCCCTTTCTCTGAGTGAATAGTATTTGCTTCTCAATTGACACTGTTGGCCATGCATATTTAACCACGTCTGGCGCAACAGCTTTGGTGCCCAAACTTCCAGCCCCTCCACCAAAGCCAAATCACGCCAGCAGTGCTCAAAACTTAGCCACAGGGTCTACAATGCTTGCCCTTTCATCTGACCTTACATATGAATTGCATTTCAATAGACAGTCAACTCTGGACATCTCCAAACTACTGACATCTCAAAGTAAATTTTCTGGGCCCAGACAAATTTCTTTGGGATATCGGTAGTTTGAGATATCCAGAGTTGAACTGTAAATATAAACATTCTGTCCCTCCTATCTACTATGCCAGCAATTATTACTCAGACTTGGCCGTCGCGTCTCTACACTGTTTACCGTTTCATCTGACCTTACACCCCTACTGTATTTCAATAGACAGTCAGCTCTGGATATCTCCAAACTACTGATATCTCAAAGTTGATTTTCTGGGCCCAGAAAACTTCATCTGAGATATAGGTAGTTTGAGGTATCTAGAGTTGAACTGTAAATATAAACAGGAAATATGTCCAGACCATAACCTCAAACATCTATGCATAAATACTGGTTTGGCAGCACTGACCGACGACACAATTACAGACTGAATGACATTGGACGGACACACGGCGCCAAGTGTGTGCAACTATGGTTATGTACCGTTGAGCCACTTGGGTAACATCGATAAGAGAATTGAACTGAACTGAACTGAAGACCATAACCTTTGATATAAGAGGGACTTTGAGATATCAGTGCTCCAGACGTCGCGAGATGACTGTATACCGTTTGCCGCTGTCAGTTGCGTTAAGGAATGAAAAACATACTCACACTATTTCTGGGAATACTGACCTTCCTTCCACTGTAGGGAACCTGAAAGTGTAAACTGAGAGCAGCAGCAAAAATTGAACACACAAAAGCTAATAAAGCACGTTACATGTTGCAGTTGGAAGATAAATGTATGGGCCCCTTTCTCTGAGTGAATAGTATTTGCTTCTCAATTGACACTGTTGGCCATGCATATTTAACCACGTCTGGCGCAACAGCTTTGGCCCCTCCACCAAAGCCAAATCACGCCAGCAGTGCTCAAAACTTAGCCACAGGGTCTACAATGCTTGCCCTTTCATCTGACCTTACATATGAATTGCATTTCAATAGACAGTCAACTCTGGACATCTCCAAACTACTGACATCTCAAAGTAAATTTTCTGGGCCCAGACAAATTTCTTTGGGATATCGGTAGTTTGAGATATCCAGAGTTGAACTGTAAATATAAACATTCTGTCCCTCCTATCTACTATGCCAGCAATTATTACTCAGACTTGGCCGTCGCGTCTCTACACTGTTTACCGTTTCATCTGACCTTACACCCCTACTGTATTTCAATAGACAGTCAGCTCTGGATATCTCCAAACTACTGATATCTCAAAGTTGATTTTCTGGGCCCAGAAAACTTCATCTGAGATATAGGTAGTTTGAGGTATCTAGAGTTGAACTGTAAATATAAACAGGAAATATGTCCAGACCATAACCTCAAACATCTATGCATAAATACTGGTTTGGCAGCACTGACCGACGACACAATTAAAGACTGAATGACATTGGACGGACACACGGCGCCAAGTGTGTGCAACTATGGTTATGTACCGTTGAGCCACTTGGGTAACATCGATAAGAGAATTGAACTGAACTGAACTGAAGACCATAACCTTTGATATAAGAGGGACTTTGAGATATCAGTGCTCCAGACGTCGCGAGATGACTGTATACCGTTTGCCGCTGTCAGTTGCGTTAAGGAATGAAAAACATACTCACACTATTTCTGGGAATACTGACCTTCCTTCCACTGTAGGGAACCTGAAAGTGTAAACTGAGAGCAGCAGCAAAAATTGAACACACAAAAGCTAATAAAGCACGTTACATGTTGCAGTTGGAAGATAAATGTATGGGCCCCTTTCTCTGAGTGAATAGTATTTGCTTCTCAATTGACACTGTTGGCCATGCATATTTAACCACGTCTGGCGCAACAGCTTTGGTGCCCAAACTTCCAGCCCCTCCACCAAAGCCAAATCACGCCAGCAGTGCTCAAAACTTAGCCACAGGGTCTACAATGCTTGCCCTTTCATCTGACCTTACATATGAATTGCATTTCAATAGACAGTCAACTCTGGACATCTCCAAACTACTGACATCTCAAAGTAAATTTTCTGGGCCCAGACAAATTTCTTTGGGATATCGGTAGTTTGAGATATCCAGAGTTGAACTGTAAATATAAACATTCTGTCCCTCCTATCTACTATGCCAGCAATTATTACTCAGACTTGGCCGTCGCGTCTCTACACTGTTTACCGTTTCATCTGACCTTACACCCCTACTGTATTTCAATAGACAGTCAGCTCTGGATATCTCCAAACTACTGATATCTCAAAGTTGATTTTCTGGGCCCAGAAAACTTCATCTGAGATATAGGTAGTTTGAGGTATCTAGAGTTGAACTGTAAATATAAACAGGAAATATGTCCAGACCATAACCTCAAACATCTATGCATAAATACTGGTTTGGCAGCACTGACCGACGACACAATTAAAGACTGAATGACATTGGACGGACACACGGCGCCAAGTGTGTGCAACTATGGTTATGTACCGTTAAGCCACTTGGGTAACATCGATAAGAGAATTGAACTGAACTGAACTGAAGACCATAACCTTTGATATAAGAGGGACTTTGAGATATCAGTGCTCCAGACGTCGCGAGATGACTGTATACCGTTTGCCGCTGTCAGTTGCGTTAAGGAATGAAAAACATACTCACACTATTTCTGGGAATACTGACCTTCCTTCCACTGTAGGGAACCTGAAAGTGTAAACTGAGAGCAGCAGCAAAAATTGAACACACAAAAGCTAATAAAGCACGTTACATGTTGCAGTTGGAAGATAAATGTATGGGCCCCTTTCTCTGAGTGAATAGTATTTGCTTCTCAATTGACACTGTTGGCCATGCATATTTAACCACGTCTGGCGCAACAGCTTTGGTGCCCAAACTTCCAGCCCCTCCACCAAAGCCAAATCACGCCAGCAGTGCTCAAAACTTAGCCACAGGGTCTACAATGCTTGCCCTTTCATCTGACCTTACATATGAATTGCATTTCAATAGACAGTCAACTCTGGACATCTCCAAACTACTGACATCTCAAAGTAAATTTTCTGGGCCCAGACAAATTTCTTTGGGATATCGGTAGTTTGAGATATCCAGAGTTGAACTGTAAATATAAACATTCTGTCCCTCCTATCTACTATGCCAGCAATTATTACTCAGACTTGGCCGTCGCGTCTCTACACTGTTTACCGTTTCATCTGACCTTACACCCCTACTGTATTTCAATAGACAGTCAGCTCTGGATATCTCCAAACTACTGATATCTCAAAGTTGATTTTCTGGGCCCAGAAAACTTCATCTGAGATATAGGTAGTTTGAGGTATCTAGAGTTGAACTGTAAATATAAACAAGAAATATGTCCAGACCATAACCTCAAACATCTATGCATAAATACTGGTTTGGCAGCACTGACCGACGACACAATTACAGACTGAATGACATTGGACGGACACACGGCGCCAAGTGTGTGCAACTATGGTTATGTACCGTTGAGCCACTTGGGTAACATCGATAAGAGAATTGAACTGAACTGAACTGAAGACCATAACCTTTGATATAAGAGGGACTTTGAGATATCAGTGCTCCAGACGTCGCGAGATGACTGTATACCGTTTGCCGCTGTCAGTTGCGTTAAGGAATGAAAAACATACTCACACTATTTCTGGGAATACTGACCTTCCTTCCACTGTAGGGAACCTGAAAGTGTAAACTGAGAGCAGCAGCAAAAATTGAACACACAAAAGCTAATAAAGCACGTTACATGTTGCAGTTGGAAGATAAATGTATGGGCCCCTTTCTCTGAGTGAATAGTATTTGCTTCTCAATTGACACTGTTGGCCATGCATATTTAACCACGTCTGGCGCAACAGCTTTGGTGCCCAAACTTCCAGCCCCTCCACCAAAGCCAAATCACGCCAGCAGTGCTCAAAACTTAGCCACAGGGTCTACAATGCTTGCCCTTTCATCTGACCTTACATATGAATTGCATTTCAATAGACAGTCAACTCTGGACATCTCCAAACTACTGACATCTCAAAGTAAATTTTCTGGGCCCAGACAAATTTCTTTGGGATATCGGTAGTTTGAGATATCCAGAGTTGAACTGTAAATATAAACATTCTGTCCCTCCTATCTACTATGCCAGCAATTATTACTCAGACTTGGCCGTCGCGTCTCTACACTGTTTACCGTTTCATCTGACCTTACACCCCTACTGTATTTCAATAGACAGTCAGCTCTGGATATCTCCAAACTACTGATATCTCAAAGTTGATTTTCTGGGCCCAGAAAACTTCATCTGAGATATAGGTAGTTTGAGGTATCTAGAGTTGAACTGTAAATATAAACAGGAAATATGTCCAGACCATAACCTCAAACATCTATGCATAAATACTGGTTTGGCAGCACTGACCGACGACACAATTACAGACTGAATGACATTGGACGGACACACGGCGCCAAGTGTGTGCAACTATGGTTATGTACCGTTGAGCCACTTGGGTAACATCGATAAGAGAATTGAACTGAACTGAACTGAAGACCATAACCTTTGATATAAGAGGGACTTTGAGATATCAGTGCTCCAGACGTCGCGAGATGACTGTATACCGTTTGCCGCTGTCAGTTGCGTTAAGGAATGAAAAACATACTCACACTATTTCTGGGAATACTGACCTTCCTTCCACTGTAGGGAACCTGAAAGTGTAAACTGAGAGCAGCAGCAAAAATTGAACACACAAAAGCTAATAAAGCACGTTACATGTTGCAGTTGGAAGATAAATGTATGGGCCCCTTTCTCTGAGTGAATAGTATTTGCTTCTCAATTGACACTGTTGGCCATGCATATTTAACCACGTCTGGCGCAACAGCTTTGGTGCCCAAACTTCCAGCCCCTCCACCAAAGCCAAATCACGCCAGCAGTGCTCAAAACTTAGCCACAGGGTCTACAATGCTTGCCCTTTCATCTGACCTTACATATGAATTGCATTTCAATAGACAGTCAACTCTGGACATCTCCAAACTACTGACATCTCAAAGTAAATTTTCTGGGCCCAGACAAATTTCTTTGGGATATCGGTAGTTTGAGATATCCAGAGTTGAACTGTAAATATAAACATTCTGTCCCTCCTATCTACTATGCCAGCAATTATTACTCAGACTTGGCCGTCGCGTCTCTACACTGTTTACCGTTTCATCTGACCTTACACCCCTACTGTATTTCAATAGACAGTCAGCTCTGGATATCTCCAAACTACTGATATCTCAAAGTTGATTTTCTGGGCCCAGAAAACTTCATCTGAGATATAGGTAGTTTGAGGTATCTAGAGTTGAACTGTAAATATAAACAGGAAATATGTCCAGACCATAACCTCAAACATCTATGCATAAATACTGGTTTGGCAGCACTGACCGACGACACAATTACAGACTGAATGACATTGGACGGACACACGGCGCCAAGTGTGTGCAACTATGGTTATGTACCGTTGAGCCACTTGGGTAACATCGATAAGAGAATTGAACTGAACTGAACTGAAGACCATAACCTTTGATATAAGAGGGACTTTGAGATATCAGTGCTCCAGACGTCGCGAGATGACTGTATACCGTTTGCCGCTGTCAGTTGCGTTAAGGAATGAAAAACATACTCACACTATTTCTGGGAATACTGACCTTCCTTCCACTGTAGGGAACCTGAAAGTGTAAACTGAGAGCAGCAGCAAAAATTGAACACACAAAAGCTAATAAAGCACGTTACATGTTGCAGTTGGAAGATAAATGTATGGGCCCCTTTCTCTGAGTGAATAGTATTTGCTTCTCAATTGACACTGTTGGCCATGCATATTTAACCACGTCTGGCGCAACAGCTTTGGTGCCCAAACTTCCAGCCCCTCCACCAAAGCCAAATCACGCCAGCAGTGCTCAGTACTTAGCCACAGGGTCTACAATGCTTGCCCTTTCATCTGACCTTACATATGAATTGCATTTCAATAGACAGTCAACTCTGGACATCTCCAAACTACTGACATCTCAAAGTAAATTTTCTGGGCCCAGACAAATTTCTTTGGGATATCGGTAGTTTGAGATATCCAGAGTTGAACTGTAAATATAAACATTCTGTCCCTCCTATCTACTATGCCAGCAATTATTACTCAGACTTGGCCGTCGCGTCTCTACACTGTTTACCGTTTCATCTGACCTTACACCCCTACTGTATTTCAATAGACAGTCAGCTCTGGATATCTCCAAACTACTGATATCTCAAAGTTGATTTTCTGGGCCCAGAAAACTTCATCTGAGATATAGGTAGTTTGAGGTATCTAGAGTTGAACTGTAAATATAAACAAGAAATATGTCCAGACCATAACCTCAAACATCTATGCATAAATACTGGTTTGGCAGCACTGACCGACGACACAATTACAGACTGAATGACATTGGACGGACACACGGCGCCAAGTGTGTGCAACTATGGTTATGTACCGTTGAGCCACTTGGGTAACATCGATAAGAGAATTGAACTGAACTGAACTGAAGACCATAACCTTTGATATAAGAGGGACTTTGAGATATCAGTGCTCCAGACGTCGCGAGATGACTGTATACCGTTTGCCGCTGTCAGTTGCGTTAAGGAATGAAAAACATACTCACACTATTTCTGGGAATACTGACCTTCCTTCCACTGTAGGGAACCTGAAAGTGTAAACTGAGAGCAGCAGCAAAAATTGAACACACAAAAGCTAATAAAGCACGTTACATGTTGCAGTTGGAAGATAAATGTATGGGCCCCTTTCTCTGAGTGAATAGTATTTGCTTCTCAATTGACACTGTTGGCCATGCATATTTAACCACGTCTGGCGCAACAGCTTTGGTGCCCAAACTTCCAGCCCCTCCACCAAAGCCAAATCACGCCAGCAGTGCTCAAAACTTAGCCACAGGGTCTACAATGCTTGCCCTTTCATCTGACCTTACATATGAATTGCATTTCAATAGACAGTCAACTCTGGACATCTCCAAACTACTGACATCTCAAAGTAAATTTTCTGGGCCCAGACAAATTTCTTTGGGATATCGGTAGTTTGAGATATCCAGAGTTGAACTGTAAATATAAACATTCTGTCCCTCCTATCTACTATGCCAGCAATTATTACTCAGACTTGGCCGTCGCGTCTCTACACTGTTTACCGTTTCATCTGACCTTACACCCCTACTGTATTTCAATAGACAGTCAGCTCTGGATATCTCCAAACTACTGATATCTCAAAGTTGATTTTCTGGGCCCAGAAAACTTCATCTGAGATATAGGTAGTTTGAGGTATCTAGAGTTGAACTGTAAATATAAACAGGAAATATGTCCAGACCATAACCTCAAACATCTATGCATAAATACTGGTTTGGCAGCACTGACCGACGACACAATTACAGACTGAATGACATTGGACGGACACACGGCGCCAAGTGTGTGCAACTATGGTTATGTACCGTTGAGCCACTTGGGTAACATCGATAAGAGAATTGAACTGAACTGAACTGAAGACCATAACCTTTGATATAAGAGGGACTTTGAGATATCAGTGCTCCAGACGTCGCGAGATGACTGTATACCGTTTGCCGCTGTCAGTTGCGTTAAGGAATGAAAAACATACTCACACTATTTCTGGGAATACTGACCTTCCTTCCACTGTAGGGAACCTGAAAGTGTAAACTGAGAGCAGCAGCAAAAATTGAACACACAAAAGCTAATAAAGCACGTTACATGTTGCAGTTGGAAGATAAATGTATGGGCCCCTTTCTCTGAGTGAATAGTATTTGCTTCTCAATTGACACTGTTGGCCATGCATATTTAACCACGTCTGGCGCAACAGCTTTGGTGCCCAAACTTCCAGCCCCTCCACCAAAGCCAAATCACGCCAGCAGTGCTCAAAACTTAGCCACAGGGTCTACAATGCTTGCCCTTTCATCTGACCTTACATATGAATTGCATTTCAATAGACAGTCAACTCTGGACATCTCCAAACTACTGACATCTCAAAGTAAATTTTCTGGGCCCAGACAAATTTCTTTGGGATATCGGTAGTTTGAGATATCCAGAGTTGAACTGTAAATATAAACATTCTGTCCCTCCTATCTACTATGCCAGCAATTATTACTCAGACTTGGCCGTCGCGTCTCTACACTGTTTACCGTTTCATCTGACCTTACACCCCTACTGTATTTCAATAGACAGTCAGCTCTGGATATCTCCAAACTACTGATATCTCAAAGTTGATTTTCTGGGCCCAGAAAACTTCATCTGAGATATAGGTAGTTTGAGGTATCTAGAGTTGAACTGTAAATATAAACAGGAAATATGTCCAGACCATAACCTCAAACATCTATGCATAAATACTGGTTTGGCAGCACTGACCGACGACACAATTACAGACTGAATGACATTGGACGGACACACGGCGCCAAGTGTGTGCAACTATGGTTATGTACCGTTGAGCCACTTGGGTAACATCGATAAGAGAATTGAACTGAACTGAACTGAAGACCATAACCTTTGATATAAGAGGGACTTTGAGATATCAGTGCTCCAGACGTCGCGAGATGACTGTATACCGTTTGCCGCTGTCAGTTGCGTTAAGGAATGAAAAACATACTCACACTATTTCTGGGAATACTGACCTTCCTTCCACTGTAGGGAACCTGAAAGTGTAAACTGAGAGCAGCAGCAAAAATTGAACACACAAAAGCTAATAAAGCACGTTACATGTTGCAGTTGGAAGATAAATGTATGGGCCCCTTTCTCTGAGTGAATAGTATTTGCTTCTCAATTGACACTGTTGGCCATGCATATTTAACCACGTCTGGCGCAACAGCTTTGGTGCCCAAACTTCCAGCCCCTCCACCAAAGCCAAATCACGCCAGCAGTGCTCAGTACTTAGCCACAGGGTCTACAATGCTTGCCCTTTCATCTGACCTTACATATGAATTGCATTTCAATAGACAGTCAACTCTGGACATCTCCAAACTACTGACATCTCAAAGTAAATTTTCTGGGCCCAGACAAATTTCTTTGGGATATCGGTAGTTTGAGATATCCAGAGTTGAACTGTAAATATAAACATTCTGTCCCTCCTATCTACTATGCCAGCAATTATTACTCAGACTTGGCCGTCGCGTCTCTACACTGTTTACCGTTTCATCTGACCTTACACCCCTACTGTATTTCAATAGACAGTCAGCTCTGGATATCTCCAAACTACTGATATCTCAAAGTTGATTTTCTGGGCCCAGAAAACTTCATCTGAGATATAGGTAGTTTGAGGTATCTAGAGTTGAACTGTAAATATAAACAGGAAATATGTCCAGACCATAACCTCAAACATCTATGCATAAATACTGGTTTGGCAGCACTGACCGACGACACAATTACAGACTGAATGACATTGGATGGACACACGGCGCCAAGTGTGTGCAACTATGGTTATGTACCGTTGAGCCACTTGGGTAACATCGATAAGAGAATTGAACTGAACTGAACTGAACACCATAACCTTTGATATAAGAGGGACTTTGAGATATCAGTGCTCCAGACGTCGCGAGATGACTGTATACCGTTTGCCGCTGTCAGTTGCGTTAAGGAATGAAAAACATACTCACACTATTTCTGGGAATACTGACCTTCCTTCCACTGTAGGGAACCTGAAAGTGTAAACTGAGAGCAGCAGCAAAAATTGAACACACAAAAGCTAATAAAGCACGTTACATGTTGCAGTTGGAAGATAAATGTATGGGCCCCTTTCTCTGAGTGAATAGTATTTGCTTCTCAATTGACACTGTTGGCCATGCATATTTAACCACGTCTGGCGCAACAGCTTTGGTGCCCAAACTTCCAGCCCCTCCACCAAAGCCAAATCACGCCAGCAGTGCTCAAAACTTAGCCACAGGGTCTACAATGCTTGCCCTTTCATCTGACCTTACATATGAATTGCATTTCAATAGACAGTCAACTCTGGACATCTCCAAACTACTGACATCTCAAAGTAAATTTTCTGGGCCCAGACAAATTTCTTTGGGATATCGGTAGTTTGAGATATCCAGAGTTGAACTGTAAATATAAACATTCTGTCCCTCCTATCTACTATGCCAGCAATTATTACTCAGACTTGGCCGTCGCGTCTCTACACTGTTTACCGTTTCATCTGACCTTACACCCCTACTGTATTTCAATAGACAGTCAGCTCTGGATATCTCCAAACTACTGATATCTCAAAGTTGATTTTCTGGGCCCAGAAAACTTCATCTGAGATATAGGTAGTTTGAGGTATCTAGAGTTGAACTGTAAATATAAACAGGAAATATGTCCAGACCATAACCTCAAACATCTATGCATAAATACTGGTTTGGCAGCACTGACCGACGACACAATTACAGACTGAATGACATTGGACGGACACACGGCGCCAAGTGTGTGCAACTATGGTTATGTACCGTTGAGCCACTTGGGTAACATCGATAAGAGAATTGAACTGAACTGAACTGAAGACCATAACCTTTGATATAAGAGGGACTTTGAGATATCAGTGCTCCAGACGTCGCGAGATGACTGTATACCTTTTGCCGCTGTCAGTTGCGTTAAGGAATGAAAAACATACTCACACTATTTCTGGGAATACTGACCTTCCTTCCACTGTAGGGAACCTGAAAGTGTAAACTGAGAGCAGCAGCAAAAATTGAACACACAAAAGCTAATAAAGCACGTTACATGTTGCAGTTGGAAGATAAATGTATGGGCCCCTTTCTCTGAGTGAATAGTATTTGCTTCTCAATTGACACTGTTGGCCATGCATATTTAACCACGTCTGGCGCAACAGCTTTGGTGCCCAAACTTCCAGCCCCTCCACCAAAGCCAAATCACGCCAGCAGTGCTCAAAACTTAGCCACAGGGTCTACAATGCTTGCCCTTTCATCTGACCTTACATATGAATTGCATTTCAATAGACAGTCAACTCTGGACATCTCCAAACTACTGACATCTCAAAGTAAATTTTCTGGGCCCAGACAAATTTCTTTGGGATATCGGTAGTTTGAGATATCCAGAGTTGAACTGTAAATATAAACATTCTGTCCCTCCTATCTACTATGCCAGCAATTATTACTCAGACTTGGCCGTCGCGTCTCTACACTGTTTACCGTTTCATCTGACCTTACACCCCTACTGTATTTCAATAGACAGTCAGCTCTGGATATCTCCAAACTACTGATATCTCAAAGTTGATTTTCTGGGCCCAGAAAACTTCATCTGAGATATAGTTAGTTTGAGGTATCTAGAGTTGAACTGTAAATATAAACAGGAAATATGTCCAGACCATAACCTCAAACATCTATGCATAAATACTGGTTTGGCAGCACTGACCGACGACACAATTACAGACTGAATGACATTGGACGGACACACGGCGCCAAGTGTGTGCAACTATGGTTATGTACCGTTGAGCCACTTGGGTAACATCGATAAGAGAATTGAACTGAACTGAACTGAAGACCATAACCTTTGATATAAGAGGGACTTTGAGATATCAGTGCTCCAGACGTCGCGAGATGACTGTATACCGTTTGCCGCTGTCAGTTGCGTTAAGGAATGAAAAACATACTCACACTATTTCTGGGAATACTGACCTTCCTTCCACTGTAGGGAACCTGAAAGTGTAAACTGAGAGCAGCAGCAAAAATTGAACACACAAAAGCTAATAAAGCACGTTACATGTTGCAGTTGGAAGATAAATGTATGGGCCCCTTTCTCTGAGTGAATAGTATTTGCTTCTCAATTGACACTGTTGGCCATGCATATTTAACCACGTCTGGCGCAACAGCTTTGGTGCCCAAACTTCCAGCCCCTCCACCAAAGCCAAATCACGCCAGCAGTGCTCAAAACTTAGCCACAGGGTCTACAATGCTTGCCCTTTCATCTGACCTTACATATGAATTGCATTTCAATAGACAGTCAACTCTGGACATCTCCAAACTACTGACATCTCAAAGTAAATTTTCTGGGCCCAGACAAATTTCTTTGGGATATCGGTAGTTTGAGATATCCAGAGTTGAACTGTAAATATAAACATTCTGTCCCTCCTATCTACTATGCCAGCAATTATTACTCAGACTTGGCCGTCGCGTCTCTACACTGTTTACCGTTTCATCTGACCTTACACCCCTACTGTATTTCAATAGACAGTCAGCTCTGGATATCTCCAAACTACTGATATCTCAAAGTTGATTTTCTGGGCCCAGAAAACTTCATCTGAGATATAGGTAGTTTGAGGTATCTAGAGTTGAACTGTAAATATAAACAGGAAATATGTCCAGACCATAACCTCAAACATCTATGCATAAATACTGGTTTGGCAGCACTGACCGACGACACAATTACAGACTGAATGACATTGGACGGACACACGGCGCCAAGTGTGTGCAACTATGGTTATGTACCGTTGAGCCACTTGGGTAACATCGATAAGAGAATTGAACTGAACTGAACTGAAGACCATAACCTTTGATATAAGAGGGACTTTGAGATATCAGTGCTCCAGACGTCGCGAGATGACTGTATACCGTTTGCCGCTGTCAGTTGCGTTAAGGAATGAAAAACATACTCACACTATTTCTGGGAATACTGACCTTCCTTCCACTGTAGGGAACCTGAAAGTGTAAACTGAGAGCAGCAGCAAAAATTGAACACACAAAAGCTAATAAAGCACGTTACATGTTGCAGTTGGAAGATAAATGTATGGGCCCCTTTCTCTGAGTGAATAGTATTTGCTTCTCAATTGACACTGTTGGCCATGCATATTTAACCACGTCTGGCGCAACAGCTTTGGTGCCCAAACTTCCAGCCCCTCCACCAAAGCCAAATCACGCCAGCAGTGCTCAAAACTTAGCCACAGGGTCTACAATGCTTGCCCTTTCATCTGACCTTACATATGAATTGCATTTCAATAGACAGTCAACTCTGGACATCTCCAAACTACTGACATCTCAAAGTAAATTTTCTGGGCCCAGACAAATTTCTTTGGGATATCGGTAGTTTGAGATATCCAGAGTTGAACTGTAAATATAAACATTCTGTCCCTCCTATCTACTATGCCAGCAATTATTACTCAGACTTGGCCGTCGCGTCTCTACACTGTTTACCGTTTCATCTGACCTTACACCCCTACTGTATTTCAATAGACAGTCAGCTCTGGATATCTCCAAACTACTGATATCTCAAAGTTGATTTTCTGGGCCCAGAAAACTTCATCTGAGATATAGGTAGTTTGAGGTATCTAGAGTTGAACTGTAAATATAAACAGGAAATATGTCCAGACCATAACCTCAAACATCTATGCATAAATACTGGTTTGGCAGCACTGACCGACGACACAATTAAAGACTGAATGACATTGGACGGACACACGGCGCCAAGTGTGTGCAACTATGGTTATGTACCGTTGAGCCACTTGGGTAACATCGATAAGAGAATTGAACTGAACTGAACTGAAGACCATAACCTTTGATATAAGAGGGACTTTGAGATATCAGTGCTCCAGACGTCGCGAGATGACTGTATACCGTTTGCCGCTGTCAGTTGCGTTAAGGAATGAAAAACATACTCACACTATTTCTGGGAATACTGACCTTCCTTCCACTGTAGGGAACCTGAAAGTGTAAACTGAGAGCAGCAGCAAAAATTGAACACACAAAAGCTAATAAAGCACGTTACATGTTGCAGTTGGAAGATAAATGTATGGGCCCCTTTCTCTGAGTGAATAGTATTTGCTTCTCAATTGACACTGTTGGCCATGCATATTTAACCACGTCTGGCGCAACAGCTTTGGTGCCCAAACTTCCAGCCCCTCCACCAAAGCCAAATCACGCCAGCAGTGCTCAAAACTTAGCCACAGGGTCTACAATGCTTGCCCTTTCATCTGACCTTACATATGAATTGCATTTCAATAGACAGTCAACTCTGGACATCTCCAAACTACTGACATCTCAAAGTAAATTTTCTGGGCCCAGACAAATTTCTTTGGGATATCAGTAGTTTGAGATATCCAGAGTTGAACTGTAAATATAAACATTCTGTCCCTCCTATCTACTATGCCAGCAATTATTACTCAGACTTGGCCGTCGCGTCTCTACACTGTTTACCGTTTCATCTGACCTTACACCCCTACTGTATTTCAATAGACAGTCAGCTCTGGATATCTCCAAACTACTGATATCTCAAAGTTGATTTTCTGGGCCCAGAAAACTTCATCTGAGATATAGGTAGTTTGAGGTATCTAGAGTTGAACTGTAAATATAAACAGGAAATATGTCCAGACCATAACCTCAAACATCTATGCATAAATACTGGTTTGGCAGCACTGACCGACGACACAATTACAGACTGAATGACATTGGACGGACACACGGCGCCAAGTGTGTGCAACTATGGTTATGTACCGTTGAGCCACTTGGGTAACATCGATAAGAGAATTGAACTGAACTGAACTGAAGACCATAACCTTTGATATAAGAGGGACTTTGAGATATCAGTGCTCCAGACGTCGCGAGATGACTGTATACCGTTTGCCGCTGTCAGTTGCGTTAAGGAATGAAAAACATACTCACACTATTTCTGGGAATACTGACCTTCCTTCCACTGTAGGGAACCTGAAAGTGTAAACTGAGAGCAGCAGCAAAAATTGAACACACAAAACCTAATAAAGCACGTTACATGTTGCAGTTGGAAGATAAATGTATGGGCCCCTTTCTCTGAGTGAATAGTATTTGCTTCTCAATTGACACTGTTGGCCATGCATATTTAACCACGTCTGGCGCAACAGCTTTGGTGCCCAAACTTCCAGCCCCTCCACCAAAGCCAAATCACGCCAGCAGTGCTCAAAACTTAGCCACAGGGTCTACAATGCTTGCCCTTTCATCTGACCTTACATATGAATTGCATTTCAATAGACAGTCAACTCTGGACATCTCCAAACTACTGACATCTCAAAGTAAATTTTCTGGGCCCAGACAAATTTCTTTGGGATATCGGTAGTTTGAGATATCCAGAGTTGAACTGTAAATATAAACATTCTGTCCCTCCTATCTACTATGCCAGCAATTATTACTCAGACTTGGCCGTCGCGTCTCTACACTGTTTACCGTTTCATCTGACCTTACACCCCTACTGTATTTCAATAGACAGTCAGCTCTGGATATCTCCAAACTACTGATATCTCAAAGTTGATTTTCTGGGCCCAGAAAACTTCATCTGAGATATAGGTAGTTTGAGGTATCTAGAGTTGAACTGTAAATATAAACAGGAAATATGTCCAGACCATAACCTCAAACATCTATGCATAAATACTGGTTTGGCAGCACTGACCGACGACACAATTAAAGACTGAATGACATTGGACGGACACACGGCGCCAAGTGTGTGCAACTATGGTTATGTACCGTTGAGCCACTTGGGTAACATCGATAAGAGAATTGAACTGAACTGAACTGAAGACCATAACCTTTGATATAAGAGGGACTTTGAGATATCAGTGCTCCAGACGTCGCGAGATGACTGTATACCGTTTGCCGCTGTCAGTTGCGTTAAGGAATGAAAAACATACTCACACTATTTCTGGGAATACTGACCTTCCTTCCACTGTAGGGAACCTGAAAGTGTAAACTGAGAGCAGCAGCAAAAATTGAACACACAAAAGCTAATAAAGCACGTTACATGTTGCAGTTGGAAGATAAATGTATGGGCCCCTTTCTCTGAGTGAATAGTATTTGCTTCTCAATTGACACTGTTGGCCATGCATATTTAACCACGTCTGGCGCAACAGCTTTGGTGCCCAAACTTCCAGCCCCTCCACCAAAGCCAAATCACGCCAGCAGTGCTCAAAACTTAGCCACAGGGTCTACAATGCTTGCCCTTTCATCTGACCTTACATATGAATTGCATTTCAATAGACAGTCAACTCTGGACATCTCCAAACTACTGACATCTCAAAGTAAATTTTCTGGGCCCAGACAAATTTCTTTGGGATATCAGTAGTTTGAGATATCCAGAGTTGAACTGTAAATATAAACATTCTGTCCCTCCTATCTACTATGCCAGCAATTATTACTCAGACTTGGCCGTCGCGTCTCTACACTGTTTACCGTTTCATCTGACCTTACACCCCTACTGTATTTCAATAGACAGTCAGCTCTGGATATCTCCAAACTACTGATATCTCAAAGTTGATTTTCTGGGCCCAGAAAACTTCATCTGAGATATAGGTAGTTTGAGGTATCTAGAGTTGAACTGTAAATATAAACAGGAAATATGTCCAGACCATAACCTCAAACATCTATGCATAAATACTGGTTTGGCAGCACTGACCGACGACACAATTACAGACTGAATGACATTGGACGGACACACGGCGCCAAGTGTGTGCAACTATGGTTATGTACCGTTGAGCCACTTGGGTAACATCGATAAGAGAATTGAACTGAACTGAACTGAAGACCATAACCTTTGATATAAGAGGGACTTTGAGATATCAGTGCTCCAGACGTCGCGAGATGACTGTATACCGTTTGCCGCTGTCAGTTGCGTTAAGGAATGAAAAACATACTCACACTATTTCTGGGAATACTGACCTTCCTTCCACTGTAGGGAACCTGAAAGTGTAAACTGAGAGCAGCAGCAAAAATTGAACACACAAAAGCTAATAAAGCACGTTACATGTTGCAGTTGGAAGATAAATGTATGGGCCCCTTTCTCTGAGTGAATAGTATTTGCTTCTCAATTGACACTGTTGGCCATGCATATTTAACCACGTCTGGCGCAACAGCTTTGGTGCCCAAACTTCCAGCCCCTCCACCAAAGCCAAATCACGCCAGCAGTGCTCAAAACTTAGCCACAGGGTCTACAATGCTTGCCCTTTCATCTGACCTTACATATGAATTGCATTTCAATAGACAGTCAACTCTGGACATCTCCAAACTACTGACATCTCAAAGTAAATTTTCTGGGCCCAGACAAATTTCTTTGGGATATCGGTAGTTTGAGATATCCAGAGTTGAACTGTAAATATAAACATTCTGTCCCTCCTATCTACTATGCCAGCAATTATTACTCAGACTTGGCCGTCGCGTCTCTACACTGTTTACCGTTTCATCTGACCTTACACCCCTACTGTATTTCAATAGACAGTCAGCTCTGGATATCTCCAAACTACTGATATCTCAAAGTTGATTTTCTGGGCCCAGAAAACTTCATCTGAGATATAGGTAGTTTGAGGTATCTAGAGTTGAACTGTAAATATAAACAGGAAATATGTCCAGACCATAACCTCAAACATCTATGCATAAATACTGGTTTGGCAGCACTGACCGACGACACAATTACAGACTGAATGACATTGGACGGACACACGGCGCCAAGTGTGTGCAACTATGGTTATGTACCGTTGAGCCACTTGGGTAACATCGATAAGAGAATTGAACTGAACTGAACTGAAGACCATAACCTTTGATATAAGAGGGACTTTGAGATATCAGTGCTCCAGACGTCGCGAGATGACTGTATACCGTTTGCCGCTGTCAGTTGCGTTAAGGAATGAAAAACATACTCACACTATTTCTGGGAATACTGACCTTCCTTCCACTGTAGGGAACCTGAAAGTGTAAACTGAGAGCAGCAGCAAAAATTGAACACACAAAACCTAATAAAGCACGTTACATGTTGCAGTTGGAAGATAAATGTATGGGCCCCTTTCTCTGAGTGAATAGTATTTGCTTCTCAATTGACACTGTTGGCCATGCATATTTAACCACGTCTGGCGCAACAGCTTTGGTGCCCAAACTTCCAGCCCCTCCACCAAAGCCAAATCACGCCAGCAGTGCTCAAAACTTAGCCACAGGGTCTACAATGCTTGCCCTTTCATCTGACCTTACATATGAATTGCATTTCAATAGACAGTCAACTCTGGACATCTCCAAACTACTGACATCTCAAAGTAAATTTTCTGGGCCCAGACAAATTTCTTTGGGATATCGGTAGTTTGAGATATCCAGAGTTGAACTGTAAATATAAACATTCTGTCCCTCCTATCTACTATGCCAGCAATTATTACTCAGACTTGGCCGTCGCGTCTCTACACTGTTTACCGTTTCATCTGACCTTACACCCCTACTGTATTTCAATAGACAGTCAGCTCTGGATATCTCCAAACTACTGATATCTCAAAGTTGATTTTCTGGGCCCAGAAAACTTCATCTGAGATATAGGTAGTTTGAGGTATCTAGAGTTGAACTGTAAATATAAACAGGAAATATGTCCAGACCATAACCTCAAACATCTATGCATAAATACTGGTTTGGCAGCACTGACCGACGACACAATTAAAGACTGAATGACATTGGACGGACACACGGCGCCAAGTGTGTGCAACTATGGTTATGTACCGTTGAGCCACTTGGGTAACATCGATAAGAGAATTGAACTGAACTGAACTGAAGACCATAACCTTTGATATAAGAGGGACTTTGAGATATCAGTGCTCCAGACGTCGCGAGATGACTGTATACCGTTTGCCGCTGTCAGTTGCGTTAAGGAATGAAAAACATACTCACACTATTTCTGGGAATACTGACCTTCCTTCCACTGTAGGGAACCTGAAAGTGTAAACTGAGAGCAGCAGCAAAAATTGAACACACAAAAGCTAATAAAGCACGTTACATGTTGCAGTTGGAAGATAAATGTATGGGCCCCTTTCTCTGAGTGAATAGTATTTGCTTCTCAATTGACACTGTTGGCCATGCATATTTAACCACGTCTGGCGCAACAGCTTTGGTGCCCAAACTTCCAGCCCCTCCACCAAAGCCAAATCACGCCAGCAGTGCTCAAAACTTAGCCACAGGGTCTACAATGCTTGCCCTTTCATCTGACCTTACATATGAATTGCATTTCAATAGACAGTCAACTCTGGACATCTCCAAACTACTGACATCTCAAAGTAAATTTTCTGGGCCCAGACAAATTTCTTTGGGATATCGGTAGTTTGAGGTATCTAGAGTTGAACTGTAAATATAAACAAGAAATATGTCCAGACCATAACCTCAAACATCTATGCATAAATACTGGTTTGGCAGCACTGACCGACGACACAATTACAGACTGAATGACATTGGACGGACACACGGCGCCAAGTGTGTGCAACTATGGTTATGTACCGTTGAGCCACTTGGGTAACATCGATAAGAGAATTGAACTGAACTGAACTGAAGACCATAACCTTTGATATAAGAGGGACTTTGAGATATCAGTGCTCCAGACGTCGCGAGATGACTGTATACCGTTTGCCGCTGTCAGTTGCGTTAAGGAATGAAAAACATACTCACACTATTTCTGGGAATACTGACCTTCCTTCCACTGTAGGGAACCTGAAAGTGTAAACTGAGAGCAGCAGCAAAAATTGAACACACAAAAGCTAATAAAGCACGTTACATGTTGCAGTTGGAAGATAAATGTATGGGCCCCTTTCTCTGAGTGAATAGTATTTGCTTCTCAATTGACACTGTTGGCCATGCATATTTAACCACGTCTGGCGCAACAGCTTTGGTGCCCAAACTTCCAGCCCCTCCACCAAAGCCAAATCACGCCAGCAGTGCTCAAAACTTAGCCACAGGGTCTACAATGCTTGCCCTTTCATCTGACCTTACATATGAATTGCATTTCAATAGACAGTCAACTCTGGACATCTCCAAACTACTGACATCTCAAAGTAAATTTTCTGGGCCCAGACAAATTTCTTTGGGATATCGGTAGTTTGAGATATCCAGAGTTGAACTGTAAATATAAACATTCTGTCCCTCCTATCTACTATGCCAGCAATTATTACTCAGACTTGGCCGTCGCATCTCTACACTGTTTACCGTTTCATCTGACCTTACACCCCTACTGTATTTAAATAGACAGTCAGCTCTGGATATCTCCAAACTACTGATATCTCAAAGTTGATTTTCTGGGCCCAGAAAACTTCATCTGAGATATAGGTAGTTTGAGGTATCTAGAGTTGAACTGTAAATATAAACAGGAAATATGTCCAGACCATAACCTCAAACATCTATGCATAAATACTGGTTTGGCAGCACTGACCGACGACACAATTACAGACTGAATGACATTGGACGGACACACGGCGCCAAGTGTGTGCAACTATGGTTATGTACCGTTGAGCCACTTGCGTAACATCGATAAGAGAATTGAACTGAACTGAACTGAAGACCATAACCTTTGATATAAGAGGGACTTTGAGATATCAGTGCTCCAGACGTCGCGAGATGACTGTATACCGTTTGCCGCTGTCAGTTGCGTTAAGGAATGAAAAACATACTCACACTATTTCTGGGAATACTGACCTTCCTTCCACTGTAGGGAACCTGAAAGTGTAAACTGAGAGCAGCAGCAAAAATTGAACACACAAAAGCTAATAAAGCACGTTACATGTTGCAGTTGGAAGATAAATGTATGGGCCCCTTTCTCTGAGTGAATAGTATTTGCTTCTCAATTGACACTGTTGGCCATGCATATTTAACCACGTCTGGCGCAACAGCTTTGGTGCCCAAACTTCCAGCCCCTCCACCAAAGCCAAATCACGCCAGCAGTGCTCAAAACTTAGCCACAGGGTCTACAATGCTTGCCCTTTCATCTGACCTTACATATGAATTGCATTTCAATAGACAGTCAACTCTGGACATCTCCAAACTACTGACATCTCAAAGTAAATTTTCTGGGCCCAGACAAATTTCTTTGGGATATCGGTAGTTTGAGATATCCAGAGTTGAACTGTAAATATAAACATTCTGTCCCTCCTATCTACTATGCCAGCAATTATTACTCAGACTTGGCCGTCGCGTCTCTACACTGTTTACCGTTTCATCTGACCTTACACCCCTACTGTATTTCAATAGACAGTCAGCTCTGGATATCTCCAAACTACTGATATCTCAAAGTTGATTTTCTGGGCCCAGAAAACTTCATCTGAGATATAGGTAGTTTGAGGTATCTAGAGTTGAACTGTAAATATAAACAGGAAATATGTCCAGACCATAACCTCAAACATCTATGCATAAATACTGGTTTGGCAGCACTGACCGACGACACAATTACAGACTGAATGACATTGGACGGACACACGGCGCCAAGTGTGTGCAACTATGGTTATGTACCGTTGAGCCACTTGGGTAACATCGATAAGAGAATTGAACTGAACTGAACTGAAGACCATAACCTTTGATATAAGAGGGACTTTGAGATATCAGTGCTCCAGACGTCGCGAGATGACTGTATACCGTTTGCCGCTGTCAGTTGCGTTAAGGAATGAAAAACATACTCACACTATTTCTGGGAATACTGACCTTCCTTCCACTGTAGGGAACCTGAAAGTGTAAACTGAGAGCAGCAGCAAAAATTGAACACACAAAAGCTAATAAAGCACGTTACATGTTGCAGTTGGAAGATAAATGTATGGGCCCCTTTCTCTGAGTGAATAGTATTTGCTTCTCAATTGACACTGTTGGCCATGCATATTTAACCACGTCTGGCGCAACAGCTTTGGTGCCCAAACTTCCAGCCCCTCCACCAAAGCCAAATCACGCCAGCAGTGCTCAAAACTTAGCCACAGGGTCTACAATGCTTGCCCTTTCATCTGACCTTACATATGAATTGCATTTCAATAGACAGTCAACTCTGGACATCTCCAAACTACTGACATCTCAAAGTAAATTTTCTGGGCCCAGACAAATTTCTTTGGGATATCGGTAGTTTGAGATATCCAGAGTTGAACTGTAAATATAAACATTCTGTCCCTCCTATCTACTATGCCAGCAATTATTACTCAGACTTGGCCGTCGCGTCTCTACACTGTTTACCGTTTCATCTGACCTTACACCCCTACTGTATTTCAATAGACAGTCAGCTCTGGATATCTCCAAACTACTGATATCTCAAAGTTGATTTTCTGGGCCCAGAAAACTTCATCTGAGATATAGGTAGTTTGAGGTATCTAGAGTTGAACTGTAAATATAAACAGGAAATATGTCCAGACCATAACCTCAAACATCTATGCATAAATACTGGTTTGGCAGCACTGACCGACGACACAATTACAGACTGAATGACATTGGACGGACACACGGCGCCAAGTGTGTGCAACTATGGTTATGTACCGTTGAGCCACTTGGGTAACATCGATAAGAGAATTGAACTGAACTGAACTGAAGACCATAACCTTTGATATAAGAGGGACTTTGAGATATCAGTGCTCCAGACGTCGCGAGATGACTGTATACCGTTTGCCGCTGTCAGTTGCGTTAAGGAATGAAAAACATACTCACACTATTTCTGGGAATACTGACCTTCCTTCCACTGTAGGGAACCTGAAAGTGTAAACTGAGAGCAGCAGCAAAAATTGAACACACAAAAGCTAATAAAGCACGTTACATGTTGCAGTTGGAAGATAAATGTATGGGCCCCTTTCTCTGAGTGAATAGTATTTGCTTCTCAATTGACACTGTTGGCCATGCATATTTAACCACGTCTGGCGCAACAGCTTTGGTGCCCAAACTTCCAGCCCCTCCACCAAAGCCAAATCACGCCAGCAGTGCTCAAAACTTAGCCACAGGGTCTACAATGCTTGCCCTTTCATCTGACCTTACATATGAATTGCATTTCAATAGACAGTCAACTCTGGACATCTCCAAACTACTGACATCTCAAAGTAAATTTTCTGGGCCCAGACAAATTTCTTTGGGATATCGGTAGTTTGAGATATCCAGAGTTGAACTGTAAATATAAACATTCTGTCCCTCCTATCTACTATGCCAGCAATTATTACTCAGACTTGGCCGTCGCGTCTCTACACTGTTTACCGTTTCATCTGACCTTACACCCCTACTGTATTTCAATAGACAGTCAGCTCTGGATATCTCCAAACTACTGATATCTCAAAGTTGATTTTCTGGGCCCAGAAAACTTCATCTGAGATATAGGTAGTTTGAGGTATCTAGAGTTGAACTGTAAATATAAACAGGAAATATGTCCAGACCATAACCTCAAACATCTATGCATAAATACTGGTTTGGCAGCACTGACCGACGACACAATTACAGACTGAATGACATTGGACGGACACACGGCGCCAAGTGTGTGCAACTATGGTTATGTACCGTTGAGCCACTTGGGTAACATCGATAAGAGAATTGAACTGAACTGAACTGAAGACCATAACCTTTGATATAAGAGGGACTTTGAGATATCAGTGCTCCAGACGTCGCGAGATGACTGTATACCGTTTGCCGCTGTCAGTTGCGTTAAGGAATGAAAAACATACTCACACTATTTCTGGGAATACTGACCTTCCTTCCACTGTAGGGAACCTGAAAGTGTAAACTGAGAGCAGCAGCAAAAATTGAACACACAAAAGCTAATAAAGCACGTTACATGTTGCAGTTGGAAGATAAATGTATGGGCCCCTTTCTCTGAGTGAATAGTATTTGCTTCTCAATTGACACTGTTGGCCATGCATATTTAACCACGTCTGGCGCAACAGCTTTGGTGCCCAAACTTCCAGCCCCTCCACCAAAGCCAAATCACGCCAGCAGTGCTCAAAACTTAGCCACAGGGTCTACAATGCTTGCCCTTTCATCTGACCTTACATATGAATTGCATTTCAATAGACAGTCAACTCTGGACATCTCCAAACTACTGACATCTCAAAGTAAATTTTCTGGGCCCAGACAAATTTCTTTGGGATATCGGTAGTTTGAGATATCCAGAGTTGAACTGTAAATATAAACATTCTGTCCCTCCTATCTACTATGCCAGCAATTATTACTCAGACTTGGCCGTCGCGTCTCTACACTGTTTACCGTTTCATCTGACCTTACACCCCTACTGTATTTCAATAGACAGTCAGCTCTGGATATCTCCAAACTACTGATATCTCAAAGTTGATTTTCTGGGCCCAGAAAACTTCATCTGAGATATAGGTAGTTTGAGGTATCTAGAGTTGAACTGTAAATATAAACAGGAAATATGTCCAGACCATAACCTCAAACATCTATGCATAAATACTGGTTTGGCAGCACTGACCGACGACACAATTACAGACTGAATGACATTGGACGGACACACGGCGCCAAGTGTGTGCAACTATGGTTATGTACCGTTGAGCCACTTGGGTAACATCGATAAGAGAATTGAACTGAACTGAACTGAAGACCATAACCTTTGATATAAGAGGGACTTTGAGATATCAGTGCTCCAGACGTCGCGAGATGACTGTATACCGTTTGCCGCTGTCAGTTGCGTTAAGGAATGAAAAACATACTCACACTATTTCTGGGAATACTGACCTTCCTTCCACTGTAGGGAACCTGAAAGTGTAAACTGAGAGCAGCAGCAAAAATTGAACACACAAAAGCTAATAAAGCACGTTACATGTTGCAGTTGGAAGATAAATGTATGGGCCCCTTTCTCTGAGTGAATAGTATTTGCTTCTCAATTGACACTGTTGACCATGCATATTTAACCACGTCTGGCGCAACAGCTTTGGTGCCCAAACTTCCAGCCCCTCCACCAAAGCCAAATCACGCCAGCAGTGCTCAAAACTTAGCCACAGGGTCTACAATGCTTGCCCTTTCATCTGACCTTACATATGAATTGCATTTCAATAGACAGTCAACTCTGGACATCTCCAAACTACTGACATCTCAAAGTAAATTTTCTGGGCCCAGACAAATTTCTTTGGGATATCGGTAGTTTGAGATATCCAGAGTTGAACTGTAAATATAAACATTCTGTCCCTCCTATCTACTATGCCAGCAATTATTACTCAGACTTGGCCGTCGCGTCTCTACACTGTTTACCGTTTCATCTGACCTTACACCCCTACTGTATTTCAATAGACAGTCAGCTCTGGATATCTCCAAACTACTGATATCTCAAAGTTGATTTTCTGGGCCCAGAAAACTTCATCTGAGATATAGGTAGTTTGAGGTATCTAGAGTTGAACTGTAAATATAAACAGGAAATATGTCCAGACCATAACCTCAAACATCTATGCATAAATACTGGTTTGGCAGCACTGACCGACGACACAATTACAGACTGAATGACATTGGACGGACACACGGCGCCAAGTGTGTGCAACTATGGTTATGTACCGTTGAGCCACTTGGGTAACATCGATAAGAGAATTGAACTGAACTGAACTGAAGACCATAACCTTTGATATAAGAGGGACTTTGAGATATCAGTGCTCCAGACGTCGCGAGATGACTGTATACCGTTTGCCGCTGTCAGTTGCGTTAAGGAATGAAAAACATACTCACACTATTTCTGGGAATACTGACCTTCCTTCCACTGTAGGGAACCTGAAAGTGTAAACTGAGAGCAGCAGCAAAAATTGAACACACAAAAGCTAATAAAGCACGTTACATGTTGCAGTTGGAAGATAAATGTATGGGCCCCTTTCTCTGAGTGAATAGTATTTGCTTCTCAATTGACACTGTTGGCCATGCATATTTAACCACGTCTGGCGCAACAGCTTTGGTGCCCAAACTTCCAGCCCCTCCACCAAAGCCAAATCACGCCAGCAGTGCTCAAAACTTAGCCACAGGGTCTACAATGCTTGCCCTTTCATCTGACCTTACATATGAATTGCATTTCAATAGACAGTCAACTCTGGACATCTCCAAACTACTGACATCTCAAAGTAAATTTTCTGGGCCCAGACAAATTTCTTTGGGATATCGGTAGTTTGAGATATCCAGAGTTGAACTGTAAATATAAACATTCTGTCCCTCCTATCTACTATGCCAGCAATTATTACTCAGACTTGGCCGTCGCGTCTCTACACTGTTTACCGTTTCATCTGACCTTACACCCCTACTGTATTTCAATAGACAGTCAGCTCTGGATATCTCCAAACTACTGATATCTCAAAGTTGATTTTCTGGGCCCAGAAAACTTCATCTGAGATATAGGTAGTTTGAGGTATCTAGAGTTGAACTGTAAATATAAACAGGAAATATGTCCAGACCATAACCTCAAACATCTATGCATAAATACTGGTTTGGCAGCACTGACCGACGACACAATTACAGACTGAATGACATTGGACGGACACACGGCGCCAAGTGTGTGCAACTATGGTTATGTACCGTTGAGCCACTTGGGTAACATCGATAAGAGAATTGAACTGAACTGAACTGAAGACCATAACCTTTGATATAAGAGGGACTTTGAGATATCAGTGCTCCAGACGTCGCGAGATGACTGTATACCGTTTGCCGCTGTCAGTTGCGTTAAGGAATGAAAAACATACTCACACTATTTCTGGGAATACTGACCTTCCTTCCACTGTAGGGAACCTGAAAGTGTAAACTGAGAGCAGCAGCAAAAATTGAACACACAAAAGCTAATAAAGCACGTTACATGTTGCAGTTGGAAGATAAATGTATGGGCCCCTTTCTCTGAGTGAATAGTATTTGCTTCTCAATTGACATTGTTGGCCATGCATATTTAACCACGTCTGGCGCAACAGCTTTGGTGCCCAAACTTCCAGCCCCTCCACCAAAGCCAAATCACGCCAGCAGTGCTCAAAACTTAGCCACAGGGTCTACAATGCTTGCCCTTTCATCTGACCTTACATATGAATTGCATTTCAATAGACAGTCAACTCTGGACATCTCCAAACTACTGACATCTCAAAGTAAATTTTCTGGGCCCAGACAAATTTCTTTGGGATATCGGTAGTTTGAGATATCCAGAGTTGAACTGTAAATATAAACATTCTGTCCCTCCTATCTACTATGCCAGCAATTATTACTCAGACTTGGCCGTCGCGTCTCTACACTGTTTACCGTTTCATCTGACCTTACACCCCTACTGTATTTCAATAGACAGTCAGCTCTGGATATCTCCAAACTACTGATATCTCAAAGTTGATTTTCTGGGCCCAGAAAACTTCATCTGAGATATAGGTAGTTTGAGGTATCTAGAGTTGAACTGTAAATATAAACAGGAAATATGTCCAGACCATAACCTCAAACATTTATGCATAAATACTGGTTTGGCAGCACTGACCGACGACACAATTACAGACTGAATGACATTGGACGGACACACGGCGCCAAGTGTGTGCAACTATGGTTATGTACCGTTGAGCCACTTGGGTAACATCGATAAGAGAATTGAACTGAACTGAACTGAAGACCATAACCTTTGATATAAGAGGGACTTTGAGATATCAGTGCTCCAGACGTCGCGAGATGACTGTATACCGTTTGCCGCTGTCAGTTGCGTTAAGGAATGAAAAACATACTCACACTATTTCTGGGAATACTGACCTTCCTTCCACTGTAGGGAACCTGAAAGTGTAAACTGAGAGCAGCAGCAAAAATTGAACACACAAAAGCTAATAAAGCACGTTACATGTTGCAGTTGGAAGATAAATGTATGGGCCCCTTTCTCTGAGTGAATAGTATTTGCTTCTCAATTGACACTGTTGGCCATGCATATTTAACCACGTCTGGCGCAACAGCTTTGGTGCCCAAACTTCCAGCCCCTCCACCAAAGCCAAATCACGCCAGCAGTGCTCAAAACTTAGCCACAGGGTCTACAATGCTTGCCCTTTCATCTGACCTTACATATGAATTGCATTTCAATAGACAGTCAACTCTGGACATCTCCAAACTACTGACATCTCAAAGTAAATTTTCTGGGCCCAGACAAATTTCTTTGGGATATCGGTAGTTTGAGATATCCAGAGTTGAACTGTAAATATAAACATTCTGTCCCTCCTATCTACTATGCCAGCAATTATTACTCAGACTTGGCCGTCGCGTCTCTACACTGTTTACCGTTTCATCTGACCTTACACCCCTACTGTATTTCAATAGACAGTCAGCTCTGGATATCTCCAAACTACTGATATCTCAAAGTTGATTTTCTGGGCCCAGAAAACTTCATCTGAGATATAGGTAGTTTGAGGTATCTAGAGTTGAACTGTAAATATAAACAGGAAATATGTCCAGACCATAACCTCAAACATCTATGCATAAATACTGGTTTGGCAGCACTGACCGACGACACAATTAAAGACTGAATGACATTGGACGGACACACGGCGCCAAGTGTGTGCAACTATGGTTATGTACCGTTGAGCCACTTGGGTAACATCGATAAGAGAATTGAACTGAACTGAACTGAAGACCATAACCTTTGATATAAGAGGGACTTTGAGATATCAGTGCTCCAGACGTCGCGAGATGACTGTATACCGTTTGCCGCTGTCAGTTGCGTTAAGGAATGAAAAACATACTCACACTATTTCTGGGAATACTGACCTTCCTTCCACTGTAGGGAACCTGAAAGTGTAAACTGAGAGCAGCAGCAAAAATTGAACACACAAAAGCTAATAAAGCACGTTACATGTTGCAGTTGGAAGATAAATGTATGGGCCCCTTTCTCTGAGTGAATAGTATTTGCTTCTCAATTGACACTGTTGGCCATGCATATTTAACCACGTCTGGCGCAACAGCTTTGGTGCCCAAACTTCCAGCCCCTCCACCAAAGCCAAATCACGCCAGCAGTGCTCAAAACTTAGCCACAGGGTCTACAATGCTTGCCCTTTCATCTGACCTTACATATGAATTGCATTTCAATAGACAGTCAACTCTGGACATCTCCAAACTACTGACATCTCAAAGTAAATTTTCTGGGCCCAGACAAATTTCTTTGGGATATCGGTAGTTTGAGATATCCAGAGTTGAACTGTAAATATAAACATTCTGTCCCTCCTATCTACTATGCCAGCAATTATTACTCAGACTTGGCCGTCGCGTCTCTACACTGTTTACCGTTTCATCTGACCTTACACCCCTACTGTATTTCAATAGACAGTCAGCTCTGGATATCTCCAAACTACTGATATCTCAAAGTTGATTTTCTGGGCCCAGAAAACTTCATCTGAGATATAGGTAGTTTGAGGTATCTAGAGTTGAACTGTAAATATAAACAGGAAATATGTCCAGACCATAACCTCAAACATCTATGCATAAATACTGGTTTGGCAGCACTGACCGACGACACAATTACAGACTGAATGACATTGGACGGACACACGGCGCCAAGTGTGTGCAACTATGGTTATGTACCGTTGAGCCACTTGGGTAACATCGATAAGAGAATTGAACTGAACTGAACTGAAGACCATAACCTTTGATATAAGAGGGACTTTGAGATATCAGTGCTCCAGACGTCGCGAGATGACTGTATACCGTTTGCCGCTGTCAGTTGCGTTAAGGAATGAAAAACATACTCACACTATTTCTGGGAATACTGACCTTCCTTCCACTGTAGGGAACCTGAAAGTGTAAACTGAGAGCAGCAGCAAAAATTGAACACACAAAAGCTAATAAAGCACGTTACATGTTGCAGTTGGAAGATAAATGTATGGGCCCCTTTCTCTGAGTGAATAGTATTTGCTTCTCAATTGACACTGTTGGCCATGCATATTTAACCACGTCTGGCGCAACAGCTTTGGTGCCCAAACTTCCAGCCCCTCCACCAAAGCCAAATCACGCCAGCAGTGCTCAAAACTTAGCCACAGGGTCTACAATGCTTGCCCTTTCATCTGACCTTACATATGAATTGCATTTCAATAGACAGTCAACTCTGGACATCTCCAAACTACTGACATCTCAAAGTAAATTTTCTGGGCCCAGACAAATTTCTTTGGGATATCGGTAGTTTGAGATATCCAGAGTTGAACTGTAAATATAAACATTCTGTCCCTCCTATCTACTATGCCAGCAATTATTACTCAGACTTGGCCGTCGCGTCTCTACACTGTTTACCGTTTCATCTGACCTTACACCCCTACTGTATTTCAATAGACAGTCAGCTCTGGATATCTCCAAACTACTGATATCTCAAAGTTGATTTTCTGGGCCCAGAAAACTTCATCTGAGATATAGGTAGTTTGAGGTATCTAGAGTTGAACTGTAAATATAAACAGGAAATATGTCCAGACCATAACCTCAAACATCTATGCATAAATACTGGTTTGGCAGCACTGACCGACGACACAATTACAGACTGAATGACATTGGACGGACACACGGCGCCAAGTGTGTGCAACTATGGTTATGTACCGTTGAGCCACTTGGGTAACATCGATAAGAGAATTGAACTGAACTGAACTGAAGACCATAACCTTTGATATAAGAGGGACTTTGAGATATCAGTGCTCCAGACGTCGCGAGATGACTGTATACCGTTTGCCGCTGTCAGTTGCGTTAAGGAATGAAAAACATACTCACACTATTTCTGGGAATACTGACCTTCCTTCCACTGTAGGGAACCTGAAAGTGTAAACTGAGAGCAGCAGCAAAAATTGAACACACAAAAGCTAATAAAGCACGTTACATGTTGCAGTTGGAAGATAAATGTATGGGCCCCTTTCTCTGAGTGAATAGTATTTGCTTCTCAATTGACACTGTTGGCCATGCATATTTAACCACGTCTGGCGCAACAGCTTTGGTGCCCAAACTTCCAGCCCCTCCACCAAAGCCAAATCACGCCAGCAGTGCTCAAAACTTAGCCACAGGGTCTACAATGCTTGCCCTTTCATCTGACCTTACATATGAATTGCATTTCAATAGACAGTCAACTCTGGACATCTCCAAACTACTGACATCTCAAAGTAAATTTTCTGGGCCCAGACAAATTTCTTTGGGATATCGGTAGTTTGAGATATCCAGAGTTGAACTGTAAATATAAACATTCTGTCCCTCCTATCTACTATGCCAGCAATTATTACTCAGACTTGGCCGTCGCGTCTCTACACTGTTTACCGTTTCATCTGACCTTACACCCCTACTGTATTTCAATAGACAGTCAGCTCTGGATATCTCCAAACTACTGATATCTCAAAGTTGATTTTCTGGGCCCAGAAAACTTCATCTGAGATATAGGTAGTTTGAGGTATCTAGAGTTGAACTGTAAATATAAACAGGAAATATGTCCAGACCATAACCTCAAACATCTATGCATAAATACTGGTTTGGCAGCACTGACCGACGACACAATTACAGACTGAATGACATTGGACGGACACACGGCGCCAAGTGTGTGCAACTATGGTTATGTACCGTTGAGCCACTTGGGTAACATCGATAAGAGAATTGAACTGAACTGAACTGAAGACCATAACCTTTGATATAAGAGGGACTTTGAGATATCAGTGCTCCAGACGTCGCGAGATGACTGTATACCGTTTGCCGCTGTCAGTTGCGTTAAGGAATGAAAAACATACTCACACTATTTCTGGGAATACTGACCTTCCTTCCACTGTAGGGAACCTGAAAGTGTAAACTGAGAGCAGCAGCAAAAATTGAACACACAAAAGCTAATAAAGCACGTTACATGTTGCAGTTGGAAGATAAATGTATGGGCCCCTTTCTCTGAGTGAATAGTATTTGCTTCTCAATTGACATTGTTGGCCATGCATATTTAACCACGTCTGGCGCAACAGCTTTGGTGCCCAAACTTCCAGCCCCTCCACCAAAGCCAAATCACGCCAGCAGTGCTCAAAACTTAGCCACAGGGTCTACAATGCTTGCCCTTTCATCTGACCTTACATATGAATTGCATTTCAATAGACAGTCAACTCTGGACATCTCCAAACTACTGACATCTCAAAGTAAATTTTCTGGGCCCAGACAAATTTCTTTGGGATATCGGTAGTTTGAGATATCCAGAGTTGAACTGTAAATATAAACATTCTGTCCCTCCTATCTACTATGCCAGCAATTATTACTCAGACTTGGCCGTCGCGTCTCTACACTGTTTACCGTTTCATCTGACCTTACACCCCTACTGTATTTCAATAGACAGTCAGCTCTGGATATCTCCAAACTACTGATATCTCAAAGTTGATTTTCTGGGCCCAGAAAACTTCATCTGAGATATAGGTAGTTTGAGGTATCTAGAGTTGAACTGTAAATATAAACAGGAAATATGTCCAGACCATAACCTCAAACATCTATGCATAAATACTGGTTTGGCAGCACTGACCGACGACACAATTACAGACTGAATGACATTGGACGGACACACAGCGCCAAGTGTGTGCAACTATGGTTATGTACCGTTGAGCCACTTGGGTAACATCGATAAGAGAATTGAACTGAACTGAACTGAAGACCATAACCTTTGATATAAGAGGGACTTTGAGATATCAGTGCTCCAGACGTCGCGAGATGACTGTATACCGTTTGCCGCTGTCAGTTGCGTTAAGGAATGAAAAACATACTCACACTATTTCTGGGAATACTGACCTTCCTTCCACTGTAGGGAACCTGAAAGTGTAAACTGAGAGCAGCAGCAAAAATTGAACACACAAAAGCTAATAAAGCACGTTACATGTTGCAGTTGGAAGATAAATGTATGGGCCCCTTTCTCTGAGTGAATAGTATTTGCTTCTCAATTGACACTGTTGGCCATGCATATTTAACCACGTCTGGCGCAACAGCTTTGGTGCCCAAACTTCCAGCCCCTCCACCAAAGCCAAATCACGCCAGCAGTGCTCAAAACTTAGCCACAGGGTCTACAATGCTTGCCCTTTCATCTGACCTTACATATGAATTGCATTTCAATAGACAGTCAACTCTGGACATCTCCAAACTACTGACATCTCAAAGTAAATTTTCTGGGCCCAGACAAATTTCTTTGGGATATCGGTAGTTTGAGATATCCAGAGTTGAACTGTAAATATAAACATTCTGTCCCTCCTATCTACTATGCCAGCAATTATTACTCAGACTTGGCCGTCGCGTCTCTACACTGTTTACCGTTTCATCTGACCTTACACCCCTACTGTATTTCAATAGACAGTCAGCTCTGGATATCTCCAAACTACTGATATCTCAAAGTTGATTTTCTGGGCCCAGAAAACTTCATCTGAGATATAGGTAGTTTGAGGTATCTAGAGTTGAACTGTAAATATAAACAGGAAATATGTCCAGACCATAACCTCAAACATCTATGCATAAATACTGGTTTGGCAGCACTGACCGACGACACAATTAAAGACTGAATGACATTGGACGGACACACGGCGCCAAGTGTGTGCAACTATGGTTATGTACCGTTGAGCCACTTGGGTAACATCGATAAGAGAATTGAACTGAACTGAACTGAAGACCATAACCTTTGATATAAGAGGGACTTTGAGATATCAGTGCTCCAGACGTCGCGAGATGACTGTATACCGTTTGCCGCTGTCAGTTGCGTTAAGGAATGAAAAACATACTCACACTATTTCTGGGAATACTGACCTTCCTTCCACTGTAGGGAACCTGAAAGTGTAAACTGAGAGCAGCAGCAAAAATTGAACACACAAAAGCTAATAAAGCACGTTACATGTTGCAGTTGGAAGATAAATGTATGGGCCCCTTTCTCTGAGTGAATAGTATTTGCTTCTCAATTGACACTGTTGGCCATGCATATTTAACCACGTCTGGCGCAACAGCTTTGGTGCCCAAACTTCCAGCCCCTCCACCAAAGCCAAATCACGCCAGCAGTGCTCAAAACTTAGCCACAGGGTCTACAATGCTTGCCCTTTCATCTGACCTTACATATGAATTGCATTTCAATAGACAGTCAACTCTGGACATCTCCAAACTACTGACATCTCAAAGTAAATTTTCTGGGCCCAGACAAATTTCTTTGGGATATCGGTAGTTTGAGATATCCAGAGTTGAACTGTAAATATAAACATTCTGTCCCTCCTATCTACTATGCCAGCAATTATTACTCAGACTTGGCCGTCGCGTCTCTACACTGTTTACCGTTTCATCTGACCTTACACCCCTACTGTATTTCAATAGACAGTCAGCTCTGGATATCTCCAAACTACTGATATCTCAAAGTTGATTTTCTGGGCCCAGAAAACTTCATCTGAGATATAGGTAGTTTGAGGTATCTAGAGTTGAACTGTAAATATAAACAGGAAATATGTCCAGACCATAACCTCAAACATCTATGCATAAATACTGGTTTGGCAGCACTGACCGACGACACAATTACAGACTGAATGACATTGGACGGACACACGGCGCCAAGTGTGTGCAACTATGGTTATGTACCGTTGAGCCACTTGGGTAACATCGATAAGAGAATTGAACTGAACTGAACTGAAGACCATAACCTTTGATATAAGAGGGACTTTGAGATATCAGTGCTCCAGACGTCGCGAGATGACTGTATACCGTTTGCCGCTGTCAGTTGCGTTAAGGAATGAAAAACATACTCACACTATTTCTGGGAATACTGACCTTCCTTCCACTGTAGGGAACCTGAAAGTGTAAACTGAGAGCAGCAGCAAAAATTGAACACACAAAAGCTAATAAAGCACGTTACATGTTGCAGTTGGAAGATAAATGTATGGGCCCCTTTCTCTGAGTGAATAGTATTTGCTTCTCAATTGACACTGTTGGCCATGCATATTTAACCACGTCTGGCGCAACAGCTTTGGTGCCCAAACTTCCAGCCCCTCCACCAAAGCCAAATCACGCCAGCAGTGCTCAAAACTTAGCCACAGGGTCTACAATGCTTGCCCTTTCATCTGACCTTACATATGAATTGCATTTCAATAGACAGTCAACTCTGGACATCTCCAAACTACTGACATCTCAAAGTAAATTTTCTGGGCCCAGACAAATTTCTTTGGGATATCGGTAGTTTGAGATATCCAGAGTTGAACTGTAAATATAAACATTCTGTCCCTCCTATCTACTATGCCAGCAATTATTACTCAGACTTGGCCGTCGCGTCTCTACACTGTTTACCGTTTCATCTGACCTTACACCCCTACTGTATTTCAATAGACAGTCAGCTCTGGATATCTCCAAACTACTGATATCTCAAAGTTGATTTTCTGGGCCCAGAAAACTTCATCTGAGATATAGGTAGTTTGAGGTATCTAGAGTTGAACTGTAAATATAAACAGGAAATATGTCCAGACCATAACCTCAAACATCTATGCATAAATACTGGTTTGGCAGCACTGACCGACGACACAATTACAGACTGAATGACATTGGACGGACACACGGCGCCAAGTGTGTGCAACTATGGTTATGTACCGTTGAGCCACTTGGGTAACATCGATAAGAGAATTGAACTGAACTGAACTGAAGACCATAACCTTTGATATAAGAGGGACTTTGAGATATCAGTGCTCCAGACGTCGCGAGATGACTGTATACCGTTTGCCGCTGTCAGTTGCGTTAAGGAATGAAAAACATACTCACACTATTTCTGGGAATACTGACCTTCCTTCCACTGTAGGGAACCTGAAAGTGTAAACTGAGAGCAGCAGCAAAAATTGAACACACAAAAGCTAATAAAGCACGTTACATGTTGCAGTTGGAAGATAAATGTATGGGCCCCTTTCTCTGAGTGAATAGTATTTGCTTCTCAATTGACATTGTTGGCCATGCATATTTAACCACGTCTGGCGCAACAGCTTTGGTGCCCAAACTTCCAGCCCCTCCACCAAAGCCAAATCACGCCAGCAGTGCTCAAAACTTAGCCACAGGGTCTACAATGCTTGCCCTTTCATCTGACCTTACATATGAATTGCATTTCAATAGACAGTCAACTCTGGACATCTCCAAACTACTGACATCTCAAAGTAAATTTTCTGGGCCCAGACAAATTTCTTTGGGATATCGGTAGTTTGAGATATCCAGAGTTGAACTGTAAATATAAACATTCTGTCCCTCCTATCTACTATGCCAGCAATTATTACTCAGACTTGGCCGTCGCGTCTCTACACTGTTTACCGTTTCATCTGACCTTACACCCCTACTGTATTTCAATAGACAGTCAGCTCTGGATATCTCCAAACTACTGATATCTCAAAGTTGATTTTCTGGGCCCAGAAAACTTCATCTGAGATATAGGTAGTTTGAGGTATCTAGAGTTGAACTGTAAATATAAACAGGAAATATGTCCAGACCATAACCTCAAACATCTATGCATAAATACTGGTTTGGCAGCACTGACCGACGACACAATTACAGACTGAATGACATTGGACGGACACACGGCGCCAAGTGTGTGCAACTATGGTTATGTACCGTTGAGCCACTTGGGTAACATCGATAAGAGAATTGAACTGAACTGAACTGAAGACCATAACCTTTGATATAAGAGGGACTTTGAGATATCAGTGCTCCAGACGTCGCGAGATGACTGTATACCGTTTGCCGCTGTCAGTTGCGTTAAGGAATGAAAAACATACTCACACTATTTCTGGGAATACTGACCTTCCTTCCACTGTAGGGAACCTGAAAGTGTAAACTGAGAGCAGCAGCAAAAATTGAACACACAAAAGCTAATAAAGCACGTTACATGTTGCAGTTGGAAGATAAATGTATGGGCCCCTTTCTCTGAGTGAATAGTATTTGCTTCTCAATTGACACTGTTGGCCATGCATATTTAACCACGTCTGGCGCAACAGCTTTGGTGCCCAAACTTCCAGCCCCTCCACCAAAGCCAAATCACGCCAGCAGTGCTCAAAACTTAGCCACAGGGTCTACAATGCTTGCCCTTTCATCTGACCTTACATATGAATTGCATTTCAATAGACAGTCAACTCTGGACATCTCCAAACTACTGACATCTCAAAGTAAATTTTCTGGGCCCAGACAAATTTCTTTGGGATATCGGTAGTTTGAGATATCCAGAGTTGAACTGTAAATATAAACATTCTGTCCCTCCTATCTACTATGCCAGCAATTATTACTCAGACTTGGCCGTCGCGTCTCTACACTGTTTACCGTTTCATCTGACCTTACACCCCTACTGTATTTCAATAGACAGTCAGCTCTGGATATCTCCAAACTACTGATATCTCAAAGTTGATTTTCTGGGCCCAGAAAACTTCATCTGAGATATAGGTAGTTTGAGGTATCTAGAGTTGAACTGTAAATATAAACAGGAAATATGTCCAGACCATAACCTCAAACATCTATGCATAAATACTGGTTTGGCAGCACTGACCGACGACACAATTAAAGACTGAATGACATTGGACGGACACACGGCGCCAAGTGTGTGCAACTATGGTTATGTACCGTTGAGCCACTTGGGTAACATCGATAAGAGAATTGAACTGAACTGAACTGAAGACCATAACCTTTGATATAAGAGGGACTTTGAGATATCAGTGCTCCAGACGTCGCGAGATGACTGTATACCGTTTGCCGCTGTCAGTTGCGTTAAGGAATGAAAAACATACTCACACTATTTCTGGGAATACTGACCTTCCTTCCACTGTAGGGAACCTGAAAGTGTAAACTGAGAGCAGCAGCAAAAATTGAACACACAAAAGCTAATAAAGCACGTTACATGTTGCAGTTGGAAGATAAATGTATGGGCCCCTTTCTCTGAGTGAATAGTATTTGCTTCTCAATTGACACTGTTGGCCATGCATATTTAACCACGTCTGGCGCAACAGCTTTGGTGCCCAAACTTCCAGCCCCTCCACCAAAGCCAAATCACGCCAGCAGTGCTCAAAACTTAGCCACAGGGTCTACAATGCTTGCCCTTTCATCTGACCTTACATATGAATTGCATTTCAATAGACAGTCAACTCTGGACATCTCCAAACTACTGACATCTCAAAGTAAATTTTCTGGGCCCAGACAAATTTCTTTGGGATATCGGTAGTTTGAGATATCCAGAGTTGAACTGTAAATATAAACATTCTGTCCCTCCTATCTACTATGCCAGCAATTATTACTCAGACTTGGCCGTCGCGTCTCTACACTGTTTACCGTTTCATCTGACCTTACACCCCTACTGTATTTCAATAGACAGTCAGCTCTGGATATCTCCAAACTACTGATATCTCAAAGTTGATTTTCTGGGCCCAGAAAACTTCATCTGAGATATAGGTAGTTTGAGGTATCTAGAGTTGAACTGTAAATATAAACAGGAAATATGTCCAGACCATAACCTCAAACATCTATGCATAAATACTGGTTTGGCAGCACTGACCGACGACACAATTACAGACTGAATGACATTGGACGGACACACGGCGCCAAGTGTGTGCAACTATGGTTATGTACCGTTGAGCCACTTGGGTAACATCGATAAGAGAATTGAACTGAACTGAACTGAAGACCATAACCTTTGATATAAGAGGGACTTTGAGATATCAGTGCTCCAGACGTCGCGAGATGACTGTATACCGTTTGCCGCTGTCAGTTGCGTTAAGGAATGAAAAACATACTCACACTATTTCTGGGAATACTGACCTTCCTTCCACTGTAGGGAACCTGAAAGTGTAAACTGAGAGCAGCAGCAAAAATTGAACACACAAAAGCTAATAAAGCACGTTACATGTTGCAGTTGGAAGATAAATGTATGGGCCCCTTTCTCTGAGTGAATAGTATTTGCTTCTCAATTGACACTGTTGGCCATGCATATTTAACCACGTCTGGCGCAACAGCTTTGGTGCCCAAACTTCCAGCCCCTCCACCAAAGCCAAATCACGCCAGCAGTGCTCAAAACTTAGCCACAGGGTCTACAATGCTTGCCCTTTCATCTGACCTTACATATGAATTGCATTTCAATAGACAGTCAACTCTGGACATCTCCAAACTACTGACATCTCAAAGTAAATTTTCTGGGCCCAGACAAATTTCTTTGGGATATCGGTAGTTTGAGATATCCAGAGTTGAACTGTAAATATAAACATTCTGTCCCTCCTATCTACTATGCCAGCAATTATTACTCAGACTTGGCCGTCGCGTCTCTACACTGTTTACCGTTTCATCTGACCTTACACCCCTACTGTATTTCAATAGACAGTCAGCTCTGGATATCTCCAAACTACTGATATCTCAAAGTTGATTTTCTGGGCCCAGAAAACTTCATCTGAGATATAGGTAGTTTGAGGTATCTAGAGTTGAACTGTAAATATAAACAGGAAATATGTCCAGACCATAACCTCAAACATCTATGCATAAATACTGGTTTGGCAGCACTGACCGACGACACAATTACAGACTGAATGACATTGGACGGACACACGGCGCCAAGTGTGTGCAACTATGGTTATGTACCGTTGAGCCACTTGGGTAACATCGATAAGAGAATTGAACTGAACTGAACTGAAGACCATAACCTTTGATATAAGAGGGACTTTGAGATATCAGTGCTCCAGACGTCGCGAGATGACTGTATACCGTTTGCCGCTGTCAGTTGCGTTAAGGAATGAAAAACATACTCACACTATTTCTGGGAATACTGACCTTCCTTCCACTGTAGGGAACCTGAAAGTGTAAACTGAGAGCAGCAGCAAAAATTGAACACACAAAAGCTAATAAAGCACGTTACATGTTGCAGTTGGAAGATAAATGTATGGGCCCCTTTCTCTGAGTGAATAGTATTTGCTTCTCAATTGACACTGTTGGCCATGCATATTTAACCACGTCTGGCGCAACAGCTTTGGTGCCCAAACTTCCAGCCCCTCCACCAAAGCCAAATCACGCCAGCAGTGCTCAAAACTTAGCCACAGGGTCTACAATGCTTGCCCTTTCATCTGACCTTACATATGAATTGCATTTCAATAGACAGTCAACTCTGGACATCTCCAAACTACTGACATCTCAAAGTAAATTTTCTGGGCCCAGACAAATTTCTTTGGGATATCGGTAGTTTGAGATATCCAGAGTTGAACTGTAAATATAAACATTCTGTCCCTCCTATCTACTATGCCAGCAATTATTACTCAGACTTGGCCGTCGCGTCTCTACACTGTTTACCGTTTCATCTGACCTTACACCCCTACTGTATTTCAATAGACAGTCAGCTCTGGATATCTCCAAACTACTGATATCTCAAAGTTGATTTTCTGGGCCCAGAAAACTTCATCTGAGATATAGGTAGTTTGAGGTATCTAGAGTTGAACTGTAAATATAAACAGGAAATATGTCCAGACCATAACCTCAAACATCTATGCATAAATACTGGTTTGGCAGCACTGACCGACGACACAATTACAGACTGAATGACATTGGACGGACACACGGCGCCAAGTGTGTGCAACTATGGTTATGTACCGTTGAGCCACTTGGGTAACATCGATAAGAGAATTGAACTGAACTGAACTGAAGACCATAACCTTTGATATAAGAGGGACTTTGAGATATCAGTGCTCCAGACGTCGCGAGATGACTGTATACCGTTTGCCGCTGTCAGTTGCGTTAAGGAATGAAAAACATACTCACACTATTTCTGGGAATACTGACCTTCCTTCCACTGTAGGGAACCTGAAAGTGTAAACTGAGAGCAGCAGCAAAAATTGAACACACAAAAGCTAATAAAGCACGTTACATGTTGCAGTTGGAAGATAAATGTATGGGCCCCTTTCTCTGAGTGAATAGTATTTGCTTCTCAATTGACATTGTTGGCCATGCATATTTAACCACGTCTGGCGCAACAGCTTTGGTGCCCAAACTTCCAGCCCCTCCACCAAAGCCAAATCACGCCAGCAGTGCTCAAAACTTAGCCACAGGGTCTACAATGCTTGCCCTTTCATCTGACCTTACATATGAATTGCATTTCAATAGACAGTCAACTCTGGACATCTCCAAACTACTGACATCTCAAAGTAAATTTTCTGGGCCCAGACAAATTTCTTTGGGATATCGGTAGTTTGAGATATCCAGAGTTGAACTGTAAATATAAACATTCTGTCCCTCCTATCTACTATGCCAGCAATTATTACTCAGACTTGGCCGTCGCGTCTCTACACTGTTTACCGTTTCATCTGACCTTACACCCCTACTGTATTTCAATAGACAGTCAGCTCTGGATATCTCCAAACTACTGATATCTCAAAGTTGATTTTCTGGGCCCAGAAAACTTCATCTGAGATATAGGTAGTTTGAGGTATCTAGAGTTGAACTGTAAATATAAACAGGAAATATGTCCAGACCATAACCTCAAACATCTATGCATAAATACTGGTTTGGCAGCACTGACCGACGACACAATTACAGACTGAATGACATTGGACGGACACACGGCGCCAAGTGTGTGCAACTATGGTTATGTACCGTTGAGCCACTTGGGTAACATCGATAAGAGAATTGAACTGAACTGAACTGAAGACCATAACCTTTGATATAAGAGGGACTTTGAGATATCAGTGCTCCAGACGTCGCGAGATGACTGTATACCGTTTGCCGCTGTCAGTTGCGTTAAGGAATGAAAAACATACTCACACTATTTCTGGGAATACTGACCTTCCTTCCACTGTAGGGAACCTGAAAGTGTAAACTGAGAGCAGCAGCAAAAATTGAACACACAAAAGCTAATAAAGCACGTTACATGTTGCAGTTGGAAGATAAATGTATGGGCCCCTTTCTCTGAGTGAATAGTATTTGCTTCTCAATTGACACTGTTGGCCATGCATATTTAACCACGTCTGGCGCAACAGCTTTGGTGCCCAAACTTCCAGCCCCTCCACCAAAGCCAAATCACGCCAGCAGTGCTCAAAACTTAGCCACAGGGTCTACAATGCTTGCCCTTTCATCTGACCTTACATATGAATTGCATTTCAATAGACAGTCAACTCTGGACATCTCCAAACTACTGACATCTCAAAGTAAATTTTCTGGGCCCAGACAAATTTCTTTGGGATATCGGTAGTTTGAGATATCCAGAGTTGAACTGTAAATATAAACATTCTGTCCCTCCTATCTACTATGCCAGCAATTATTACTCAGACTTGGCCGTCGCGTCTCTACACTGTTTACCGTTTCATCTGACCTTACACCCCTACTGTATTTCAATAGACAGTCAGCTCTGGATATCTCCAAACTACTGATATCTCAAAGTTGATTTTCTGGGCCCAGAAAACTTCATCTGAGATATAGGTAGTTTGAGGTATCTAGAGTTGAACTGTAAATATAAACAGGAAATATGTCCAGACCATAACCTCAAACATCTATGCATAAATACTGGTTTGGCAGCACTGACCGACGACACAATTAAAGACTGAATGACATTGGACGGACACACGGCGCCAAGTGTGTGCAACTATGGTTATGTACCGTTGAGCCACTTGGGTAACATCGATAAGAGAATTGAACTGAACTGAACTGAAGACCATAACCTTTGATATAAGAGGGACTTTGAGATATCAGTGCTCCAGACGTCGCGAGATGACTGTATACCGTTTGCCGCTGTCAGTTGCGTTAAGGAATGAAAAACATACTCACACTATTTCTGGGAATACTGACCTTCCTTCCACTGTAGGGAACCTGAAAGTGTAAACTGAGAGCAGCAGCAAAAATTGAACACACAAAAGCTAATAAAGCACGTTACATGTTGCAGTTGGAAGATAAATGTATGGGCCCCTTTCTCTGAGTGAATAGTATTTGCTTCTCAATTGACACTGTTGGCCATGCATATTTAACCACGTCTGGCGCAACAGCTTTGGTGCCCAAACTTCCAGCCCCTCCACCAAAGCCAAATCACGCCAGCAGTGCTCAAAACTTAGCCACAGGGTCTACAATGCTTGCCCTTTCATCTGACCTTACATATGAATTGCATTTCAATAGACAGTCAACTCTGGACATCTCCAAACTACTGACATCTCAAAGTAAATTTTCTGGGCCCAGACAAATTTCTTTGGGATATCGGTAGTTTGAGATATCCAGAGTTGAACTGTAAATATAAACATTCTGTCCCTCCTATCTACTATGCCAGCAATTATTACTCAGACTTGGCCGTCGCGTCTCTACACTGTTTACCGTTTCATCTGACCTTACACCCCTACTGTATTTCAATAGACAGTCAGCTCTGGATATCTCCAAACTACTGATATCTCAAAGTTGATTTTCTGGGCCCAGAAAACTTCATCTGAGATATAGGTAGTTTGAGGTATCTAGAGTTGAACTGTAAATATAAACAGGAAATATGTCCAGACCATAACCTCAAACATCTATGCATAAATACTGGTTTGGCAGCACTGACCGACGACACAATTACAGACTGAATGACATTGGACGGACACACGGCGCCAAGTGTGTGCAACTATGGTTATGTACCGTTGAGCCACTTGGGTAACATCGATAAGAGAATTGAACTGAACTGAACTGAAGACCATAACCTTTGATATAAGAGGGACTTTGAGATATCAGTGCTCCAGACGTCGCGAGATGACTGTATACCGTTTGCCGCTGTCAGTTGCGTTAAGGAATGAAAAACATACTCACACTATTTCTGGGAATACTGACCTTCCTTCCACTGTAGGGAACCTGAAAGTGTAAACTGAGAGCAGCAGCAAAAATTGAACACACAAAAGCTAATAAAGCACGTTACATGTTGCAGTTGGAAGATAAATGTATGGGCCCCTTTCTCTGAGTGAATAGTATTTGCTTCTCAATTGACACTGTTGGCCATGCATATTTAACCACGTCTGGCGCAACAGCTTTGGTGCCCAAACTTCCAGCCCCTCCACCAAAGCCAAATCACGCCAGCAGTGCTCAAAACTTAGCCACAGGGTCTACAATGCTTGCCCTTTCATCTGACCTTACATATGAATTGCATTTCAATAGACAGTCAACTCTGGACATCTCCAAACTACTGACATCTCAAAGTAAATTTTCTGGGCCCAGACAAATTTCTTTGGGATATCGGTAGTTTGAGATATCCAGAGTTGAACTGTAAATATAAACATTCTGTCCCTCCTATCTACTATGCCAGCAATTATTACTCAGACTTGGCCGTCGCGTCTCTACACTGTTTACCGTTTCATCTGACCTTACACCCCTACTGTATTTCAATAGACAGTCAGCTCTGGATATCTCCAAACTACTGATATCTCAAAGTTGATTTTCTGGGCCCAGAAAACTTCATCTGAGATATAGGTAGTTTGAGGTATCTAGAGTTGAACTGTAAATATAAACAGGAAATATGTCCAGACCATAACCTCAAACATCTATGCATAAATACTGGTTTGGCAGCACTGACCGACGACACAATTACAGACTGAATGACATTGGACGGACACACGGCGCCAAGTGTGTGCAACTATGGTTATGTACCGTTGAGCCACTTGGGTAACATCGATAAGAGAATTGAACTGAACTGAACTGAAGACCATAACCTTTGATATAAGAGGGACTTTGAGATATCAGTGCTCCAGACGTCGCGAGATGACTGTATACCGTTTGCCGCTGTCAGTTGCGTTAAGGAATGAAAAACATACTCACACTATTTCTGGGAATACTGACCTTCCTTCCACTGTAGGGAACCTGAAAGTGTAAACTGAGAGCAGCAGCAAAAATTGAACACACAAAAGCTAATAAAGCACGTTACATGTTGCAGTTGGAAGATAAATGTATGGGCCCCTTTCTCTGAGTGAATAGTATTTGCTTCTCAATTGACACTGTTGGCCATGCATATTTAACCACGTCTGGCGCAACAGCTTTGGTGCCCAAACTTCCAGCCCCTCCACCAAAGCCAAATCACGCCAGCAGTGCTCAAAACTTAGCCACAGGGTCTACAATGCTTGCCCTTTCATCTGACCTTACATATGAATTGCATTTCAATAGACAGTCAACTCTGGACATCTCCAAACTACTGACATCTCAAAGTAAATTTTCTGGGCCCAGACAAATTTCTTTGGGATATCGGTAGTTTGAGATATCCAGAGTTGAACTGTAAATATAAACATTCTGTCCCTCCTATCTACTATGCCAGCAATTATTACTCAGACTTGGCCGTCGCGTCTCTACACTGTTTACCGTTTCATCTGACCTTACACCCCTACTGTATTTCAATAGACAGTCAGCTCTGGATATCTCCAAACTACTGATATCTCAAAGTTGATTTTCTGGGCCCAGAAAACTTCATCTGAGATATAGGTAGTTTGAGGTATCTAGAGTTGAACTGTAAATATAAACAGGAAATATGTCCAGACCATAACCTCAAACATCTATGCATAAATACTGGTTTGGCAGCACTGACCGACGACACAATTACAGACTGAATGACATTGGACGGACACACGGCGCCAAGTGTGTGCAACTATGGTTATGTACCGTTGAGCCACTTGGGTAACATCGATAAGAGAATTGAACTGAACTGAACTGAAGACCATAACCTTTGATATAAGAGGGACTTTGAGATATCAGTGCTCCAGACGTCGCGAGATGACTGTATACCGTTTGCCGCTGTCAGTTGTGTTAAGGAATGAAAAACATACTCACACTATTTCTGGGAATACTGACCTTCCTTCCACTGTAGGGAACCTGAAAGTGTAAACTGAGAGCAGCAGCAAAAATTGAACACACAAAAGCTAATAAAGCACGTTACATGTTGCAGTTGGAAGATAAATGTATGGGCCCCTTTCTCTGAGTGAATAGTATTTGCTTCTCAATTGACACTGTTGGCCATGCATATTTAACCACGTCTGGCGCAACAGCTTTGGTGCCCAAACTTCCAGCCCCTCCACCAAAGCCAAATCACGCCAGCAGTGCTCAAAACTTAGCCACAGGGTCTACAATGCTTGCCCTTTCATCTGACCTTACATATGAATTGCATTTCAATAGACAGTCAACTCTGGACATCTCCAAACTACTGACATCTCAAAGTAAATTTTCTGGGCCCAGACAAATTTCTTTGGGATATCGGTAGTTTGAGATATCCAGAGTTGAACTGTAAATATAAACATTCTGTCCCTCCTATCTACTATGCCAGCAATTATTACTCAGTCTTGGCCGTCGCGTCTCTACACTGTTTACCGTTTCATCTGACCTTACACCCCTACTGTATTTCAATAGACAGTCAGCTCTGGATATCTCCAAACTACGGATATCTCAAAGTTGATTTTCTGGGCCCAGAAAACTTCATCTGAGATATAGGTAGTTTGAGGTATCTAGAGTTGAACTGTAAATATAAACAGGAAATATGTCCAGACCATAACCTCAAACATCTATGCATAAATACTGGTTTGGCAGCACTGACCGACGACACAATTACAGACTGAATGACATTGGACGGACACACGGCGCCAAGTGTGTGCAACTATGGTTATGTACCGTTGAGCCACTTGGGTAACATCGATAAGAGAATTGAACTGAACTGAACTGAAGACCATAACCTTTGATATAAGAGGGACTTTGAGATATCAGTGCTCCAGACGTCGCGAGATGACTGTATACCGTTTGCCGCTGTCAGTTGCGTTAAGGAATGAAAAACATACTCACACTATTTCTGGGAATACTGACCTTCCTTCCACTGTAGGGAACCTGAAAGTGTAAACTGAGAGCAGCAGCAAAAATTGAACACACAAAAGCTAATAAAGCACGTTACATGTTGCAGTTGGAAGATAAATGTATGGGCCCCTTTCTCTGAGTGAATAGTATTTGCTTCTCAATTGACACTGTTGGCCATGCATATTTAACCACGTCTGGCGCAACAGCTTTGGTGCCCAAACTTCCAGCCCCTCCACCAAAGCCAAATCACGCCAGCAGTGCTCAAAACTTAGCCACAGGGTCTACAATGCTTGCCCTTTCATCTGACCTTACATATGAATTGCATTTCAATAGACAGTCAACTCTGGACATCTCCAAACTACTGACATCTCAAAGTAAATTTTCTGGGCCCAGACAAATTTCTTTGGGATATCGGTAGTTTGAGATATCCAGAGTTGAACTGTAAATATAAACATTCTGTCCCTCCTATCTACTATGCCAGCAATTATTACTCAGACTTGGCCGTCGCGTCTCTACACTGTTTACCGTTTCATCTGACCTTACACCCCTACTGTATTTCAATAGACAGTCAGCTCTGGATATCTCCAAACTACTGATATCTCAAAGTTGATTTTCTGGGCCCAGAAAACTTCATCTGAGATATAGGTAGTTTGAGGTATCTAGAGTTGAACTGTAAATATAAACAGGAAATATGTCCAGACCATAACCTCAAACATCTATGCATAAATACTGGTTTGGCAGCACTGACCGACGACACAATTAAAGACTGAATGACATTGGACGGACACACGGCGCCAAGTGTGTGCAACTATGGTTATGTACTGTTGAGCCACTTGGGTAACATCGATAAGAGAATTGAACTGAACTGAACTGAAGACCATAACCTTTGATATAAGAGGGACTTTGAGATATCAGTGCTCCAGACGTCGCGAGATGACTGTATACCGTTTGCCGCTGTCAGTTGCGTTAAGGAATGAAAAACATACTCACACTATTTCTGGGAATACTGACCTTCCTTCCACTGTAGGGAACCTGAAAGTGTAAACTGAGAGCAGCAGCAAAAATTGAACACACAAAAGCTAATAAAGCACGTTACATGTTGCAGTTGGAAGATAAATGTATGGGCCCCTTTCTCTGAGTGAATAGTATTTGCTTCTCAATTGACACTGTTGGCCATGCATATTTAACCACGTCTGGCGCAACAGCTTTGGTGCCCAAACTTCCAGCCCCTCCACCAAAGCCAAATCACGCCAGCAGTGCTCAAAACTTAGCCACAGGGTCTACAATGCTTGCCCTTTCATCTGACCTTACATATGAATTGCATTTCAATAGACAGTCAACTCTGGACATCTCCAAACTACTGACATCTCAAAGTAAATTTTCTGGGCCCAGACAAATTTCTTTGGGATATCGGTAGTTTGAGATATCCAGAGTTGAACTGTAAATATAAACATTCTGTCCCTCCTATCTACTATGCCAGCAATTATTACTCAGACTTGGCCGTCGCGTCTCTACACTGTTTACCGTTTCATCTGACCTTACACCCCTACTGTATTTCAATAGACAGTCAGCTCTGGATATCTCCAAACTACTGATATCTCAAAGTTGATTTTCTGGGCCCAGAAAACTTCATCTGAGATATAGGTAGTTTGAGGTATCTAGAGTTGAACTGTAAATATAAACAGGAAATATGTCCAGACCATAACCTCAAACATCTATGCATAAATACTGGTTTGGCAGCACTGACCGACGACACAATTACAGACTGAATGACATTGGACGGACACACGGCGCCAAGTGTGTGCAACTATGGTTATGTACCGTTGAGCCACTTGGGTAACATCGATAAGAGAATTGAACTGAACTGAACTGAAGACCATAACCTTTGATATAAGAGGGACTTTGAGATATCAGTGCTCCAGACGTCGCGAGATGACTGTATACCGTTTGCCGCTGTCAGTTGCGTTAAGGAATGAAAAACATACTCACACTATTTCTGGGAATACTGACCTTCCTTCCACTGTAGGGAACCTGAAAGTGTAAACTGAGAGCAGCAGCAAAAATTGAACACACAACAGCTAATAAAGCACGTTACATGTTGCAGTTGGAAGATAAATGTATGGGCCCCTTTCTCTGAGTGAATAGTATTTGCTTCTCAATTGACACTGTTGGCCATGCATATTTAACCACGTCTGGCGCAACAGCTTTGGTGCCCAAACTTCCAGCCCCTCCACCAAAGCCAAATCACGCCAGCAGTGCTCAAAACTTAGCCACAGGGTCTACAATGCTTGCCCTTTCATCTGACCTTACATATGAATTGCATTTCAATAGACAGTCAACTCTGGACATCTCCAAACTACTGACATCTCAAAGTAAATTTTCTGGGCCCAGACAAATTTCTTTGGGATATCGGTAGTTTGAGATATCCAGAGTTGAACTGTAAATATAAACATTCTGTCCCTCCTATCTACTATGCCAGCAATTATTACTCAGACTTGGCCGTCGCGTCTCTACACTGTTTACCGTTTCATCTGACCTTACACCCCTACTGTATTTCAATAGACAGTCAGCTCTGGATATCTCCAAACTACTGATATCTCAAAGTTGATTTTCTGGGCCCAGAAAACTTCATCTGAGATATAGGTAGTTTGAGGTATCTAGAGTTGAACTGTAAATATAAACAGGAAATATGTCCAGACCATAACCTCAAACATCTATGCATAAATACTGGTTTGGCAGCACTGACCGACGACACAATTAAAGACTGAATGACATTGGACGGACACACGGCGCCAAGTGTGTGCAACTATGGTTATGTACCGTTGAGCCACTTGGGTAACATCGATAAGAGAATTGAACTGAACTGAACTGAAGACCATAACCTTTGATATAAGAGGGACTTTGAGATATCAGTGCTCCAGACGTCGCGAGATGACTGTATACCGTTTGCCGCTGTCAGTTGCGTTAAGGAATGAAAAACATACTCACACTATTTCTGGGAATACTGACCTTCCTTCCACTGTAGGGAACCTGAAAGTGTAAACTGAGAGCAGCAGCAAAAATTGAACACACAAAAGCTAATAAAGCACGTTACATGTTGCAGTTGGAAGATAAATGTATGGGCCCCTTTCTCTGAGTGAATAGTATTTGCTTCTCAATTGACACTGTTGGCCATGCATATTTAACCACGTCTGGCGCAACAGCTTTGGTGCCCAAACTTCCAGCCCCTCCACCAAAGCCAAATCACGCCAGCAGTGCTCAAAACTTAGCTACAGGGTCTACAATGCTTGCCCTTTCATCTGACCTTACATATGAATTGCATTTCAATAGACAGTCAACTCTGGACATCTCCAAACTACTGACATCTCAAAGTAAATTTTCTGGGCCCAGACAAATTTCTTTGGGATATCGGTAGTTTGAGATATCCAGAGTTGAACTGTAAATATAAACATTCTGTCCCTCCTATCTACTATGCCAGCAATTATTACTCAGACTTGGCCGTCGCGTCTCTACACTGTTTACCGTTTCATCTGACCTTACACCCCTACTGTATTTCAATAGACAGTCAGCTCTGGATATCTCCAAACTACTGATATCTCAAAGTTGATTTTCTGGGCCCAGAAAACTTCATCTGAGATATAGGTAGTTTGAGGTATCTAGAGTTGAACTGTAAATATAAACAGGAAATATGTCCAGACCATAACCTCAAACATCTATGCATAAATACTGGTTTGGCAGCACTGACCGACGACACAATTACAGACTGAATGACATTGGACGGACACACGGCGCCAAGTGTGTGCAACTATGGTTATGTACCGTTGAGCCACTTGGGTAACATCGATAAGAGAATTGAACTGAACTGAACTGAAGACCATAACCTTTGATATAAGAGGGACTTTGAGATATCAGTGCTCCAGACGTCGCGAGATGACTGTATACCATTTGCCGCTGTCAGTTGCGTTAAGGAATGAAAAACATACTCACACTATTTCTGGGAATACTGACCTTCCTTCCACTGTAGGGAACCTGAAAGTGTAAACTGAGAGCAGCAGCAAAAATTGAACACACAAAAGCTAATAAAGCACGTTACATGTTGCAGTTGGAAGATAAATGTATGGGCCCCTTTCTCTGAGTGAATAGTATTTGCTTCTCAATTGACACTGTTGGCCATGCATATTTAACCACGTCTGGCGCAACAGCTTTGGTGCCCAAACTTCCAGCCCCTCCACCAAAGCCAAATCACGCCAGCAGTGCTCAAAACTTAGCCACAGGGTCTACAATGCTTGCCCTTTCATCTGACCTTACATATGAATTGCATTTCAATAGACAGTCAACTCTGGACATCTCCAAACTACTGACATCTCAAAGTAAATTTTCTGGGCCCAGACAAATTTCTTTGGGATATCGGTAGTTTGAGATATCCAGAGTTGAACTGTAAATATAAACATTCTGTCCCTCCTATCTACTATGCCAGCAATTATTACTCAGACTTGGCCGTCGCGTCTCTACACTGTTTACCGTTTCATCTGACCTTACACCCCTACTGTATTTCAATAGACAGTCAGCTCTGGATATCTCCAAACTACTGATATCTCAAAGTTGATTTTCTGGGCCCAGAAAACTTCATCTGAGATATAGGTAGTTTGAGGTATCTAGAGTTGAACTGTAAATATAAACAGGAAATATGTCCAGACCATAACCTCAAACATCTATGCATAAATACTGGTTTGGCAGCACTGACCGACGACACAATTACAGACTGAATGACATTGGACGGACACACGGCGCCAAGTGTGTGCAACTATGGTTATGTACCGTTGAGCCACTTGGGTAACATCGATAAGAGAATTGAACTGAACTGAACTGAAGACCATAACCTTTGATATAAGAGGGACTTTGAGATATCAGTGCTCCAGACGTCGCGAGATGACTGTATACCGTTTGCCGCTGTCAGTTGCGTTAAGGAATGAAAAACATACTCACACTATTTCTGGGAATACTGACCTTCCTTCCACTGTAGGGAACCTGAAAGTGTAAACTGAGAGCAGCAGCAAAAATTGAACACACAAAAGCTAATAAAGCACGTTACATGTTGCAGTTGGAAGATAAATGTATGGGCCCCTTTCTCTGAGTGAATAGTATTTGCTTCTCAATTGACACTGTTGGCCATGCATATTTAACCACGTCTGGCGCAACAGCTTTGGTGCCCAAACTTCCAGCCCCTCCACCAAAGCCAAATCACGCCAGCAGTGCTCAAAACTTAGCCACAGGGTCTACAATGCTTGCCCTTTCATCTGACCTTACATATGAATTGCATTTCAATAGACAGTCAACTCTGGACATCTCCAAACTACTGACATCTCAAAGTAAATTTTCTGGGCCCAGACAAATTTCTTTGGGATATCGGTAGTTTGAGATATCCAGAGTTGAACTGTAAATATAAACATTCTGTCCCTCCTATCTACTATGCCAGCAATTATTACTCAGACTTGGCCGTCGCGTCTCTACACTGTTTACCGTTTCATCTGACCTTACACCCCTACTGTATTTCAATAGACAGTCAGCTCTGGATATCTCCAAACTACTGATATCTCAAAGTTGATTTTCTGGGCCCAGAAAACTTCATCTGAGATATAGGTAGTTTGAGGTATCTAGAGTTGAACTGTAAATATAAACAGGAAATATGTCCAGACCATAACCTCAAACATCTATGCATAAATACTGGTTTGGCAGCACTGACCGACGACACAATTAAAGACTGAATGACATTGGACGGACACACGGCGCCAAGTGTGTGCAACTATGGTTATGTACCGTTGAGCCACTTGGGTAACATCGATAAGAGAATTGAACTGAACTGAACTGAAGACCATAACCTTTGATATAAGAGGGACTTTGAGATATCAGTGCTCCAGACGTCGCGAGATGACTGTATACCGTTTGCCGCTGCCAGTTGCGTTAAGGAATGAAAAACATACTCACACTATTTCTGGGAATACTGACCTTCCTTCCACTGTAGGGAACCTGAAAGTGTAAACTGAGAGCAGCAGCAAAAATTGAACACACAAAAGCTAATAAAGCACGTTACATGTTGCAGTTGGAAGATAAATGTATGGGCCCCTTTCTCTGAGTGAATAGTATTTGCTTCTCAATTGACACTGTTGGCCATGCATATTTAACCACGTCTGGCGCAACAGCTTTGGTGCCCAAACTTCCAGCCCCTCCACCAAAGCCAAATCACGCCAGCAGTGCTCAAAACTTAGCCACAGGGTCTACAATGCTTGCCCTTTCATCTGACCTTACATATGAATTGCATTTCAATAGACAGTCAACTCTGGACATCTCCAAACTACTGACATCTCAAAGTAAATTTTCTGGGCCCAGACAAATTTCTTTGGGATATCGGTAGTTTGAGATATCCAGAGTTGAACTGTAAATATAAACATTCTGTCCCTCCTATCTACTATGCCAGCAATTATTACTCAGACTTGGCCGTCGCGTCTCTACACTGTTTACCGTTTCATCTGACCTTACACCCCTACTGTATTTCAATAGACAGTCAGCTCTGGATATCTCCAAACTACTGATATCTCAAAGTTGATTTTCTGGGCCCAGAAAACTTCATCTGAGATATAGGTAGTTTGAGGTATCTAGAGTTGAACTGTAAATATAAACAGGAAATATGTCCAGACCATAACCTCAAACATCTATGCATAAATACTGGTTTGGCAGCACTGACCGACGACACAATTACAGACTGAATGACATTGGACGGACACACGGCGCCAAGTGTGTGCAACTATGGTTATGTACCGTTGAGCCACTTGGGTAACATCGATAAGAGAATTGAACTGAACTGAACTGAAGACCATAACCTTTGATATAAGAGGGACTTTGAGATATCAGTGCTCCAGACGTCGCGAGATGACTGTATACCGTTTGCCGCTGTCAGTTGCGTTAAGGAATGAAAAACATACTCACACTATTTCTGGGAATACTGACCTTCCTTCCACTGTAGGGAACCTGAAAGTGTAAACTGAGAGCAGCAGCAAAAATTGAACACACAAAAGCTAATAAAGCACGTTACATGTTGCAGTTGGAAGATAAATGTATGGGCCCCTTTCTCTGAGTGAATAGTATTTGCTTCTCAATTGACACTGTTGGCCATGCATATTTAACCACGTCTGGCGCAACAGCTTTGGTGCCCAAACTTCCAGCCCCTCCACCAAAGCCAAATCACGCCAGCAGTGCTCAAAACTTAGCCACAGGGTCTACAATGCTTGCCCTTTCATCTGACCTTACATATGAATTGCATTTCAATAGACAGTCAACTCTGGACATCTCCAAACTACTGACATCTCAAAGTAAATTTTCTGGGCCCAGACAAATTTCTTTGGGATATCGGTAGTTTGAGATATCCAGAGTTGAACTGTAAATATAAACATTCTGTCCCTCCTATCTACTATGCCAGCAATTATTACTCAGACTTGGCCGTCGCGTCTCTACACTGTTTACCGTTTCATCTGACCTTACACCCCTACTGTATTTCAATAGACAGTCAGCTCTGGATATCTCCAAACTACTGATATCTCAAAGTTGATTTTCTGGGCCCAGAAAACTTCATCTGAGATATAGGTAGTTTGAGGTATCTAGAGTTGAACTGTAAATATAAACAGGAAATATGTCCAGACCATAACCTCAAACATCTATGCATAAATACTGGTTTGGCAGCACTGACCGACGACACAATTACAGACTGAATGACATTGGACGGACACACGGCGCCAAGTGTGTGCAACTATGGTTATGTACCGTTGAGCCACTTGGGTAACATCGATAAGAGAATTGAACTGAACTGAACTGAAGACCATAACCTTTGATATAAGAGGGACTTTGAGATATCAGTGCTCCAGACGTCGCGAGATGACTGTATACCGTTTGCCGCTGTCAGTTGCGTTAAGGAATGAAAAACATACTCACACTATTTCTGGGAATACTGACCTTCCTTCCACTGTAGGGAACCTGAAAGTGTAAACTGAGAGCAGCAGCAAAAATTGAACACACAAAAGCTAATAAAGCACGTTACATGTTGCAGTTGGAAGATAAATGTATGGGCCCCTTTCTCTGAGTGAATAGTATTTGCTTCTCAATTGACACTGTTGGCCATGCATATTTAACCACGTCTGGCGCAACAGCTTTGGTGCCCAAACTTCCAGCCCCTCCACCAAAGCCAAATCACGCCAGCAGTGCTCAAAACTTAGCCACAGGGTCTACAATGCTTGCCCTTTCATCTGACCTTACATATGAATTGCATTTCAATAGACAGTCAACTCTGGACATCTCCAAACTACTGACATCTCAAAGTAAATTTTCTGGGCCCAGACAAATTTCTTTGGGATATCGGTAGTTTGAGATATCCAGAGTTGAACTGTAAATATAAACATTCTGTCCCTCCTATCTACTATGCCAGCAATTATTACTCAGACTTGGCCGTCGCGTCTCTACACTGTTTACCGTTTCATCTGACCTTACACCCCTACTGTATTTCAATAGACAGTCAGCTCTGGATATCTCCAAACTACTGATATCTCAAAGTTGATTTTCTGGGCCCAGAAAACTTCATCTGAGATATAGGTAGTTTGAGGTATCTAGAGTTGAACTGTAAATATAAACAGGAAATATGTCCAGACCATAACCTCAAACATCTATGCATAAATACTGGTTTGGCAGCACTGACCGACGACACAATTACAGACTGAATGACATTGGACGGACACACGGCGCCAAGTGTGTGCAACTATGGTTATGTACCGTTGAGCCACTTGGGTAACATCGATAAGAGAATTGAACTGAACTGAACTGAAGACCATAACCTTTGATATAAGAGGGACTTTGAGATATCAGTGCTCCAGACGTCGCGAGATGACTGTATACCGTTTGCCGCTGTCAGTTGCGTTAAGGAATGAAAAACATACTCACACTATTTCTGGGAATACTGACCTTCCTTCCACTGTAGGGAACCTGAAAGTGTAAACTGAGAGCAGCAGCAAAAATTGAACACACAAAAGCTAATAAAGCACGTTACATGTTGCAGTTGGAAGATAAATGTATGGGCCCCTTTCTCTGAGTGAATAGTATTTGCTTCTCAATTGACACTGTTGGCCATGCATATTTAACCACGTCTGGCGCAACAGCTTTGGTGCCCAAACTTCCAGCCCCTCCACCAAAGCCAAATCACGCCAGCAGTGCTCAAAACTTAGCCACAGGGTCTACAATGCTTGCCCTTTCATCTGACCTTACATATGAATTGCATTTCAATAGACAGTCAACTCTGGACATCTCCAAACTACTGACATCTCAAAGTAAATTTTCTGGGCCCAGACAAATTTCTTTGGGATATCGGTAGTTTGAGATATCCAGAGTTGAACTGTAAATATAAACATTCTGTCCCTCCTATCTACTATGCCAGCAATTATTACTCAGACTTGGCCGTCGCGTCTCTACACTGTTTACCGTTTCATCTGACCTTACACCCCTACTGTATTTCAATAGACAGTCAGCTCTGGATATCTCCAAACTACTGATATCTCAAAGTTGATTTTCTGGGCCCAGAAAACTTCATCTGAGATATAGGTAGTTTGAGGTATCTAGAGTTGAACTGTAAATATAAACAGGAAATATGTCCAGACCATAACCTCAAACATCTATGCATAAATACTGGTTTGGCAGCACTGACCGACGACACAATTACAGACTGAATGACATTGGACGGACACACGGCGCCAAGTGTGTGCAACTATGGTTATGTACCGTTGAGCCACTTGGGTAACATCGATAAGAGAATTGAACTGAACTGAACTGAAGACCATAACCTTTGATATAAGAGGGACTTTGAGATATCAGTGCTCCAGACGTCGCGAGATGACTGTATACCGTTTGCCGCTGTCAGTTGCGTTAAGGAATGAAAAACATACTCACACTATTTCTGGGAATACTGACCTTCCTTCCACTGTAGGGAACCTGAAAGTGTAAACTGAGAGCAGCAGCAAAAATTGAACACACAAAAGCTAATAAAGCACGTTACATGTTGCAGTTGGAAGATAAATGTATGGGCCCCTTTCTCTGAGTGAATAGTATTTGCTTCTCAATTGACACTGTTGGCCATGCATATTTAACCACGTCTGGCGCAACAGCTTTGGTGCCCAAACTTCCAGCCCCTCCACCAAAGCCAAATCACGCCAGCAGTGCTCAAAACTTAGCCACAGGGTCTACAATGCTTGCCCTTTCATCTGACCTTACATATGAATTGCATTTCAATAGACAGTCAACTCTGGACATCTCCAAACTACTGACATCTCAAAGTAAATTTTCTGGGCCCAGACAAATTTCTTTGGGATATCGGTAGTTTGAGATATCCAGAGTTGAACTGTAAATATAAACATTCTGTCCCTCCTATCTACTATGCCAGCAATTATTACTCAGACTTGGCCGTCGCGTCTCTACACTGTTTACCGTTTCATCTGACCTTACACCCCTACTGTATTTCAATAGACAGTCAGCTCTGGATATCTCCAAACTACTGATATCTCAAAGTTGATTTTCTGGGCCCAGAAAACTTCATCTGAGATATAGGTAGTTTGAGGTATCTAGAGTTGAACTGTAAATATAAACAGGAAATATGTCCAGACCATAACCTCAAACATCTATGCATAAATACTGGTTTGGCAGCACTGACCGACGACACAATTAAAGACTGAATGACATTGGACGGACACACGGCGCCAAGTGTGTGCAACTATGGTTATGTACCGTTGAGCCACTTGGGTAACATCGATAAGAGAATTGAACTGAACTGAACTGAAGACCATAACCTTTGATATAAGAGGGACTTTGAGATATCAGTGCTCCAGACGTCGCGAGATGACTGTATACCGTTTGCCGCTGTCAGTTGCGTTAAGGAATGAAAAACATACTCACACTATTTCTGGGAATACTGACCTTCCTTCCACTGTAGGGAACCTGAAAGTGTAAACTGAGAGCAGCAGCAAAAATTGAACACACAAAAGCTAATAAAGCACGTTACATGTTGCAGTTGGAAGATAAATGTATGGGCCCCTTTCTCTGAGTGAATAGTATTTGCTTCTCAATTGACACTGTTGGCCATGCATATTTAACCACGTCTGGCGCAACAGCTTTGGTGCCCAAACTTCCAGCCCCTCCACCAAAGCCAAATCACGCCAGCAGTGCTCAAAACTTAGCCACAGGGTCTACAATGCTTGCCCTTTCATCTGACCTTACATATGAATTGCATTTCAATAGACAGTCAACTCTGGACATCTCCAAACTACTGACATCTCAAAGTAAATTTTCTGGGCCCAGACAAATTTCTTTGGGATATCGGTAGTTTGAGATATCCAGAGTTGAACTGTAAATATAAACATTCTGTCCCTCCTATCTACTATGCCAGCAATTATTACTCAGACTTGGCCGTCGCGTCTCTACACTGTTTACCGTTTCATCTGACCTTACACCCCTACTGTATTTCAATAGACAGTCAGCTCTGGATATCTCCAAACTACTGATATCTCAAAGTTGATTTTCTGGGCCCAGAAAACTTCATCTGAGATATAGGTAGTTTGAGGTATCTAGAGTTGAACTGTAAATATAAACAGGAAATATGTCCAGACCATAACCTCAAACATCTATGCATAAATACTGGTTTGGCAGCACTGACCGACGACACAATTACAGACTGAATGACATTGGACGGACACACGGCGCCAAGTGTGTGCAACTATGGTTATGTACCGTTGAGCCACTTGGGTAACATCGATAAGAGAATTGAACTGAACTGAACTGAAGACCATAACCTTTGATATAAGAGGGACTTTGAGATATCAGTGCTCCAGACGTCGCGAGATGACTGTATACCGTTTGCCGCTGTCAGTTGCGTTAAGGAATGAAAAACATACTCACACTATTTCTGGGAATACTGACCTTCCTTCCACTGTAGGGAACCTGAAAGTGTAAACTGAGAGCAGCAGCAAAAATTGAACACACAAAAGCTAATAAAGCACGTTACATGTTGCAGTTGGAAGATAAATGTATGGGCCCCTTTCTCTGAGTGAATAGTATTTGCTTCTCAATTGACACTGTTGGCCATGCATATTTAACCACGTCTGGCGCAACAGCTTTGGTGCCCAAACTTCCAGCCCCTCCACCAAAGCCAAATCACGCCAGCAGTGCTCAAAACTTAGCCACAGGGTCTACAATGCTTGCCCTTTCATCTGACCTTACATATGAATTGCATTTCAATAGACAGTCAACTCTGGACATCTCCAAACTACTGACATCTCAAAGTAAATTTTCTGGGCCCAGACAAATTTCTTTGGGATATCGGTAGTTTGAGATATCCAGAGTTGAACTGTAAATATAAACATTCTGTCCCTCCTATCTACTATGCCAGCAATTATTACTCAGACTTGGCCGTCGCGTCTCTACACTGTTTACCGTTTCATCTGACCTTACACCCCTACTGTATTTCAATAGACAGTCAGCTCTGGATATCTCCAAACTACTGATATCTCAAAGTTGATTTTCTGGGCCCAGAAAACTTCATCTGAGATATAGGTAGTTTGAGGTATCTAGAGTTGAACTGTAAATATAAACAGGAAATATGTCCAGACCATAACCTCAAACATCTATGCATAAATACTGGTTTGGCAGCACTGACCGACGACACAATTACAGACTGAATGACATTGGACGGACACACGGCGCCAAGTGTGTGCAACTATGGTTATGTACCGTTGAGCCACTTGGGTAACATCGATAAGAGAATTGAACTGAACTGAACTGAAGACCATAACCTTTGATATAAGAGGGACTTTGAGATATCAGTGCTCCAGACGTCGCGAGATGACTGTATACCGTTTGCCGCTGTCAGTTGCGTTAAGGAATGAAAAACATACTCACACTATTTCTGGGAATACTGACCTTCCTTCCACTGTAGGGAACCTGAAAGTGTAAACTGAGAGCAGCAGCAAAAATTGAACACACAAAAGCTAATAAAGCACGTTACATGTTGCAGTTGGAAGATAAATGTATGGGCCCCTTTCTCTGAGTGAATAGTATTTGCTTCTCAATTGACACTGTTGGCCATGCATATTTAACCACGTCTGGCGCAACAGCTTTGGTGCCCAAACTTCCAGCCCCTCCACCAAAGCCAAATCACGCCAGCAGTGCTCAAAACTTAGCCACAGGGTCTACAATGCTTGCCCTTTCATCTGACCTTACATATGAATTGCATTTCAATAGACAGTCAACTCTGGACATCTCCAAACTACTGACATCTCAAAGTAAATTTTCTGGGCCCAGACAAATTTCTTTGGGATATCGGTAGTTTGAGATATCCAGAGTTGAACTGTAAATATAAACATTCTGTCCCTCCTATCTACTATGCCAGCAATTATTACTCAGACTTGGCCGTCGCGTCTCTACACTGTTTACCGTTTCATCTGACCTTACACCCCTACTGTATTTCAATAGACAGTCAGCTCTGGATATCTCCAAACTACTGATATCTCAAAGTTGATTTTCTGGGCCCAGAAAACTTCATCTGAGATATAGGTAGTTTGAGGTATCTAGAGTTGAACTGTAAATATAAACAGGAAATATGTCCAGACCATAACCTCAAACATCTATGCATAAATACTGGTTTGGCAGCACTGACCGACGACACAATTAAAGACTGAATGACATTGGACGGACACACGGCGCCAAGTGTGTGCAACTATGGTTATGTACCGTTGAGCCACTTGGGTAACATCGATAAGAGAATTGAACTGAACTGAACTGAAGACCATAACCTTTGATATAAGAGGGACTTTGAGATATCAGTGCTCCAGACGTCGCGAGATGACTGTATACCGTTTGCCGCTGCCAGTTGCGTTAACGAATGAAAAACATACTCACACTATTTCTGGGAATACTGACCTTCCTTCCACTGTAGGGAACCTGAAAGTGTAAACTGAGAGCAGCAGCAAAAATTGAACACACAAAAGCTAATAAAGCACGTTACATGTTGCAGTTGGAAGATAAATGTATGGGCCCCTTTCTCTGAGTGAATAGTATTTGCTTCTCAATTGACACTGTTGGCCATGCATATTTAACCACGTCTGGCGCAACAGCTTTGGTGCCCAAACTTCCAGCCCCTCCACCAAAGCCAAATCACGCCAGCAGTGCTCAAAACTTAGCCACAGGGTCTACAATGCTTGCCCTTTCATCTGACCTTACATATGAATTGCATTTCAATAGACAGTCAACTCTGGACATCTCCAAACTACTGACATCTCAAAGTAAATTTTCTGGGCCCAGACAAATTTCTTTGGGATATCGGTAGTTTGAGATATCCAGAGTTGAACTGTAAATATAAACATTCTGTCCCTCCTATCTACTATGCCAGCAATTATTACTCAGACTTGGCCGTCGCGTCTCTACACTGTTTACCGTTTCATCTGACCTTACACCCCTACTGTATTTCAATAGACAGTCAGCTCTGGATATCTCCAAACTACTGATATCTCAAAGTTGATTTTCTGGGCCCAGAAAACTTCATCTGAGATATAGGTAGTTTGAGGTATCTAGAGTTGAACTGTAAATATAAACAGGAAATATGTCCAGACCATAACCTCAAACATCTATGCATAAATACTGGTTTGGCAGCACTGACCGACGACACAATTACAGACTGAATGACATTGGACGGACACACGGCGCCAAGTGTGTGCAACTATGGTTATGTACCGTTGAGCCACTTGGGTAACATCGATAAGAGAATTGAACTGAACTGAACTGAAGACCATAACCTTTGATATAAGAGGGACTTTGAGATATCAGTGCTCCAGACGTCGCGAGATGACTGTATACCGTTTGCCGCTGTCAGTTGCGTTAAGGAATGAAAAACATACTCACACTATTTCTGGGAATACTGACCTTCCTTCCACTGTAGGGAACCTGAAAGTGTAAACTGAGAGCAGCAGCAAAAATTGAACACACAAAAGCTAATAAAGCACGTTACATGTTGCAGTTGGAAGATAAATGTATGGGCCCCTTTCTCTGAGTGAATAGTATTTGCTTCTCAATTGACACTGTTGGCCATGCATATTTAACCACGTCTGGCGCAACAGCTTTGGTGCCCAAACTTCCAGCCCCTCCACCAAAGCCAAATCACGCCAGCAGTGCTCAAAACTTAGCCACAGGGTCTACAATGCTTGCCCTTTCATCTGACCTTACATATGAATTGCATTTCAATAGACAGTCAACTCTGGACATCTCCAAACTACTGACATCTCAAAGTAAATTTTCTGGGCCCAGACAAATTTCTTTGGGATATCGGTAGTTTGAGATATCCAGAGTTGAACTGTAAATATAAACATTCTGTCCCTCCTATCTACTATGCCAGCAATTATTACTCAGACTTGGCCGTCGCGTCTCTACACTGTTTACCGTTTCATCTGACCTTACACCCCTACTGTATTTCAATAGACAGTCAGCTCTGGATATCTCCAAACTACTGATATCTCAAAGTTGATTTTCTGGGCCCAGAAAACTTCATCTGAGATATAGGTAGTTTGAGGTATCTAGAGTTGAACTGTAAATATAAACAGGAAATATGTCCAGACCATAACCTCAAACATCTATGCATAAATACTGGTTTGGCAGCACTGACCGACGACACAATTACAGACTGAATGACATTGGACGGACACACGGCGCCAAGTGTGTGCAACTATGGTTATGTACCGTTGAGCCACTTGGGTAACATCGATAAGAGAATTGAACTGAACTGAACTGAAGACCATAACCTTTGATATAAGAGGGACTTCGAGATATCAGTGCTCCAGACGTCGCGAGATGACTGTATACCGTTTGCCGCTGTCAGTTGCGTTAAGGAATGAAAAACATACTCACACTATTTCTGGGAATACTGACCTTCCTTCCACTGTAGGGAACCTGAAAGTGTAAACTGAGAGCAGCAGCAAAAATTGAACACACAAAAGCTAATAAAGCACGTTACATGTTGCAGTTGGAAGATAAATGTATGGGCCCCTTTCTCTGAGTGAATAGTATTTGCTTCTCAATTGACACTGTTGGCCATGCATATTTAACCACGTCTGGCGCAACAGCTTTGGTGCCCAAACTTCCAGCCCCTCCACCAAAGCCAAATCACGCCAGCAGTGCTCAAAACTTAGCCACAGGGTCTACAATGCTTGCCCTTTCATCTGACCTTACATATGAATTGCATTTCAATAGACAGTCAACTCTGGACATCTCCAAACTACTGACATCTCAAAGTAAATTTTCTGGGCCCAGACAAATTTCTTTGGGATATCGGTAGTTTGAGATATCCAGAGTTGAACTGTAAATATAAACATTCTGTCCCTCCTATCTACTATGCCAGCAATTATTACTCAGACTTGGCCGTCGCGTCTCTACACTGTTTACCGTTTCATCTGACCTTACACCCCTACTGTATTTCAATAGACAGTCAGCTCTGGATATCTCCAAACTACTGATATCTCAAAGTTGATTTTCTGGGCCCAGAAAACTTCATCTGAGATATAGGTAGTTTGAGGTATCTAGAGTTGAACTGTAAATATAAACAGGAAATATGTCCAGACCATAACCTCAAACATCTATGCATAAATACTGGTTTGGCAGCACTGACCGACGACACAATTACAGACTGAATGACATTGGACGGACACACGGCGCCAAGTGTGTGCAACTATGGTTATGTACCGTTGAGCCACTTGGGTAACATCGATAAGAGAATTGAACTGAACTGAACTGAAGACCATAACCTTTGATATAAGAGGGACTTTGAGATATCAGTGCTCCAGACGTCGCGAGATGACTGTATACCGTTTGCCGCTGTCAGTTGCGTTAAGGAATGAAAAACATACTCACACTATTTCTGGGAATACTGACCTTCCTTCCACTGTAGGGAACCTGAAAGTGTAAACTGAGAGCAGCAGCAAAAATTGAACACACAAAAGCTAATAAAGCACGTTACATGTTGCAGTTGGAAGATAAATGTATGGGCCCCTTTCTCTGAGTGAATAGTATTTGCTTCTCAATTGACACTGTTGGCCATGCATATTTAACCACGTCTGGCGCAACAGCTTTGGTGCCCAAACTTCCAGCCCCTCCACCAAAGCCAAATCACGCCAGCAGTGCTCAAAACTTAGCCACAGGGTCTACAATGCTTGCCCTTTCATCTGACCTTACATATGAATTGCATTTCAATAGACAGTCAACTCTGGACATCTCCAAACTACTGACATCTCAAAGTAAATTTTCTGGGCCCAGACAAATTTCTTTGGGATATCGGTAGTTTGAGATATCCAGAGTTGAACTGTAAATATAAACATTCTGTCCCTCCTATCTACTATGCCAGCAATTATTACTCAGACTTGGCCGTCGCGTCTCTACACTGTTTACCGTTTCATCTGACCTTACACCCCTACTGTATTTCAATAGACAGTCAGCTCTGGATATCTCCAAACTACTGATATCTCAAAGTTGATTTTCTGGGCCCAGAAAACTTCATCTGAGATATAGGTAGTTTGAGGTATCTAGAGTTGAACTGTAAATATAAACAGGAAATATGTCCAGACCATAACCTCAAACATCTATGCATAAATACTGGTTTGGCAGCACTGACCGACGACACAATTAAAGACTGAATGACATTGGACGGACACACGGCGCCAAGTGTGTGCAACTATGGTTATGTACCGTTGAGCCACTTGGGTAACATCGATAAGAGAATTGAACTGAACTGAACTGAAGACCATAACCTTTGATATAAGAGGGACTTTGAGATATCAGTGCTCCAGACGTCGCGAGATGACTGTATACCGTTTGCCGCTGCCAGTTGCGTTAACGAATGAAAAACATACTCACACTATTTCTGGGAATACTGACCTTCCTTCCACTGTAGGGAACCTGAAAGTGTAAACTGAGAGCAGCAGCAAAAATTGAACACACAAAAGCTAATAAAGCACGTTACATGTTGCAGTTGGAAGATAAATGTATGGGCCCCTTTCTCTGAGTGAATAGTATTTGCTTCTCAATTGACACTGTTGGCCATGCATATTTAACCACGTCTGGCGCAACAGCTTTGGTGCCCAAACTTCCAGCCCCTCCACCAAAGCCAAATCACGCCAGCAGTGCTCAAAACTTAGCCACAGGGTCTACAATGCTTGCCCTTTCATCTGACCTTACATATGAATTGCATTTCAATAGACAGTCAACTCTGGACATCTCCAAACTACTGACATCTCAAAGTAAATTTTCTGGGCCCAGACAAATTTCTTTGGGATATCGGTAGTTTGAGATATCCAGAGTTGAACTGTAAATATAAACATTCTGTCCCTCCTATCTACTATGCCAGCAATTATTACTCAGACTTGGCCGTCGCGTCTCTACACTGTTTACCGTTTCATCTGACCTTACACCCCTACTGTATTTCAATAGACAGTCAGCTCTGGATATCTCCAAACTACTGATATCTCAAAGTTGATTTTCTGGGCCCAGAAAACTTCATCTGAGATATAGGTAGTTTGAGGTATCTAGAGTTGAACTGTAAATATAAACAGGAAATATGTCCAGACCATAACCTCAAACATCTATGCATAAATACTGGTTTGGCAGCACTGACCGACGACACAATTACAGACTGAATGACATTGGACGGACACACGGCGCCAAGTGTGTGCAACTATGGTTATGTACCGTTGAGCCACTTGGGTAACATCGATAAGAGAATTGAACTGAACTGAACTGAAGACCATAACCTTTGATATAAGAGGGACTTTGAGATATCAGTGCTCCAGACGTCGCGAGATGACTGTATACCGTTTGCCGCTGTCAGTTGCGTTAAGGAATGAAAAACATACTCACACTATTTCTGGGAATACTGACCTTCCTTCCACTGTAGGGAACCTGAAAGTGTAAACTGAGAGCAGCAGCAAAAATTGAACACACAAAAGCTAATAAAGCACGTTACATGTTGCAGTTGGAAGATAAATGTATGGGCCCCTTTCTCTGAGTGAATAGTATTTGCTTCTCAATTGACACTGTTGGCCATGCATATTTAACCACGTCTGGCGCAACAGCTTTGGTGCCCAAACTTCCAGCCCCTCCACCAAAGCCAAATCACGCCAGCAGTGCTCAAAACTTAGCCACAGGGTCTACAATGCTTGCCCTTTCATCTGACCTTACATATGAATTGCATTTCAATAGACAGTCAACTCTGGACATCTCCAAACTACTGACATCTCAAAGTAAATTTTCTGGGCCCAGACAAATTTCTTTGGGATATCGGTAGTTTGAGATATCCAGAGTTGAACTGTAAATATAAACATTCTGTCCCTCCTATCTACTATGCCAGCAATTATTACTCAGACTTGGCCGTCGCGTCTCTACACTGTTTACCGTTTCATCTGACCTTACACCCCTACTGTATTTCAATAGACAGTCAGCTCTGGATATCTCCAAACTACTGATATCTCAAAGTTGATTTTCTGGGCCCAGAAAACTTCATCTGAGATATAGGTAGTTTGAGGTATCTAGAGTTGAACTGTAAATATAAACAGGAAATATGTCCAGACCATAACCTCAAACATCTATGCATAAATACTGGTTTGGCAGCACTGACCGACGACACAATTACAGACTGAATGACATTGGACGGACACACGGCGCCAAGTGTGTGCAACTATGGTTATGTACCGTTGAGCCACTTGGGTAACATCGATAAGAGAATTGAACTGAACTGAACTGAAGACCATAACCTTTGATATAAGAGGGACTTTGAGATATCAGTGCTCCAGACGTCGCGAGATGACTGTATACCGTTTGCCGCTGTCAGTTGCGTTAAGGAATGAAAAACATACTCACACTATTTCTGGGAATACTGACCTTCCTTCCACTGTAGGGAACCTGAAAGTGTAAACTGAGAGCAGCAGCAAAAATTGAACACACAAAAGCTAATAAAGCACGTTACATGTTGCAGTTGGAAGATAAATGTATGGGCCCCTTTCTCTGAGTGAATAGTATTTGCTTCTCAATTGACACTGTTGGCCATGCATATTTAACCACGTCTGGCGCAACAGCTTTGGTGCCCAAACTTCCAGCCCCTCCACCAAAGCCAAATCACGCCAGCAGTGCTCAAAACTTAGCCACAGGGTCTACAATGCTTGCCCTTTCATCTGACCTTACATATGAATTGCATTTCAATAGACAGTCAACTCTGGACATCTCCAAACTACTGACATCTCAAAGTAAATTTTCTGGGCCCAGACAAATTTCTTTGGGATATCGGTAGTTTGAGATATCCAGAGTTGAACTGTAAATATAAACATTCTGTCCCTCCTATCTACTATGCCAGCAATTATTACTCAGACTTGGCCGTCGCGTCTCTACACTGTTTACCGTTTCATCTGACCTTACACCCCTACTGTATTTCAATAGACAGTCAGCTCTGGATATCTCCAAACTACTGATATCTCAAAGTTGATTTTCTGGGCCCAGAAAACTTCATCTGAGATATAGGTAGTTTGAGGTATCTAGAGTTGAACTGTAAATATAAACAGGAAATATGTCCAGACCATAACCTCAAACATCTATGCATAAATACTGGTTTGGCAGCACTGACCGACGACACAATTACAGACTGAATGACATTGGACGGACACACGGCGCCAAGTGTGTGCAACTATGGTTATGTACCGTTGAGCCACTTGGGTAACATCGATAAGAGAATTGAACTGAACTGAACTGAAGACCATAACCTTTGATATAAGAGGGACTTTGAGATATCAGTGCTCCAGACGTCGCGAGATGACTGTATACCGTTTGCCGCTGTCAGTTGCGTTAAGGAATGAAAAACATACTCACACTATTTCTGGGAATACTGACCTTCCTTCCACTGTAGGGAACCTGAAAGTGTAAACTGAGAGCAGCAGCAAAAATTGAACACACAAAAGCTAATAAAGCACGTTACATGTTGCAGTTGGAAGATAAATGTATGGGCCCCTTTCTCTGAGTGAATAGTATTTGCTTCTCAATTGACACTGTTGGCCATGCATATTTAACCACGTCTGGCGCAACAGCTTTGGTGCCCAAACTTCCAGCCCCTCCACCAAAGCCAAATCACGCCAGCAGTGCTCAAAACTTAGCCACAGGGTCTACAATGCTTGCCCTTTCATCTGACCTTACATATGAATTGCATTTCAATAGACAGTCAACTCTGGACATCTCCAAACTACTGACATCTCAAAGTAAATTTTCTGGGCCCAGACAAATTTCTTTGGGATATCGGTAGTTTGAGATATCCAGAGTTGAACTGTAAATATAAACATTCTGTCCCTCCTATCTACTATGCCAGCAATTATTACTCAGACTTGGCCGTCGCGTCTCTACACTGTTTACCGTTTCATCTGACCTTACACCCCTACTGTATTTCAATAGACAGTCAGCTCTGGATATCTCCAAACTACTGATATCTCAAAGTTGATTTTCTGGGCCCAGAAAACTTCATCTGAGATATAGGTAGTTTGAGGTATCTAGAGTTGAACTGTAAATATAAACAGGAAATATGTCCAGACCATAACCTCAAACATCTATGCATAAATACTGGTTTGGCAGCACTGACCGACGACACAATTAAAGACTGAATGACATTGGACGGACACACGGCGCCAAGTGTGTGCAACTATGGTTATGTACCGTTGAGCCACTTGGGTAACATCGATAAGAGAATTGAACTGAACTGAACTGAAGACCATAACCTTTGATATAAGAGGGACTTTGAGATATCAGTGCTCCAGACGTCGCGAGATGACTGTATACCGTTTGCCGCTGCCAGTTGCGTTAAGGAATGAAAAACATACTCACACTATTTCTGGGAATACTGACCTTCCTTCCACTGTAGGGAACCTGAAAGTGTAAACTGAGAGCAGCAGCAAAAATTGAACACACAAAAGCTAATAAAGCACGTTACATGTTGCAGTTGGAAGATAAATGTATGGGCCCCTTTCTCTGAGTGAATAGTATTTGCTTCTCAATTGACACTGTTGGCCATGCATATTTAACCACGTCTGGCGCAACAGCTTTGGTGCCCAAACTTCCAGCCCCTCCACCAAAGCCAAATCACGCCAGCAGTGCTCAAAACTTAGCCACAGGGTCTACAATGCTTGCCCTTTCATCTGACCTTACATATGAATTGCATTTCAATAGACAGTCAACTCTGGACATCTCCAAACTACTGACATCTCAAAGTAAATTTTCTGGGCCCAGACAAATTTCTTTGGGATATCGGTAGTTTGAGATATCCAGAGTTGAACTGTAAATATAAACATTCTGTCCCTCCTATCTACTATGCCAGCAATTATTACTCAGACTTGGCCGTCGCGTCTCTACACTGTTTACCGTTTCATCTGACCTTACACCCCTACTGTATTTCAATAGACAGTCAGCTCTGGATATCTCCAAACTACTGATATCTCAAAGTTGATTTTCTGGGCCCAGAAAACTTCATCTGAGATATAGGTAGTTTGAGGTATCTAGAGTTGAACTGTAAATATAAACAGGAAATATGTCCAGACCATAACCTCAAACATCTATGCATAAATACTGGTTTGGCAGCACTGACCGACGACACAATTACAGACTGAATGACATTGGACGGACACACGGCGCCAAGTGTGTGCAACTATGGTTATGTACCGTTGAGCCACTTGGGTAACATCGATAAGAGAATTGAACTGAACTGAACTGAAGACCATAACCTTTGATATAAGAGGGACTTTGAGATATCAGTGCTCCAGACGTCGCGAGATGACTGTATACCGTTTGCCGCTGTCAGTTGCGTTAAGGAATGAAAAACATACTCACACTATTTCTGGGAATACTGACCTTCCTTCCACTGTAGGGAACCTGAAAGTGTAAACTGAGAGCAGCAGCAAAAATTGAACACACAAAAGCTAATAAAGCACGTTACATGTTGCAGTTGGAAGATAAATGTATGGGCCCCTTTCTCTGAGTGAATAGTATTTGCTTCTCAATTGACACTGTTGGCCATGCATATTTAACCACGTCTGGCGCAACAGCTTTGGTGCCCAAACTTCCAGCCCCTCCACCAAAGCCAAATCACGCCAGCAGTGCTCAAAACTTAGCCACAGGGTCTACAATGCTTGCCCTTTCATCTGACCTTACATATGAATTGCATTTCAATAGACAGTCAACTCTGGACATCTCCAAACTACTGACATCTCAAAGTAAATTTTCTGGGCCCAGACAAATTTCTTTGGGATATCGGTAGTTTGAGATATCCAGAGTTGAACTGTAAATATAAACATTCTGTCCCTCCTATCTACTATGCCAGCAATTATTACTCAGACTTGGCCGTCGCGTCTCTACACTGTTTACCGTTTCATCTGACCTTACACCCCTACTGTATTTCAATAGACAGTCAGCTCTGGATATCTCCAAACTACTGATATCTCAAAGTTGATTTTCTGGGCCCAGAAAACTTCATCTGAGATATAGGTAGTTTGAGGTATCTAGAGTTGAACTGTAAATATAAACAGGAAATATGTCCAGACCATAACCTCAAACATCTATGCATAAATACTGGTTTGGCAGCACTGACCGACGACACAATTACAGACTGAATGACATTGGACGGACACACGGCGCCAAGTGTGTGCAACTATGGTTATGTACCGTTGAGCCACTTGGGTAACATCGATAAGAGAATTGAACTGAACTGAACTGAAGACCATAACCTTTGATATAAGAGGGACTTTGAGATATCAGTGCTCCAGACGTCGCGAGATGACTGTATACCGTTTGCCGCTGTCAGTTGCGTTAAGGAATGAAAAACATACTCACACTATTTCTGGGAATACTGACCTTCCTTCCACTGTAGGGAACCTGAAAGTGTAAACTGAGAGCAGCAGCAAAAATTGAACACACAAAAGCTAATAAAGCACGTTACATGTTGCAGTTGGAAGATAAATGTATGGGCCCCTTTCTCTGAGTGAATAGTATTTGCTTCTCAATTGACACTGTTGGCCATGCATATTTAACCACGTCTGGCGCAACAGCTTTGGTGCCCAAACTTCCAGCCCCTCCACCAAAGCCAAATCACGCCAGCAGTGCTCAAAACTTAGCCACAGGGTCTACAATGCTTGCCCTTTCATCTGACCTTACATATGAATTGCATTTCAATAGACAGTCAACTCTGGACATCTCCAAACTACTGACATCTCAAAGTAAATTTTCTGGGCCCAGACAAATTTCTTTGGGATATCGGTAGTTTGAGATATCCAGAGTTGAACTGTAAATATAAACATTCTGTCCCTCCTATCTACTATGCCAGCAATTATTACTCAGACTTGGCCGTCGCGTCTCTACACTGTTTACCGTTTCATCTGACCTTACACCCCTACTGTATTTCAATAGACAGTCAGCTCTGGATATCTCCAAACTACTGATATCTCAAAGTTGATTTTCTGGGCCCAGAAAACTTCATCTGAGATATAGGTAGTTTGAGGTATCTAGAGTTGAACTGTAAATATAAACAGGAAATATGTCCAGACCATAACCTCAAACATCTATGCATAAATACTGGTTTGGCAGCACTGACCGACGACACAATTACAGACTGAATGACATTGGACGGACACACGGCGCCAAGTGTGTGCAACTATGGTTATGTACCGTTGAGCCACTTGGGTAACATCGATAAGAGAATTGAACTGAACTGAACTGAAGACCATAACCTTTGATATAAGAGGGACTTTGAGATATCAGTGCTCCAGACGTCGCGAGATGACTGTATACCGTTTGCCGCTGTCAGTTGCGTTAAGGAATGAAAAACATACTCACACTATTTCTGGGAATACTGACCTTCCTTCCACTGTAGGGAACCTGAAAGTGTAAACTGAGAGCAGCAGCAAAAATTGAACACACAAAAGCTAATAAAGCACGTTACATGTTGCAGTTGGAAGATAAATGTATGGGCCCCTTTCTCTGAGTGAATAGTATTTGCTTCTCAATTGACACTGTTGGCCATGCATATTTAACCACGTCTGGCGCAACAGCTTTGGTGCCCAAACTTCCAGCCCCTCCACCAAAGCCAAATCACGCCAGCAGTGCTCAAAACTTAGCCACAGGGTCTACAATGCTTGCCCTTTCATCTGACCTTACATATGAATTGCATTTCAATAGACAGTCAACTCTGGACATCTCCAAACTACTGACATCTCAAAGTAAATTTTCTGGGCCCAGACAAATTTCTTTGGGATATCGGTAGTTTGAGATATCCAGAGTTGAACTGTAAATATAAACATTCTGTCCCTCCTATCTACTATGCCAGCAATTATTACTCAGACTTGGCCGTCGCGTCTCTACACTGTTTACCGTTTCATCTGACCTTACACCCCTACTGTATTTCAATAGACAGTCAGCTCTGGATATCTCCAAACTACTGATATCTCAAAGTTGATTTTCTGGGCCCAGAAAACTTCATCTGAGATATAGGTAGTTTGAGGTATCTAGAGTTGAACTGTAAATATAAACAGGAAATATGTCCAGACCATAACCTCAAACATCTATGCATAAATACTGGTTTGGCAGCACTGACCGACGACACAATTAAAGACTGAATGACATTGGACGGACACACGGCGCCAAGTGTGTGCAACTATGGTTATGTACCGTTGAGCCACTTGGGTAACATCGATAAGAGAATTGAACTGAACTGAACTGAAGACCATAACCTTTGATATAAGAGGGACTTTGAGATATCAGTGCTCCAGACGTCGCGAGATGACTGTATACCGTTTGCCGCTGTCAGTTGCGTTAAGGAATGAAAAACATACTCACACTATTTCTGGGAATACTGACCTTCCTTCCACTGTAGGGAACCTGAAAGTGTAAACTGAGAGCAGCAGCAAAAATTGAACACACAAAAGCTAATAAAGCACGTTACATGTTGCAGTTGGAAGATAAATGTATGGGCCCCTTTCTCTGAGTGAATAGTATTTGCTTCTCAATTGACACTGTTGGCCATGCATATTTAACCACGTCTGGCGCAACAGCTTTGGTGCCCAAACTTCCAGCCCCTCCACCAAAGCCAAATCACGCCAGCAGTGCTCAAAACTTAGCCACAGGGTCTACAATGCTTGCCCTTTCATCTGACCTTACATATGAATTGCATTTCAATAGACAGTCAACTCTGGACATCTCCAAACTACTGACATCTCAAAGTAAATTTTCTGGGCCCAGACAAATTTCTTTGGGATATCGGTAGTTTGAGATATCCAGAGTTGAACTGTAAATATAAACATTCTGTCCCTCCTATCTACTATGCCAGCAATTATTACTCAGACTTGGCCGTCGCGTCTCTACACTGTTTACCGTTTCATCTGACCTTACACCCCTACTGTATTTCAATAGACAGTCAGCTCTGGATATCTCCAAACTACTGATATCTCAAAGTTGATTTTCTGGGCCCAGAAAACTTCATCTGAGATATAGGTAGTTTGAGGTATCTAGAGTTGAACTGTAAATATAAACAGGAAATATGTCCAGACCATAACCTCAAACATCTATGCATAAATACTGGTTTGGCAGCACTGACCGACGACACAATTAAAGACTGAATGACATTGGACGGACACACGGCGCCAAGTGTGTGCAACTATGGTTATGTACCGTTGAGCCACTTGGGTAACATCGATAAGAGAATTGAACTGAACTGAACTGAAGACCATAACCTTTGATATAAGAGGGACTTTGAGATATCAGTGCTCCAGACGTCGCGAGATGACTGTATACCGTTTGCCGCTGTCAGTTGCGTTAAGGAATGAAAAACATACTCACACTATTTCTGGGAATACTGACCTTCCTTCCACTGTAGGGAACCTGAAAGTGTAAACTGAGAGCAGCAGCAAAAATTGAACACACAAAAGCTAATAAAGCACGTTACATGTTGCAGTTGGAAGATAAATGTATGGGCCCCTTTCTCTGAGTGAATAGTATTTGCTTCTCAATTGACACTGTTGGCCATGCATATTTAACCACGTCTGGCGCAACAGCTTTGGTGCCCAAACTTCCAGCCCCTCCACCAAAGCCAAATCACGCCAGCAGTGCTCAAAACTTAGCCACAGGGTCTACAATGCTTGCCCTTTCATCTGACCTTACATATGAATTGCATTTCAATAGACAGTCAACTCTGGACATCTCCAAACTACTGACATCTCAAAGTAAATTTTCTGGGCCCAGACAAATTTCTTTGGGATATCGGTAGTTTGAGATATCCAGAGTTGAACTGTAAATATAAACATTCTGTCCCTCCTATCTACTATGCCAGCAATTATTACTCAGACTTGGCCGTCGCGTCTCTACACTGTTTACCGTTTCATCTGACCTTACACCCCTACTGTATTTCAATAGACAGTCAGCTCTGGATATCTCCAAACTACTGATATCTCAAAGTTGATTTTCTGGGCCCAGAAAACTTCATCTGAGATATAGGTAGTTTGAGGTATCTAGAGTTGAACTGTAAATATAAACAGGAAATATGTCCAGACCATAACCTCAAACATCTATGCATAAATACTGGTTTGGCAGCACTGACCGACGACACAATTACAGACTGAATGACATTGGACGGACACACGGCGCCAAGTGTGTGCAACTATGGTTATGTACCGTTGAGCCACTTGGGTAACATCGATAAGAGAATTGAACTGAACTGAACTGAAGACCATAACCTTTGATATAAGAGGGACTTTGAGATATCAGTGCTCCAGACGTCGCGAGATGACTGTATACCATTTGCCGCTGTCAGTTGCGTTAAGGAATGAAAAACATACTCACACTATTTCTGGGAATACTGACCTTCCTTCCACTGTAGGGAACCTGAAAGTGTAAACTGAGAGCAGCAGCAAAAATTGAACACACAAAAGCTAATAAAGCACGTTACATGTTGCAGTTGGAAGATAAATGTATGGGCCCCTTTCTCTGAGTGAATAGTATTTGCTTCTCAATTGACACTGTTGGCCATGCATATTTAACCACGTCTGGCGCAACAGCTTTGGTGCCCAAACTTCCAGCCCCTCCACCAAAGCCAAATCACGCCAGCAGTGCTCAAAACTTAGCCACAGGGTCTACAATGCTTGCCCTTTCATCTGACCTTACATATGAATTGCATTTCAATAGACAGTCAACTCTGGACATCTCCAAACTACTGACATCTCAAAGTAAATTTTCTGGGCCCAGACAAATTTCTTTGGGATATCGGTAGTTTGAGATATCCAGAGTTGAACTGTAAATATAAACATTCTGTCCCTCCTATCTACTATGCCAGCAATTATTACTCAGACTTGGCCGTCGCGTCTCTACACTGTTTACCGTTTCATCTGACCTTACACCCCTACTGTATTTCAATAGACAGTCAGCTCTGGATATCTCCAAACTACTGATATCTCAAAGTTGATTTTCTGGGCCCAGAAAACTTCATCTGAGATATAGGTAGTTTGAGGTATCTAGAGTTGAACTGTAAATATAAACAGGAAATATGTCCAGACCATAACCTCAAACATCTATGCATAAATACTGGTTTGGCAGCACTGACCGACGACACAATTACAGACTGAATGACATTGGACGGACACACGGCGCCAAGTGTGTGCAACTATGGTTATGTACCGTTGAGCCACTTGGGTAACATCGATAAGAGAATTGAACTGAACTGAACTGAAGACCATAACCTTTGATATAAGAGGGACTTCGAGATATCAGTGCTCCAGACGTCGCGAGATGACTGTATACCGTTTGCCGCTGTCAGTTGCGTTAAGGAATGAAAAACATACTCACACTATTTCTGGGAATACTGACCTTCCTTCCACTGTAGGGAACCTGAAAGTGTAAACTGAGAGCAGCAGCAAAAATTGAACACACAAAAGCTAATAAAGCACGTTACATGTTGCAGTTGGAAGATAAATGTATGGGCCCCTTTCTCTGAGTGAATAGTATTTGCTTCTCAATTGACACTGTTGGCCATGCATATTTAACCACGTCTGGCGCAACAGCTTTGGTGCCCAAACTTCCAGCCCCTCCACCAAAGCCAAATCACGCCAGCAGTGCTCAAAACTTAGCCACAGGGTCTACAATGCTTGCCCTTTCATCTGACCTTACATATGAATTGCATTTCAATAGACAGTCAACTCTGGACATCTCCAAACTACTGACATCTCAAAGTAAATTTTCTGGGCCCAGACAAATTTCTTTGGGATATCGGTAGTTTGAGATATCCAGAGTTGAACTGTAAATATAAACATTCTGTCCCTCCTATCTACTATGCCAGCAATTATTACTCAGACTTGGCCGTCGCGTCTCTACACTGTTTACCGTTTCATCTGACCTTACACCCCTACTGTATTTCAATAGACAGTCAGCTCTGGATATCTCCAAACTACTGATATCTCAAAGTTGATTTTCTGGGCCCAGAAAACTTCATCTGAGATATAGGTAGTTTGAGGTATCTAGAGTTGAACTGTAAATATAAACAGGAAATATGTCCAGACCATAACCTCAAACATCTATGCATAAATACTGGTTTGGCAGCACTGACCGACGACACAATTAAAGACTGAATGACATTGGACGGACACACGGCGCCAAGTGTGTGCAACTATGGTTATGTACCGTTGAGCCACTTGGGTAACATCGATAAGAGAATTGAACTGAACTGAACTGAAGACCATAACCTTTGATATAAGAGGGACTTTGAGATATCAGTGCTCCAGACGTCGCGAGATGACTGTATACCGTTTGCCGCTGCCAGTTGCGTTAAGGAATGAAAAACATACTCACACTATTTCTGGGAATACTGACCTTCCTTCCACTGTAGGGAACCTGAAAGTGTAAACTGAGAGCAGCAGCAAAAATTGAACACACAAAAGCTAATAAAGCACGTTACATGTTGCAGTTGGAAGATAAATGTATGGGCCCCTTTCTCTGAGTGAATAGTATTTGCTTCTCAATTGACACTGTTGGCCATGCATATTTAACCACGTCTGGCGCAACAGCTTTGGTGCCCAAACTTCCAGCCCCTCCACCAAAGCCAAATCACGCCAGCAGTGCTCAAAACTTAGCCACAGGGTCTACAATGCTTGCCCTTTCATCTGACCTTACATATGAATTGCATTTCAATAGACAGTCAACTCTGGACATCTCCAAACTACTGACATCTCAAAGTAAATTTTCTGGGCCCAGACAAATTTCTTTGGGATATCGGTAGTTTGAGATATCCAGAGTTGAACTGTAAATATAAACATTCTGTCCCTCCTATCTACTATGCCAGCAATTATTACTCAGACTTGGCCGTCGCGTCTCTACACTGTTTACCGTTTCATCTGACCTTACACCCCTACTGTATTTCAATAGACAGTCAGCTCTGGATATCTCCAAACTACTGATATCTCAAAGTTGATTTTCTGGGCCCAGAAAACTTCATCTGAGATATAGGTAGTTTGAGGTATCTAGAGTTGAACTGTAAATATAAACAGGAAATATGTCCAGACCATAACCTCAAACATCTATGCATAAATACTGGTTTGGCAGCACTGACCGACGACACAATTACAGACTGAATGACATTGGACGGACACACGGCGCCAAGTGTGTGCAACTATGGTTATGTACCGTTGAGCCACTTGGGTAACATCGATAAGAGAATTGAACTGAACTGAACTGAAGACCATAACCTTTGATATAAGAGGGACTTTGAGATATCAGTGCTCCAGACGTCGCGAGATGACTGTATACCGTTTGCCGCTGTCAGTTGCGTTAAGGAATGAAAAACATACTCACACTATTTCTGGGAATACTGACCTTCCTTCCACTGTAGGGAACCTGAAAGTGTAAACTGAGAGCAGCAGCAAAAATTGAACACACAAAAGCTAATAAAGCACGTTACATGTTGCAGTTGGAAGATAAATGTATGGGCCCCTTTCTCTGAGTGAATAGTATTTGCTTCTCAATTGACACTGTTGGCCATGCATATTTAACCACGTCTGGCGCAACAGCTTTGGTGCCCAAACTTCCAGCCCCTCCACCAAAGCCAAATCACGCCAGCAGTGCTCAAAACTTAGCCACAGGGTCTACAATGCTTGCCCTTTCATCTGACCTTACATATGAATTGCATTTCAATAGACAGTCAACTCTGGACATCTCCAAACTACTGACATCTCAAAGTAAATTTTCTGGGCCCAGACAAATTTCTTTGGGATATCGGTAGTTTGAGATATCCAGAGTTGAACTGTAAATATAAACATTCTGTCCCTCCTATCTACTATGCCAGCAATTATTACTCAGACTTGGCCGTCGCGTCTCTACACTGTTTACCGTTTCATCTGACCTTACACCCCTACTGTATTTCAATAGACAGTCAGCTCTGGATATCTCCAAACTACTGATATCTCAAAGTTGATTTTCTGGGCCCAGAAAACTTCATCTGAGATATAGGTAGTTTGAGGTATCTAGAGTTGAACTGTAAATATAAACAGGAAATATGTCCAGACCATAACCTCAAACATCTATGCATAAATACTGGTTTGGCAGCACTGACCGACGACACAATTACAGACTGAATGACATTGGACGGACACACGGCGCCAAGTGTGTGCAACTATGGTTATGTACCGTTGAGCCACTTGGGTAACATCGATAAGAGAATTGAACTGAACTGAACTGAAGACCATAACCTTTGATATAAGAGGGACTTTGAGATATCAGTGCTCCAGACGTCGCGAGATGACTGTATACCGTTTGCCGCTGTCAGTTGCGTTAAGGAATGAAAAACATACTCACACTATTTCTGGGAATACTGACCTTCCTTCCACTGTAGGGAACCTGAAAGTGTAAACTGAGAGCAGCAGCAAAAATTGAACACACAAAAGCTAATAAAGCACGTTACATGTTGCAGTTGGAAGATAAATGTATGGGCCCCTTTCTCTGAGTGAATAGTATTTGCTTCTCAATTGACACTGTTGGCCATGCATATTTAACCACGTCTGGCGCAACAGCTTTGGTGCCCAAACTTCCAGCCCCTCCACCAAAGCCAAATCACGCCAGCAGTGCTCAAAACTTAGCCACAGGGTCTACAATGCTTGCCCTTTCATCTGACCTTACATATGAATTGCATTTCAATAGACAGTCAACTCTGGACATCTCCAAACTACTGACATCTCAAAGTAAATTTTCTGGGCCCAGACAAATTTCTTTGGGATATCGGTAGTTTGAGATATCCAGAGTTGAACTGTAAATATAAACATTCTGTCCCTCCTATCTACTATGCCAGCAATTATTACTCAGACTTGGCCGTCGCGTCTCTACACTGTTTACCGTTTCATCTGACCTTACACCCCTACTGTATTTCAATAGACAGTCAGCTCTGGATATCTCCAAACTACTGATATCTCAAAGTTGATTTTCTGGGCCCAGAAAACTTCATCTGAGATATAGGTAGTTTGAGGTATCTAGAGTTGAACTGTAAATATAAACAGGAAATATGTCCAGACCATAACCTCAAACATCTATGCATAAATACTGGTTTGGCAGCACTGACCGACGACACAATTACAGACTGAATGACATTGGACGGACACACGGCGCCAAGTGTGTGCAACTATGGTTATGTACCGTTGAGCCACTTGGGTAACATCGATAAGAGAATTGAACTGAACTGAACTGAAGACCATAACCTTTGATATAAGAGGGACTTTGAGATATCAGTGCTCCAGACGTCGCGAGATGACTGTATACCGTTTGCCGCTGCCAGTTGCGTTAAGGAATGAAAAACATACTCACACTATTTCTGGGAATACTGACCTTCCTTCCACTGTAGGGAACCTGAAAGTGTAAACTGAGAGCAGCAGCAAAAATTGAACACACAAAAGCTAATAAAGCACGTTACATGTTGCAGTTGGAAGATAAATGTATGGGCCCCTTTCTCTGAGTGAATAGTATTTGCTTCTCAATTGACACTGTTGGCCATGCATATTTAACCACGTCTGGCGCAACAGCTTTGGTGCCCAAACTTCCAGCCCCTCCACCAAAGCCAAATCACGCCAGCAGTGCTCAAAACTTAGCCACAGGGTCTACAATGCTTGCCCTTTCATCTGACCTTACATATGAATTGCATTTCAATAGACAGTCAACTCTGGACATCTCCAAACTACTGACATCTCAAAGTAAATTTTCTGGGCCCAGACAAATTTCTTTGGGATATCGGTAGTTTGAGATATCCAGAGTTGAACTGTAAATATAAACATTCTGTCCCTCCTATCTACTATGCCAGCAATTATTACTCAGACTTGGCCGTCGCGTCTCTACACTGTTTACCGTTTCATCTGACCTTACACCCCTACTGTATTTCAATAGACAGTCAGCTCTGGATATCTCCAAACTACTGATATCTCAAAGTTGATTTTCTGGGCCCAGAAAACTTCATCTGAGATATAGGTAGTTTGAGGTATCTAGAGTTGAACTGTAAATATAAACAGGAAATATGTCCAGACCATAACCTCAAACATCTATGCATAAATACTGGTTTGGCAGCACTGACCGACGACACAATTACAGACTGAATGACATTGGACGGACACACGGCGCCAAGTGTGTGCAACTATGGTTATGTACCGTTGAGCCACTTGGGTAACATCGATAAGAGAATTGAACTGAACTGAACTGAAGACCATAACCTTTGATATAAGAGGGACTTTGAGATATCAGTGCTCCAGACGTCGCGAGATGACTGTATACCGTTTGCCGCTGTCAGTTGCGTTAAGGAATGAAAAACATACTCACACTATTTCTGGGAATACTGACCTTCCTTCCACTGTAGGGAACCTGAAAGTGTAAACTGAGAGCAGCAGCAAAAATTGAACACACAAAAGCTAATAAAGCACGTTACATGTTGCAGTTGGAAGATAAATGTATGGGCCCCTTTCTCTGAGTGAATAGTATTTGCTTCTCAATTGACACTGTTGGCCATGCATATTTAACCACGTCTGGCGCAACAGCTTTGGTGCCCAAACTTCCAGCCCCTCCACCAAAGCCAAATCACGCCAGCAGTGCTCAAAACTTAGCCACAGGGTCTACAATGCTTGCCCTTTCATCTGACCTTACATATGAATTGCATTTCAATAGACAGTCAACTCTGGACATCTCCAAACTACTGACATCTCAAAGTAAATTTTCTGGGCCCAGACAAATTTCTTTGGGATATCGGTAGTTTGAGATATCCAGAGTTGAACTGTAAATATAAACATTCTGTCCCTCCTATCTACTATGCCAGCAATTATTACTCAGACTTGGCCGTCGCGTCTCTACACTGTTTACCGTTTCATCTGACCTTACACCCCTACTGTATTTCAATAGACAGTCAGCTCTGGATATCTCCAAACTACTGATATCTCAAAGTTGATTTTCTGGGCCCAGAAAACTTCATCTGAGATATAGGTAGTTTGAGGTATCTAGAGTTGAACTGTAAATATAAACAGGAAATATGTCCAGACCATAACCTCAAACATCTATGCATAAATACTGGTTTGGCAGCACTGACCGACGACACAATTACAGACTGAATGACATTGGACGGACACACGGCGCCAAGTGTGTGCAACTATGGTTATGTACCGTTGAGCCACTTGGGTAACATCGATAAGAGAATTGAACTGAACTGAACTGAAGACCATAACCTTTGATATAAGAGGGACTTTGAGATATCAGTGCTCCAGACGTCGCGAGATGACTGTATACCGTTTGCCGCTGTCAGTTGCGTTAAGGAATGAAAAACATACTCACACTATTTCTGGGAATACTGACCTTCCTTCCACTGTAGGGAACCTGAAAGTGTAAACTGAGAGCAGCAGCAAAAATTGAACACACAAAAGCTAATAAAGCACGTTACATGTTGCAGTTGGAAGATAAATGTATGGGCCCCTTTCTCTGAGTGAATAGTATTTGCTTCTCAATTGACACTGTTGGCCATGCATATTTAACCACGTCTGGCGCAACAGCTTTGGTGCCCAAACTTCCAGCCCCTCCACCAAAGCCAAATCACGCCAGCAGTGCTCAAAACTTAGCCACAGGGTCTACAATGCTTGCCCTTTCATCTGACCTTACATATGAATTGCATTTCAATAGACAGTCAACTCTGGACATCTCCAAACTACTGACATCTCAAAGTAAATTTTCTGGGCCCAGACAAATTTCTTTGGGATATCGGTAGTTTGAGATATCCAGAGTTGAACTGTAAATATAAACATTCTGTCCCTCCTATCTACTATGCCAGCAATTATTACTCAGACTTGGCCGTCGCGTCTCTACACTGTTTACCGTTTCATCTGACCTTACACCCCTACTGTATTTCAATAGACAGTCAGCTCTGGATATCTCCAAACTACTGATATCTCAAAGTTGATTTTCTGGGCCCAGAAAACTTCATCTGAGATATAGGTAGTTTGAGGTATCTAGAGTTGAACTGTAAATATAAACAGGAAATATGTCCAGACCATAACCTCAAACATCTATGCATAAATACTGGTTTGGCAGCACTGACCGACGACACAATTACAGACTGAATGACATTGGACGGACACACGGCGCCAAGTGTGTGCAACTATGGTTATGTACCGTTGAGCCACTTGGGTAACATCGATAAGAGAATTGAACTGAACTGAACTGAAGACCATAACCTTTGATATAAGAGGGACTTTGAGATATCAGTGCTCCAGACGTCGCGAGATGACTGTATACCGTTTGCCGCTGTCAGTTGCGTTAAGGAATGAAAAACATACTCACACTATTTCTGGGAATACTGACCTTCCTTCCACTGTAGGACACCTGAAAGTGTAAACTGAGAGCAGCAGCAAAAATTGAACACACAAAAGCTAATAAAGCACGTTACATGTTGCAGTTGGAAGATAAATGTATGGGCCCCTTTCTCTGAGTGAATAGTATTTGCTTCTCAATTGACACTGTTGGCCATGCATATTTAACCACGTCTGGCGCAACAGCTTTGGTGCCCAAACTTCCAGCCCCTCCACCAAAGCCAAATCACGCCAGCAGTGCTCAAAACTTAGCCACAGGGTCTACAATGCTTGCCCTTTCATCTGACCTTACATATGAATTGCATTTCAATAGACAGTCAACTCTGGACATCTCCAAACTACTGACATCTCAAAGTAAATTTTCTGGGCCCAGACAAATTTCTTTGGGATATCGGTAGTTTGAGATATCCAGAGTTGAACTGTAAATATAAACATTCTGTCCCTCCTATCTACTATGCCAGCAATTATTACTCAGACTTGGCCGTCGCGTCTCTACACTGTTTACCGTTTCATCTGACCTTACACCCCTACTGTATTTCAATAGACAGTCAGCTCTGGATATCTCCAAACTACTGATATCTCAAAGTTGATTTTCTGGGCCCAGAAAACTTCATCTGAGATATAGGTAGTTTGAGGTATCTAGAGTTGAACTGTAAATATAAACAGGAAATATGTCCAGACCATAACCTCAAACATCTATGCATAAATACTGGTTTGGCAGCACTGACCGACGACACAATTAAAGACTGAATGACATTGGACGGACACACGGCGCCAAGTGTGTGCAACTATGGTTATGTACCGTTGAGCCACTTGGGTAACATCGATAAGAGAATTGAACTGAACTGAACTGAAGACCATAACCTTTGATATAAGAGGGACTTTGAGATATCAGTGCTCCAGACGTCGCGAGATGACTGTATACCGTTTGCCGCTGCCAGTTGCGTTAAGGAATGAAAAACATACTCACACTATTTCTGGGAATACTGACCTTCCTTCCACTGTAGGGAACCTGAAAGTGTAAACTGAGAGCAGCAGCAAAAATTGAACACACAAAAGCTAATAAAGCACGTTACATGTTGCAGTTGGAAGATAAATGTATGGGCCCCTTTCTCTGAGTGAATAGTATTTGCTTCTCAATTGACACTGTTGGCCATGCATATTTAACCACGTCTGGCGCAACAGCTTTGGTGCCCAAACTTCCAGCCCCTCCACCAAAGCCAAATCACGCCAGCAGTGCTCAAAACTTAGCCACAGGGTCTACAATGCTTGCCCTTTCATCTGACCTTACATATGAATTGCATTTCAATAGACAGTCAACTCTGGACATCTCCAAACTACTGACATCTCAAAGTAAATTTTCTGGGCCCAGACAAATTTCTTTGGGATATCGGTAGTTTGAGATATCCAGAGTTGAACTGTAAATATAAACATTCTGTCCCTCCTATCTACTATGCCAGCAATTATTACTCAGACTTGGCCGTCGCGTCTCTACACTGTTTACCGTTTCATCTGACCTTACACCCCTACTGTATTTCAATAGACAGTCAGCTCTGGATATCTCCAAACTACTGATATCTCAAAGTTAATTTTCTGGGCCCAGAAAACTTCATCTGAGATATAGGTAGTTTGAGGTATCTAGAGTTGAACTGTAAATATAAACAGGAAATATGTCCAGACCATAACCTCAAACATCTATGCATAAATACTGGTTTGGCAGCACTGACCGACGACACAATTACAGACTGAATGACATTGGACGGACACACGGCGCCAAGTGTGTGCAACTATGGTTATGTACCGTTGAGCCACTTGGGTAACATCGATAAGAGAATTGAACTGAACTGAACTGAAGACCATAACCTTTGATATAAGAGGGACTTTGAGATATCAGTGCTCCAGACGTCGCGAGATGACTGTATACCGTTTGCCGCTGTCAGTTGCGTTAAGGAATGAAAAACATACTCACACTATTTCTGGGAATACTGACCTTCCTTCCACTGTAGGGAACCTGAAAGTGTAAACTGAGAGCAGCAGCAAAAATTGAACACACAAAAGCTAATAAAGCACGTTACATGTTGCAGTTGGAAGATAAATGTATGGGCCCCTTTCTCTGAGTGAATAGTATTTGCTTCTCAATTGACACTGTTGGCCATGCATATTTAACCACGTCTGGCGCAACAGCTTTGGTGCCCAAACTTCCAGCCCCTCCACCAAAGCCAAATCACGCCAGCAGTGCTCAAAACTTAGCCACAGGGTCTACAATGCTTGCCCTTTCATCTGACCTTACATATGAATTGCATTTCAATAGACAGTCAACTCTGGACATCTCCAAACTACTGACATCTCAAAGTAAATTTTCTGGGCCCAGACAAATTTCTTTGGGATATCGGTAGTTTGAGATATCCAGAGTTGAACTGTAAATATAAACATTCTGTCCCTCCTATCTACTATGCCAGCAATTATTACTCAGACTTGGCCGTCGCGTCTCTACACTGTTTACCGTTTCATCTGACCTTACACCCCTACTGTATTTCAATAGACAGTCAGCTCTGGATATCTCCAAACTACTGATATCTCAAAGTTGATTTTCTGGGCCCAGAAAACTTCATCTGAGATATAGGTAGTTTGAGGTATCTAGAGTTGAACTGTAAATATAAACAGGAAATATGTCCAGACCATAACCTCAAACATCTATGCATAAATACTGGTTTGGCAGCACTGACCGACGACACAATTACAGACTGAATGACATTGGACGGACACACGGCGCCAAGTGTGTGCAACTATGGTTATGTACCGTTGAGCCACTTGGGTAACATCGATAAGAGAATTGAACTGAACTGAACTGAAGACCATAACCTTTGATATAAGAGGGACTTTGAGATATCAGTGCTCCAGACGTCGCGAGATGACTGTATACCGTTTGCCGCTGTCAGTTGCGTTAAGGAATGAAAAACATACTCACACTATTTCTGGGAATACTGACCTTCCTTCCACTGTAGGGAACCTGAAAGTGTAAACTGAGAGCAGCAGCAAAAATTGAACACACAAAAGCTAATAAAGCACGTTACATGTTGCAGTTGGAAGATAAATGTATGGGCCCCTTTCTCTGAGTGAATAGTATTTGCTTCTCAATTGACACTGTTGGCCATGCATATTTAACCACGTCTGGCGCAACAGCTTTGGTGCCCAAACTTCCAGCCCCTCCACCAAAGCCAAATCACGCCAGCAGTGCTCAAAACTTAGCCACAGGGTCTACAATGCTTGCCCTTTCATCTGACCTTACATATGAATTGCATTTCAATAGACAGTCAACTCTGGACATCTCCAAACTACTGACATCTCAAAGTAAATTTTCTGGGCCCAGACAAATTTCTTTGGGATATCGGTAGTTTGAGATATCCAGAGTTGAACTGTAAATATAAACATTCTGTCCCTCCTATCTACTATGCCAGCAATTATTACTCAGACTTGGCCGTCGCGTCTCTACACTGTTTACCGTTTCATCTGACCTTACACCCCTACTGTATTTCAATAGACAGTCAGCTCTGGATATCTCCAAACTACTGATATCTCAAAGTTGATTTTCTGGGCCCAGAAAACTTCATCTGAGATATAGGTAGTTTGAGGTATCTAGAGTTGAACTGTAAATATAAACAGGAAATATGTCCAGACCATAACCTCAAACATCTATGCATAAATACTGGTTTGGCAGCACTGACCGACGACACAATTACAGACTGAATGACATTGGACGGACACACGGCGCCAAGTGTGTGCAACTATGGTTATGTACCGTTGAGCCACTTGGGTAACATCGATAAGAGAATTGAACTGAACTGAACTGAAGACCATAACCTTTGATATAAGAGGGACTTTGAGATATCAGTGCTCCAGACGTCGCGAGATGACTGTATACCGTTTGCCGCTGTCAGTTGCGTTAAGGAATGAAAAACATACTCACACTATTTCTGGGAATACTGACCTTCCTTCCACTGTAGGGAACCTGAAAGTGTAAACTGAGAGCAGCAGCAAAAATTGAACACACAAAAGCTAATAAAGCACGTTACATGTTGCAGTTGGAAGATAAATGTATGGGCCCCTTTCTCTGAGTGAATAGTATTTGCTTCTCAATTGACACTGTTGGCCATGCATATTTAACCACGTCTGGCGCAACAGCTTTGGTGCCCAAACTTCCAGCCCCTCCACCAAAGCCAAATCACGCCAGCAGTGCTCAAAACTTAGCCACAGGGTCTACAATGCTTGCCCTTTCATCTGACCTTACATATGAATTGCATTTCAATAGACAGTCAACTCTGGACATCTCCAAACTACTGACATCTCAAAGTAAATTTTCTGGGCCCAGACAAATTTCTTTGGGATATCGGTAGTTTGAGATATCCAGAGTTGAACTGTAAATATAAACATTCTGTCCCTCCTATCTACTATGCCAGCAATTATTACTCAGACTTGGCCGTCGCGTCTCTACACTGTTTACCGTTTCATCTGACCTTACACCCCTACTGTATTTCAATAGACAGTCAGCTCTGGATATCTCCAAACTACTGATATCTCAAAGTTGATTTTCTGGGCCCAGAAAACTTCATCTGAGATATAGGTAGTTTGAGGTATCTAGAGTTGAACTGTAAATATAAACAGGAAATATGTCCAGACCATAACCTCAAACATCTATGCATAAATACTGGTTTGGCAGCACTGACCGACGACACAATTACAGACTGAATGACATTGGACGGACACACGGCGCCAAGTGTGTGCAACTATGGTTATGTACCGTTGAGCCACTTGGGTAACATCGATAAGAGAATTGAACTGAACTGAACTGAAGACCATAACCTTTGATATAAGAGGGACTTTGAGATATCAGTGCTCCAGACGTCGCGAGATGACTGTATACCGTTTGCCGCTGTCAGTTGCGTTAAGGAATGAAAAACATACTCACACTATTTCTGGGAATACTGACCTTCCTTCCACTGTAGGGAACCTGAAAGTGTAAACTGAGAGCAGCAGCAAAAATTGAACACACAAAAGCTAATAAAGCACGTTACATGTTGCAGTTGGAAGATAAATGTATGGGCCCCTTTCTCTGAGTGAATAGTATTTGCTTCTCAATTGACACTGTTGGCCATGCATATTTAACCACGTCTGGCGCAACAGCTTTGGTGCCCAAACTTCCAGCCCCTCCACCAAAGCCAAATCACGCCAGCAGTGCTCAAAACTTAGCCACAGGGTCTACAATGCTTGCCCTTTCATCTGACCTTACATATGAATTGCATTTCAATAGACAGTCAACTCTGGACATCTCCAAACTACTGACATCTCAAAGTAAATTTTCTGGGCCCAGACAAATTTCTTTGGGATATCGGTAGTTTGAGATATCCAGAGTTGAACTGTAAATATAAACATTCTGTCCCTCCTATCTACTATGCCAGCAATTATTACTCAGACTTGGCCGTCGCGTCTCTACACTGTTTACCGTTTCATCTGACCTTACACCCCTACTGTATTTCAATAGACAGTCAGCTCTGGATATCTCCAAACTACTGATATCTCAAAGTTGATTTTCTGGGCCCAGAAAACTTCATCTGAGATATAGGTAGTTTGAGGTATCTAGAGTTGAACTGTAAATATAAACAGGAAATATGTCCAGACCATAACCTCAAACATCTATGCATAAATACTGGTTTGGCAGCACTGACCGACGACACAATTACAGACTGAATGACATTGGACGGACACACGGCGCCAAGTGTGTGCAACTATGGTTATGTACCGTTGAGCCACTTGGGTAACATCGATAAGAGAATTGAACTGAACTGAACTGAAGACCATAACCTTTGATATAAGAGGGACTTTGAGATATCAGTGCTCCAGACGTCGCGAGATGACTGTATACCGTTTGCCGCTGTCAGTTGCGTTAAGGAATGAAAAACATACTCACACTATTTCTGGGAATACTGACCTTCCTTCCACTGTAGGGAACCTGAAAGTGTAAACTGAGAGCAGCAGCAAAAATTGAACACACAAAAGCTAATAAAGCACGTTACATGTTGCAGTTGGAAGATAAATGTATGGGCCCCTTTCTCTGAGTGAATAGTATTTGCTTCTCAATTGACACTGTTGGCCATGCATATTTAACCACGTCTGGCGCAACAGCTTTGGTGCCCAAACTTCCAGCCCCTCCACCAAAGCCAAATCACGCCAGCAGTGCTCAAAACTTAGCCACAGGGTCTACAATGCTTGCCCTTTCATCTGACCTTACATATGAATTGCATTTCAATAGACAGTCAACTCTGGACATCTCCAAACTACTGACATCTCAAAGTAAATTTTCTGGGCCCAGACAAATTTCTTTGGGATATCGGTAGTTTGAGATATCCAGAGTTGAACTGTAAATATAAACATTCTGTCCCTCCTATCTACTATGCCAGCAATTATTACTCAGACTTGGCCGTCGCGTCTCTACACTGTTTACCGTTTCATCTGACCTTACACCCCTACTGTATTTCAATAGACAGTCAGCTCTGGATATCTCCAAACTACTGATATCTCAAAGTTGATTTTCTGGGCCCAGAAAACTTCATCTGAGATATAGGTAGTTTGAGGTATCTAGAGTTGAACTGTAAATATAAACAGGAAATATGTCCAGACCATAACCTCAAACATCTATGCATAAATACTGGTTTGGCAGCACTGACCGACGACACAATTACAGACTGAATGACATTGGACGGACACACGGCGCCAAGTGTGTGCAACTATGGTTATGTACCGTTGAGCCACTTGGGTAACATCGATAAGAGAATTGAACTGAACTGAACTGAAGACCATAACCTTTGATATAAGAGGGACTTTGAGATATCAGTGCTCCAGACGTCGCGAGATGACTGTATACCGTTTGCCGCTGTCAGTTGCGTTAAGGAATGAAAAACATACTCACACTATTTCTGGGAATACTGACCTTCCTTCCACTGTAGGGAACCTGAAAGTGTAAACTGAGAGCAGCAGCAAAAATTGAACACACAAAAGCTAATAAAGCACGTTACATGTTGCAGTTGGAAGATAAATGTATGGGCCCCTTTCTCTGAGTGAATAGTATTTGCTTCTCAATTGACACTGTTGGCCATGCATATTTAACCACGTCTGGCGCAACAGCTTTGGTGCCCAAACTTCCAGCCCCTCCACCAAAGCCAAATCACGCCAGCAGTGCTCAAAACTTAGCCACAGGGTCTACAATGCTTGCCCTTTCATCTGACCTTACATATGAATTGCATTTCAATAGACAGTCAACTCTGGACATCTCCAAACTACTGACATCTCAAAGTAAATTTTCTGGGCCCAGACAAATTTCTTTGGGATATCGGTAGTTTGAGATATCCAGAGTTGAACTGTAAATATAAACATTCTGTCCCTCCTATCTACTATGCCAGCAATTATTACTCAGACTTGGCCGTCGCGTCTCTACACTGTTTACCGTTTCATCTGACCTTACACCCCTACTGTATTTCAATAGACAGTCAGCTCTGGATATCTCCAAACTACTGATATCTCAAAGTTGATTTTCTGGGCCCAGAAAACTTCATCTGAGATATAGGTAGTTTGAGGTATCTAGAGTTGAACTGTAAATATAAACAGGAAATATGTCCAGACCATAACCTCAAACATCTATGCATAAATACTGGTTTGGCAGCACTGACCGACGACACAATTAAAGACTGAATGACATTGGACGGACACACGGCGCCAAGTGTGTGCAACTATGGTTATGTACCGTTGAGCCACTTGGGTAACATCGATAAGAGAATTGAACTGAACTGAACTGAAGACCATAACCTTTGATATAAGAGGGACTTTGAGATATCAGTGCTCCAGACGTCGCGAGATGACTGTATACCGTTTGCCGCTGTCAGTTGCGTTAAGGAATGAAAAACATACTCACACTATTTCTGGGAATACTGACCTTCCTTCCACTGTAGGGAACCTGAAAGTGTAAACTGAGAGCAGCAGCAAAAATTGAACACACAAAAGCTAATAAAGCACGTTACATGTTGCAGTTGGAAGATAAATGTATGGGCCCCTTTCTCTGAGTGAATAGTATTTGCTTCTCAATTGACACTGTTGGCCATGCATATTTAACCACGTCTGGCGCAACAGCTTTGGTGCCCAAACTTCCAGCCCCTCCACCAAAGCCAAATCACGCCAGCAGTGCTCAAAACTTAGCCACAGGGTCTACAATGCTTGCCCTTTCATCTGACCTTACATATGAATTGCATTTCAATAGACAGTCAACTCTGGACATCTCCAAACTACTGACATCTCAAAGTAAATTTTCTGGGCCCAGACAAATTTCTTTGGGATATCGGTAGTTTGAGATATCCAGAGTTGAACTGTAAATATAAACATTCTGTCCCTCCTATCTACTATGCCAGCAATTATTACTCAGACTTGGCCGTCGCGTCTCTACACTGTTTACCGTTTCATCTGACCTTACACCCCTACTGTATTTCAATAGACAGTCAGCTCTGGATATCTCCAAACTACTGATATCTCAAAGTTGATTTTCTGGGCCCAGAAAACTTCATCTGAGATATAGGTAGTTTGAGGTATCTAGAGTTGAACTGTAAATATAAACAGGAAATATGTCCAGACCATAACCTCAAACATCTATGCATAAATACTGGTTTGGCAGCACTGACCGACGACACAATTACAGACTGAATGACATTGGACGGACACACGGCGCCAAGTGTGTGCAACTATGGTTATGTACCGTTGAGCCACTTGGGTAACATCGATAAGAGAATTGAACTGAACTGAACTGAAGACCATAACCTTTGATATAAGAGGGACTTTGAGATATCAGTGCTCCAGACGTCGCGAGATGACTGTATACCGTTTGCCGCTGTCAGTTGCGTTAAGGAATGAAAAACATACTCACACTATTTCTGGGAATACTGACCTTCCTTCCACTGTAGGGAACCTGAAAGTGTAAACTGAGAGCAGCAGCAAAAATTGAACACACAAAAGCTAATAAAGCACGTTACATGTTGCAGTTGGAAGATAAATGTATGGGCCCCTTTCTCTGAGTGAATAGTATTTGCTTCTCAATTGACACTGTTGGCCATGCATATTTAACCACGTCTGGCGCAACAGCTTTGGTGCCCAAACTTCCAGCCCCTCCACCAAAGCCAAATCACGCCAGCAGTGCTCAAAACTTAGCCACAGGGTCTACAATGCTTGCCCTTTCATCTGACCTTACATATGAATTGCATTTCAATAGACAGTCAACTCTGGACATCTCCAAACTACTGACATCTCAAAGTAAATTTTCTGGGCCCAGACAAATTTCTTTGGGATATCGGTAGTTTGAGATATCCAGAGTTGAACTGTAAATATAAACATTCTGTCCCTCCTATCTACTATGCCAGCAATTATTACTCAGACTTGGCCGTCGCGTCTCTACACTGTTTACCGTTTCATCTGACCTTACACCCCTACTGTATTTCAATAGACAGTCAGCTCTGGATATCTCCAAACTACTGATATCTCAAAGTTGATTTTCTGGGCCCAGAAAACTTCATCTGAGATATAGGTAGTTTGAGGTATCTAGAGTTGAACTGTAAATATAAACAGGAAATATGTCCAGACCATAACCTCAAACATCTATGCATAAATACTGGTTTGGCAGCACTGACCGACGACACAATTAAAGACTGAATGACATTGGACGGACACACGGCGCCAAGTGTGTGCAACTATGGTTATGTACCGTTGAGCCACTTGGGTAACATCGATAAGAGAATTGAACTGAACTGAACTGAAGACCATAACCTTTGATATAAGAGGGACTTTGAGATATCAGTGCTCCAGACGTCGCGAGATGACTGTATACCGTTTGCCGCTGCCAGTTGCGTTAAGGAATGAAAAACATACTCACACTATTTCTGGGAATACTGACCTTCCTTCCACTGTAGGGAACCTGAAAGTGTAAACTGAGAGCAGCAGCAAAAATTGAACACACAAAAGCTAATAAAGCACGTTACATGTTGCAGTTGGAAGATAAATGTATGGGCCCCTTTCTCTGAGTGAATAGTATTTGCTTCTCAATTGACACTGTTGGCCATGCATATTTAACCACGTCTGGCGCAACAGCTTTGGTGCCCAAACTTCCAGCCCCTCCACCAAAGCCAAATCACGCCAGCAGTGCTCAAAACTTAGCCACAGGGTCTACAATGCTTGCCCTTTCATCTGACCTTACATATGAATTGCATTTCAATAGACAGTCAACTCTGGACATCTCCAAACTACTGACATCTCAAAGTAAATTTTCTGGGCCCAGACAAATTTCTTTGGGATATCGGTAGTTTGAGATATCCAGAGTTGAACTGTAAATATAAACATTCTGTCCCTCCTATCTACTATGCCAGCAATTATTACTCAGACTTGGCCGTCGCGTCTCTACACTGTTTACCGTTTCATCTGACCTTACACCCCTACTGTATTTCAATAGACAGTCAGCTCTGGATATCTCCAAACTACTGATATCTCAAAGTTGATTTTCTGGGCCCAGAAAACTTCATCTGAGATATAGGTAGTTTGAGGTATCTAGAGTTGAACTGTAAATATAAACAGGAAATATGTCCAGACCATAACCTCAAACATCTATGCATAAATACTGGTTTGGCAGCACTGACCGACGACACAATTACAGACTGAATGACATTGGACGGACACACGGCGCCAAGTGTGTGCAACTATGGTTATGTACCGTTGAGCCACTTGGGTAACATCGATAAGAGAATTGAACTGAACTGAACTGAAGACCATAACCTTTGATATAAGAGGGACTTTGAGATATCAGTGCTCCAGACGTCGCGAGATGACTGTATACCGTTTGCCGCTGTCAGTTGCGTTAAGGAATGAAAAACATACTCACACTATTTCTGGGAATACTGACCTTCCTTCCACTGTAGGGAACCTGAAAGTGTAAACTGAGAGCAGCAGCAAAAATTGAACACACAAAAGCTAATAAAGCACGTTACATGTTGCAGTTGGAAGATAAATGTATGGGCCCCTTTCTCTGAGTGAATAGTATTTGCTTCTCAATTGACACTGTTGGCCATGCATATTTAACCACGTCTGGCGCAACAGCTTTGGTGCCCAAACTTCCAGCCCCTCCACCAAAGCCAAATCACGCCAGCAGTGCTCAAAACTTAGCCACAGGGTCTACAATGCTTGCCCTTTCATCTGACCTTACATATGAATTGCATTTCAATAGACAGTCAACTCTGGACATCTCCAAACTACTGACATCTCAAAGTAAATTTTCTGGGCCCAGACAAATTTCTTTGGGATATCGGTAGTTTGAGATATCCAGAGTTGAACTGTAAATATAAACATTCTGTCCCTCCTATCTACTATGCCAGCAATTATTACTCAGACTTGGCCGTCGCGTCTCTACACTGTTTACCGTTTCATCTGACCTTACACCCCTACTGTATTTCAATAGACAGTCAGCTCTGGATATCTCCAAACTACTGATATCTCAAAGTTGATTTTCTGGGCCCAGAAAACTTCATCTGAGATATAGGTAGTTTGAGGTATCTAGAGTTGAACTGTAAATATAAACAGGAAATATGTCCAGACCATAACCTCAAACATCTATGCATAAATACTGGTTTGGCAGCACTGACCGACGACACAATTAAAGACTGAATGACATTGGACGGACACACGGCGCCAAGTGTGTGCAACTATGGTTATGTACCGTTGAGCCACTTGGGTAACATCGATAAGAGAATTGAACTGAACTGAACTGAAGACCATAACCTTTGATATAAGAGGGACTTTGAGATATCAGTGCTCCAGACGTCGCGAGATGACTGTATACCGTTTGCCGCTGCCAGTTGCGTTAAGGAATGAAAAACATACTCACACTATTTCTGGGAATACTGACCTTCCTTCCACTGTAGGGAACCTGAAAGTGTAAACTGAGAGCAGCAGCAAAAATTGAACACACAAAAGCTAATAAAGCACGTTACATGTTGCAGTTGGAAGATAAATGTATGGGCCCCTTTCTCTGAGTGAATAGTATTTGCTTCTCAATTGACACTGTTGGCCATGCATATTTAACCACGTCTGGCGCAACAGCTTTGGTGCCCAAACTTCCAGCCCCTCCACCAAAGCCAAATCACGCCAGCAGTGCTCAAAACTTAGCCACAGGGTCTACAATGCTTGCCCTTTCATCTGACCTTACATATGAATTGCATTTCAATAGACAGTCAACTCTGGACATCTCCAAACTACTGACATCTCAAAGTAAATTTTCTGGGCCCAGACAAATTTCTTTGGGATATCGGTAGTTTGAGATATCCAGAGTTGAACTGTAAATATAAACATTCTGTCCCTCCTATCTACTATGCCAGCAATTATTACTCAGACTTGGCCGTCGCGTCTCTACACTGTTTACCGTTTCATCTGACCTTACACCCCTACTGTATTTCAATAGACAGTCAGCTCTGGATATCTCCAAACTACTGATATCTCAAAGTTGATTTTCTGGGCCCAGAAAACTTCATCTGAGATATAGGTAGTTTGAGGTATCTAGAGTTGAACTGTAAATATAAACAGGAAATATGTCCAGACCATAACCTCAAACATCTATGCATAAATACTGGTTTGGCAGCACTGACCGACGACACAATTAAAGACTGAATGACATTGGACGGACACACGGCGCCAAGTGTGTGCAACTATGGTTATGTACCGTTGAGCCACTTGGGTAACATCGATAAGAGAATTGAACTGAACTGAACTGAAGACCATAACCTTTGATATAAGAGGGACTTTGAGATATCAGTGCTCCAGACGTCGCGAGATGACTGTATACCGTTTGCCGCTGTCAGTTGCGTTAAGGAATGAAAAACATACTCACACTATTTCTGGGAATACTGACCTTCCTTCCACTGTAGGGAACCTGAAAGTGTAAACTGAGAGCAGCAGCAAAAATTGAACACACAAAAGCTAATAAAGCACGTTACATGTTGCAGTTGGAAGATAAATGTATGGGCCCCTTTCTCTGAGTGAATAGTATTTGCTTCTCAATTGACACTGTTGGCCATGCATATTTAACCACGTCTGGCGCAACAGCTTTGGTGCCCAAACTTCCAGCCCCTCCACCAAAGCCAAATCACGCCAGCAGTGCTCAAAACTTAGCCACAGGGTCTACAATGCTTGCCCTTTCATCTGACCTTACATATGAATTGCATTTCAATAGACAGTCAACTCTGGACATCTCCAAACTACTGACATCTCAAAGTAAATTTTCTGGGCCCAGACAAATTTCTTTGGGATATCGGTAGTTTGAGATATCCAGAGTTGAACTGTAAATATAAACATTCTGTCCCTCCTATCTACTATGCCAGCAATTATTACTCAGACTTGGCCGTCGCGTCTCTACACTGTTTACCGTTTCATCTGACCTTACACCCCTACTGTATTTCAATAGACAGTCAGCTCTGGATATCTCCAAACTACTGATATCTCAAAGTTGATTTTCTGGGCCCAGAAAACTTCATCTGAGATATAGGTAGTTTGAGGTATCTAGAGTTGAACTGTAAATATAAACAGGAAATATGTCCAGACCATAACCTCAAACATCTATGCATAAATACTGGTTTGGCAGCACTGACCGACGACACAATTACAGACTGAATGACATTGGACGGACACACGGCGCCAAGTGTGTGCAACTATGGTTATGTACCGTTGAGCCACTTGGGTAACATCGATAAGAGAATTGAACTGAACTGAACTGAAGACCATAACCTTTGATATAAGAGGGACTTTGAGATATCAGTGCTCCAGACGTCGCGAGATGACTGTATACCGTTTGCCGCTGTCAGTTGCGTTAAGGAATGAAAAACATACTCACACTATTTCTGGGAATACTGACCTTCCTTCCACTGTAGGGAACCTGAAAGTGTAAACTGAGAGCAGCAGCAAAAATTGAACACACAAAAGCTAATAAAGCACGTTACATGTTGCAGTTGGAAGATAAATGTATGGGCCCCTTTCTCTGAGTGAATAGTATTTGCTTCTCAATTGACACTGTTGGCCATGCATATTTAACCACGTCTGGCGCAACAGCTTTGGTGCCCAAACTTCCAGCCCCTCCACCAAAGCCAAATCACGCCAGCAGTGCTCAAAACTTAGCCACAGGGTCTACAATGCTTGCCCTTTCATCTGACCTTACATATGAATTGCATTTCAATAGACAGTCAACTCTGGACATCTCCAAACTACTGACATCTCAAAGTAAATTTTCTGGGCCCAGACAAATTTCTTTGGGATATCGGTAGTTTGAGATATCCAGAGTTGAACTGTAAATATAAACATTCTGTCCCTCCTATCTACTATGCCAGCAATTATTACTCAGACTTGGCCGTCGCGTCTCTACACTGTTTACCGTTTCATCTGACCTTACACCCCTACTGTATTTCAATAGACAGTCAGCTCTGGATATCTCCAAACTACTGATATCTCAAAGTTGATTTTCTGGGCCCAGAAAACTTCATCTGAGATATAGGTAGTTTGAGGTATCTAGAGTTGAACTGTAAATATAAACAGGAAATATGTCCAGACCATAACCTCAAACATCTATGCATAAATACTGGTTTGGCAGCACTGACCGACGACACAATTACAGACTGAATGACATTGGACGGACACACGGCGCCAAGTGTGTGCAACTATGGTTATGTACCGTTGAGCCACTTGGGTAACATCGATAAGAGAATTGAACTGAACTGAACTGAAGACCATAACCTTTGATATAAGAGGGACTTTGAGATATCAGTGCTCCAGACGTCGCGAGATGACTGTATACCGTTTGCCGCTGTCAGTTGCGTTAAGGAATGAAAAACATACTCACACTATTTCTGGGAATACTGACCTTCCTTCCACTGTAGGGAACCTGAAAGTGTAAACTGAGAGCAGCAGCAAAAATTGAACACACAAAAGCTAATAAAGCACGTTACATGTTGCAGTTGGAAGATAAATGTATGGGCCCCTTTCTCTGAGTGAATAGTATTTGCTTCTCAATTGACACTGTTGGCCATGCATATTTAACCACGTCTGGCGCAACAGCTTTGGTGCCCAAACTTCCAGCCCCTCCACCAAAGCCAAATCACGCCAGCAGTGCTCAAAACTTAGCCACAGGGTCTACAATGCTTGCCCTTTCATCTGACCTTACATATGAATTGCATTTCAATAGACAGTCAACTCTGGACATCTCCAAACTACTGACATCTCAAAGTAAATTTTCTGGGCCCAGACAAATTTCTTTGGGATATCGGTAGTTTGAGATATCCAGAGTTGAACTGTAAATATAAACATTCTGTCCCTCCTATCTACTATGCCAGCAATTATTACTCAGACTTGGCCGTCGCGTCTCTACACTGTTTACCGTTTCATCTGACCTTACACCCCTACTGTATTTCAATAGACAGTCAGCTCTGGATATCTCCAAACTACTGATATCTCAAAGTTGATTTTCTGGGCCCAGAAAACTTCATCTGAGATATAGGTAGTTTGAGGTATCTAGAGTTGAACTGTAAATATAAACAGGAAATATGTCCAGACCATAACCTCAAACATCTATGCATAAATACTGGTTTGGCAGCACTGACCGACGACACAATTAAAGACTGAATGACATTGGACGGACACACGGCGCCAAGTGTTTGCAACTATGGTTATGTACCGTTGAGCCACTTGGGTAACATCGATAAGAGAATTGAACTGAACTGAACTGAAGACCATAACCTTTGATATAAGAGGGACTTTGAGATATCAGTGCTCCAGACGTCGCGAGATGACTGTATACCGTTTGCCGCTGTCAGTTGCGTTAAGGAATGAAAAACATACTCACACTATTTCTGGGAATACTGACCTTCCTTCCACTGTAGGGAACCTGAAAGTGTAAACTGAGAGCAGCAGCAAAAATTGAACACACAAAAGCTAATAAAGCACGTTACATGTTGCAGTTGGAAGATAAATGTATGGGCCCCTTTCTCTGAGTGAATAGTATTTGCTTCTCAATTGACACTGTTGGCCATGCATATTTAACCACGTCTGGCGCAACAGCTTTGGTGCCCAAACTTCCAGCCCCTCCACCAAAGCCAAATCACGCCAGCAGTGCTCAAAACTTAGCCACAGGGTCTACAATGCTTGCCCTTTCATCTGACCTTACATATGAATTGCATTTCAATAGACAGTCAACTCTGGACATCTCCAAACTACTGACATCTCAAAGTAAATTTTCTGGGCCCAGACAAATTTCTTTGGGATATCGGTAGTTTGAGATATCCAGAGTTGAACTGTAAATATAAACATTCTGTCCCTCCTATCTACTATGCCAGCAATTATTACTCAGACTTGGCCGTCGCGTCTCTACACTGTTTACCGTTTCATCTGACCTTACACCCCTACTGTATTTCAATAGACAGTCAGCTCTGGATATCTCCAAACTACTGATATCTCAAAGTTGATTTTCTGGGCCCAGAAAACTTCATCTGAGATATAGGTAGTTTGAGGTATCTAGAGTTGAACTGTAAATCTAAACAGGAAATATGTCCAGACCATAACCTCAAACATCTATGCATAAATACTGGTTTGGCAGCACTGACCGACGACACAATTAAAGACTGAATGACATTGGACGGACACACGGCGCCAAGTGTGTGCAACTATGGTTATGTACCGTTGAGCCACTTGGGTAACATCGATAAGAGAATTGAACTGAACTGAACTGAAGACCATAACCTTTGATATAAGAGGGACTTTGAGATATCAGTGCTCCAGACGTCGCGAGATGACTGTATACCGTTTGCCGCTGCCAGTTGCGTTAAGGAATGAAAAACATACTCACACTATTTCTGGGAATACTGACCTTCCTTCCACTGTAGGGAACCTGAAAGTGTAAACTGAGAGCAGCAGCAAAAATTGAACACACAAAAGCTAATAAAGCACGTTACATGTTGCAGTTGGAAGATAAATGTATGGGCCCCTTTCTCTGAGTGAATAGTATTTGCTTCTCAATTGACACTGTTGGCCATGCATATTTAACCACGTCTGGCGCAACAGCTTTGGTGCCCAAACTTCCAGCCCCTCCACCAAAGCCAAATCACGCCAGCAGTGCTCAAAACTTAGCCACAGGGTCTACAATGCTTGCCCTTTCATCTGACCTTACATATGAATTGCATTTCAATAGACAGTCAACTCTGGACATCTCCAAACTACTGACATCTCAAAGTAAATTTTCTGGGCCCAGACAAATTTCTTTGGGATATCGGTAGTTTGAGATATCCAGAGTTGAACTGTAAATATAAACATTCTGTCCCTCCTATCTACTATGCCAGCAATTATTACTCAGACTTGGCCGTCGCGTCTCTACACTGTTTACCGTTTCATCTGACCTTACACCCCTACTGTATTTCAATAGACAGTCAGCTCTGGATATCTCCAAACTACTGATATCTCAAAGTTGATTTTCTGGGCCCAGAAAACTTCATCTGAGATATAGGTAGTTTGAGGTATCTAGAGTTGAACTGTAAATATAAACAGGAAATATGTCCAGACCATAACCTCAAACATCTATGCATAAATACTGGTTTGGCAGCACTGACCGACGACACAATTACAGACTGAATGACATTGGACGGACACACGGCGCCAAGTGTGTGCAACTATGGTTATGTACCGTTGAGCCACTTGGGTAACATCGATAAGAGAATTGAACTGAACTGAACTGAAGACCATAACCTTTGATATAAGAGGGACTTTGAGATATCAGTGCTCCAGACGTCGCGAGATGACTGTATACCGTTTGCCGCTGTCAGTTGCGTTAAGGAATGAAAAACATACTCACACTATTTCTGGGAATACTGACCTTCCTTCCACTGTAGGGAACCTGAAAGTGTAAACTGAGAGCAGCAGCAAAAATTGAACACACAAAAGCTAATAAAGCACGTTACATGTTGCAGTTGGAAGATAAATGTATGGGCCCCTTTCTCTGAGTGAATAGTATTTGCTTCTCAATTGACACTGTTGGCCATGCATATTTAACCACGTCTGGCGCAACAGCTTTGGTGCCCAAACTTCCAGCCCCTCCACCAAAGCCAAATCACGCCAGCAGTGCTCAAAACTTAGCCACAGGGTCTACAATGCTTGCCCTTTCATCTGACCTTACATATGAATTGCATTTCAATAGACAGTCAACTCTGGACATCTCCAAACTACTGACATCTCAAAGTAAATTTTCTGGGCCCAGACAAATTTCTTTGGGATATCGGTAGTTTGAGATATCCAGAGTTGAACTGTAAATATAAACATTCTGTCCCTCCTATCTACTATGCCAGCAATTATTACTCAGACTTGGCCGTCGCGTCTCTACACTGTTTACCGTTTCATCTGACCTTACACCCCTACTGTATTTCAATAGACAGTCAGCTCTGGATATCTCCAAACTACTGATATCTCAAAGTTGATTTTCTGGGCCCAGAAAACTTCATCTGAGATATAGGTAGTTTGAGGTATCTAGAGTTGAACTGTAAATATAAACAGGAAATATGTCCAGACCATAACCTCAAACATCTATGCATAAATACTGGTTTGGCAGCACTGACCGACGACACAATTACAGACTGAATGACATTGGACGGACACACGGCGCCAAGTGTGTGCAACTATGGTTATGTACCGTTGAGCCACTTGGGTAACATCGATAAGAGAATTGAACTGAACTGAACTGAAGACCATAACCTTTGATATAAGAGGGACTTTGAGATATCAGTGCTCCAGACGTCGCGAGATGACTGTATACCGTTTGCCGCTGTCAGTTGCGTTAAGGAATGAAAAACATACTCACACTATTTCTGGGAATACTGACCTTCCTTCCACTGTAGGGAACCTGAAAGTGTAAACTGAGAGCAGCAGCAAAAATTGAACACACAAAAGCTAATAAAGCACGTTACATGTTGCAGTTGGAAGATAAATGTATGGGCCCCTTTCTCTGAGTGAATAGTATTTGCTTCTCAATTGACACTGTTGGCCATGCATATTTAACCACGTCTGGCGCAACAGCTTTGGTGCCCAAACTTCCAGCCCCTCCACCAAAGCCAAATCACGCCAGCAGTGCTCAAAACTTAGCCACAGGGTCTACAATGCTTGCCCTTTCATCTGACCTTACATATGAATTGCATTTCAATAGACAGTCAACTCTGGACATCTCCAAACTACTGACATCTCAAAGTAAATTTTCTGGGCCCAGACAAATTTCTTTGGGATATCGGTAGTTTGAGATATCCAGAGTTGAACTGTAAATATAAACATTCTGTCCCTCCTATCTACTATGCCAGCAATTATTACTCAGACTTGGCCGTCGCGTCTCTACACTGTTTACCGTTTCATCTGACCTTACACCCCTACTGTATTTCAATAGACAGTCAGCTCTGGATATCTCCAAACTACTGATATCTCAAAGTTGATTTTCTGGGCCCAGAAAACTTCATCTGAGATATAGGTAGTTTGAGGTATCTAGAGTTGAACTGTAAATATAAACAGGAAATATGTCCAGACCATAACCTCAAACATCTATGCATAAATACTGGTTTGGCAGCACTGACCGACGACACAATTACAGACTGAATGACATTGGACGGACACACGGCGCCAAGTGTGTGCAACTATGGTTATGTACCGTTGAGCCACTTGGGTAACATCGATAAGAGAATTGAACTGAACTGAACTGAAGACCATAACCTTTGATATAAGAGGGACTTTGAGATATCAGTGCTCCAGACGTCGCGAGATGACTGTATACCGTTTGCCGCTGTCAGTTGCGTTAAGGAATGAAAAACATACTCACACTATTTCTGGGAATACTGACCTTCCTTCCACTGTAGGGAACCTGAAAGTGTAAACTGAGAGCAGCAGCAAAAATTGAACACACAAAAGCTAATAAAGCACGTTACATGTTGCAGTTGGAAGATAAATGTATGGGCCCCTTTCTCTGAGTGAATAGTATTTGCTTCTCAATTGACACTGTTGGCCATGCATATTTAACCACGTCTGGCGCAACAGCTTTGGTGCCCAAACTTCCAGCCCCTCCACCAAAGCCAAATCACGCCAGCAGTGCTCAAAACTTAGCCACAGGGTCTACAATGCTTGCCCTTTCATCTGACCTTACATATGAATTGCATTTCAATAGACAGTCAACTCTGGACATCTCCAAACTACTGACATCTCAAAGTAAATTTTCTGGGCCCAGACAAATTTCTTTGGGATATCGGTAGTTTGAGATATCCAGAGTTGAACTGTAAATATAAACATTCTGTCCCTCCTATCTACTATGCCAGCAATTATTACTCAGACTTGGCCGTCGCGTCTCTACACTGTTTACCGTTTCATCTGACCTTACACCCCTACTGTATTTCAATAGACAGTCAGCTCTGGATATCTCCAAACTACTGATATCTCAAAGTTGATTTTCTGGGCCCAGAAAACTTCATCTGAGATATAGGTAGTTTGAGGTATCTAGAGTTGAACTGTAAATATAAACAGGAAATATGTCCAGACCATAACCTCAAACATCTATGCATAAATACTGGTTTGGCAGCACTGACCGACGACACAATTAAAGACTGAATGACATTGGACGGACACACGGCGCCAAGTGTGTGCAACTATGGTTATGTACCGTTGAGCCACTTGGGTAACATCGATAAGAGAATTGAACTGAACTGAACTGAAGACCATAACCTTTGATATAAGAGGGACTTTGAGATATCAGTGCTCCAGACGTCGCGAGATGACTGTATACCGTTTGCCGCTGTCAGTTGCGTTAAGGAATGAAAAACATACTCACACTATTTCTGGGAATACTGACCTTCCTTCCACTGTAGGGAACCTGAAAGTGTAAACTGAGAGCAGCAGCAAAAATTGAACACACAAAAGCTAATAAAGCACGTTACATGTTGCAGTTGGAAGATAAATGTATGGGCCCCTTTCTCTGAGTGAATAGTATTTGCTTCTCAATTGACACTGTTGGCCATGCATATTTAACCACGTCTGGCGCAACAGCTTTGGTGCCCAAACTTCCAGCCCCTCCACCAAAGCCAAATCACGCCAGCAGTGCTCAAAACTTAGCCACAGGGTCTACAATGCTTGCCCTTTCATCTGACCTTACATATGAATTGCATTTCAATAGACAGTCAACTCTGGACATCTCCAAACTACTGACATCTCAAAGTAAATTTTCTGGGCCCAGACAAATTTCTTTGGGATATCGGTAGTTTGAGATATCCAGAGTTGAACTGTAAATATAAACATTCTGTCCCTCCTATCTACTATGCCAGCAATTATTACTCAGACTTGGCCGTCGCGTCTCTACACTGTTTACCGTTTCATCTGACCTTACACCCCTACTGTATTTCAATAGACAGTCAGCTCTGGATATCTCCAAACTACTGATATCTCAAAGTTGATTTTCTGGGCCCAGAAAACTTCATCTGAGATATAGGTAGTTTGAGGTATCTAGAGTTGAACTGTAAATATAAACAGGAAATATGTCCAGACCATAACCTCAAACATCTATGCATAAATACTGGTTTGGCAGCACTGACCGACGACACAATTACAGACTGAATGACATTGGACGGACACACGGCGCCAAGTGTGTGCAACTATGGTTATGTACCGTTGAGCCACTTGGGTAACATCGATAAGAGAATTGAACTGAACTGAACTGAAGACCATAACCTTTGATATAAGAGGGACTTTGAGATATCAGTGCTCCAGACGTCGCGAGATGACTGTATACCGTTTGCCGCTGTCAGTTGCGTTAAGGAATGAAAAACATACTCACACTATTTCTGGGAATACTGACCTTCCTTCCACTGTAGGGAACCTGAAAGTGTAAACTGAGAGCAGCAGCAAAAATTGAACACACAAAAGCTAATAAAGCACGTTACATGTTGCAGTTGGAAGATAAATGTATGGGCCCCTTTCTCTGAGTGAATAGTATTTGCTTCTCAATTGACACTGTTGGCCATGCATACTTAACCACGTCTGGCGCAACAGCTTTGGTGCCCAAACTTCCAGCCCCTCCACCAAAGCCAAATCACGCCAGCAGTGCTCAAAACTTAGCCACAGGGTCTACAATGCTTGCCCTTTCATCTGACCTTACATATGAATTGCATTTCAATAGACAGTCAACTCTGGACATCTCCAAACTACTGACATCTCAAAGTAAATTTTCTGGGCCCAGACAAATTTCTTTGGGATATCGGTAGTTTGAGATATCCAGAGTTGAACTGTAAATATAAACATTCTGTCCCTCCTATCTACTATGCCAGCAATTATTACTCAGACTTGGCCGTCGCGTCTCTACACTGTTTACCGTTTCATCTGACCTTACACCCCTACTGTATTTCAATAGACAGTCAGCTCTGGATATCTCCAAACTACTGATATCTCAAAGTTGATTTTCTGGGCCCAGAAAACTTCATCTGAGATATAGGTAGTTTGAGGTATCTAGAGTTGAACTGTAAATATAAACAGGAAATATGTCCAGACCATAACCTCAAACATCTATGCATAAATACTGGTTTGGCAGCACTGACCGACGACACAATTACAGACTGAATGACATTGGACGGACACACGGCGCCAAGTGTGTGCAACTATGGTTATGTACCGTTGAGCCACTTGGGTAACATCGATAAGAGAATTGAACTGAACTGAACTGAAGACCATAACCTTTGATATAAGAGGGACTTTGAGATATCAGTGCTCCAGACGTCGCGAGATGACTGTATACCGTTTGCCGCTGTCAGTTGCGTTAAGGAATGAAAAACATACTCACACTATTTCTGGGAATACTGACCTTCCTTCCACTGTAGGGAACCTGAAAGTGTAAACTGAGAGCAGCAGCAAAAATTGAACACACAAAAGCTAATAAAGCACGTTACATGTTGCAGTTGGAAGATAAATGTATGGGCCCCTTTCTCTGAGTGAATAGTATTTGCTTCTCAATTGACACTGTTGGCCATGCATATTTAACCACGTCTGGCGCAACAGCTTTGGTGCCCAAACTTCCAGCCCCTCCACCAAAGCCAAATCACGCCAGCAGTGCTCAAAACTTAGCCACAGGGTCTACAATGCTTGCCCTTTCATCTGACCTTACATATGAATTGCATTTCAATAGACAGTCAACTCTGGACATCTCCAAACTACTGACATCTCAAAGTAAATTTTCTGGGCCCAGACAAATTTCTTTGGGATATCGGTAGTTTGAGATATCCAGAGTTGAACTGTAAATATAAACATTCTGTCCCTCCTATCTACTATGCCAGCAATTATTACTCAGACTTGGCCGTCGCGTCTCTACACTGTTTACCGTTTCATCTGACCTTACACCCCTACTGTATTTCAATAGACAGTCAGCTCTGGATATCTCCAAACTACTGATATCTCAAAGTTGATTTTCTGGGCCCAGAAAACTTCATCTGAGATATAGGTAGTTTGAGGTATCTAGAGTTGAACTGTAAATATAAACAGGAAATATGTCCAGACCATAACCTCAAACATCTATGCATAAATACTGGTTTGGCAGCACTGACCGACGACACAATTACAGACTGAATGACATTGGACGGACACACGGCGCCAAGTGTGTGCAACTATGGTTATGTACCGTTGAGCCACTTGGGTAACATCGATAAGAGAATTGAACTGAACTGAACTGAAGACCATAACCTTTGATATAAGAGGGACTTTGAGATATCAGTGCTCCAGACGTCGCGAGATGACTGTATACCGTTTGCCGCTGTCAGTTGCGTTAAGGAATGAAAAACATACTCACACTATTTCTGGGAATACTGACCTTCCTTCCACTGTAGGGAACCTGAAAGTGTAAACTGAGAGCAGCAGCAAAAATTGAACACACAAAAGCTAATAAAGCACGTTACATGTTGCAGTTGGAAGATAAATGTATGGGCCCCTTTCTCTGAGTGAATAGTATTTGCTTCTCAATTGACACTGTTGGCCATGCATATTTAACCACGTCTGGCGCAACAGCTTTGGTGCCCAAACTTCCAGCCCCTCCACCAAAGCCAAATCACGCCAGCAGTGCTCAAAACTTAGCCACAGGGTCTACAATGCTTGCCCTTTCATCTGACCTTACATATGAATTGCATTTCAATAGACAGTCAACTCTGGACATCTCCAAACTACTGACATCTCAAAGTAAATTTTCTGGGCCCAGACAAATTTCTTTGGGATATCGGTAGTTTGAGATATCCAGAGTTGAACTGTAAATATAAACATTCTGTCCCTCCTATCTACTATGCCAGCAATTATTACTCAGACTTGGCCGTCGCGTCTCTACACTGTTTACCGTTTCATCTGACCTTACACCCCTACTGTATTTCAATAGACAGTCAGCTCTGGATATCTCCAAACTACTGATATCTCAAAGTTGATTTTCTGGGCCCAGAAAACTTCATCTGAGATATAGGTAGTTTGAGGTATCTAGAGTTGAACTGTAAATATAAACAGGAAATATGTCCAGACCATAACCTCAAACATCTATGCATAAATACTGGTTTGGCAGCACTGACCGACGACACAATTACAGACTGAATGACATTGGACGGACACACGGCGCCAAGTGTGTGCAACTATGGTTATGTACCGTTGAGCCACTTGGGTAACATCGATAAGAGAATTGAACTGAACTGAACTGAAGACCATAACCTTTGATATAAGAGGGACTTTGAGATATCAGTGCTCCAGACGTCGCGAGATGACTGTATACCGTTTGCCGCTGTCAGTTGCGTTAAGGAATGAAAAACATACTCACACTATTTCTGGGAATACTGACCTTCCTTCCACTGTAGGGAACCTGAAAGTGTAAACTGAGAGCAGCAGCAAAAATTGAACACACAAAAGCTAATAAAGCACGTTACATGTTGCAGTTGGAAGATAAATGTATGGGCCCCTTTCTCTGAGTGAATAGTATTTGCTTCTCAATTGACACTGTTGGCCATGCATATTTAACCACGTCTGGCGCAACAGCTTTGGTGCCCAAACTTCCAGCCCCTCCACCAAAGCCAAATCACGCCAGCAGTGCTCAAAACTTAGCCACAGGGTCTACAATGCTTGCCCTTTCATCTGACCTTACATATGAATTGCATTTCAATAGACAGTCAACTCTGGACATCTCCAAACTACTGACATCTCAAAGTAAATTTTCTGGGCCCAGACAAATTTCTTTGGGATATCGGTAGTTTGAGATATCCAGAGTTGAACTGTAAATATAAACATTCTGTCCCTCCTATCTACTATGCCAGCAATTATTACTCAGACTTGGCCGTCGCGTCTCTACACTGTTTACCGTTTCATCTGACCTTACACCCCTACTGTATTTCAATAGACAGTCAGCTCTGGATATCTCCAAACTACTGATATCTCAAAGTTGATTTTCTGGGCCCAGAAAACTTCATCTGAGATATAGGTAGTTTGAGGTATCTAGAGTTGAACTGTAAATATAAACAGGAAATATGTCCAGACCATAACCTCAAACATCTATGCATAAATACTGGTTTGGCAGCACTGACCGACGACACAATTAAAGACTGAATGACATTGGACGGACACACGGCGCCAAGTGTGTGCAACTATGGTTATGTACCGTTGAGCCACTTGGGTAACATCGATAAGAGAATTGAACTGAACTGAACTGAAGACCATAACCTTTGATATAAGAGGGACTTTGAGATATCAGTGCTCCAGACGTCGCGAGATGACTGTATACCGTTTGCCGCTGTCAGTTGCGTTAAGGAATGAAAAACATACTCACACTATTTCTGGGAATACTGACCTTCCTTCCACTGTAGGGAACCTGAAAGTGTAAACTGAGAGCAGCAGCAAAAATTGAACACACAAAAGCTAATAAAGCACGTTACATGTTGCAGTTGGAAGATAAATGTATGGGCCCCTTTCTCTGAGTGAATAGTATTTGCTTCTCAATTGACACTGTTGGCCATGCATATTTAACCACGTCTGGCGCAACAGCTTTGGTGCCCAAACTTCCAGCCCCTCCACCAAAGCCAAATCACGCCAGCAGTGCTCAAAACTTAGCCACAGGGTCTACAATGCTTGCCCTTTCATCTGACCTTACATATGAATTGCATTTCAATAGACAGTCAACTCTGGACATCTCCAAACTACTGACATCTCAAAGTAAATTTTCTGGGCCCAGACAAATTTCTTTGGGATATCGGTAGTTTGAGATATCCAGAGTTGAACTGTAAATATAAACATTCTGTCCCTCCTATCTACTATGCCAGCAATTATTACTCAGACTTGGCCGTCGCGTCTCTACACTGTTTACCGTTTCATCTGACCTTACACCCCTACTGTATTTCAATAGACAGTCAGCTCTGGATATCTCCAAACTACTGATATCTCAAAGTTGATTTTCTGGGCCCAGAAAACTTACTTTAAAATACAATACCGTGATGATGATGTGTAAGGTCAGATGAACCGGCAAACAGTGTAGATGTGTGTGGGGAAGTGAACTGCCCTCTTAAAGCCGAAATGATATATTAATCAGCTTGTCCAATCTGGTCTGAAAAGTCAAACAATGATATGGCCGAATTTATATATCGGTCGAAATTACTGCATTTCAGTTGAAAACCAACGTTGTCAAGTAGACATTTTGGTAGAAAATTTCTCTTATTTTTCTAGGATACATATGGGCTACTCATCTTATCTGATGTTAATAATTTATTTGAAAAATCCAGGGAGGACGTTTACTACGAACTTCGTGTTCAACGAGTTTTTTTTTTTATTCCCTCCCTTACAAGAACCTCCGTGGAGCAATGGAACGCTTTCAACGTCACTTTGAGTGACGTGTGAATTCTAAAGGATATCCATTTGCGGCCAACATAGAGGTTCCAATTTCATGCACACAGCCTTTCACTGCCACCGTCTTATCGTCCTGATATGGCTGAAATACTATTTAAATGGTCGTGTACGAGCGGCTGCAGTGTAGTGAATAACACTCCGGACTACCAATCCAGAGGTCGCAAGATCGATCCCTCGCTTCTCCGGTCTTTCGGGTGAGACTTTAAACCGAGGTCCCCTCTCCTCATTGTTGGTGAGACGTTAAACAAAGTTCACTCACTCCCCACTGAAAAGGTCGTGAAGTTGCCAGTCAGGGTTCATCCACCCATCATCCATAAACTGCCAATATCTCAGTCTTGGAAACCAGTGCATAGAATGCAAAATTATCTGAGCCGTGACACGAGAAAACCAACAATGTGGTTGTGCGCCCAGCGCAGACTCAGATCAGCCTGGGCATCCACCCAGTCTGCTCAGGCTCTTTGCTAAGTGCTTAAATGGTAGCTAAGGGACTGAGCCAGCGAAGACTCTGATCAGACTGGGCGGATGCCCAGGCTGATCTGAGTCTGCGCTGGGCGCACAACCACATTGTTGGTTTTGTCGTGTCGCGGCTCATCTGATTAAGATACACATATTTACAAAATACCGTATTAATCCCTTGTAAAGGCTCCGGAGGCGTTGCATTTAACTTTAAAAAAAAAAAAAAAAAAAAAAAGTTTACCCAATTGCAAAGAGCTACCTTATCAAGACAAACAAACGGAAATTCATGCCAGTTAATATAACATTATTTCGGAAAAGAGGCAGGGGACGTTTATGAGAGCAGGTGAGTTTATTAGTATTAGTATGGTATCCATCCTGCAAATTATCAATAAAATTTGTCGGATCGGTAGGTTGGAAGGAAGATTTTTTTGGGTGTCACAAGGTACTGGTTGCGACTAGCATTTGCAAATAGTTTAGATCTAAATCAAAGTATTCCAGTCTGGTCAGGATTACTAGTGTTTGCCATCTTACACTGACAGTCTTAACCCTTAAAGCGCCAAAAACGAATTGTGTTTACTTTGCAAACAGTGTAGATCCAGATGAGGTGGCTCATAATGAGCCACCTCATCTGAATCTACACTGTTTGCCCTCTAGTGTTCAAATTCTCCGTATGATATCGCTGGACGAAACATTTTTTGAAATTCTGCAGACGTAAATTTTGTCGTCTGCTTTTGGCGCATTAAGGGTCAACTCCGTTCAGCAGCCGTAACCCAAGTTAAAATTGACAATTATTATGATTAAAATATTACTGTATATGAAAAAACAACTTTATGAAAGAAAGGACAGAAAGGCAAATCTTGGCAGCAAACAGATTTTTTCTCATGGCCTTACACATAAGCAATCCTCTCATGATTCACGAGTATTTCTACCTGAAAATGGATTAGTGAATTGTTTTCCAGATAAACTTGCATAAACCTATGGACGTCGTGTTTGTTAACTGTGGGCACAGCTGCATGGGTTGGTACAAATAAATTTTACCATTTCTCAATAGGACTTTTGATTCGGGCCGATAATGCTGTGCATTCCAGAAGACATTCCCATTACTTATATATTACAGAAATCCCCCCCCCCCGCCGGTTTTTTATGCTCCCGCTTGTCCGTTCTGCACCAATGATTGAAACTAAACAGATGGATGGCAAATTAACAAATCATGATTATTCCAGGCATTAGTACATGGAATAACGATATTATATTTACACTTGCTACTGGCTGTTCGAACTCTGCTTCGCGCACAGCGCAAAAAATTACAACGCGGCTGGACGTCATGCTGCATTGCATTTTGGATAGTGTTGAGGAGTAGGTCATGACCAGAGAGAAAAATGACTTGTGGAGGATGAAATCAGAAGCCACGCACTTAGGGACGAGTCATTTATTATCAGGTGGGGGCCAGGTACATTTTCATATGGTTCACCAACATTTTTTTTTCCGACCCCCCCCCCCAGTCTCCAGTCTCACCAAAATTATTTTTCCGCCGACCCCCCCCCCCCCCCAGATAAGGTGACAAAAAATTTATGACCCCCCCCCCCCCCCCTATCCCCAGTGCCAGCTACCCTTCACACACATACCATATTACCTATTTTATGTCAGACTGACCTCAATCAAAACTTAGCTGTATGAAACACAAAGAACATTTCTTATTCTAACAGGTTAATTACGTGTAATCATGGTCTGTTTAAACTTTGTCTGCATTTCTAGCACTTTTTCTTCTGCTAATGGCCATCCAGAAATATTTTGTCGAATGCTTAATAATTATAACTTTAAATAATATCATTGGGCCTCTGGATGGTGGGGTCTGGGGGCTGTGTTTTGCTGATGAAAAGGCACGTGAGAGCTGATATCACAAATGCAGGCATTAAATTTAATTGAGCACAAAATCATCTACTTGACATGATTTTATAGACTCTTTCATACTGTTCTAGCAAATCAATGAAAAATTATTTTTTTTGATATGAAGCTGCCCATATTTTTTGAGTCATTTCCATACAGACTTTTAAGTTTTAAGTTGTGAGTTTGAAAGAAAAGAGTCTGAAGTTTTAGGAGTAATGGGGGGTCTGGGGGGGCGAAGCTGAGACATTTTTAAAAATGAGGACTAATGGAAAAATTCTGACCCCCCCCCCCCCCCCCCCCCCAATATGCCTAATAAAATATATGACCCCCCCTGCTCAAGGCTTTTTTATTTCCGACCCCCAGTACATCACCAAAAAAAATTCCGACCCCCCCCCCTAAATGTACCCCCCCCCCCCCCCCCCAGCTGACAATAAATGACTCGTCCCTTATGGACATGTGACAAAATTATTTTGAAACGGAATTCCAACACCTGGTTTGCACAAAGAAAAACAACAAAAGAAAAATGTCAACTTTTGGCAAAATCTGGCGGTTTTCTCGCAGCAACAAATTAAGAAAAGAGTTTTAATACTATGCAGAAATAGACAAACATATTTTTGTCATCGTTAGTCCAGGAACCTACCTTTAAGCATTTTTTTACAACTGTACATGAAGTATCATCATCCTAGCTCAAATGAATTGGTTTAAACAATATTTTATTCATAAAGAAGAAGGTTGCAGATTTAACAAATTATAGAAAGCGCAAAAGAGCTGAGAATAAGAGACTGAGCAACTAATAAAAGAAATAGTTGAACAGCCTACGGTAAGATAAGAAGAACAAAGAGAGGACACTGATGGCTTCTGGTCCTTGTAATCCTGGATACTCCATGGATGCTGTGACAAACAATAGTTCAGCGGCATTACTGTCTAAACAATGCACATTATTGTTTCTGCTAACCGCTGGAAACGCTGGTTGCGACAACATATAACTGTACCTTCTGAAATAGCATATTATTTACCTCAGTTGTAGGCGTAAAAATAACTCAGCAGGCACGTCACGTTAAAATGACGTATTGACATCGGTGCGACGTAACGTCACGTCGCATCGACGTCAATTTAACGTCGTGAAGCACGAAAGAGAGAGAATCCTGTAGGAGACTGAAGGATCATTATCGACAAATTCGCAGCATGACAGAGAAGAAAGGAAGGGGGAAGAATGTTGTGGGAGACTGAAGGATCCTAATCGATAAATGCTTCATTGCAACAGAGAAAGCGTGAGAAAAAAGAGAGAGCGAGAGATTTTGGGATAATGGAGTGTTATTATCGAAAAGTGCACCCGCACAACAGAGAGGGAGAGAATGCTGGATAGTGAGGGTGTGTGTGTGGGGGGGGGGGGGGGGGGGGGGGGGGGGGGGGGGGGGGGGGGGGGGGGGGGGGGGGGGGGGGGGGGTGCGGGGGGGGACGCTGTGGCAGAATGAAGGAGTATTATCGATATAGGTGCCCAAGTGCAACTAAGGAGAGAGAGAGCCAGTGAGAGTCTGATATAGGAGACTGAATGATCATTATCGAAAAACACCTCAGCGTAACAAAGAGAGGATACAGAGAATGTAGTGGGAGAGTGAAGGATTATTTCTGATAATTGCCAAAGCATGACAGAGAGAATGAGGAGAGAGAAAAAAAAAATAGAGAATTCTGTGAAGGGTCGGGCGTGTCGTTGCTGAGTCGTGATATCATGACCCCAGCTCAAGTGGTTCTTCAGATTTTTCTCTCACAAGGTTGATTCTGAAAAAAAATGCCTAAGTCCGAAAAGGGAGATGGAAAAAACGTTACGGTGTCAAAATCAATAACCCTATACTATCTGCGAATTCAAGCCCCATGGCCATAAATGAAACTATTTCCCTTAGTAGAGTATTTCAATTCTCATATCGACGTTGCCCCGCACCTCAGCGGAACGAATCCATAGCCGCAGTTCCCTTTCCACTGTCTTAACGCTTTATAGACAGACCTTAGAAAACTTACAGGATACAGGAAAGGTAACTCTAACAGTGCAAGTCCGACTGAAGAAAAGAATATGGGTTTGCTCATGATATCATGACCCCAGCTCAAGTGGTTCTTCAGATTTTTTTTTCACAAGGTTGATTCTGACAAAAATGCCGAGTCCGAAAAGGGAGATATTTTCGTCTTGCAGAAAAAGCGTTACGGTGACAAATCGATAACCCTATACTCTGTGAATTTCAGCACCCTGGCCATAAATGAAACTGTTTCCCTTTCCACTGTCTTAACGCTTTATAGGCAGACCTTTGAAAAAAAAATCAAAATACAGGGAAGGTACCTCTAAAAGTACAAGTCCGGCGGAGGGGAAATTACCCTCAGAGGAGATAATTCATTGATCCCTTTTCGGAAGGAATTCGACACACACGGAAGAAAACGAGAAGTCACGCTAGGTGTCTCCCTTTGTAAAAATGAGGGATAACATATTGCATGATACATGTATTTAAAGTAACGAATTCCAATTGTTATTGTGAACGGAGAAGACTGATCAAACTGTGCAGATGCACAAGCCATTTACGGCTAAAGCGATTTCCGCCTCCAGCCGGAGTTGAACTCGGACCACTTGTTTAACAGACCAGAGCTAAACCCACAGAGATACCGGAGCTCCTCTCGCTGTATGTAATTCATAGTTAAACTACAATTGCGTCCATGGTACAAAGATGCATCCGCCATGTGACTGTTTTTATCTATCAGCTAAATCTCTGAACCATGATATATAGGCTACTGACCTACATACAACTGAATAATTGAGTCGCGACACGTGAAAACCAACAAAGCGGTGCACACAGCGCAGACTCAGATCAGCCTGGGCATCCGCCCGATCTGATCAGAGTCTTCGCTGTCCGCATGGAGGTAGCTTAGACCCTTAGCTACCCTTTAAGCGCTCAGCGAAGACTCTGATCAAACTGGGTGGATGCCCAGGCTAATCTGAATCTGCGCTGGGCGCACAACCACTTAGTTGGCATTTTCGTGTCGCGGCTCATAATTATTATAGTCTCAGATCAATGGTTATGTCCCACTGTGTCAATATCTTCAGTGCAACGTTACATCAAATAGTCTTCAAATTATGACGAAATCACTGGACCATGAAATAAGGGTCACTGACCCGCAAATATTCGGTGAGGGTTGTGTTTGCATCACAAGGAACTAATAACCCAGACAAAAAGCAAACTCAAAAGGCCATGGAATATAGGTCACTGACCTACATATAGGCGCAGTTCCCGGTGAATGGTTCTGCCAAACTGAGTCAATGTTTCATGTACATCAAAACAGTCTTCAAGAAAAAAGACAAAATCACTGAACCATGACCCACATCCATTTAACATGGTAAATGTTTGCATCACATGGCACAAATATCTTATTTACTACAATTCACCGGCTGTTAATCTTCAGGATAAAAAGTAAAATCAGTGAACCGTGAAATATAGGTCAAGGTTGGTTGGTTGGTTGATTTGATGCTTAACGTCCACGGTAAACAACTAAGGTCATGTCGGGACGGTCAGTTAACCTAACCACACTATTCCTGGGCAGGCTTAGACCTCCTAAGCGGTTAACCAGTACTAAGTGCACATACTTTCGCCAGTAACTGACAACTGCCCTTCTTGAATCAGCGGAAGGAGAAACGAAAGTATGTGGCCAGACCGGGATTTGAACCCAGGACCTCTGACTTACGAGTCAGGTGCCCTACCGATTGCGCTACCCGGCCCGGCTATAGGTCAAGGACCTACATATATAGTTGAAGGTCACTGGTTGTTTCCCACTGAGTAAATACATCAAGGACAACATTAATCCCTCAGTCTTCAAGATATGACAGTATCACTGGATCATGAAATGTAGATCACCGACCCAAACTCATGGAATGAACTAAATGTTTTATTTTATGGAAGCAAAATCCATAAAATAACCTTAAAATATAGAGCAAAACCTCTGGACAACATGATGTATATTCAGGTCAAAGGTTGTGTCACACTGAGCCAACATCTTAAGCATTATAATCATTCATCCACAAGGCTTCAAGAACTAAGGGGATGTCTATGATGTCCTAGATATTGACCTCTGGCCCTGACCCGAGGTATGAACCCATGGAAGTAAAACAGACCACTGTAGTAAACTTCGCGGAATAGGCTTTACAGGACACATTCAGATCAGGGTTCCATTACACGGAGTCTTCCATTATCACCCTGCCATCGTCTTGATATGACTGAAATACTGTTGCAACTACCGTAAAATCGCCATTCATCTATCACAATCATGTACTGTGATATAAAGTGATTTGAGCTTATTTTGTTTAACTTTGAATTGTAACTGTAAATAAAAGTACTGAACGCAATATTTTGTTTTTATTGGTACTGTAATTAACCATTAAAGCGCCAAAAATGAAAAATTGTTAAATTTGCAAACAGTGTAGATCCAGATGAGGTGGCTCATGATGAGCCACCTCATCTGGATCTATACTGTTTGCAATATAGTCTTTGAATTCTCAATATGATATACCTTGACAATTTTTTTTTAATTTCTGCAGACGTAAATTTTGTCGTCTGCTTTTTGGCGCATTAAGGGTTAAATAAGATTTGTCGCATGTATTTTTTTTCTAATGATAAGAATTCAACCACTCATTGACAACAATTGTTTGTCGAAGAAAATATATTGTTTGTCGATTCTATTCCTTATTACTCTAGGTTAACAAAAGTTAACAACAAGAGAGACAGTTTTTAGAACATATAGTATATGATGTGGAAATCAAGGGTCAAGTCAAGTGAAGTCAAGTAAAATTTATTTAACGTCGGTGTGATTACAACATGTTAACACAAGCTCCTAGGAGCTTTTTTTTTCTACCGACTGACAAAGATAAAATATCACAGAGAATATACATCACAGAACATACAAGAAGAAATTTAAAAATAATAATAAAATAATAATAATATAAAAAAACACTTGGGATGTATTGCACTATAAACAAGGTTCTGGAAAAGGATAAAATTATTAAGTTATCTCAGCCTTATCTCTGCGAAATTGCTTGGGCCGAAAAGGGGGACGAAAGGGGGAAGGAAGACAAGGATCCTTGAAGACTTACAAAGCTAACTGTCAAGGAGCCTTGAGCGAAAATGGTTCCCAAGATAGGTCACAGGGATAGGCCTATAAAAGTAAAAAGTATGCAAAGACCAGGAACTGAAACAATAAAAATCCAAATCCAGCCCTCAAACCATAGTTGGAAACAACTAAGATTACAAATCATCAAGATACAGAGAACATATGGCCAACTGAGTGAGCAGCTTGTTTCCAAAAGGTGGCCACTCAGCAACCCAAACCGAACCAAAAATAATAAGAACATACATAAGGTAAAACATCACAGAAACTCTGACACCAAAAACAGGCAACAGAGAACCACAACAGAACTACCGCCTTGGAACGGTCAGTAATGAACTACTGGGGGTGGGGTGGGTGGGTGGGGTGGGGGGGGGGTGGTTAAATCGATTTTACAGGCCCAACCTATAAGACTGTATCTAAAATATTTAAACTAAGAATAGGATGGGTGGAAAAGCCCATTTCCAAGAGAACAGGTTTGGTTACTTACATAAGGCACATTTACAAACTACGCCATTCCTGGACTTAATAAACTGTCTAAAATCATTAAAAGAAGTAATCTTACGTGCATCTTCTGGTAAGGAATTCCAGAGGTTAGCTGCCTGGAATCTGAAGTTGTTTGTACCATACCTTGTTCTGGGGTTTTCAAGGAGCTTGGTGTACCTGAAAGTATAAGAAGTGTCTTTAATACATTTAATTCTCTTCACATTTCATCCAGGAGCACAACAGATGCAATCAGCGGAAAATAATTTCTAATATTCTCACCGAAAAAAAAATGACAAAAAAAGAGACTGATATACATTGTGTATGTGATTGAGTTATCTAAATATTATTCCAATCATTATTATTTCTTCTTACCTATAAGCATACACTGTACTTGAACGACGTAACGCCATATGTAGGATTAAGCGACTCGACAATAAAGAAGGGAAGGCAGCTAGCAGCATGCAGAATTGCACCTGTCTATTTCCCATCGATTACAGCCAGCCGTCCCCGCTATATTATTGAGGCTTCCAATATGTCATGAAAATATCGTGCAGAAAAAGGTGTGGCACTTCATTCATATTTGTGTTGTTTAATTGTTGTAAAATTCTGTTGTGTACTGGATAATATTTGAAAGGTAACGACAAACTATTTCATAAGATCGGTTCATGGAGCCCTGTTGGAAATAACCCACGCGCGAATGCGGGTACCGTGCATGCTAAAACGCTGATTCGCACATTTTTAGCATCGTCATTTCTCATGACATCATTATTCCAAAGGACTTCAGTAAGTCATTTTATTTGGTATCTATCGAGATAAACAGTACTTCACAGCCTGTGTAAACAGCCATGGAGCAGACTGAACAACAGCGCCAACTGGTCACGCGCTCAGTTTTCGCCAAACGTGCTCTGGCGTATCCAGAGACCGTTTACACGAAAAGCTGCGAGCCTGACCAGCCGCTGCTCAACCGCAACGATTGGTATGAGAACACGCTGCTCACAAATGCCGAAAGGCACTGTCTAACGCGACACGTCCCAGTAGGCAAATGACGTCGTATTGACGTCGATGTGACGCGATGACGTCACAGCGACGTCGTGTGCCCACTGGGGTATCAATTTTTCACCTCATTGAAATATCATAACGATCTTACGATAACTGGCCAATCTAAATATTGATTCCGCGAGTACTTCACGGTACTATGGAAACAGCAATGGCTCTGACCAGCCTGTGAAACCGTTGCACATGCTGGTCAGAGGCTTCGCTGCTCATATATATACATGCCAAGAGGTCGTTTCTTACTACATAAGGGAAATTGGAGCAAGTAGAACACTTACTGGAAAAGCATCTGCTTTCACGAACCAGAGCAAATATGTTGGCTCTTTACAACTTCCTACCTCGTGATTCCATATTACACATAAGATGGCTTGTACTAATGTATGTCAAAAAACAGGGCAGCATTAATATCATGCAGTCAAATGTCCCACTTCGAAGGAAAAGTCATAGTGGGCTTATGCGGCACCTGACTCATAAGTCAGAGGTCCTGGGTTCGATACCCGGCCTGGCCACATACTTTCGTTTCTCCTTCCGCTGATTCAAGAAGGGCAGTTGTCAGTTACTGGCGAAAGTATGTGCACTTAGTACTGATTAACCGCTTAGGAGGTCTAAGCCTGCCCAGGAATAGTGTAGTTCGGTTAACTGACTGTCCCGACATGACCAAAGCTGTTTACCGGACATAAAACAACAAATCAATCAACCGACAAAAAAGAAAATATCTACAACTGATGATCTAATCAAAACTGGGACACTTAAGATAATTACTATCAATTTTCTGAAAACGTTTTGATTTTCCAATGCAATAATGCGTCAAAAATGCAATTGAAATGGCGAAAAAGTGTAGACTGATCAGACTGATCTTGGTCTGCTCTGTTTTCTATAACCTAATACTTGGAATGTGAATGGTAATATAGCCAGAACCTTAGATAAGAGGGGAGTATTTGCTGATAATTAGAGGTAATTTTTGTTAATTCTGGATAAAAATATATGTTGTGACCCCTCATCTGAACCGTCTCGAGACGGTTCAGATGAGGGGTTACAACATACATGTATGGTTTCAATTAGAAATAAAGAAAATTATCCCTCAATTATCATCAAATACTCCTCTTATCCAAAGCTCTGTATAGCATTTCAACAACATCAGAGGTTACTGCGGAATTCGAACTCAGGATCCCCTGATTATAAAGGCGAATTATCCCCACGGCCAACACGACCGATACATGTACGAATGTAAAAAATCTAAAGACAGAAAAAGGTCTGCGCGAACAGTGCAGACCCAGATCAAACTGCTCTTAAATGAGCAGTTTGATCAGGGTTTAAACTGTTTGTATGAGCAGTCTGGTCTTGGTCTTCACTGTTTACCGTTTCATGCATCTTTTGGACGTATTACTGCACTGTAAAGCCAAACTGTTTTATTTTTAAGACAGTTGACGTTATTATTTCAGGTGTACGCACTTTTTAAATATTTTACGGTAAGTAGATGTACGTGGCTTTCAGCGCCAAAAAGCAGACGACAAAATTTACGTCTGCAAAATTTCAAAAGATGCTTTGTTAAAGCTACATCGTATTGAGAATTCATAAACTAGAGGGCAAAAAGTGTAGATCTAGATCGGGCGGCTCATTATTGTTAAGATCCGCCTCTGCAGGATCTACGTTGTTTGGAATTTCTGCTATTTTCAGCACGGACGCTTAAATTATGTACTTATACTAGACCTTTATAGACTGATACTCAACTGTTCTTTTTCAGTGCCGGGGAGTCCTATTAATTTGTATTAATATAGGCCTAGTAGGACAAGGGCCAACTGTGCTTGCGGTAGGTGCAGGTGCTGGTCGTTTGGACATATTTTTCCCTCTCCCCTATCATATATCTTCTTTCTCCCTCTCTTTGGGAGACGGCTCGATGTAGATTAATATACTGTCTTAAAGGGCCATTAAACCCAAAACAATCAACCAACCGCAACTGTTTTGTTCCAAGTTATCTTCTTTTGCTGTGGTGTCACTATTAGAAACTGGGACCAAAATCCACCCCCACCCCCACCAAAAAAAAAAACAAAAACATTTCGATTGGCTAGCTTTTGTTGTGTGAACATCGTCTCTTTGAGACAATACTTCAGTATCTAGCCATCTTCAAGTGAGAGGGAGAAAGAAGGGATAGGATGGATGGATGACTTGTGATCTTACGTCCTTTTTGACGGTCTTTCAGACATATCAGGACGATGATTGGGTGATAATGAATGCTGTGTGCAATGGAACCCCGTTTTACAATTGAAAAGATTCCCACCTACAGCGGGGCTCGAACCCGGGACAGCTAGATCAGCCGGCCAGCGTGTAACCTACTGAGCTATCCGGACCCCAGGATAGATCGACCAACCCCCATCCCGCACCTGCTGCAAGCACACCCATCCCCTGCACTGCTTTTATCCTAAATTAGTAGACGCCCCGGATACACAGCGCCATCGCCCCCCCCCCCCCCCCCCCCCCCCCCCCTCACCCCAACAAAAAAGTGAGTTGACTGTGTAAAAGGACTGCAAACTTCAATAAGATTTTATGGTAAAAAACAACAAAAAAAATAAAAAAAAATACTGCGATTCCTTAATAGAAACGGCTCTATACATAGACCGAAATACTGTCTGAATGGGATGGATGGATGGATTGCGATTTTACGTCCATTTCGACAGTATATCAGTCATATCAGGACGATTGTATGATAATGAATACTGTGTGCAATGGAAACTCGTGTACGGTAGGGGAAATCTTCTCGCCTCAAGCGGGGTTCAAGCCTAGGCCTGCAACCCGACCGTAGGTATTGATGCCTTGCGATTCTACGTCCTTTTCACAGTATTTCAGTCATATCAGGACGAACATTGGGTGGTAATGAAAGGCTGTGTGCGATGGAGTGAGTGAACTCGGGTTTAACGTCCCACCAACAATGAGGTCATATGGAGACGGGTGTGCAATGGAACCCCGTTTACGATTGTAAATACCCACGCCTACAGCGGGTCTCGAACCCCGGTCCGCTAGATCAGCAGGGCAGCGTTAACCTACCGGGGCTCCTCGTAGGTATTCAGAAAAGTAGAACGGAGATTCGATGAAAACCAGAAGTCGAGCTCACGGCACCGGGGTAAGGCTCGAACCCAATCCGCTAGATCAGTATGCCGGGGCTTAACCCACTGAGCAACCGAGGCTCTCTCTCTCTGAAGGGTCGTTAAACCCAAAACAACCAACCGCCCTAAATAGAAATGTACTACTTACGGAGCCAAATTATTGAAAATTCAGCAGGGAAACTCTGTGTCAAAATACATGGTGTACCCCATCAGTGTCCACTGGCTAATGATTTTTAGCGCCAAATCTTCGGTCAAACTAAAAAAATGCATGCACGAAGACGAGTTCACACACGTGACCTATGAAAATGCACCGAATTATCCAATCAGGTTTTGGCAAATTTAACAATAGCATACATGTAGCCTTAAGCGTTTGTTCCACACACTGATTTTTGCTTTTCTTTCTTTCTTTCATTTTTTTTATATTTGTATTAGGTTTTCGTATCTATGACCCTTTCAAATTGGTTGGTTGGTTGTTTGGGGTTTAACGACCCTTTTGAGACAGTATTTCAGTCTATATCGGGCCGTCTCCCAAAGAGAGGGAGAAAAAAAGAGAGAAATGATAGACGAGAGAAAAAGTGCCCAAACAACCCGCACCTACTGCAAGCACAGTAAGCCCTTGTTCTACTACTTTTCAAATCAGTAGGATGCCCCGGCACTGGAAGTTACACACAGTGCATTCGCACCACCCGACCACCCCCCACCCTTTCACGAATATTTCACTTATGTCTGGTCGATCGTAAAGCAAAAGTGGGCGAAAACCGGACCTCCCGGGGATAAACCACCTGACCAGCCATAAGCAGGACTTGTGGCATTCTCACTTGTGTGTCGGGCCGCGTAGCGCAATCGGTAGGGCACCTGACTCATAAGCCGGAGGTCTAAGCCTGCCCAGGAATAGTGTGGCTAGGTTAACTGACCGTCCCGACTTGACCATAGCTGTTTACAGTGGACGTTAAGCATCAAATCAATCAATCAATCAAAACTCACTTGTGTGTAGCCGGGCCTTGATGGATGTATGGATGACTTGTGATTTTTACGTCCTTTTCAACAGTATTTCAGTCATATCAGGACAATGGGCGGGTGATAATGAAAGGCTGTGTGCAATGAAGACCCGTTTACGACGGAAAGAACTCCGCCTCTGGCGGGGCTCGAGCCCGCGACCGCTAGATCAGTAGGCCAGCGCTTAACCCACTGAGCCACCGGGGCTCCTCACCGGGCCTTGAACCCACGGCGGTGAGACACATAGAAAATATACCAGAGCAAAGTAGGCTGGCTCTCGCGTAGGCTCCAGCCAGTTGTGCACTTAACGTTGAATCAACATCGAATCAGCGTTGGTTCAACGTCATGACATTGAATCGACCTTGATTCAACGTAAATCGTGACGTTGAATTAACGTTGATTTAATGTTGATTCAACGTTAAGTGTCTGCTTGCTGGCTAATGAAGCAAAATACCAACTTAACGCAAAACGTTGACACAAATGTCATCTGACAAACGGACGGACAAATAGAAGGAAAGACAAAACCTAATGAATGTCGGGCCCCGGGACATTTAGATCCGCACGTTTCAAGTCCATTACACTGCCATCTATTTCTAATTGAAATAAACTTATAATAGTCTGAAAGTAAAGTTTTAGGGTTTTTTTCCCATATTGCTCTCTTTTTTTTTTCTTTTTCTTGGCGCGACGCCTCTGCGCACCTGCCCGGAAGTCACGGGCTTGAGGAAGTATCTATACACATGTAACACAAATCCCTAAAAACGAAAAGGACCTCTGACAGTTGTAATGTAAAGCCTATAAAAATGATCAAAAATGAACTTTTGATAAACTTCAAAATTTCCACAGAGATGTTTTCCTCGGAACTCCCTATAATTGACACAAAAACAATTTTTCGGTTATCAAACACACAGACTGAGATATTTGTTGTAAAAAGCAAGCTTTTTTTGTATCTGCACTGTTTGTCCTCTAGCCTTTGGATCCGCAGTTGGACGAGACAATTTGTTTTTAAAACTTAGTTTTCGTAAATTGTGTCGTTTTGCGAATGATCAAGAAACTTGCTTTAGAAAGCATACATGTAATTCTGGTGCTGCACAGGCTGGTCAGATGCACAGGAGCAGCGCATTCGCATCACAGCTAAAGTTATGTGCATTATATCTGCCGGAAGACAGAGCTTTTAATCCAGCCATAATTAGTTGGACCGCTAAAATTTTAGGCTACACTTGCCATTTTGGTTGATTGTTTTGGGTTTAACGGCTCTTTGAGACAATGGTCCTGGGTTCGATACCTGGTCCGGCTACTTACTCTCATTTTCCCTTCCGCTGATTCAAGAAGGGCAGGTGTCAGTTACTGGTGAAAGTAAGTGCACTTAGTACTGCTTAACCGCTGAGGAGGTCTAACTAAGCCTGCCCAGGAATAGTGTGGTTAGGTTAACTGACCGTCCCGACATGACCATAGTTGTTTATCGTGGATGTTAAACAATAACACAACAACAACAGCAGCAATTCATTCTATATCGAGCCATCTCCCAGAGAGGGAGAGAGAGAAAAGAGATATGATAGGCGAGAGAAGAAAATATTCCAGCAAGCACAATAGGCTCTTACACTACAATTACCTATTCAGCCCCATCGCTCTATCGACTTATCAGCAATGAAAAATTTCATCATGAGTAAACGCTGCAAGCTCCTGAATACTGTTTCGTCAAAGTCAACGACCGTGATTAGCATTCTTCACTTAATTATAATATCCTTGAGCTTCCAGTGATTTTTTTTCTCTAAATAAGTGGTGCCCATAAAAGGCACCAGTCCCAATTCAAAATAGTATCTTTTTTTCTCAACTGCAAGTTGAAAAATTCCCAATTGCAGGAAGAATTTTTAGGGACCATCTTACAAGCATAAATTTACTTGCTTGCTTAGAACTGGAAGATATATAGCCATAATTGAATGTAAATATTATATTCAGTTTCTGTTTCTGAAATTCCAAATTTTCGGAGAATATGACGCGATTTTCCCAATTCTGTGGATACCTGCACCATTCCCAAAATAGTGAGAAAAAAATCACTGGCTTCTCATAAAAATGTTTTGAAAATTGCTTTGGGTCATTTAAGTTGACTACTAATATGATCGGGGGTGGTCAGCTGGTGCGATGGTGCTGCGTGTAACTTTCAGTGCCTACTTTCGTCCTACTGTTTTGATAATAGTAGGGCAAGGGACTACTGTGCTTACAAAAGGTGTGGGCGGGGGTTGTTTGGACATTTTCTCTCTCGTCTATCATTTCTCTCCTCTTTCTCCCTCTCTGGGAGACCTCTTTCTCCCTCTCTGGGAGACGGCCCGATATAGACTGAAATCTGTCTCAAAGGGACCAGCCAACTAATATGACCTACTTTCGATTTCGTAAACATGAATAAAATGGTATAAATACAATGTACAGGCACGGAGACCAATTTACTATGCCGCCTGTAGTTATATCACATAACTAAACGGGAACCCAGAAGAGGACAGTTGTATTGTTATTCCCTCTACTTTTTGATAGGTGTACGCCTCGATATATGCATAACAAGCCACATTTGATCACCAAACGAGCAGGTGGAACCGCTTTTCGTAACGATTTGTGTTAAGACGTTTTTACCACCGATAGGACTATGGAGACTTTAAATGTGAACTTATGTTTATTATTCCATTGCGGAGCGAGGGATGTTGGCGACATGACTTTTTCACGTAAAGGGAAAATCGAGCATTTTTTAAGTTCATGTATGATTTCCGTGTTCGATATCGTGAAGATGCCTTGTTGCGGACATGTCCTTCTGCTAGGTATGGAATAAAGGAGAAGAACTTACCGAATGTTTATATATCCGTAATAATATTCTCTGTCGTTTTCTTGAAATTTACCTTACAATGTTAAGATTTATTATTATGACTTGTATTATCATTATTATTTTTATCTCCTTATTTATTTGTTTTCATTCTCTTTATCTTTATGTGACTGAACTGATGTTCTCGTGCACAGCCTGAAGCGCTTATTTAATTGATTTTTTTCTCTTCATCTTTATTTGACTGAACTGATGGTCTCGTGCACAGCATGAAGCGCTTTTTTTACAATGCACGCGTTTGATGTGAGAAAGGTTACAGTCAGGGAAAAGCAAAAAGGTTATAGTGCACTAGAGAGTTGGTCCATTATAAGGGAAAGCTGTGTAACAGCGTTGATGCAGCGTCACTGTTGCATCCATGCCGGTGCATCGCCTCCGTGTGTTGCAGTGTTAAAACATATGAATAAACTGAGTGGGCGAGATAAAAGTAGCTCCCAGCGGGCACATGACGTCGAAATGACGTCGTACTGACGTCGATGCGACGTCATCACGTCGCATCGATGTCAGTATGACGTTATTTCGACGTCATGCACTTGCTGGGAGAATACTGTACATGAAAAATGACAAAATATTGATCACAAATGTATGCAGTTTGTAAATCTGAAAAATAATAATAATTGTAAATAAGTAAATAAAATTGGACATATCCTTTATATTTCCAGATCCCTTCAGACATTGAGCAGTTCTTATGAGCATATAAACATTCGTCCCTGTTGCCTGTCCTTCCTACCTTTCCAAGATTGTGACAATTTCATGATTCCATGTGGACATCACTGGAACCGCGTTGTTATGGCGGGTCTCGTGATGGTTTTTGATTGATTGATTTGTTGCTTTACGTCCACGGTAAGCAGCTATGGTCATGTCGCGACGGTCAGTTAACCTAACCACGCTATTCCTGGGCAGGCTTAGACCTCCTAAGCGGCTAACCAGTACCAATTGCACATTTTCGCCTGTAACTGATTGAATCAGCGGGAGGAGAAACGAAAGTTATATGGTCAGACCGGGTATCGAACCCAGCGGACCTCTGACTTATAAGTCAGGTGCCCTACCGACTGCGCTACGCGGCCCGGCTTCTCGTGATGGACCTCATGGAATGTCTCTGTAGGTTTGCAGATGTTAGTCGGATCCCGCGCTCGTCCGATGCTGTCTGTAATCGGGGTTTCTCGCCCTTTCTGTGTATTTCAGCCTAGCCTCTTTCGCTGGCGAATTCATTGGACAGTTGCGGTGATCTAACAAAGCATGCCAACGGGTGCTTGACTTCGAGATGACTTCGTACTGACGTGGATGCTACGTCAGCACGTCGCATCGACGTCGTTGGGACGTCGTGTGCCTGCTGGGATGGTCATTCTAGCCGTGAAAGGGGGTTGGTTTCCATATTGTTTAATATTCAATATTTATGTTTATGCTACCATGTATGTGCATATGTATGTGTTGACTCATGTATGTTACAAATGTGACCTGAGTTTCCTGAATAAAATGACGTTGACTTGACCACGCTATGTAATCACGTGACCTAACTGTACTACGACAGATGCTGCTTTGGTAACCGTACTGCTTAATTGTAAAGGAAAATGGTGGTCACGCGCTTCGTTGTGACGGTAAGCTGGTTTATTTCTTGTCTAATTATTTCAAAATTGAAATGATTTACACCGAGCAAGTGGTATCAGTGAATAATCTGCTTTGTACTTTGACAACTAATCTGTGAATACGGTATTTAAGCGACAATCTGAAGAAATCTGCATCGGTCATGTGCTTCAGTTTGTTGTCATCTCAAATATTTGTGTTTTCTCTCGATTTATTATGTTATTTTTGAATGATCACATATGTATTATACATCATTTATACTGATGTTTTGTAAAAAATACTGGTATTTATTATGTGAAAAGAACAGGGGGCGTTTTGCATGTTTTGTTTAATGTACTGCTTTTTGTTGTGAACTGCTTTTTAGGTATTACATTCCATCAACTGTACTGCTTTTCGTAAAACGATGTATCACAGTTTAGGATTTCAGACTACCGATCGGCCTGAAAATTTTTAAAAAAAAGTCAAAGTACAGTCAAACCTGTCTTAAGGGGTCACCCAAATGAAAACTGGCTGCTTAAAACAAGTGACTCCTTAACACAGGTTCATTTGCACTGTAGTTTGGTTCAAGAGACCAAGATAAGGTGGATCCTAAATAAAATACAGGTGGCCCCTTAATGGAAGTGACCACATAAGCAAGTTTGACTGTAACAGCGATTCTCCTCAACTTTAGCCTTAAAGTACATGGTTAAAGATGCCTATGCTGTACTGCCTCTACACTGCTCTCCCTAATGAGCCACCGTTGCTTTATTTAAGTACTTCTTGTAATGGCAGAATTGTGTGAATATTGCAGCCTATTAGTATTTGGAGAGAGGCGCCGTAGTCGAGTGGTTAGAGTGGTTTGGCTATTGTGCAGAAAGTCACCGTAAGGTCGTGAGTTCGCGGCTCACTGTCGCCATACGATGACTGGAAAACTCTCTCTGTCAACCCAGCAGTAAATTGGTACCTATTTCGAATCAGGGAAGGATAAGGCAGCGAAAGAAGAGGGATGGGCTCCGCCTTTCATCAGCTGTGCCCAAGATACAGTGGGTCTCTAACCCCCACTGCCCCTACGGCTATTAGGCTATGGGAAACCTTTACCTTTACCTTTTTAGTATTTTGTTGTATGCTAGGTCTCATATCTTTCTCACTCCATATTTGTTAGAGGCAAGAAGTTCTACAGGAGTTAAATTCCTGTCTATATTGTAAAGAAGAAAAGAAGAATGTTTATTCAAGTACTGAGGCTGTACCGGGGGGGGGGTGCTCCTTGAAAATATTTTGCCTTGCTCCCTAAAATTATTTTGCCCCTGCTCCCCAAATCCCTTAAAGTAATACAGCTTCTCCCCAGTTCCCCAAAAATATTCAGACATGCTCCCTAAAATGTTCGACGTTCAGCGTATAATTGCATAAAATCTATCAGATATTCGGTGAAGTAAATATACTCAGAAGCCAAAGAAAGTATACACTTTTTGAATGTCTATATCTTACTATCATTTACTGTCCATGCAAATTCTGCAGGATTATGTTTTTCTCAAAGTTAACTGCTAACTCATCTAGGGCAGCTGAAGACAGGACTACAGTGGAAACAAGGTTATGGGATAGACTATACATGGTTAACTAAATTACTGTACGAAATGCTTGACTAGCTGCACTATATGTACATGTCAGTTTTGCACAGTTTCACATGCAGCAAACTAGACAATATGATATTGCTGTAAATCTGTATTTCAAATTTCGGATGTTTTCCCTACTCAAACCACAACATATGTGTTTTATTTACATACTGAAAGGGCTCTCAATCACATATGCAGAGGTGAAAGCAAGTACACACCTTTTAAATGCCTGTTTGGCCTTATTTAACAGGAAATTTACAAAATGGTCTCTTCGCAGCACACCTTGTCGGCAACTGTTTTTGCACAATTATTAAGCCAGTTGTTGGCTTTGCTTGGCTAAGCTCATAGTATAGTTCCGTGGTTCAGTGTCTGTCAGCCGTCCGTTCATTTTAAACATTTTCAAATGATATATTGGCCCTTAGTAATCGAAATGTAACATCTGTGGGATGGGGGAGTAATACGTTACGATTCATGCCAACTGCTACGTTACTTCGGTTGCTTGGCTTTAACGGGAACGCTAAAATATTTTTTGTGTGCTCTTACAGCCTTTGTATTGCGGATATAATAATAGATAAACAATTCTTCAGTAGTGCCCTATCAATAATTTACTTTTTGTGTCATCTGCTTGAACTTCTGCTGCCATACAGCTGGAAAAGCAAACGCTTCATAGAAATGTCAAATATAGCAGAAGCCTCTGCAAACATACTTTTACTAGACTAGACTTGGTGCAACTTGGTGCAGAACTTTGCTTGCTTTGCTTATGCAACTTGGTTCAGAACTTTGCTTGCTTTGCTTATGCAACTTGGTCCACAACTTTGCTTGCTTTGCTTATGTAACTTGGTCCAGAACTTTGCTTATGCAACTTGGTCCAGAACTTTGCTTGCTTTGCTTATGCAACTTGGTCCAGAACTTTGCTTGCTTATGTAACATGGTCCAGAACTTTGCTTGCTTTGCTTATACAACTTGGTCCAGAACTTTGCTTGCTTTGCTTATGTAACTTGGTCCAGAACTTTGCTTGCTTTGCTTATGTAACTTGGTTCAGAACTTTGCTTGCTTTGCTTATGCAACTTGGTCCAGAACTTTGCTTGCTTTGCTTATGTAACTTGGTCCAGAACTTTGCTTGCTTTGCTTATGCAACTTGGTCCAGAACTTTGCTTGCTTTGCTTATGCAACTTGGTCCAGAACTTTGCTTGCTTTGCTTATGCCACTTGGTCCAGAACTTTGCTTGCTTTACTTATGCAACTTGGCTCAGAACTTTGCTTGCTTTGCTTGTGCAACTTGGTTCAGAACTTTGCTTGCTTTGGGAACCTGAAGCCCCTACTGAACGTCAGTGGGCTTTTGCGCTCATGACAGAGCAGACCTGATTGCAACTGTTGATTTACAAACAGAAATCCTTATTTTAAATCATTTTAACCAAGTAGTACCTCTGATTCTTATAGTCACAAACTGTTCTAGAAAAGGACAGCTTTCTGTTGCTGATGTATAGGATCTAAATGCAATGATTTATTAATTGTTAAAAGCAAATTATTCTGCAAGAGTACCTATCTTTCTTAATGTTGCACATGTGTTTAGAATGGATATTGAGGTGCTGTTTTTCAGTTAAGTTTTTTGCAGGTATCTGGTGCATGCTAGTTAGACATTTTGTGTCGCTAGAACATAGAAATGAACGGTAACAGGTGTAAATAATTCATATAAAGGGGGGTCTGGGGGACACAGCCCCCCCCCCCCCCCCAGAAGCCAAAACAATTTAGAAAATCACATTCTGACAGACAGTGCTCCCCAGCTCCCCAAAATTCAAAGCTTGCTCCCCAGCTCCCTGAAAATAACTGCAAGTGCTCCCCAGCTCCCTGAAAATAAATGGCTTTTCTCCCAAGCTCCTCAAAACCCCTGGGAGGGCCTCAGTGCTATAGGCTATGTAGCCCTTGAGCATATACATGTACAAACATGCAATATCTTTTCCCTGATTGGCTACGAACATGTTGCTTTACCTGTTTTATAATGCACTGGCACAAATCGATAGCCCCCACCCTGTCATGTCACTTCAGTAGGCGTAACCATAGCAAACGTATATTTTCGCGTGTTAGTTGTGTTGATGAAGAAAAGTTTTACTCCTTACATGAGGGGTGCCCATAAAGGGCAGCGTGAACTATAATTGTTGCTACCATAGACTTCTATTGTGACCCCTACTCCCTTTGACAGTGTCCCGCCCTTTATACAATGTTGCTTCACTATCCAGATTTGCTCTTATTTCAAGCTAAGATGTTAATCAGCAAGACAAAAAAGGGAAAACACCACTTTCCCAGCAAGTTTTGCCACTTAAGGAACACATGCACTAACACATGCATCATCGCATGTCATCCTATACTAATACATTTACAGCAATACTTAGTACTGTAATCTGTAAATTTTAGGTATTTTGCAGTTTATTCTGTTTTATTTGAATAACTTTTGGTCATTCTGTAGTCGCAGTAACAGACTCCTGAAAACCAAAAATGCAGTTCAGTTGGATTTGTTTCGTGCTAGGAAAGCAGTTCACTTTTTCCTACGCAAAATCATATTTTTCTCATATAATATTAATCTAGTCAAGCTAAACTCTATTTAATTTAGAAAATGCACTTTCTGTCGCACCATAGGCAGACTTTTCTCTGTCTTTTTCGTTGTATTTCTAGGTAAAAATTACTTTTTTCGTACAACAATCGTGGTAAACGACTAACTCAAACCCTTTAAATTGCGATATTCTCATTTCTTTTCCATCCATTCAAAATGACACCTCTGCTGTAAGAACATACATATATGGTGTAATTATTTGTGCAAATATTTTCACCTTTCTGGCTATATTAGAGAAGGAATTCTTCAAAATACTCACATGGTGCAAACGCCGTTCTGCGGAAGTCGTCCCAATTAAGCAGTACGGTTACCAAAGCAGCATCTGTCGAAGTACAGTTAGGTCACGTGATTACATAACGTGTTGACATCTAAATTCATAGGCCCAGCAGGCACACAGCGTTTAATCAACATAGAATCAACCGTGATTCAATGTTGATTCAACGTTGTGTGCCCAGTGGGAGGATGCCCCTGCACTGAAGGTTACGCAGCACCATCATCCGACCACAACCACTCACTGCACTTTCGAGATGCATGTTCATGTTTGACCCTTTTTATCTAGTGGACTTGTCCATCCTTATCATTTGGACGAACCCATTTATAGTTTTAGCGATTTCTGGTGACTGTTTTCACTTTTATTGTATTTTGCACAGAAATCGTTCCTTGTCTTGAGGAGCAGTCTGATCTGGTTCTGTACGGATTGCCAAGGCCTATCTTTTCCAATACTTAGAATTTTACGGTATTCCAAACAGGGCTGTACTTTAACCCTTTGAGCCTAAAAAGCCGGGCCGCGCGTAGCGCAATTGGTAGCGCGTTTGACCCAAGAGCCAGAGGTCCCCGGTTCGATACCCGGTCCGGCCACATACATGTAATTTCGTTTCTCTTTCCGCTGATTCAAGAAGGGTATTTGTCAGTTACTGACGAAAGTATGTGCACTTAGTACTGGTTAACCGCATAGGAAGGCTAAGCCTGCTCAGGAATAGTGTGAATAGGGGAACGTCCCATCATGATCATAACTTTTACCGTGGATGTAAAGCAAACAAAACAACAATAATTCAGACTAAAACCCCGTTTTGGGAACATATAGCCGATGGTTTTAAGAAGACAAAAAGCACTTTTCCCTGCTCTGGAGGCCGCTATTTTAAATAGAACACGTAGCCCCAGCGTCATTTCATTTTAGTACTGGGTAAAGTTGTAAAACTATCTGATACTTCAGTGACTTACAGCAATAAATCAATGTTGCCATCTAATAGTTTTCATCTAGGTCTGTGATTTTATTTCTATTCTATTCTATTCTATTCTATTCTATCCCATCCCATAACGTTACTAGTTCGTCGGGGCACCACAGATGACTTTGAAACAACCCCTTTCCACCTTGTCCTGTTTTCAGCTGCCCTAGTTGAGCTGGCAAAATCCATCCCTGTCCGACAATTTATTTCACGATTGTGTACATTAGTTACATGACTAATGGTGGCCATTCTAACCATTCTCTTCTTGACTGAAGCTTCTCCCCCAAAGAGGCGGTTCATGAATAATTAGTGGTAAGCTACCCCAAGGTTGATCGAACAAAAACTCGTTTTGTTTTACAGATAAACTGATTTATTTGCCATTCAAATGTCTACACCGTAAGTTAATTGTAGGTGCAGCTAAACTGGAGGCAGGGATGCATGATGTTTGGACATTGGTTCCGCCACATGCATCAATGCCCCCAGTTTTACATAAATGCTGACCTATTGCTTATAAGTTAAAGGTAAAAACACTTTTACTTTATCATTGTTGAAATTACCGCAACATCCTTAGTATTTATGAAATTTCAGTGCATTGCGTAGTTTTCGACCATGCAAATTATTATACATCATAAGTTAATGGTGTAGCTAAACTGGAGGCAGGGATGCATGATGTTTGGACATTGGCTCCGCCACATGCGTCACTGCCCCCAGTTTTACATATACACTGATTTATCTGCTTATATGTAAGAGGTTAAAACACTTTTATGCTTTTTGATTATTGGAATCACTGCAGCATTGTCAGCCTAACCATGTTTCTATCTTTTATATTTAAGCGTGTCAAGTGTGTTACGTAATTTTGACTAATGTCGCAGTTGTACACCGTAAGTTAATTGCTGTAGCCAAACTGGAGTCAGGGATGAATGATGTTCGGACGTTGGCTTCGCCACATGAGTCACTTCCTCCAGTTTTATATACATGTATTTTTATATTCCTGAGTGCATTACGTAGTTTTGACTGTGTCAAAATCCTACACCGTAAGTTTATTGTTGGTGTGGCTAAATTGGAGGCAGGGATGCATGAGTTTGGACATTGGTTTCGCCACATGCGTCAATGCCCCCAGTTTTAAATGAACGCTGATTTATTTGCTTATAAGTTTAAGGTAAAAATAATTTTACTACATCATTACTGGAATAACCTCAACACAGTCGACCTAACTATGCTTTAGTATATATGACAGTTAAATTCATTTAGTAGTTTTTGACCATGTTAATAATTATACAACGTAATTTAATGGTGTAGCAAAACTGGAGGCAGGGATGCATGATGTTTGGACTTTGGTTCCGCCACATGCGTCACTGCCTCCAGTTTTAGATAAACGCTAAATTTATTTGCTCATAGGTTAAAGGGTAAAAGCACTTTTATGCGTTATCATTGCTGGAAGTACTGCAACACTGTGACCTAACTTTGCTTGTTTCCTTAGTGTTTTAGGATTGCTAGGTATCAAACGTAGTTGTGACCATGCCAAAATCAGTCCTACACCAGTTACTGGCGAAAGTATGTGCACTAAGTACTGGTTAACCGCTTAGGAGGTCTAAGCCTGCCCAGGAATAGTGTGGTTAGGTTAACTGACCGTCCCGACATGACCTTAGTTGTTTACCGTGGACGTTAAGCATCAAATCAACCAACCAACCAACACCGTAAATTAATGGTGTAGCTATTTAAGAATGTCAAGTGCGTAATAACTGCAACATTGTCGACCTAATTATGCTTCTATTCTTAGTGTTTGAAGATTGTTAAGTATTATGCGTATTTGTGACCAAGCCAATAATCCTATACCGTGAATTAATGGTGTGGCTAAACTGGAGGCAGGGTTGCATGCTTTTTGGCCATTGGCTCCGCCACATGCGTCATTGCCTTCAGTTTTACATAAGCACTGATTTATCTGAGAGCTGTTTGTCTGTTTGTTGGTATTTTTAATTTATTATTTTATCGGCGAAGGAGGCGTCAGTTTGCCTTATTAAAGTGCAGTAAATAGAGACATCTCCATTTCAACCATAATCAGATATCTGTAACTGAATGCAGATATCTGTATTTGAAATGCAGATATCTGTATTTAGTTTAGAAATTCGGATATCTATATTTCGAATGCAGATATCTGCATTTCAATTAAGATATCTGTATTTTAAATGCAGGTATCTGAATTTTAAATGCAGGTATCTGAATTTTAAATGCAGATATCTGAATTTCAGCTTAATTAGAGACATCTCTAATCAAAATGCAGATATCTGTATTTGAAATACAGGTTTCGCTGACAGAAATGCAGATATCTATATTATGATCGAAAATAGAGAGATATGTATTTCAAATACAGATATCTGCATTTCGTTAGAGCAGTGATCTTTTTCATTATTTTGGGAATGGTGCCGGTGCCCCTGGAATTGGGAAAAATTGCGCCGTTGTCTCCTAGGATTTGAAATATCAAAAACATCTTTATTTAGTCTCAAATGGTGGGATAGGGGATATGACACTGATTAAAAAAATATTTACAGTTATAGCGATAGACAGCTATATGCCAGTCTCCTGAGAAAGCATTAAATTAGTGATTGTAAGATAATCCCTAGCGAATTGCTACATGTAGTTGGATTTTTCAGCTTTTATTGGGGAAAAAAGATACTGTTTTGAATTGGGACTGGTGCATCTTAAGGGCACAATTTATATAGAGAAAAAAATTGTAGATCTAGATATCTGCATTTCAAATACAGGTATCTGCATGTCAGTGAGAGATATCTGTAATTACAAAAATATGGATATCTGTATTTATAGAGATATCTGTATTTGAAAAGAAGATATCTACATTAATTAAAGTAAAAAATCCAAAGGGGCTACCATACAGGAGCCCCGGTAGCACAGTAGGTTTAGTTCTGGTCTGCTGATCTGGTGGTTTACGGTTCAAGACCCGCTGGGGGCGTAAATCATTCCATCAGCGAACACACATCCACCCACTTTTCCAAATCATTATGATATGCCTGAAATACTGTTTAAAGGACGTAACCCCGTAAGTCAATCATCCATCCAATCATGGCTGTACTATGTAGTATCACGATCATAGGTGACAGAACATTGCTTAAAATTTCAGCCTACCCCATGGTGAATAGACATTGTAGGCTTTTAGTCTACACCACTTTCTGTCCTGAAAATGCCCCGTCTTGTGTTTTACCTGCTTCGAAGAAGCAATTCATTTAAGAGACATCAGTAAATTTATTTCTTTCAACATTGAATAAAGCTGAGGCAAACATTTTTCTGCAAATAAAACGTTTTTACTCCGTTCTTCTACTCTGCGATTTCTGCAGACGTTTTGGTCGGGACAACTCTTGTCACAAACTGTTACGAGTATATCTGCGACTGCAGTCTTGGTAAATGGACCTATTTCAGAGGTTAAAAACGGTCATTTTCAGCATTGTTGACAGTTATCTAATGCTTTCAATTATATTATCTTTTACTATGAAAGATCATGGATACTACCTGCAGTGTTCGCAAATATGTAATCGTCAAGGAAGGTATGATAAGGCCAGATTGTAATTATCTCCCTTACTACTATTTTACAATATTGACACATTTCAAAGATGAATAAAGTTTGAAATTTTGCGAGTTTACACAATTTTTTTTTACATTCTTAAACTTCGAACCTTGTTTTATCATGTATATACGGCCTTATATTCTTATGTGGCTGCCATTTTTTAGTTATTAGGCGAATAAAACACCAATTATTCACTCAAAACCGGGTCCATTTTTTTCAGTAAAAGCTGTCAAGTTGACAATGTGGGACAGAAAACTTTTATATTATGTATTCTAACACAGTGCACATATAGAAGCAATGGAAAGTTTCCGTGTATTATTCTGCAACAATTCACTGTCTCGGAGCGCGTATGTCTAATTGCTGACGTCACTTGCATTACTGACGTAATTTTGTGACGTTTTGAGACGTTAGACGGTGTAACGTCTCTTTTTCTTTCTAAAATCGCCATTTAAACGTAAATTTACCTTAGATACAGTTAAGAATATTGGCGGGAACAAGAACGCGCTGGCAGGAAGGTTGGGAGAGTTTGAATGAAAAGAATACTTTTTCAGCGTTTTTGAGCGTTAGAATCGAAATAGTTCAGCTCTAGCGTTGCATTGTTGAGTAATAATTCACTGTTTGTCGGTCAGTTGTAAGTAGATATATCACTCGCGCTCCGCGCTCGTGATATGATCTACTTTACAACTGACCTCCAAATAGTGAATTATTACTCAACAATTCACTGCTAGAGCTGATCTATTTCTTAAATCTTATTACACAACTGTGTATTGTCAAACTATACAAACAAAAAGGAATGACATAATATTCGTTGTTTATTTTTTAGCAAGGGAATATCATATACACGTCGTCATATTGATGTTTTCAAAATGAACTCCTGGTTACCATGGAAACGGCCGAACGTTGACCCCTAAAAACTTGTGAAACACAAACAAGCATGATATATATCAATTTCCAAAAACTTGAGCCAAATCCGTAATTTTCGACTTTCCACGTTATTATGGGCCGATGCTTACAGTCAGCCTCTCTTATAAATAGAGAAAATATTTTATGAGTCTTTAAAATATCATGAATATGCCATTTATTTAAGCATGGTTTGTATCGTGGTATATAGGATCTGCCGTAAACAAAGTGGCGGGCTATGGATTGCTTTCACCTCCGGCTGTGGTTGCTATGGGTTACGCTCGAAATTCCCGAATGAGCCATCCGACTCTGTAAGAATTTCAGAAACTGATCAAGACCAAAAAGGAGACATTTTGGATCAAAAGCAAGAGCGTGAGGTGTGGCCTGGGGTTGGGCTTGAAAAAGTCAATTTCTAAATATTATCTGCAACAGAAAGGTAGAAAAGACATACTAATATTTGGATTGCCTGTGATTGATGCGCTGGTTTACGCTTCAGTTTAGACCTAGGGCAGGGATTGTTGGATACAGATGAGGACTAAATCTACAGGTGCATGATTACACTTCCCTGATTTTCCGCCATGTTTACAATAGGAAACATGCTGGCTTGCTTCCCAAACGAAGAAGCTCTTTTACTTTTTAGGGTTAGAAATTGCTCCTAAGGGAGCGACTTAGTTACCTAAGGGAGCAACTTCTTTCCTTTAAGAGTTGACCCGTATTGAGATAACGGCAACAAAATATGAAATTGAGTTGTTGTCCTTAAAATGTACCGGTTCACTGATAGGGTATTGGCAGCCAATATTTAAGGTAGATGGATACTGAATAAAAATATTGGTGGGACATTTATTTCATTATAACAGCTGAATAACCCTAAGGGCATTAAAACATTTGGATAAGAACTAAAAAAATCACCGTTTTGTTTTCCTAAAAAAAAAAAAAAAAAAAAAAAAATTTGTATTTCTATATACATTTTTACACATTTTCCATTCAAATTCATGTCTCCAGCACATGAATGCACTTTCATTTCTGCAAATCATATAATCTATAATATTGGATATTTGAAACAAACTGGTACAAAATGCAGTTATCTTGATAATAAGTATATTTTTACATTTTTTTTTTAAAAATGCTGGAAAATTGAATTTCATGAAAAACATCATGAAAAATATATTCAGTCGATGGGACATGCTCATTATGCAAATTAATTTAGTAAAACTTACATAGTATGATACAGAATAAAAACAACAACAACATTTTACCGTTTCGTTCCAAGAAAAACAATGCTAAGTCCAAAAATAGCCCCAAAACAGACAGTCCACATTCTGCATCTGCTGCAAGCACAGTCGGTCCTTGCCCTACTATTTATTTTCCTGTTTTTCCGGTTCTACCATAGATGCGCAAATGCGCAGATGGGATAGCAACTGCGAAGCTTGATCATTCTGGTTCCTAAGGAACAGTCCAATCTCGGCTTCCACTATTTGTACAGATTACCTGCCCGAAAACTTAGAATCTTTACGGCAGACATTGCTGGTGTGTATATACTCTACAGTTGATCGATTTCACCATGAATAATAACTCTCTTTCGTTTTAACAGATAAAACAGAGTTATTCCGCACCCAAATACCTTAAAGGGAAACATCCTAACATAATAGCATTTCGTTCCCAGATATCTAATTATGCAAGGATTCTTTCCCTGTTTAGAATGAAAAGGGAGGTAACTACTTCTGTATTACAGTGATCTTCCTTGATGGTGTATCTATACACCTGCAATTCATGAGTTCGTAAAATAGCAGAAAGGACAGAGAAAATGGAATTTAGCCATCAACTAAGTTCCCATGACCGAATTTCTTGCCAGTTCACTTTAACTAATCCACCCATCAGTTTGGAAGTTCGGGCGAGGCGGTTTGGAGGCTGGGATGGTAAAAAAAAAGTGCAAACCAGGTAGATCAGACTGTTCTATAGTGTCGTGTTACGAAGAAAAAGACTTATGGAAACAACTTTTGTCAGTGGCTTCTTGTTTGCTTCCCCATCCAAAATGGGTTCTACTCTTTAAGGAAAGAATTTGCTAATCGGGAGCAAATTCTTTTCTTAAAAAGTTGGACTCCTTTGAAGAGGGCGACAAAAATTAATATTTCAGAGTTACTTCCCCTGAATGTGCACCCATTTCTTTATGAGTGGAGAAGAATTACCCTAATATGCTTAAATATTGGGACACCTAAAAACATTCATTTTCCATTTGAGACGAATGGAAAATTAATGATTTAGGTATCCCAATACTTTAGCACATTAGGGTACATATCTTCAAAGGGCATACTTATTATATCTATGTTCATAGTTATATCCAGAATTCAGGTCAAACTGAGTTAACCTGTACAGCATGACGGACGCACAGAAAGAAGAGGACCCGTCAAAATACCCGGGCTTCCTGGGTGAGGGATACCCTGAGGTGTTCACAACGATGCCCCCACAGCCGAAGGAAAAGAAAATAGGGCAAATACCTTTGGAAAAAGTGAGAGAATTCTTCGAACAGGTACTGTACAACCATTTTTTTTCATCTGATAGGCCAACAAAGAAAAATAATTTCAAGGCAATATCCCAGTGGGCACATGACGTCGAAATGACGTCGCACTGACGTAGATGCGACGTCATTACGTCGCATCGACGTCAGTATGACGTCATTTCAACGTCATGTGCCTGCTGGGATACGTTGTGAACCTTTATTAAGTCAAAGCTGCTATACACGGTGGGTTATCTCGATAAACGGAACCACTGGCTCCGCATCTATAATCTTATGGAGAACTGCGTCACGCGCGGCTCTGAAGTTTTAGTTGGGAAAAGTGTGACTGGCATTTGTCAATTTTTAGTTGTTGTTTTGAGGGATTAAATAAAAAAAAAAGCAGAATACTATTAGATGGCCATGCCATTTAACTGACGCTACATGCAGAGTAAAGTATGTAAATGTCACTTGGCTTCCTTTGAAAATATTTGTTCCGAGGCGAGTCTAATCTTTCAGCGGCATGGAGTGCGAGAAAGTCACTACGTTTAACCATAAACACGCCTGACAATCAGTCTCATGCGGAACCGGCGGTTAAGCAAAGCAATCCGTTAGATCGCTTTCCGGTGACGTAGAAGAGGAGCCGAAAAAGGTAAACAAACGACAATCGCTCGTGTAAGAAGACGATTTATTTTCTTAGAAAATGTGCTCTTTAGAATATGAAAATGTTATTTTGTCTGTAACACATTGTTTTCTTTATATGCCGAAGGATTTGCTGAAACGTTGTCTTGTTTTTGTCGTTTTTATTCCCTCCTCCGAAACACCTGTTCGAACTGGATTATACATGAGGTAAGCAACACATTTATCCGCTAAATCTGACATTTGTGTACATATGATCTGCAATTTAGACGGCGTGTGGATATTTTAAACAGAAAGTGAGGTATGTAATACCTTTACGTTTTGCTAGAACTAAGAATTCTTTTGAAATACATGCATAATTGGTCTCGAAAGTTTGGTTCCGCATGTAATCATTAAAAATAAGAAGAAAATAATTTCACAGATAATATTATTTTCAACCTGTAATATGTGCAGTAAAACTGTGCCCAGAATAATTCTGGAGTTTCTAAAGTTGACAAATGCAGGTCTGACGGATAATATTTGCTTGAAACCAGACTGCTAGAGAAATCATGGAACACTGCTTTGAGCCATTATATGTTGAACATTAAGCATTGATTACGTCCTTGGAATATCAAATGACTTCATATACTATCTGTTTAGCTTATTTCAACACTTTTGTGTTGCCTATTTTTAAGGGAAAGTTCCCATGTCAATTTTTCCTGGTTACGCATGCGATAGCTCGGTTAAGCATTTGACTTCTTTCAAACTTCACAATTTCCTTTGCTTAAACTAAGCTATAAATGTCTCAAGCTATACATTTCACAATTTCTTTTGCTTAAACTAAGCTATAAACCTCTCAAGCTATACATGGATCGCTATTAAATTAGTTACGCCAATACTGTTTCTTCTGATTTGTCTTCTGATTTGTCTTCTGATAAAAATAGCCCCCGAAAACACTCATATGTCCTGCTTCAGTATCATGATAATGGTATTAGATTAGTACTGAAGTAATTCCTCATTATGTCATGCTTACATGTACTTTGAGTGAATAAAGTTACTGTCTGTCTGGTAATTTACTGACTGTTCTTTATTGAGTGACGTTTTATGTCCCGCTCGACAATATTAATTCTTAGGAAAGTTATGATCAGTTTATATAAGTCTTTACTGTTTTGTACAAAAATGTACTTTCGGGCAAATATAGTTTATTCGATTCCGTCAATGATATTGATAGTTTATCGTTGATCAAAAGGAGGGAAAACTAACTAAAGATATGACGTACACGTACTGAATGACATTTCGGTTTCTGTATGTAGTCGTCTTGCTGAAACCCTCATCGACGTAAATTACGTGAAATTATGGACGGGTATCCAATTCATATTAAATAATACAGTCAAACTTCAATGTTCGAACTCTGATGACTCGTCAGCCCTGCCTGACTAGAGCTCCTTCCTGAGTCCCTAGAGGTTACTTTAAGTAGAAACTATGTGGATGGCTAGAACTGGCTTGAACTAATTTTCATGATCCCAAGCCTGTTAGAGCCATTATAGTTCATTGAAGAGAAAAAAATGTCATTTTTGGCTTGCCGCCGATTGGCTTGCCGTCTCGGCGGCAAGCCAGTATTCAAGTGGTTTAGTGATACCGAGTTATTTTCGGAAGAAACGATACGTCACACTTAGTCGGAAAATACCCGGAGAGTGTGTACTGCAACGATTCCTTTAGAATCAGAATCAGAATTGTTTACTGGTGATACGTCCAAGGACAATCATTCACCAGGACTTTTTAAGGGCCGCAATATTAAGCGAAAGAGATTGGAAAGCTCGTTTGAGACTGCATTTCTTCATTATTTTCTTCACAGACATAACAAATAAAGACCTCGCCGACTGTGTCTATTTTTATCCATATCCGATTTACCTCATCTGCTAAAAATAACAGATGGACACTTTAGTACATGTGCTTTTTTTAATATTTCCGTTAAAAAGCACGTTTTTCTTTTACAAGGGCCTTGAACTTGGCCACATTTCTTTTGCTTTTTATAAACTGATTGCATTAAAAATGAAACTCTGAATTTAATGCAAAGTATTTGAGCTGCATCCGAAGAAATATACCAAATCCTGTGTAAGAAACAGTGTTTATATATAGCAATAGCGCAAAGCATTAGCTTTTCCAAAAATCATGCAGCGGCGTCGCGAAAAATAGGCCTTAGGGCATCGCATAATCTGACTGGTCAGAGCAGCCGGCACACTGTCAAGCGCCGATACATTCATGGGATCTGATCAGTCTTTTTCGGCATATATATTCTTCATGATGATCCATGATGAAGACACCTTTTATGCTGAGGATAGACTGATAAGACTGCGCTTATGCCGGAGTGGGCTGATCTGTGTATCTGTAAAAACTGAAACAGCAGACTTCAAATTAATTGTTTAGATTTAGAAACAAGCGCTTTTGACGATTTTCTTCCCTTATCACATTAACTGATTTTTTTTTATTTCCTCTATCTATGTGTGTGGCTTGCTTATATGTAGAACTGACCGTGTTATGTATGTAAAAGTCGGTAATGTCGGTGAGTACTTAACGCTTACGCATTGCAACAGGCCTTCCATGGCACAAAGCGATATATTATGTACACATTTTTAGCATCTGATAAATTTCCTTTTGGCCATCAACATGTTCATGAATAGCCTGAACAATGATACAGAAAAAGGGGACAATTCAGAATTGTTAACATTTGAAACTCAAAATTGTTAAAATTTGAAACTGTTAGGAATTCGTTGACAGCTTTATGACAACGGAGAGGTTGGTTGGTTGGTGCGATGATGCTGGGTATAACTTCCAGTGCCGGGGCGTCCTACTGATTTGGATTATAGTAGAACATGGGCCTACTGTGCTTGCAGTAGGTGCGGGTTGGGGTGTGTGGGCATTTTTCTTGCTTTTATAACACTCTCCAATGTTGCCTTCTTAGTTCAGCTGTACAAATGTACAGAGAGATATTTACACTCGTCGATGATTTCCTTAGATGAACCTATATTGGGCTGACGATGTTCATACATCCACGAACAACACACATTCATGCAATCTTACGCGTAAGCAACGTCACGGATAATTCAAATAGATGACTGGCCGACGTAACGTTTGATATACGTCATGTCATAGTGACGGCTGCTGTACTTCATTACCAAACACGTTGGTTAATAACTCTTCTTCGTCCTTTGCTTGGCGTTAAATTAGTCAGAACTTCACAAATGAGTAAACAAAACATGTAAAAACATAGCATAAAATATAAAAGATAAATCTCATTTGTCGGGAGTTCATGGAAACACGAACACAATAGGTTCCGTGCTTTGTTGTTCCAAATAATAACAGCATGTATTTTCTTCTCAGAGTGTCAAAATTTTGTTCCAGTCACTGCCACTTATGCCACTTAAACCAAAAATAAACTTCAGGAAATATCAATTTATTTCTTCTTTTGATGCCAAGTTCAGATGTACCAAGATTTCATAGACATGGGCTTGAAACAGTCTGATTCAGACTAAATATGACTCAACAGCCGTAAAGAAAAGACTTGAAATAGGTCCATATAGTTATTTTCCTTGAGACATGACTAACGGCCGGCCAAAATGTTGGAAAACTGTATTTTGTTGTTCCTTTGTTGAAGAGAAATAATACACATTTTTCTGTTGTTGTTTTTTTTGTTTTTTGTTTTTTATGTATGATTGCTGACAGTTTGACATCTGGGTTGCCATGGTAATGGCAATTTGTAACACAGTATTACTTTCTGTTTTTAGCATTGGTAAAGCAAATATTGGATATCTTGAATTTCTATGAATTGTTTGTATCCACCTTTGCTGAAGGTATATATAGGTAGATAATTTGTTTTTAAAATGAAATTTTTAAGTAAATTCGCTGACTGTTCGATATATCTGTTGTCATGGTAACATAAATTAGGAATATTTCAAAAAATATTTTCAATATATGAAAATCAGATTTGTGTTATTTAGATTCTGTGGGAATAGCTCAAGTTTTTTGTTATCTAGAATGTGTATGAATTGTTAGAATACACCTTTTCTGAAGATAGATAACTTGTTTTGAAAAATTGTGTTTTTATGTTAATTCACTGATGGTATGATGTTTCTGTTGCCATGGTAACGTAAATTAGGAACATTGTAAAACTTTTTATTTCCAATATGAGAAAAGCAAATATGAGTTATTTTGATTCTGTGGGAATACTGATATACACCTCTGCTAAAGAGAAATAATATACTCCTAAACTGCTATTTTTATGTACAGTTGCTTACAGTTTGACATTTTGGTTGCCATGGTAACGTACATTTGGAACAAAGTATTACTTCTTGTTTTAAGCATTGGTAGACCAGATATGGGTTATCTATAATTTGTATGGATTGTTAGTATGCACCTTTGCTGAAGGTAGATAATTTGCTTTGAAAATGATATTTTTAAATAAATTCACTGACGGTTCGGTGCTTCTATTACCATGGCATCGTCGATTTGGAACATTGTAAAACTTTTTATTTCTTATATTAGTAAAACAGATGTTGATTAGCTGGACCTTGTATGAATTGTTTCTTCACACCATCAACAAATTTGACATCATCAAATGCCAAAAAGCAAACATTCAACCCAGTGCCTTGCTGTGCATTCAAATTCCATGTAAGGATTTTATCGAATGACGAATCTAAAGCTAGCCAATACCTTGCTGAGTAATAGCATGCAATGTGATTTGAATACTGGTGTGCATGAGGTTTAATCAGCTGGCAAACCCCATATTAGCCAATAACATACTGAGCAAAATACCATGCAGGGGATTCGTCGAATGGTGAACTCCATGTATCCAATACCATGCTGGGCAATACTATGTATGAATTTCGAATACATACATAATGAACCCAAAGCTAGTCGACATCATGCTGTGCAATTTCATGAATGGGATTTGAATACCATTCATGATATCCATCGAATGGCAAATCCAATGCTACACAATACCACGGTGAGCAACATAATGCATAAGATTCAGATACCATGTATGAAAGTTTGTTGAATGGCGAACCTTAGGGTACATGTACCCGATACCAAGCTGGACAATAGAAATACCTGCCAAGGTATTCGTTGATAAATGGCAAATCTTATGCTAGCAAATTGATTCATGGAATTCGTATATTGATCTACGTGGAGCCTGACAACAGCAATAACAATAATCACAACAGCAACCATATATAGTTGGCTCTGTATTATATTGGGGAACGATGGGTATTTAGAGCAATAATACATGTACTGCGCTTCGTTGTGTTTTTCGAGAGTCTGATTTAGAAAATGACCCGAAACAACGACAACAATAATTACAACATTCTCAACAACAAATCAATAACAAAAACAACAATTTCAGCGACAAAAACAAGCAAAAGGCTTTTACCCCTATAGAATATATTTTAACGTTTCCAGGCATAACTCTTCTTCAAGACTTACATGGATTTCAGTGCAATCTCGTGTCTGTTATCAGAAACACTCAATTTTGAAGGCGCATGTCATTAGATAAAAATAATGCAGAATAGCTTTATCTAGAAACAGTTTGTTATACAGCTTCTTCGTCATCGATTGCCATGCCCTGCGTTAGTCGATTGCAACCGATTTTAGAAAACAGCGTTTTCGATTGCCAGAAGTTTTTACCCTTGCATTTTCATCCCCATCCAAGTACGGTGAAAATTAAACGTAGAACCTAGAACTTTTACAGGTGTTTAAGAAAGACATTCAAGTTTATCAGAAGACTGTGTTTTATTTAATTTGACCTTGAATAATTTGGAATATAAGCCAGAAATCTGAATTTGCCAGTCTAAAATTTCATGGTCAAAATGTAAGTAGGCAGTGCGACATTTAGTAAAGACTTTGTGAAGAAATTTTTTCTTCAGGGAAATTTTCAGACATGCTGCTTCAGACCAGTAATAAGTGTTTTACCCAAAACCGTTCGATTAAATGAAATAAAACATGTTAAACTGAGTTACCCTAACTCGTCGCGTAAATATTTGATCCGCGTTCTGGATTGCCGCGAGTGTTCAGGATTGCCACCTACCCGGTGTGTTTACGGTCGGAAAAATTTCCACCTCATTGCAGGTCTCGAAATCGAGACCGCTAGCTCAATAGGTCAGCGCTTAACCATGGTGTGTTTATGATGACTACAACTGCGCATATACTGGCCACATGAATTCACCAAAACTGCAGTTGCAGTTATTTGTTAAAAAAGAGTTTCATATTACTCAAGTAGGCTGAAATGCCCTAATTAGCTGGTAGAAGATGTATGTAGAAATTATTACGAAAGCTAGAATAAATAAGAAGAGCTGGATTGGCGAATAATAATTGTAATGGTTCTTTCGCCATCCCATATTCTTCTGCAGGGTGGAAAATCTAATTCTGTCGTTTACAAACAAGAACACTGAAGAAACTAAATCAGGATTATAGCGCTATAGCTATACTGATTCCCCTACAGAGGTTTAGAAGGGTGCTGCACCCTTCTGTCTTTTGACCTTACCCTTCTGCCCTTCCTTTGTGTAAGGTAATTTCATTCAAATTAATGTCATGTTTTGCAATATTCAGCTTTCTATGTGTAAAAGAATCCGGGTCAACTCGGCCTGGGGTCAACTCGGCCTGAGTCAACTCGGCCCGGGTCAACTCGGCCTGCTGCATATGTATGTATGTATGTATGTATGTATGTATGTATGTATGTATCAAAGTGCACTGTGCAAGTAATTATTGCCGACACACTTGATTAATCACCGTTTAAACTAAACCCGCTTTAATTAGTGCTTTGATACATGAGTTATTAAGTATTTAACACATTCTTAGCAAACATTCATTGGCGTGACGAATTACTCGCAAATATTCTTTAATTTGAAACAACATAAAAGTTTGGCCATCGAGATTTATTACACTCTGGTGATCACAGATCACTTATAGAACTCATTTTTAGGGAAACGTTCGTAAGCAAGTACATATTATATTGCATTTCTTGGAAAAATAAGGTTTAAACTGAACAATTTTATCCACACAAATATACCATTGGCATTATTGTAAAATAACAGGCCGAGTTGACTTGAGGCCGAGTTGACCCAGGGGCCGAGTTGGTTACAGGCCGAGTTGACCCGTGACCGTGTAAAAGATGCTTTTATTATGCAAATTTTATATCTCTCTGTTAAAACAAGGTTTTCATCCTTTTAAAAAGTATTAATTCTCTTAGTAACATTGTCTTTCAAATAATAACTCCAGAAAAAGTGTCCTATGAGGAGCGTGTCACACGCTAAAAGTGCCCATTTTCTGGCCAGCATCCTGTCCTTTTTTTCAGGCTAGGGGAAACACTAAGCTAGCGCAAAATGATCAGTCTCTTTGACCCCTTATTTAAATATATTTGATTTAGTAGTTTCATTTGATTTCACAGATAGGGATGCATGGATGATAAAAACAGTTTCCCAATATAAGCCCCCCCCCCCCCCCCTAATCATGATCACGTAGATATAATAAGCCTTTGATCTGAGCTATGGCCCTAGGTACTGATTATTAGGGGCTATCATTTTGTGCCACCACTCCAAATTGGGAGAAAAAATGTGTCTTAAAGGCCATCCTTTAAAACTGTCCTTGTTGTGCTCCAATGTAGACCATCTTTGCTGGAGTGGTAGGTTGGAAGGAAGACTTTTTCAGGTGCCACAAAGTACTTACAGTGACTAAAGTGCATTCGCAAATTCTGCAGAATCTGATATGGATCAAAGTATTCGTTAAGAGCAGTCTGGTCAGGATCAACACTGTAACCTCGTCACATCAACGTAAAAAGTCCATAACTCCATTTCAAATGTATAAGCACCTATTGCTTTTTTGTGCTAAGGTGACGACCTATGAAACTAGGTCACCAAAACCTACTCAAAATGTATCATTGATTCAGGTTTTGTAGGTCATTCATCATGTGTAAAGGTATCTTTGTCTCTACTCTTCATAGGCATTTTGCTGCAGGCAGAGCACAGACAGTTTCAATATGCTGCCTGCAGCCATCTAGAATTCATGTAGAGATGTAAACATAAGACCGGGACACAACAAAACCAACAACCAGCAAAGACTCAGGCTGATCAGATTCTTTGCTGTAGGTTTAAAATGTAGCTAAGGGTCAAAGATCCCTTCATGCCAACAGCAAATACTCTACTCAGACTGGGAAGCTGCCCAGGCTGATCTGAGTCTTTGCTGAGTGCACATCCTACTTTGTTGGTTTTGTCATGTCGCGGCTCAACAAAATGAGAACTTTGGCAGTACTGTATTTCTGCGCTTATAAGTTTATCCCTTCCACAACAACAACAGTTGAGCCGCGACACGACAAAACCAAAAATGTGGTTGTGCCCCCAGTGCAGACTCAGCTCAGCCTGGGCATCCACCTAGTGTGATCAGAGGCTTTGCTTTGTACTTAAAGGGTAGCTAAGGGTCTAAGCTACTTCCATGCGGACAGCGATGACTCTGATCAGACTGGGCGGATGCCCAGGCTGATCTGAGTCTGCGCTGGGTGCACAACTACATTGTTGGTTTTCTCGTGTAGCGGCTCAATTTACAGTGCATGTATCTAGATCCATCTTAAGACAGATCTAGAATTTTGGTTTCAATTTTGAAAAGAAAAAATCAATTTTTAGTCGAACTACTCAAGAATGATTGACATTTCTGCAGTAAGTTTGAAAGAATAAACTCAATACACAAGAAGTTTGAAAGGACAAACTGAATTTCTCCTTTCAAAATTACGGCAGAAATGTAAATCAGTCTTGTGTAATTCGACTAAATAGAGGATCTTACATGAGTGCCCATGTATTATTGCATTTATTAAATGAGTTGGGGAAAAAGATAAGATGCGAGGCTTTGTCGAGCATCTTATCTTTCCCCCCCCCCCCCCCCCCCCCCCCCCCCCCCGAGTTTAATAAATTCAGTAATACAGGAGCTCAAATGCAAGATTCTATTTATCATATGACACTAAAATCGCATTTTATCAGCAAAATTTGCACTTAAACGTCACGATTTCGAGATTAGAAAAAGCGACGTTTTTATGGACGTCAGCGTATAACGTTACAACTTAATTTGGATATTGAATCCACTAGTGGATTATCGTTTTTAATGCATGGCTTTATTACACTCTCAGATGTGGCGTCATATGATAAAAACTGGTTAAAACTCTCGTCTTATAACCAAATAATATGATAGATTATAAAAGGAGTTTATGTTTTCCAGACTTAATTTGACCAGACCTTCAGTATGACAACACAGAGTGGGAGAAATTATCAGACTTGCCAGTTCGGTGACATACAGTTTAAAACTTCTGATGAACTAAAGCATCATATGGTAACACATATACCAGAGAAGCCGTATGTGTGTGATCTGTGCGGTAAACACTGCACTGACTTAGTAGACCTAAAACTGCACGTTCTCACACACATTGACGTTAACCGTTACTCATGTGACGTTTGTGACCAATCTTATAGTCAGTCGGCTCATTTAGAAAAACATAAACACATTCATACTGGCCAAACAAATCACAGTTGTGGTGTATGTGGTAGGCAGTTTGGGACGAAAAGTATCTTGACTACTCATATGTTACTACACAGTAAAGAGAAACCTTACACATGTGATCTGTGTAATCACAAGTGTAGACAATTTGGTACACTACATACCCACATCATGGGGCATATTGATGTTAAACTCTATAGCTGTAATTTATGTAGCAAGACTTTCAGGCAGTCAAACCAGTTAAGCAGCCATCTTCGGGTCCATAACAACGAGAAGCCTTTTCATTGTGAAATCTGTGGTAAAAACTTCAGAGAATCGGGTTATCTCAGAAAACACCAACGCTCTCATGCTGGTATCAAACTTCATAAATGTGATGTATGTGGACGAGCATTTTCTGAATCAGGCTCTCTAAAACTCCATTATCTCATTCACACTGGTGACAAGAACCATGAATGTAGCATGTGTGGGAAAAGGTTTGCACGTCCAGGCTCCTTGCGTGCACATAACTCTATACATACTGGAGAGAGACCTTACAAGTGTGTCACTTGTGGAAAACAATTTAGACAGTCTATTGGTTTAAAATCACATATGGTAATGCACTCTGACGTGAGAGCCTACTCTTGCACCATTTGTGGAAAGACATTTAAACTGTACCGAGGCTTGACAGCTCATGCAGTTACTCACCAAGAAGCCAAACCTCATCCTTGTGACCTGTGCCACAAACGTTTTGCATCGGTGGGAGAGCTCAAGTGCCACCTGGTTGTCCACACTAAAGATAAGTCCTTCAGCTGTTCTGTTTGTGGACAGAAGTTCACACGGAGTGGGGGTCTTAAACTTCATACTCTCATACATACTGGGGCGAAACCCCATAAATGTGATGTATGTGGGAAGGGGTTTAGACAAGCCAGACATCTAAAGGATCACAAATTTACACATGGTGGAGAAAAACCTCATCGCTGTGATATCTGCGGTAAGCAGTTTATAGAGGAGAGGCACTATCAAGTACATGTACTAGGGCATACTGGTGAGAAACCTCACAGCTGCGTTACATGTGGCAAACAATTTGCTGAGATAAGAAAGCTAAAAAATCATAACAGGGTACACATGCCAGAAAAACATCAAACCTGTGACATATGTGGAAGGAAATATTCTATGGCAGGTGCGCTTAGGAGACATATGCATACACATAATGGCACGAGGGATCATAAATGTGATGTCTGTGGTAAGGCTTTTTTTGAGGCTAGTCATCTAAGAAGACATCAGGCTATTCATACATAGGAGTAATAGAAGGAACATCTTCCATTTAAAGGTTGGACTATTGGCACCTGACCAATACTGTGTATATTAGCCGCAACACGACAAAACCAACAATGTGGTTGTGCGCCCAGCTCAGCCTGGGCATCCGCCCAGTCTGATCAGACTCTCCGTTTGGTGCTCAAAGGGTAGCTAAGGGTCTAAGCTACCTCCATGCGGACAGCGAAGGCTCTGATCAGACTGGGCGGATGCCCAGGCTATCTGTCCAGTCTGATCTGAGTCTGCGCTGGGCGCACAACCACGTTGTTGGTTTTGTCGTGTCGCGACTCATATATGTTTAACAACGTTTCTATGGAAAGAAAATATTTCCTTGAAAAAAATAAACTCTAAATGACATTTTTAGCAAGGAAATTTTTTTTTCTTAGAAATATTGTTGGTCAAGCGCCAGTGGGTTGGGCCAGAGATACGGATAAGATGGGATTTTGAGGATAACTCATGTATATTTTTTCTTATTTCTTAATGGAAACATAAGTTGTTACTCCTCATTAAAATAGTATCAGCAAGACACTTCTAATGGGGTGTCAAAACTTATTTTATATGGAGAAATAGGGCAAATTATCCCAAAATTATCCTAGTCATCCCATTTTATCTGGGGCACTGACATATTGGCACGATGGATCATAAATGTAAGGCCTGTGGCAAGGCTTTTTTAGAGGAGAGTCATCTTAAAACATCAGGGTTCGAGGTTATAAAACTTGCGTATAATCTTAAACTCAAAATAAAGTAAAGCATGTGCGCGGAATCAGCCAATCAGTGTGCTTTATTTTGAGTTTTAGAATGAACTCAAGTTTTATAACCTCCGGGCTAGACTATTCATACATAGGAGACACACAAGGAATGACCTCCATGTCAAATATCTTAAAGGAAAAAAATGCTCCACTAAACAGAAACATTTTTTGTTGTTGTTGTTTTTGTTTGTTTTTATACTGTTTGTTCTAATTTCTTGCTTTAATTTAATAACATTAGATTTCTACGAAATCATTAAAGACTTTAATATAATAGTTGGTGTATATACTGTCAACTGCACAGTCTGATCAGAGTCTTCACTTGCACCTAAAGGGTAGCTAAGGGTCTAAGCTAGCTCCATGTGGATAGCAAAGACTCTGATCAGACTGGGTGGATGCCCAGGCTGATCTGAGGCTTCCCTGGGCGCACATGCCACTTCGTTGGTTTTGCAGTGTTGCGGCTCATTTGTGTATCAAGCAGATTCAATTTTTATACACCCGTTTTGGAAAAAAACGGACGTAAGTTATGGCATGGCTCTGTCCATCCGCCCATCAACATTCTTGTGCGCACCATATCTCAGTAACTGTTTGAGATAACTTCAGAGCATTGTGTTTGAGGGTCAGACGATGTGTGATGTATAACAATGGATGCTCTTCCTTTCTTCGTTTTGGAATTGAATCCCTTTGCTTAGATTTTTAGGCTAGTTTTGTGTATACTAATCTTGTGCATTCAATAACTAGGTAACCATTTATCTTGATGAAACGTCATACCAATGAGTGAATGTGCATGATCACAAGAGGGTGTATTACATATAAGAATGTTTGTTCCTCACTTAATTTTGGAGTAACATCCCTTTGATTAGTTTTTTAGGATAGCCCCATTCCCTCATTCACTCCTTAACTCCTTAACCCTTAGAAATTTTTTAATGAAAATATGTAGGAATGTGTCTGATAATGGGGCAATGTGTCATGAGTATGAACCACAACTCTGGCTTACTTCCTGAATTATCTACCCTTACATAAATTTCCCGTCTACTCTGTAACTCCTTAACAGTTGGAAATAGTTTAACAAAACTTTATTGTGATGTGTATATTGTCAAGGGAATGTATTATGACCAAGAATGATACTCTAGTTTACTTAGTTTATGAATTATCTCCCTTGTTTGACTGGCATTTCTCAACTTCTGAGCTGCTTCACCCTGAAGCTGATTTTTGATATACTAATAGTATTTGATGTGTTAGATGTTTTAATAACATTGCATTTATTAATTACAGGGTTGTTTCCCCTTTTTTCTGCCTGTCCATCTTTCTGTAAACAATCTTGTTCATTGGGTAACTCCTTCATGACACTGAAACGGGCGTATTATGCGCCGCTTGCGAAGCACTTGTTAAGTCATTTCATAATGTGTTTTTTGGCTCCTATAATGTGTATGGACGAGTATCTACAAGATGAGATTATTATTTCAGAATGTATGCTTTATTTGCGCATATAAGATTTGTGTGTCTAGTAGATGGAATTGTATAATCATTTTATATGCTAAATTATACTGTTTGTATATCTAGTAGATGGAATTTTTAAGTCATATCATAATTTATAATCAATTGGCGTATATTATGTTTGTGTTTCTAGTAAATGGAATTTTTAAGTCATTTCAGAATGAATGCTCAATTGGCGCATATTATGTTTGTGATTCTAGTAGATAGAATTTATAAGTTATTTCAGAATGTATGCTTTATTAACCCATATAAGGTTTGTGTATCTAGGTGGAATTTTATATCATTAATTTTCATAATTTATGTTAAATTGGCGCATATACTATTTGTGTATCTAGTAGATGGAATTTTTAAGCTATTTCATACTTCATGCTAAACTGGCATATATTGTGTTTGTGTTTCTAGTAAATGGAATTTCGTATCATTTAGGTGTCATAAATGGACATTTTATGTCATTTCGTAATTTATGCTAAGTTGGTGCATAAGTTAGTGTTTTTAGTAGATAGAATTGTTAAGAATTCAGAATTTAAGAATGTATTCTACAATGGTGCATATAATGTTTATGTTTCTACTACTCGCTTGTTGACCCACTCCAGCAAGTGTTTTCTTTCGAAGTTTATACTTAAAGGATAAAGAATCAGCAAATTCCACTTACCTAGTTCAGTTCACTACCATTTCTCGTAGTCAGATTTGTCCAGTAGAGTTTTTGAAATTGACTGGCATGCTCTCAAATTTGGAAAGTAATCTCTTGCAATTTATTTTTTTCAGTTTCAAAATGGCCATCTCAAGATGACCATTATTGCTGTAGGGGTGGCATGTTTCAAGCACATGCTTGAAAATTACCATTTCATATAAAATTAACATGAAATCAGTTCAGAAGAATTTATTCTTATATTTTATAGCAGTCATTTTCGTAAGAAATATCTAAGTGTAGCTGACACTGCAAGCAACCCTTTTCTGAAATGATCATATTCCAAAAAAGATCAGGTGATTAGTGATGACATCATTTCTGATGTGATGTCATAATGGGTGGTTCCCAGCTTAGTAAAAAATAAAATGAACCTCATCAAAGGCTGGAACCAGAAGGAATATTTTTACTATTGGAAAACCTACCTCCAAACAATAAATGATAAAAATAGACAAACGAGGTAATGCTATATGCTGCAAGTCAGTATTTAGCGACGAGAAATGGTTTTGAGTATGTTAAACCTAAAATATTGATATTTAAGCGTCTTTAAAGAAAAAAAGTTCCACTAAAAACCACCTGCTGGAGTGAGTCAACAAGAGAGTAGATAGAATTTTAGTCATTTAATAGTTTATGCAACATTGGCGCTTATATTGGTGTCTAGAAGAAGGAATTTTTTTGCCACTTCATAATAATTTATGTAACATTCATGCATATAATGTTTCTGTATCTAGTCGATGGAATTTTAGCTCACCTGAGCGTATAGTATGGCATTGTATAGGCAGCCTCTGTCGCCCGTCGTTGTCCGTCGTCCACACTCATTTAACATGTTCTCCTCTGAAACTATTTGGCAGATTGAAGTCATATTTCATGTGGAGCCTAACTGGGTCGGGGGAACTAAAGTTTGTTCAAGTGGTCTTGGTCACATGACCAAGATGGCCGCCATGCCCATATATAGTAAAACCCTTTAAAAATCTTCTTCTCCGGAACCAAAAGGCCAGTGACCTTGAATCTAGGTATGTAGCATTTTGGACTCGGGCCCTACAAAGTTTGTTCAAATAATGACCCTGTCTGGACCTTGATCTATCTAATTTATTGCAAGGTCAACGTTGGTACGTTATGCTTTTATATGAGAAAATGCATAAACAGTAGATTTCTCAGAAACTATTTAAGTGTAAGGTATCATAGGGAACTTAATGCTTCAATATGGCGGAAACTACCGATAGCGACTTACGGGTTTATCCGAGAGCTTACCTGTTCAAATAATGTCGAGTGTTATATGCAATTACATAGAAATATAATATAAAATGTGAAATAAAATACATTTATGATATTACGACAATTTTTTATAAGTTATGATCATAAACTTCAGTCTTTGTCCGTTAATATGGTATAAAAATATACAAATTAACTTCATGTTTTGATACTTCCATCGGCTTTTGAAGTTTGAAGCTTCAGTCACATGAAATTATATAAGAATAATGTCGAAACTGCCTAAGAAGCTATGTTCAGCCTAAAATTTGAAAATGATCGGATTTTCTATAAAACTTTTATAAGTTATCACCACCTAGAGATTTTTTTAAGGTTTACATTGATGTAATTCATTATAAAATAAGTATACTATAAGTTTCTTCCATCGATCTCTAAACCTACAGAAAATCGCGTTTCGAAACAACCTCGCTCATAATCGTTTCAAATAAAACTGTTTAAGTCCAAATCCTCCTATATTGCTTAAAGGCTTACCACTTCATTTCTTGGTATTCGTGTTTTGTTTATGTATTTATATATGTGCTTTTATGATCTAACTAAGAAAGGAAGAATATTCATATTGTCTTATTAAGAAAGAAAGAAGGAAAGAAAGAATAAACGAATGAACACAAGAAAGGAAAAAAGAGAAAGAAGTCACGTAACTCCTACACGTGGCAATCAAAAATGAACAGACAGTTAATCGACTACTTGTAGTTTTAAAAATCCCTTTATAAGCTAAAAAAAAACTTTGCAAACCAATTACATATTTTTTGGTAATGTTCCATCAGTATATTAATTATTATCATAATTGCTAATGTTTGTTCTAATATTTTTGATTGAAATTTATTTGAGTGTGGTGGGGCGTTTTTATCAAAGAAACCGAAATATGTTTTGTGTATCCCAGGGCAGACTCTTAGAATCCATAGAATTATATTTTTGACTGGCAGATTTGCTCATTTATAATCAGGAGACACGAAGATATATACACCGTATTGCTCTCTTAAGATATTACTGCCGAAAAAAAAAATAATGTAAGAAACTAAATCATAGTGAAGATTTTCTCGTACTAGTGTAAGGATTAATCGCTATGAGAAAAAATCGCTATGAAACATTTTTCTTGCAAGGCTATAAATTAACATAATGCAAGCTTGTCACTTTAATTTTATGACTGTTTTAGTGAAGCTAGCAAGGAATATTGAAAGATATTTTTGTGATTTTTTTGTATTTTTGCTATAATATGAGTACTTACGATAATAAACCTGTGCACCTGCGGACACTTATCAGCCTCTGATATATGCAAACTGATAAGACTGAACAATGTCTGATCAGTTTGCGCAAGCTGATCGGAATTTGTTGACAATATACAGTACAATTAACATACTTATAATTACACGAGGATTAATCGATTATCGATCATAAAATCCGATATTACCTCCAAACTGTTTTCGTCATTGTCAAACCGTTTAAGTTTGTTAAAGTCATCATGACTTGAACAAAAATAAATGCAAAAAATATAAAGCTGCAATAGTCAATTTATGGAATTAATTATGTTTGCAAACTGACTCAGACCAACTTATGCACTTGCAAAACACTGGTCTGAGTTTATGATCAGTTAATAATTTGTCAATTTTAGTTGAATTTGAGTTTGTACATAACCTTACCCGTGTTTCTGCACAAACCAAACTGATCCGAATTTCTGTTCAAAATATTTTGAACATGTGTTATCAAATCAGGCTGTGACTGTGCGAAAACCATTTAAAATTATCATGTGGAGATTAAATTGAGATAGAATTAAATGCAGTAAGAAATACGGAAAGAACAGTTGAAAGCTGCAAGGCACTCGTCAGCGTTCCGCCCATGGACAGGTCACTTTCTTTTCTGCTCAATGTTCAAAAGTTTCCTCATATGAGCCGCAATACGATAAGACGAACAAATTGGAATGTGCGCCCAGCGAAGACGCAGATCAGCCTGGACAGCCACCCGGTCTGAGCAGAGTCTGAACTATGCGTTTAAAGGGTAGCTAAGACTGGAAGCTACCTGCATGCCGATAGCGAAGCCTCTGATCGGATCAGGCGGATGCCCAGGCTGATCGAAGACTTCGCTGGGCGTACGTGCACCTTTGTCGCGGCTCATTTAATTGTTTGCTAAAGACATCAACTGAGTAGTCGCTGTAGGTTGGAAGGTGTGAAAATACAGTTGGTCACACGTCTTGTCAAAACAATGCAATCTCAAAATTAACATCTGCTAACGGCAATGAAGGTCAGAAATGGATATTTAATCCGAACGTCATTCTTGTGATTATTTTTGTATGAAACAGTAATTTCAGTCGCGTCGCAACAAAATCAACGCAGTGCCATAGCGCCCTGCCAAGACTCAGATCAGCCTTGGCAGCCGCCCAGACTAATCAGAATCTTCGCTGTGCGCTTACAGGACAGGCAATGGTCTAAGCTACCTCTATGCGTACAGCGAAGGCACAGATCAGATGGGCGAACGCACACGCTATTCTGAGTGTTCGCAGGGCGCAAATGCCAATTTGTTTTTGTCGTGGTATTGCTCATTAGTTTCTTTATTTTTGTTCGCAGAAAAACAGAGAAAATCAGGCTAATCTTAAATTTCTATCTTTATTGTTTTAAATAGCGCAGCTTAGTTACATGCCGAAAGACACAGTTTACATAAAACTTTTAAACAGTTTTGTCAAAACAGGAAATCAAGAGAAAACGTTATCGTTCCTGTTGAGTAGTGTTTTAACGTCCAAGTAAAAAACATTTAGTCGTCGAGATGTTGCCTCTGAATTTGTGGGACTGGAAGTATTGCTCGGCCTGCGATAAATGACACCCAGGACTAGCAGCTCTGTCGCAGAAGCACCAGGCAGCCAGTCTATTTCGCGAGCCCCGATGGGCGGGGTAAAAGAAAAAAAATGAGAAAAACTATGTGGGTGGATGGGTATCTGTATCAGGCTTAATCTTTCCATAAAGATGAGACCGTCAAAGGGATAGAAATATCATAATTTCATTATTATAAGTAATTTTATGTTTTTGTTGTCAGAAACTAAAACAAACCGCTGTAAAAACTGACCAATAATCAGATTTATTTTCTCGCAAATTCTTACGAAATTTGACCTAAATATCAGAGAGAGAGGGGGAAAACGAGACTTATTAAAACGAGAAGGAGCAACCGAAAAAGTAAATTGATTTGATCTGAGAAAAAGAAAATGAAAATCCACATTGTTAAAAATTAAAAATGTTTCCATCAAGCGCATTCGTATTGTTAACACAGTGATGACAAAACCGGCTTCAGAGAAGTTCAACACCTGTCCTGGGATATGGACATCGATATGACATTCCAAATATCGATTAATGCCTATCGCTCCCCGGGTCTAAGGGAAATAACTGCATTCACATTAATACTCTCTCCAGGTAACAGGTAACCGATTACACTACTCAGCCCGCATTGAAGACATAAGCTCCAGTTGTACCATTTGGTATATACGCTTAAAGGTAGGTTCCTGTACTTTGGAATGCATCATAATTTTGATGATTTTTTTATCCAAGTTGTTGGAAAGCACTTATAGAGAGGAAATGAATAAGTTTCACTAAAAAGTGTAAATCAAAAAATCGTAGAAAAGTCGTTTTGCAAGGGATTTCCTAACTCTGCTTCGCACACCAGTTAGCGCTAATTTTAGTTCGCGCCAAAAAATAGATAACAGAGCTGACGTCATGCTGCATTGCATTTCGGGATAGTTTTAACCCATCCGCCATGCCAGGACCTCTGGAAGAGCTCACGGCAAGAGAAAATTAACCGTTGGCAAATGACATCAGAAACTGCGGACTTGTAGACATATATACATATTTCTATTTAGAACTGGAATTCCAACAAAAGAAAATAAACCAAAGGGAAAACGACTATTTTCTACAACATCTGACGATTTTCTCAGTAGCAACAGTTTCAGCAAAATAAGAGAATTCAATACTACCCAGAAAAAGACAAAATTATTTTTGTGAACATAATTGTTATCGCTGGGCCAGGAACCTACCTTTAACTTAATGAGCAAATGAAGACATTATGTTGATTAAGGTCAAGGTCATTCTTTGACCTTTGCTCAAGGTGACAGAGATTATTGCGCCCGTCAACACTTTCAAACCTCTTCGCATCTGAAGCTACCTGGTGGATTGAAGCCATAATTTATGTGGAGCCTAACGGTGTTAAGGGAACAATAGTTTATACATCTGGTCGTGGTCACTTGACCAAGGTGGCCACCATGCTCATATATGGTAAAAAGCCTTTAAAAGCCTTTCTCTCCAGAACTGAAAGGCAAGTGACCTTGAAACTTTGTTTGCAGCACTGGGGACTCTGACCTTACAAAGATTATTCAAATGATGACCCTGTCTTGACCTTGACCTAATTTATGGCAAGGTCAACTTTGTACGTTATGCTTTTATATGGGAAAATACTTATGCTGGCGTCACACTGTCCCGAAATTGACACCCGATGGCCATACGAATATGAAATTTTGAATTTCGCGCGAAGTTGGCCCCGAACTTGGTCAACAGCCAATCTACAACCGAAGAAAGTACGATGCCTACATAAGGACCTGCGATGACCCTCGAACCACACATGAAGGCTATGCGAAGGCAATACGAAGATGTGTATTTTTATCAAGAAGTTTACCCGAAGTACATACGATGGCCACATGATGAATACACGATGTCGCATTGAGAGTACGATGCATACGATCTATGTTACGAAAGCGTCACGCGACCTCCCGATGGTATAGGCAAAACATATGGCTAGCCCTTTTACTATTTATTCTGTTATATCTGTATCTAATATACTTCATAAGATATCTTATTTCCTATTTTGACACTGAATTATATAAACTATCTGATATAACATAAAATAGAGATCTAATATAGTATATAAGATATCATAAGATTTCTAATGTAGTAAAAAAGATATCTAATATTGAACATCAGGTATCTAATAGTCTATACAAGATATCTTATTTCATTTGATATATTAGACATCTAAAATATTAAATTAGATATCTTATGTAATATATTAGCTGTCTAATCTGCAATATAATTATTATATATCTTGTGTACTATAAAAGATATCAGATAAAATATTTAATATATCGTTTTTTTCAAGTAAATGAAATATCTTATTTAACTTATATACTGAATAGGATATCCGAGGAAATGACTGTTAATTGTATGTAATATCAACACATGTACATCTTTCAAGGAATAAATACTGTTTAAACCAAAAAGTATATCTGAAATGTTAAATTATATTATCTTATATAATATATTAGATATCTTATATAGTATTTAAGATATCTGATATAGTATTTCAGATATCTACATTAAATGAGATATTTTGTAGATTGTAATAGGTATCTTATTTAACAAATAAGATAACTTCTTTATTGAATATGATATCTTATATAACGTATCAGATATCTGCTCGTTTTGAGAAATATCTTATTTGCCATATTAGATATCTTTTATCGTTTATAAGATACATATAATATAAAATTTGATATATTAGATATCTGATACATAAAATAAAATATACTTTTTATATATATTAGCTATCATCTTTAACCTATTAAATGTCTAAAATTACATATTAGATATCTTCTTTCGTAAATAAGATTTCTTAATTCCCATATAATAAATATTCATTTGTAAATAAGATTATTCAAAGGAGAAATAAGATATCTCATATCTTATATCAGATATTTTATACCCCACATGAGATACCTTATATATGATACATGGTATCTTATTTCTCAAAACAGATATCTTATCTGCTATATTAGATATCTTATTTAACTTATAAGATATCTTATATGTTAAATAAGATATCTAATGTAGTATATTAGATATCTCATTTAATATAGATATTTGATACATCATTTTAGGTACTTTATTATATTAGATCTCATATAGTTTATCATATGCCCCTTTTAACAGGATAAAAAGTTGTTATGCTTGCCATAAAGACATTATTAATACAACAGCTTTGGGAGTTACACATTACTGAGGGAGATGCACTGAGGCTGCCCTTATATATGTCCACGTTAGCATGACACATAAGGAACGCTTGACTATTCAAATTCGGCTGTCTTCGCCGACACCGTGGTCCCATCTCCATGCCATCGTACTTTAATTCGATGGCTACACGTCGGCATTACGAGGGCTTTACGAAGTCGTGTTGCCTGCGGAAGACAATCGGACTGCTTCTTGTTTCCTTCGTAATGTCTTCGTGAGGCGAAAAATACCCGATGGCACCGATGATCACACGCAGTAAAGACGAAGATGACACGATGCCCTCACGATGGCCTTACGAAGGCAAAATGGACACACGAACTCAACACGAAAATGAACCTTCGCAATGTCCTTCGGCAATTTTTTGGCATGCCAAAGATTTTGCCACCCCTCACGAAGCTGCTGCCGAAGCTTGAGAAAATCCTCCGGCGGTCATACGATGGCTCAAGATGCTCTCGCGAATGACCCGATGTTATTACGCTCAGAGCCGAATTTGAACATTTCCATTATCGTATGGCCATCGAGTGTCAATATCGGGACAGTGTGACGCCTGCATTAAACAGTGGATTGATTTCCCAGAAACTAAGGTATACTATTTGGTATATATGGATAACCAAATGAGCAAATGAAGATATTATGTTGCTTTAGGTCAAGGTCAGTCTTTGACTTTGTTTGAGGTAACTGAGATTCTGTCACCTGACATTTTCGAACATCTCCTCTGAAGCCATATTTCATGTGGAGCCTGTCTGAGCTAGGGGAATGAAAGTTTGTTCAGATGGTTTTGGTCACATGACTAAGATGGCCACCATGCCCATATATGGTAAAATCCCTTTAGAACAAAAATGCCAGTGACCTTGAAACTTTGTGTGTAGCATTAGGGACTGGTGTCCTATAGAATTTGTTCAGATGATGGCCCTGTGTTGATCCTGAGTTTATTTAGGGCAAGTTCAACTTTGGTATGTTATGCTTTTATGTAAGAAAATGCTTACATAGTGAATTTCTCAGAAATTGTTTAAGTGTAAGGTATTATATTTGGTATATATGCTTATCTAAATGACTTATCTAAATGAGCAAATGAAGCCATTGATGCTGCTTAAGGTCAAGGTCAGTCGTTGATCTTTGTTCAAGGTCGCTAAGAATCTGTCGATCATCAACATTTTCAAACATCTCAGAAACCACTGGGTGAATTGAAGCCATATTTCACATGCAGTCTCCCTGTGGGGGGAGAACGAAAGTTTCTCTAGTTGGTCATGTATGCCTATATAAGGTAAAAATTCTTGAAAAAATCTTCTTCTCCAGAACTGAAAGGTCAAAGACCTTGAGACTCTGAATGAAGCATCATGGATTTGGGCCATACAATAATTATCCTGTCTTGATCTTGACCTAAGTTATTGCAAGGTCCACTTTGGTTGCTTATGCTTTTATATAGGTTATACGCTTAAACTAGATTTTACAAAACTTTTTAAGCCTATAGATAATCATGATAATAATTTGAAAATGTGGTTATATAACTAAGTGAGTACAGGATTGAAGATATATTGTCTCCAAGGGCCAAGGTCATTTTTTTACTTTAACCTTAGATCTTAAAGTTAAAAATTCCTCTAAAGCCACTGGTTTAAAATTTATAACAAATGAGCGAAGTGACAAATTGTGTCAATTGACAGTAAAGTCTCAGGTGAGCTACATGACCATGGGTCCGCTGGTTAAGTCATTTCATAGTTTATGCAACATTGGCGCATATACGGTTTGTGTATCTAGCAGATGGAATTTCTATGTCATTTCATAATGTATTAGTTGACAGTGAAGTCTCAGGTGAGCTACAGGACCATTGGTCCTCTGGTTAAGCCATTTCATAATTTATGTTGCATTGGCGCATATAATGTTTGTGTATCTAGTCGATGGAATTTCTGCCTCCCCTCTCTACCCCCCCCCCCCACCCCCACCCCACACCTTCCCGTCTGCCAAAGGTGAGGTGGAGAGAGATTATTTTTTTCGCTGGTGATTCCTTTTTTTAAGCGTTGGATGACAGTTTTTTCCCTCCATTGTCTTTTGGACCATCTTGGACCAGTACGTGAGTTTTCACTAAACTAGCATGGATATATGACAGACAAGTTTCAGAGCTGATTAGGTTTTGAGCATCGATTTTCAAGGTTACAGAAGGACTAAGACATGCTAAATTTTCATTAGTAGTATGGTGTATCTCTTGCTACGATTGAAAATGAAACTTGCATGGATATATCACATGGAAAAACCAAATAGTTGATAAGGTTTTCATAACCTTTTCCCCATTTTCAAGATCAGAGTGCAAAAAATACTATATTTCTTGAATTTGATGATGGATATTCATCAAACTTGCAACCACCCGGCCTGGCCAGAGTCTTTCTGTGTGTCTAAAGGGTAGCTAAGGGCGCGTTTACACGAGCAAAGTTTCTATGTCACAGAAACTTTAACAAAGAAAGTATGACAAACATTTTGCGTTTACACGGAGCAAATTATTTGTTAAAGAAAATGTGCCATAGAATCTTTGTCACATAAACGTTGGCAATGAAATATTTGCTGCAGTGTTCACACGACCAAATATTATTCGTCAAAGTTACCTGCAGCGGTGAAACAAAATCTTTGTCACATTTTCCACGCTTGTAGCAATGTTCTTTGTTACATAATCTTTAGCAAAGTTCTCCGTTTACACGGACAAATTTAATTTATCAAAGTAACTTTAACAAATTTATTTGTCAAAGAAACATTGTCATATTTTGGCATTTACACGAGCAATTTTTTCTGTGACAAACCTACTTTGTCATAGAAACTTTGGTCGTGTAAACGCGCCCTAAGGGTCTAAGCTACCGCAATGCCGACAGCGAGCGGAGACTTTGTTGAGACTTGGCGGATGCCTAGACTGATTTGAATCTTCGCTGGGCGCACTTTGTTGGTTTTGTCCTGTCGCGGCTCATATCACTGGAATGAGCCTAAGACATGGTTAGGTTTTGAAGATCATGGCCTAATGAACAAGGTAAGCATTGTAATCACAAAATTTCCTGAATAAGTGGATAGTTTCAAGAAACTTGCGTGGATTTATCACTGGGACAAGCTTAAAAGCTGGCCCAGAGATTATAAAACTTGAGTACATTCTCAAACTCAAATCATACTGATCGGCTGCTTCCGAGCACTTGCTCGGAAGCAGCCAGTCAGTGTGCTTTATTTTGAGTAAAAGATTATTCTCAAGTTTTATAAGCTCGAACCCTGATTAGATTTCACCGTTTTTTCTCTCATTTGCAAGGGCTGCCTGAGGACTTTGATTGTCAGATTGACAAATTTGGCTGAACTTGTAATCACAAAATTAGGAGCAGATATTGACATAGTTTTGATTTTGATGACCTTGACCTTTATATCAAGTTCAGTATACCTTAGCATTTCTTCATGCTATCGACACTGGCATAAATGATATGGTTGGATGGGGTGGCGTGGGTTGCTTGTTGGAGGGAGCGCATCTTTATGTCTCTGCTAAGAATTTCGTGTTTTATGTCCCTTCATAATTTATACTACATTGCCGCCCATAACTGTTGTATATCTAGTCATTTATCTAGTCTATGGTAGTTTTTTTAGTTTATAATAAAACATATTTGTGTGTATATTCTCTTCATTATGGATTTGGTAAGCCATGTTTTAGGCTGGCTAGACAAGCAGCGGCGTAAGCTTAAATCATCAGTGAAATAATATTATTGTTGTTGTATTATTGTTTTACGTCCACGGTAAACAGCTCTGGTCATGTCTGGGCGGTCAGTTAACCTAACCACACTATTCCTGGGCAGGCTTAGACCTCCTAAGCGGTTAACCAGTACTTACTTTCGCCAGTAACTGAGAACTGCCCTTCTTGAATCTGCGGAATGGGAAACGAAAGTAAGTGGCCTGACCGGGTATCGAACCCCGGACCTCCGGCTCTAGAGTCAGGCGCGCTACTGACTGCACCACGCGATCCGGCCATCAGTGAACTAACAACCATCGGGAAAATCTGCATTGAAACACCTTCCAACTTGATGTTGCCTCGACATTGATATGGCAGTTGTTTCAACATTAGATTGGCATTTATCATGCATGTGCTCCAACACTCACCTGATAACAGGGGTATGATACATGTAACATGATGTGATATCATGTCACTGTAAATCTGCGCATGTGCGACTGTTATCAGGCGATGTCTTTAGAAGCGATCTCTGAAGATGATTGGCTCTATACTGACGTGATGAAAATGTTCGATTGGTTAAATGACGTCACCGACTTACGTCAAAACGCATTTGCGACGTCAGCAAGTTCGAACAAAAATAATCTTCTAATAATGCAAGAAAATAGAAAATCATGTAATTGTCTTTGATATTAAGTTTATCAGGCTAGACCAGAAAATCGTCAGACTGGCTCGGCAAGCCTCGCCATTCCTACGCTGTTTCTGGTCTCGCCTGATAAACTTGATATCAAAAGACACAAACATGGTATTCTCTATACAGCACATCCCAAAAGAGAATACCTAGATCACCCTGTGCGTTCGCGTAGACTCGTGAGGGTCTTTGCTTTTCACTATGTATATATGATATTTGCATCGCATGAAAAGGGATCTTAAGCCTCGGGCGTAGGCCTACTGCAAAAACTCAAATCAGCCTTAAGGTTTATAGTTGAGCAATCTGACCGGGATCCATATATGGTTTGTTTAAGATTAGCTTAGTGTCGAGCGGGTTCAGCGCTAGCCTGTTGATCTAGTGGTTCCGTGTTCGAGACCTGCTGTGGGCGGAAATTTTTCCAACCGTAACCGGGGCTTCACTGCACAGATCCTTGCATTATCACTCTTCCATCATCCTGATAGGACTTTAATACTATCGAAAAGGACGTAAATTCGCAAGTTATCCATCCATTCGTCATACATCCGCACAGGCGTGCTCATGATGACTGCAAATGCGCATACGATGCTGTCCAGTGATCTTGCGCACCTAAGTATTAACGACCTTCGTATACACAGATTTAATTAAGAGAGGGTTAAAATAAATGTATATTAACTTTCAACGGTGAACAACATGCCATATAGATGACGGCACAAACAATTGTTGAAAAAAATTAACCAAACAGCGAGGGCTTAGCCATGGATACACTGGCCACAATGTGTTTTTCCCCGGTGTTCAACTGGCCTGTCATCTTGCGCACTCGTGTCACTTGACGTCATAGCAGGGCTTTCCTCGGGTATTCATGTGGGTATGGTAGCCAGTTCAAACAGTTAACTTGAACATAAAATTATTGCCAATTTTAAAGTTTAACTCAATATAAAACATTTTTCAACTGATTAAAACAATTAAGAAAACAGCGAGGGATAGGAGAAAAATGTGCCTTTACGGTAGAAATCGGACTTTCCAGGTACTTTTCCTGCAGTTCCGGTCTTTTGCTCGTCGAACATCATCCAAAACGGTTGTAAACACCAAACGGGAGTTCCAGCATGCGAAATATGAAGTGCGCAAGATCACCGGACGTGCAGGATGACCGGACACGAGAAATTCACTAAAACTGCAGTTGCAGTTATTTGTTAAAATAGAGTTCCATAATACTCAAATCTCAAAGAACCAGAATTAAATCACAGACACAGTCACAGGTAGGTAACACGGCTTCGAATAGAATAAATAATAAGAGGACCTGGATTGAATAAATATAATTTTAATAATTATCCTTAGCTCATCTCATATTTCTCTGCGTAGTGGAAAATCTTTCTCTCCTTATTTTACTCTGTCTCAGCCAGAGGCAGAGATCCATAGCACTGCCAGAATCCATTGTGTCAGTTCCGACTTTAAACAGCTCCAAGAACGGTTCAGACACAGTTACTAAAAATACCGGAATACACTTAATTACCGGAATATACCAAAATACACCGGAATATACCAAAATACACATTTTTAGCTCACCTGTCAAGGTGAGCTTATAGTATAGCCTTGGTCCGGCGTCGTCGGCGTCCACACTTTTAAACATCTTCTTCTCAGAAACCACTGGGTGGATTGAAGCCAAATTTCATATGGAGCCTTAACAGGATGGGGGAACGAAAGTTTATATATTTGGCCCAGGTCACATGACCAAGATGGCCACCATGCCCATATATGGTAAAAACCCTTCTAAATCTTCTTCTCCAGAACCAAAAGGCCTATGACCTTGAAACTTGGTATGTAGCATCGCGCATGCCGGCCCATCATAATTTATACAAATCATGACCTTGCGTTGACCTTGACCTATTTTATGGCATGGTCAACTTTGGTACGTTAGGCTTTTATATGGGATAATACTTGGTATACATGGTCGACTAAATGACCAGATGAAGATATTATGTCACTAAAGGTCAAGGTCATTCCGTCGGACCATCCGTATTCAAGATTTTCAAACATCTTCTCCTCTGAAACCACTAAGCCGATTGAAGCCAAATTTCATATGGAGTCTCAGTGGGATGGGGGAACTAAAGTTTATACCCGGGGTCTGGGTCACATGACCAAGATGGCCGCCATGCCCATATATGGTAAAAACCCTTCAAAAACCTTCTTCTCCAGAACCAAAAGGCCTATGACCTTGAAACTTGGTGTGTAGCATAGGGCATGCGGGCCCATCATAGTTTATACAAATCATGACCTTGTGTTGACCTTGACCTAATTGACGGCATGGTCAACTTTGGTACGTTAGGCTTTTATATGAGAAAACGCTTAAACAGTGGATTTCTCAGAAACTATTTAAGTCTAAGGTACAATACTTGGTATACATGGTCGACTAAATGACCAGATGAAGATATTATGTCACTAAAGGTCAAGGTCATTCCGTCGAACCATCCGTCGTCAAGATTTTCAAACATCTTCTCCTCTGAAACCACTGGGCCGATTGAAGCCAAATTTCATATGGAGTCTCAGTGGGATGGGGGAACGAAAGTTTATACCCGGGGTCTGGGTCACATGACCAAGATGGCCACCATGCCCATATATGGTAAAAACCCTTCAAAAATCTTCTTCTCCATCATCAAAAGGCCTATGACCTTGAAACTTGGTATGTAACATTGGGGATGCGGGCCCATCATAATTTATACAAATCATGACCTTGCATTGACCTTGACCTAATTGACGGCATGGTCAACTTTGGTACGTTAGGCTTTTATATGGGAAAACGCTTAAACAGTGGATTTCTCAGAAACTATTTAAGTCTAAGGTACAATACTTGGTATATACAGTCAACTAAATTACCAGATGAAGATATTATGTCACTAAAGGTCAAGGTCATTCCATCGAACCATCCGTCGTCAAGATTTTCAAACATCTTCTCCTCTGAAACCACTGGGCTGATTGAAGCCAAATTTCATATGAAGTCTCAGTGAGATGGGGGAACGAATGTTTATACCTGGGGTCTGGGTCACATGACCAAGATGGCCGCCATGCCCATATATAGTAAAAACCCTTCAAAAATCTTCTTCTCCAGAATCAAAAGGCCTATGACCTTGAAACTTGGTATGTAGCATCGGGCATGCGGGCCCATCATAATTTATACAAATCATGACCTTGTGTTGACCTTGATTTAATTTACGGGATGGTCAACTTTGGTATGTTAGGCTTTTATATGGGAAAATGCTTAAACAGTGGATTTCTCAGAAACTATTTAAGTCTAAGGTACAATACTTGGTATACATGGTCGACTAAATGACCAGATGAAGATATTATGTCACTAAAGGTCAAGGTCATTCCGTCAGACCATCCGTCGTCAAGATTTTCAAACATCTTCTCCTCTGAAACCACTTGTTCTGTTCCTGTTGTGCTTTGTGATATGGAAATGTAGTCAATTTCAACAGCTATGGATATGAGAGGTCAAGGTCATTCATTGACCTTGACCAAAGGTCATTTGTCCATTGGGTGACATCATTTTCAAACATCTTTTCCTCAGAAACCATTGGGCCGATTGAAGCCAAATTGCTTATAGAGTCTTAACAGGATGGGGGAACGATAGTTTATATATTTGGCCCAGGTCACATGACCAAGATGGCCACCATGCCCATATATGGTAAAAACCTTAAAAAATCTTCTTCTCCAGAACCACTGGGCCGATTGCCTTGAAACTTGGTATGTAGCATCTTAGACTCTAGTACTGCAAAATTTATATAAATGATGACCTTGGGTTGACCTTGACCTATTTTATGGCAAGGTCAAATTTGGTCCCTTAAGCTTTTGAATGGGAAAATCTGAAAAAGTGCATTTTTCTGTTGCTTTTGTGCTCTGTGATATGGAAATGTAGTCAATTTACACACCTATGGATATGAGAGGTCAAGGTCATTTCCATCTTCTCCTCAGAAACCATTGGGCAGATTGAATCCAAATATCATATAAAGACTTAACAGGATGTGGGAACGATAGTTTATATATTTGGCCTAGGTCACATGAATATGAGCTATGGATATGAGAGGTCAAGGTCATTTAGTGACCTTGTTTAGAGGTCATTTGTCCATTGGGTGTCATCATTTTCAAACATCTTCTCCTCAGAAACCATTGGGCCGATTGAAGCCAAATTGCTTATAGAGTCTTAACAGGATGGGGGAACGATAGTTTATATATTTGGCCCAGGTCACATGACCAAGATGGCCACCATGCTCATATATGGTAAAAACCTTAAAAAATCTTCTACTCCAGAACCACTGGCCTGATTGCCTTGAAACATGGTATGTAGCGTCTTTGACTCCAGTACTACAAAGCTTACATAAATGATGGCCTTAGGTTGACCTTGAACTGTTTTATGGCAAGGACAAATTTGGTCCCTTGAGCTTTTGAATTGGAAAAGCAGAAGAAGTGCATTTTTCTGTTACTATTGTCCTTTGTGATACGGAAATTCAGTCATCGTCAACCCCTACGAATACTAGAGGTCAAGGTCATTGTCGTTGTCATCCGTCGTCAACATTTACAAAGGACTTCTCCTCAGAAATCACTGGGCTGATTGAAGCCAAATTTCATATAGAGCCCTAACAGTATAAAGAAACAAAAGTTTATATATTTGGCCCAGGTCACATGACCAAGATGGCCACCATGCCCATTTATGGTAAAAACATTAAAAATTCTTATTCTCAAGAACCACTGGGCCGATTGCCTTGAAACTTGGTATGTGGCATCATGGACTCTAGTACTACAAAGTTTATATAAATGATGACCTTAGGTTGACCTTGACCTATTTTATGGCAAGGTCAAATTTGGTCCCTTAGGCTTTTGAATGGGAAAGGATGAGAAAGTGCATTTTTCTGTTGCTGTTGAGCTCTGTGATATGGAAATGCAGTCAACTTCAACTTCTATAAATACTAGAGGTCAATGTCATTTAGTGATTTTATAGAAGTGGCCATGATGGAACAGTTTACACACTCACTATCCAATCCTATAGAATTGCAGCCTGTTTATTAGCCTGCCTGAGCCGAAAGCTTGCATTTTGGCCACTTGACCTGAGCATATACTGGCAGGTGAGCGATCGTTGCCCTTGGGCGACTTGTTAATATTACCGAAATACACTTTAATATTTTCAGAATAAATGTAATATTATCCAAAGCATGTCGTTTAGTAACAGCTGCATGTAAAAACAGGCAAGTGAATGACACATACAAAGGCCCTAACCAGCTTGCAATCTGCACAGTGATACCTATCCAAGGCCCATACCCTGGTCCATTTATTCTTACTACATATGCAAAAATAGCAATTTCAGAACTGGAAATAGTTCTTATTTATCTGTTCTACCAATATTTAAGTTCATTTTGATAATAAAAATGTTTATTTTGGTGTATTCCGGTATATTCCGGTATATTCCCGGACAGGGATCAAGCTAGAGGTCAGAATGAGGGAGAAGTTTCATTGATTTTAGGGAGAAGTTTTTGCCCATCTTTGATCCTTGCCTATATAATCTATACATTTAAACTTCTCCCTCAGCTCAGAACAGGGAGAAGTTTGATCCTGCAAGGAGACTATTTTTTCCTAGTCTCCCTCTAGCTTGATCCCTGCAATCCGGTAATAAGGTGTATTCCGATAATTCTAGTAACCGGTTCAGACAGATTCATGGGAGAAAGACAGTTCACAGCTATGTCAACCCAAGAGAGGGGTACACCAGTCAACTATATAGACTCTTGACCAGAATTGTTAAATTAGAATTGTTTACTGGTTATACGTCCATTCGAAATCATTCACCAGGACCTTGATCAGAGAAGCTAGTCCCTAGCCCTTACAAGAGAAGTTAACTTAGTAGCTGAATCCTCTGCACACTCAGCAGCAGAAATAAGGGAATCTTCAAGGGAATTCCAATCTTTAACAGTCTGGGGGAAGAAACTGGACTTGTAAATGTCAGTCCTAGCTAATGGGGTTTGAAATGCCAGGGAACGATGATTCCTGGAGTGGTATGCCTGCTTGTGGGAACGAAGTAATTTATGGGTATTGACGTACCAAAAAGTCAAGTAATGAACTCTTTCTGTCAAAAGAAATCAGTTTTGGTTATCAAATGCGCCGCCCACACTCATTCGGTGGAGGTGAAAACCTTGGGCTATTTTTGAAAAGCTACCGACTTTCAGTGTGAACATCTCGCTAAATAGATTTGATTGTGGAAAATCCTTTGGATTATTTGAAGTATGTAGTACTTTTTTGGCTAAACCGTATTTTTCTGTAAATTTTCATGATGAATTTTTTAGATTTGTCACCTCAAAAAATGGTAAATCTGTAAAGATAAAGACATAGGAAGTCACCTCCATGAAGAACAAAGAATGCAGATGATAGGACATGCCGACTTCATGAATACTGGCTGCACCCTTCAGACAGTTTGTAGAGCATTATGAGTCTAGATACTATCTTTCCTAATTCTCTTTTTCAGAGATTCTCACTTCAGTTTCTCCAAAATGCCAGTCATACTCCCAGTTTCATATGTGTAATTTTCTGTTACAAATCTAGCTACCCTTTTCTGCACCTTCTCAAGTTCATCTTGAAGACGTATACTTTGGGCTACCAGTTTGGGGGGCCAATACTGAACTACATACTCCAGGACAGAATGCACCAGTTCCTTGTATGCTGACTCTTTAACATCCTGTGGACATGCCGCCAAGTTACTTATAAGGAAGCTAAGGGTCCTGTATGCCTTTATGCAGATATTGCTGACATGTGTCCCATTTCAAATCATTCATCATTGGTGAGATACTTGATTGTTTCTTCGAGGATCATTCCCTCTAAGGTATAGTAAGCATTGATCTTGTAGATCCATTTCCTTGTACTGCACTATGATATGACGTATATTGCATTTTACTGGTTGGAATCTCACACCCCAACTCCTTAGCCAACACCCTAAACTATCTATATCCTCCTGAAGTTTCACCGTGTCTTCTTTATCTTGTCTTCTTTATCTCTGATTTCACGATAGCAATTTGCTGCAAAGACAGCATCAGCAAAGAGTCAATATTTTCTGTTATATCGTTAATATACATGAAAACAGCAGTGGTCCAAGCATAGTGCCCTGGGGGGACATCTGACAAAATGGGGGCCCTGTCTAATTCAATTCCATTTCTACACGCTGCTGCCTATCACAGAGAAAATAATCTATCTCTCAACAAGTGACAATTCTGTCCCATTAAATATAAATAAATATAATAGAAAACCGATAAATAAAAATAACAAAAATATATTGATAATCTGATTATGTTGGACTTGCATGTACTTTCTATTTCAGGAATTCACATTTTACTCAATTACTCAAATATTTTGTTACAATTATTAACATCATATAATTCATTTTTTCCATAAAATTTCATAATTTAGATTAGAGTATCGCTCACAAATTCACTTCCTACAATTTCATTCAATAACAATAATGTTTGCTCTTGAAAAGGGAAACTGATTTGCATTTATCAATAGATTGTAGGAAGTAATTTAATTATGACACTTGGAGATTGAGCTCCACAGTTGAGTAATTTGACCATATTTGGAGACAATATGGCAGACAGTGGAATAGGCATCTCTCATCTTATGATAATGATCTTATAATTCAAAACCTACTATTCTCAAAGGATTCTGGGGGTTTATGACTTCCCCAAGTAATTATGACAATTTTGGACTCAGAATCATATAAGGTTACGCAATATAAGGTTAGGTAAATGCAAACTGAAATCTTCAGTCGAGTCTCAGTCTAGGTATAGTCTAGTGGTCTCAGACTCCTGGCCCCGAGGTTATAAAACTTTTTTCGTGCTCAACTCAGCTGAGCATGAAATTTTCCCTGCTGATAAATATGAAAATGCCAACTAATGTTGGCATTTTCATGTTCATAAGCAGAGAAAATTTCATACTCAGCCAAACTGAGCAAGAAAACAACCGTACTTATCAGTAATTTGCTATTTAATAGCAGGTAAAATTTCATGCTCAACTCAGCTGAGCATGAAAAAAGTTTTATAACCTCGGGCCCAGGGGCGGATCCAGAAATTATGGAAAGGGGGTTCAAATTAGCTGAGGGGGGTTCCATTTATGCAGTTTGACCAACTTTTCCTGAAATTCCCTATGAAAATGAAATAAATAAGGCTAAAGAGGGGGTTCGTTTGAACCCCTGAACCCCCTCTGGATCCGCCACTGGACTCAGCCATCCATTTCCATAAGTTTGCATGTCAGGATGATTTAATGTGTACTTTGGAAACAGTGTTTTCATGTTTGGATTGAAGGAATTATATGCTGGAAATTAATATAAGGAAGGACTAATATTAAAACTTAGACTTATACAAGTTTATTCAGGGAAGGAACTTTTACATACTCCATAACAAAGAATTTTAACGAAGAAAGTTTAAATATAAATAAGGAACATTTTCCAGTCTAGTGAACAATTGACTTGTCTTCAGATCTGTGAGAGATTTATATGATATTTACTTATTACCATCATACAATAGTATTAAAGAACCTTTATATGTTCATTTATATATTGAACTTTGGACACTCACTTAGAAGAAAAATATTAGATTTTGAAAAGAGCTCTTCAGGCTTGTTTATAGTTTGAAACTTATGATCTAACTATTTTTATCCAGAATTAGATAGATCAGACCTCTTCTATGGGTACCAGGGTCTTCAGGTCAAACAAGAGTTAATTCCCCATTGACTTCATATTGCTTAAATGCCTTGAGTATGGGCTCAGCAAATAGACCCAAAGAGACCCAACCGTCCCATATCCATTTCAGTGTCTTCCCACCAATACCATACCCAACACAGATAAAGTAAAGTAGTAATATCAACTCACTAATCAAGGCAAGTATGAAAATCATTAAGAATCAAAGTTCTTAAAACCTAGTATTTACATTGTTGGTGTATTTACTGAAAAGCCCTATATTAAACCATTGGAACGTAATGTAGTTTACATTCCAATAATTACATTGAGACACGCGACGTCGATGACGTCAAAATAAACAATGGCTCTCTCCAACCTGATTGGACGTCAGCAACGTCATGACATCATGCACGCCGTTCTGCTGTTAGCAGAAAAACTGCGTGTACATTTTAATTGCTTCAATTTAAGCGCTTATATAAGATTTTTTCATAAAAGATTTGATTGAAACGAATGTAAATATAAGCAATGAACTTAATTTTTCTGATGTTTATGGAAGTGTAAACTACATTGGGTCACTAGCAAAGTTCGGGGTTCATTCACTTTGCACGTGACCCAATGTAGTTTACACTTCGATAAACCTCAGAAAAATGAAATTCATTCCTTAAATGAATCAATAACTTATGTGTTCAGTATATGCTTTTAAATCAGTTTATCATTCCAAGCCATTATGTTAACTTGACAGAAACAGATCTTTTCCATACAACTAACCACTAGCTGATCCTGGGTTAGTGTTCACAATAAATAAGAATTTTGGATTGTTTTGGATAAGAAAATTTCAATTTTTAGCAGAATTTCTAAAGGATGGTTTACATTTTTGCGGTAATTTTGAAAGGATAAACCCTTGTCTTATTACCAAATAATAATAATTTGAGCCGCGACACGAGAAAACCAACAATGTGGTTGTGCACCCAGCGCAGACTCAGATCAGCCTGAGCATCCACATAGTCTGATCAGACTCTTCACTAAGCGCTTAAAGGGTAGCTAAGGGTCTAAGCTACCTTCATGCGGACAGTGAAGACTCTGATCAGACTTGGCGGATGCCCAGGCTGATCTGTGTCTGCGCTGGGCACACAGCCACATTGGTGGTTTTGTCGTGTCGTGGCTCATTTATGATAGATAATGTAAGAAGTTTTATTTTCCAGATTTATTTGACCAGGCCTTCAGTATGACAACACAGGGTGGCAGAAATTATCAGACTTGCCAGTTCGGTTACAAACAGTTTAAAACTTCTGACGAACTGAAGCATCACATGGAAACACATACGCAAGAGAAGCCATGTGTTTGTGATCTGTGTGGTAAACACTGCACTGACTTAGTGGCCTTAAAATTGCATGTTCTGACACACATCCACGTTAATCGTTACTCATGTGACGTTTGTGGCCAGTCTTATAGTCAGTCGGCTCATTTAGAAAAACATAAACACGTTCATACCAGCCAAACAAATCACAGTTGTGATGTTTGTGGTAGGCAGTTTGGTACGAAAAGTAGCTTGACTACTCATATGTTACTACACAGTGGAGAGAAACCTTACACATGTGATCTGTGTAATCACAAGTGCAGACAATTCGGTACACTACATACCCACATCATGGGACATGTTGATGTTAAATTCTATAGCTGTAATTTATGTGACAAGACATTCAGGCAGTCAAACCAGTTAAGCAGCCATCTTCGTGTTCATAACAACGAGAAGCCTTATCACTGTGAAATCTGTGGTAAAAAATTTACAGAATCAGGTTATCTTAGAAAACACCAACGCTTTCATGCTGGTATCAAACTTCATAAGTGTGATGTATGTGGACGAGCATTTTCTGAATCAGGCTCTCTCAAACTTCATTATCTTATTCACACTGGAGACAAGAACCATGAATGCAGTGTGTGTGGGAAAAGGTTTGCACGTCAAGGCTGCTTGCGTGCTCATAAATCTATACATACTGGAGAGAAACCGTTCAAATGCATGACTTGTGGCAAACAATTTAGACAGCTTGCGAATTTAAATTCACATCTAGTGACCCACTCTGACGTGAGAGACCACTCTTGCACCATTTGTGGAAAGACATTTAAATCGCACGGGAGCTTGATGACACACACAGTCACTCATCTAGAAGTCAAACCTCACCCTTGTGACGTGTGTCACAAACGTTTTGCATCATTGGGGCAGCTCAAAACTCATCAGGTTGTCCACACTAAGGAGAAAGCCTTCAGCTGTTCTGTTTGTGCACAAAAGTTCACCCAGAATGGGGGTCTTAAACTTCATATGCTCATACATACTGGAGAGAACCCACATAAATGTGATATCTGTGGGAAGGGGTTTAGACAAGCAAGACATCTAAGGGATCACAAATTTACACATGGTGGAGAAAAACCTCATTGCTGTGAAGTCTGTGGTAAGCAGTTTATAGAGGAAAGGCAATATCAAGTACATGTACTAGGACATACTGGTGAGAAGCCTCACAGCTGCGTTACGTGTGGCAAACAATTTGCTGATATTAGAAAACTGAGACTTCACAGTAGGCTACATATGCCAGAAAGACTTCACAGTTGTGATGTATGCGGGAAAAAATACCTCGAAAAATGTACTCTCAGGGCACACATGCTTAAACATTCATCTAACAGAGTGAAATATCATAAATGCTCTGTGTGCGACAAGGCTTATTTTGATGCTAGCAGTCTGAAAAGACATCAGATTACTCATGCGGTAGATGCAGAGCTCCAGATAAGAGGGGGTACTGAGGATAATTAAAAGATAATTTTTCTTATTTCTCAACGAAAACATATATTGTGACCCCTCATTAGAACCGTCTCGATGAGACGGTTCTAATGATGGGTCACAAAATATGTTTTTATGGAGAAAAATGGATAATTATCCCTAAATTATCTCTGTTACCCCTTCATATCTGGAGCACTGAGATGTATGAAAAGTTTGGTTTGTGGACTAAAGTTCACACAAAGAGAGAGGGAGTTGAGGTGAGGAGGAGTGGGAACAACATACATGTAAAGAAACTGAGGATTAACCACATAAGTTTGTTGTCTGTGGGAAGAGATTTAGACAGGCAAGTTGTCTGATATATCACAAAATTACCACATGGTGAACAAAAACCTCAAAGTTCAAAAACAATCTCACAAGATGGATCTAGATCTTTGGGATTGTTCTGGAACAGGAAAACCCATTTTAATGATTTTATAGCTGAATCACACAAGATTGATTTACATATTCGAGATAATTTTGGAAATGTTAACTCCCATCTTACAACCAAATAAAAATGGTATACCATTTTCATACTATAACTACAAATAAATGTTTCAGCTGTAAAGCGTGAAGCTGATGCATATACAGCCAGTTATAGTTGAAACTATCTCAGGGTTTTAGTTAACATTACTCAGGGTGATATTTAACATTATCATGCATTGTAAATGCTCAATACACAGTTCCGAGCCACACCCAGAATGTCCCTCAAAATCACATGATAGCGTATACCTGGCCAATGCAACGACAACTTAGCACGTGACATAGTCTCACAAACAAATTGCACGTGGCCAATATACAACATAAGTCCGTGATTTTACCTTACAGTTATTGAAGGGATGTATACCTGTTTAAAGAAAACAAACTAACACCACTTTTAATAAACTTACCCTGCCCTGCAAGAACAGAACGCATCGGAAATGCATGATGTGCCAACTGCCATGTGTAGGTCATAAGGAGGCTGATTCTTTGCCATAGATCGCCAGCATTTAGTAGACACTTGCATTTGTCATTTGTTTTTCCGCCATCTTTGTGTAAGCTTGTGAGACGTAGGAACAGTAACTAAGCAGGCGGGGCTTAGCGTCTATTCTCGGAACTGTGTATTCCTTTCTCACTTGGAAATAAAACTAAATGAAGCTTCGTCTAAAACGCCAAGATATACAATGCTGCTAGACTCGTATGTTGGGAAAGCACATTTGTGTTTGAACAATACTTGCTTTGGAGTAAAAGAACTGGTGCAGTTTTCACAAAATTCTTGAAAGTGGCCAAACCAAAATTTTGGTTAGTCGATCCACTTCTGGGACTTTTTGTCAACTCTAATAATTTCTTTTACAAAGCTGAAGTTTTGTAGTTATACGTTATTAAACAACTATTACGGTATTAAACACCTATTAAACCCCTCCACTCTGATACCCCCCCCCCCCCCGGCCTCTTTTTCCGAAAATAATGTTATATTAACTTGCCTGATTTCCTGTTTGCTTCTCTGGATAAGGTCTAAGCCCTTTGAAATGGGTATACTCTTAAAGGTAAGAATTTACTGCTAGCTGAGCATATTCTTTATGCCCCCCAACTTTGAAAAAGTTGGTGGGGCATAATGCTTTTGGCTTGTCCGTCGGTCTGTGCGTGCGTCACACTTTTTCATGCTTGCTGTAACGTTGGAACCCTACTAGCTAGGGTCTTGAAATTTCATATATGGATTCTTCATGGAAAAATAGCCGACACCTATTTTTTAGCTCGCCTGAACGAAAGTTCAGGAAGAGCTATTGTTGTCACCAAGGCGTCCGCGTCAGCGTCGGCGTCCGGATTGGATGTTTTGGTTAAAGTTTTTTAAAGACCTATATCTCCCTAACCCATGGATGGATTCTTTTGATACTTGCACTGTAGTTAGATATTGGTCCAAAGTTTAACATGGTACCACCCCCACCCCACTCCTTGACCTTGATGTCAAGGTAATGGACTTAGAAAATTGGGAGTTTTTTGGGACTGGATGTTTTGGTTAAAGTTTTCTAAAGCCCAGTATCTCCTTAACCCATGGATGGATTCCTTTGATACTTGCACTGTAGTTAGATATTGGTCCGAAGTTTTCAAAGGTACTACCCCCACCCCCCTCAGTGACCTTGATGTCAAGGTCATGGACTTAGAAAATTGTCTTTTTTATTGATTGGATGTTTTGGTTAAAGTTTTTTAATGACACATATCTCCTGAACCCATAGATGAATTCTTTTTATATTTGCACTGTAATTAGATATTAGTCCAAAGTTTTACAGAGTACTACCCCTGCCCTGCTTGGTAACCTTGATGTCAAGGTCAGGGACTTAGGAAATCTGGTCTTTATTAAAGTTTTCTAATTGCGTACTGATTCATAATGCTTGGCAGAGATTTAGTTTACACTTGAACTGATGTTAGACACTTTTTGAGTTTTTACAAAACACTATATACTTACCCGACTGGATGACCTTGATGTCAAGGTCATGGACTTTGAGTTTTGTCTTAAAGATTTTGATTAGTTTTATATTAATGAAGACATAATTTATATTAATGAAGACATGATTTCACAGTGCCACAATGGACTCAGTTGATACTAATACTTGGACTGATGTTAGATAACGGTTAAAGGCTTTGATACATCCTAGCCCTGTCCTCGCTCCCCCCCCCCCCCCCCCCCCCCCCCCCACCCACCCACCCACCCCCTATCCCTTAGTTCTTTGACCTCAAGCTCATGGACTTTGAAATTTCATGTGGATTTTTTTTTTGTTTTAAGACATTTCTGAGATAGCTTTTGTTTATAAATGTGTTGTCATTATGGACATGCTTGCCTGAAGTTTTATACATAGCAGTCCACACCACCATAGCGACTGTGTGATGGGCAAGCACCTATTCAGGCGAGCTATGCTGTCAGGCGACAGCTCTTGTTTCTTTTCCAAATTATTCCCCATTTTGGAGTTATGCCCCTTTTAGAAAAATGAAATGACTATCTTGTTAGCAAGATCCTCTCAAAAAGTATTTGAGCTATGGCCTTGATTTTTGGTACACTGACTGAGTATGAGGAGTAGATTACCTAATTAACTTTTTGGAGAATTCCGTAAAACTTTGATGGAGTTATGGCCCTTGTTTGAATTTGGCATTTTCCAACTTTTGAACAACTTAAGCTAGGAAGCTGATTTTTGGTATTGTAGTAGTTTGTTGATGAGTTTTAAAAATACTTTAGCACAGGTTAGGTAACTCTGCATCGATCAATAATGGAGTTACTTCCCCTGATGTTCAATACTTATGCAGCTTCTGAGTTCCAGAACCACTGGGCATAGGGTCTAAAAAATTTATATATGGATACCTCATGGAAAAATATAGCTGACACATATTTTTTTTTCTTTTCCGAATTATGCCCCATTTTAGAGTTATGCCCCTTTTAGAAAAATGAGACGACTCTTGTTAGCGAGATATCCCAAAAAGTATTTGAGCTATGGCCTTGATATTTGGTACACTGATCGGGTATGAGGAGTATATTACCTGATGAACTTTTGGGAGAATTTCATAAAAGTTTTGATGGAGTTATGGCCCTTGTTCAAATTTGGCATTGTTCCAACTTTTGAACCGCTTAAGCTAGGAAGCTGATTTTTGGTATAGTAGTAGTCCTTGATGAGTTTAATACTTAAGTACAGGTTAGGTAATGCTGCATTCATCAATAATGGAGTTACTTCCCCTGATGTTCAATACTTATGCAGCTACTGTGTTCCAGAACCATTGGGCATAGGGTTTAGAAATTTTAAATGGATTCCTCATGGAAAAATAACTGACATTTATTGTCTTTTTTTTCCCAAGTCATGCCTCATTTTGGAGTTATGCCGCTTCAAAAACATGAGATGGATGTCTTGTTAGCAAGATATCTCATAAAGTGTGTCAGTTATGGACTTGACATTTCGTATACTGATCAGATATGAAGCGTACATTACCTGATTAACCTCTTGGAAGAATTTTGTAAAAGTTTTGATGGAGTTACAGCCCTTGTTTGAATTTGGCATGTTTCCAACTTCTGAATTGCTTAATCTAGGAAGCTGATATTTGGTATTATTAGCTCACTTGAGCCGAAGGCTCAGAGGTGAGCTTATAGGATGGGAGTCGAGCCGTCGTCCGTCCGTGCGTGGGTGGGTGCGTGCGTGCGTCATCACTTTCAAACATAAATATCTCAGAAACCAGTGGGCCGATCGCAATCAAATTTTATCTGAAGCATCATTTGGGTGGGGGAAAGGCTGCATTAGGCCGATCAGCTCAGAACTCTGGTTTCCATGGCAACAGATAGCCCCCATAGGGTTATAATGGGGAAAACAGCGTCATCACGTTTTCTCGACTGTCTTATCATACTTGCAGGTAATGATGACATACACAAGAGCTTGGATGAGTTCGAAATTTGGCCGGGTTCGCGCACAGACTACGGAGTTAGCTGCCCTTGAGCGTTTGAAAAAAATCCCATAGGCTTATAATGGCGAAAATGGCGTCATCACGTTTTCTCAACTGTTTTTGCTTAGATCCTTATCATACTTGCAGGTAATAATGACATGCATAAGAGCTTGGATGAGTTCGAAATTTGGCCGGATTCGAGCACAGACTATGGAGTTAGCTGCCCTTGAGCGTTTGAAAAAAATCCCATAGTGTTATAATGGAGAAAACAACATCATCACATATTTTTAGAAAAACTTTGTCATCGCTCTATTGCCTACATTTCTCAACGGATTTTAAAATAACTTCACACAAATGTAGGGCATGACAATATCTCGAGCAAGTTCGACTTTCAGGATGCTGCGCCCAAGGTCAAGGTCACTGTGGCTATTTTTAGAAAAACTTTGTCAGCACTCTAGCACCTACATTTCTCGGCAGATTTTAAAATAACTTCACACAAATGTAGGGCATGACAATATCTCGAGCAAGTTCGTCTTTCAGGATGCTGCGCCCAAGGTCAAGGTCACTGTTGCTATTTTTGGAAAAACTTTGTCAGCGCTCTAGCGCCTACATTTCTCAGCAGATTTTAAAATAATTTCACACAAATGTAGGGCATGACAATATCTCGAGCAAGATTGACTTTCAGGGTGCTGCACCCAAGGTCAAGGTCACTGTGGCTATTTTTAGAAAATCTTGGTCATCGCTCTAGCGCCTACATTTCTCAACGGATTTTAAATCAACTTCACACAAATGTAGGGCATGACAATATCTCAAACAAGTTTGACTTCCAGGGTGCTGTGCCCAAGGTCAAGGTCACTGTGGCTATTTTTAGAAAAACTTTGTCAGCGCTCTAGCACCTACATTTCTCAAAGGATTTTAAAATAAATTGACACAAATGTAGGGCATGACAATATCTCAAACAAGTTCGACTTTCAGAGTGCTGTGCCCAAGGTCAAGGTCACTGTGGCTATTTTTAGAAAAACTTCATTTCTCCATGGATTTTGAAATAACTTCACACAAATGTAGGGTATGACAATATCTCAAGCAAGTTTGACTTTCAGGATGCTGTGCCTAAGGTCAAGGTCACTGTGGCCATATTTAGAAAAACTTTGTCATCGCTCTAGCACCTACATTTCTCAACAGATTTTAAAATAAATTCACACAAATGTAGGGCATGACAATATCTTGAGCAAGTTTGACTTTTAGGGTGCTGCAATCAAGGTTTTTGATTAGATCCTTATCATACTTGCAGGTAATGATGACATACATAAGAGCTTTGATGAGTTCGAAATTTGGCCGGATTCGAGCATAGACTACGGAGTTAGCTGCCCTTGAGCGTTTGAAGAAAATCCCTTAGTCTTATAATGGAGAAAACAAAGTCATCACATTTTCATTTTTCATCGGATCCTCTTCATACTTGCAGGTAATGAGGATATGCATAAAAGCTTGGATTAGTTAGCATTTCGGCTAGATCCCACCACTGACAATGGAGTACCTGCCCTGAGCATCCAAAAAATCAGTGTCGCCACTTTTTCTTGGTTTCTACTGATCCGATCCTTTTCAAACTTGCAGGTAATGAGGAAATGCATAATATCTTATACAAGTTCAAATTTTGGCCAGATCAGGCCAACCACTGCGAATTAAGCTGCCCTTGACAGCTCTGTCTATTGTGCTCTTGATCGGATACTTTTAAAACTTGCATATATTAAATGAGGGCATACATAATGTTTTGGATGAGTTTAATTTTCAGCCTGATTGGACCAGTGACTGTGGAGTTAGCTGCCCTTGAGCATCTTAAATATCCCTATAGGTTTACAATGTCTCTCAGGTGAGCAATTGTTGCCCTTTGGGCTACTTGTAGTAGTTTTTGATGAGTTTAATATTTTAGTAAAGATTAGGTGACTCCTTTTCAGACTTAGACATTCTAAAGTTTGACACCTATAGTGGCAACCATATGGTTGGGGGCATAGTGTTTCACAAACATAATTTCTAGTTTCTTTAAGAGTTGATCCCCACTCCTACAGAGATGAGAGGCAAAAAAATATTACCCCTGAAATTACACCTTAATACTGTTTATTAAAGGTATTTTCGCAGTGTTTGATTTACTACATTTTAGGCTCTAAATAACGCTCCCCTTTCAAAAAATGCAACAGCCCTAGGGCATTTAATAGGATTAATACGGTATATTCTTTAAATTCACATGAGTCAAATGTCATTGATATATATCTGAACAACTTATTTCCAAAATGGAATGGAATGGAATGTCTACCAGGATAGATTACTAGGTCCTTTGAGATCATGGAATATATTCTGAGAAGTCAGAAATGATCATACGTTTAGATTCATTTTCTAAACAAATTTGAAATATTTTGGTATTTTTCGACTTATATCAGTCTTTGAGACGACTGCCATGTTAAAACTGCAAATTTACTGTTTTTTCCTCTGGCTCCTTGTGCCAGATTTAAAGGGTCACTGATGAGGCTTGAATAGCCGAAACCGCGGTATGGCCCAACTTCTTACTTATGAATGTTTTCTTTGCTCTTAAAGGATCTAAACTTTTATCATTATTGAGTAGGGTAGCTTCAGACAGCGGGTAAATTCGGACACAGGCCCGGATCCAGACCACCACGTACTGGTGGGGCTCTGTATAACTGGTGGGGCTGGGAGGTGCTAAGATGTATGTGTTTGTAGGGGAGGGATGGGAGGTTGAAAATATATGACATAATTAGAGCTCATTTTGATGAGAATTTTTGATAACTATTTTTGCCATGAAATATATGTTGCGATATCTCATTAGAATCGCCTCGCCGAGGCGATTCTAATGAGATGTCACAACATATATTTTACTCTAGTCACAATGATGAATTACCTCAAACTGTCATCAGATAATCCTTATTATCTGGAAGCCAACATATTTTGCATAACACAGAGGCCCAGTTGGCGGGGCTGAAGCCCCAAAGCCCACCCCCTGGATCCGGGACTGGGACATATCATTGCAAACAGTGAAAATCCGGTTGAGATGGCTCATAATGAGCCATCTCATCAGGATTTCAATGTTTGCCAGGTTGTTTTTGTTTTAATTCCAAACAACTGACATATAAAGGAAACAATGTCACTGTCCATTACCTGCTGTCCATAGTTAACCTGACTGTACCCTATCTTCTTTCTGATTTATGAACGTTTTCTATTATGTTGTAAATCAAATAAATTTTATTTTCACTGTGATTATTTTGTAAATAGTTGTAAATAAAATAAATTTTATTTTCACATGGACTATTTTGTATATACTGTGATAATTATGTACATAGTTTTGATAGCTTTAAAATGAACAATGTCTCATAATTTTTAGCATCAGGAATGTTTGATAAGTCGTAGAAGCTTAGTTCCCAGTAGGCACACAATGTTGAAACAACATTGACCCAGTGTTGATTCAATGCTGACATTGATTCAAAGTTGCTTCAGTGTTGTGTGTGTGACCACTGGTTATATCCCATGGCCTTTAGCTGCAGAAATATGTGATTAATTGTACAAGATAATCTCAGGGTGACAATTAAGATAAAAGTACCTTCTGTCTGATTATGGACATTATGTGTTTACATTCCAATTGTACATGTATAAATTTGGGCTCTTTCATGAAAAAATGCGTTGTAGAGGTAGACATGCATGAAATTGTCTCCCTAAAGACTGACTCCTCCCTATAGTACTTTGTTTTTGAACATAATGAAATTACATTCCAGGTGTACATGTTAAAATTTATGACTTTTTTCATGAAACAATGCTTTGTTAATATCCAGGGCTCAGCCCAGAGGGAGAAGTGGGAGAAATTATCTCCCTAAGCTGACTGACTTCTCCATATTTTGAGCTGAGGGAGACTATTTAATATTTAGTACTTTCTTTGTGATTATATATATAAACATAATGAAATTACATTCCAGTTGTACAGTACAATTTTGGGCTCTTTAATGAAAAAAAGAGCTCTGTGAACATCCAGGGGTCAGCCTGGAGGGAGAAGTGGGAGAAATTGTCTCCCTTAACTGACTGACTTCTCCATATTTTGAGCTGAGGGAGACAACATAAAAGTATTTTCTTTCTGATTATGGACATTATAAGCTTACATTCTAAGTTTGGGCTTTTTCACGAAAAAATGCTTTGTTAACATCCAGGGGTCGGTGTGGAGGGAGAAGTGGGAGAAATTATTTCTCTAAGCTGAATAATGTCTCCCTATTTCGAGTTAAGGGAGAAGTCAAAATGTATAAAACAGAAAAAATCCAAAATCTGGGCTAAAACTTCTCCCTGAAAGTCAGAAAATGACGCAAAACTTCTCCCTGTCTGAGAACCCTGGGCTGACCCCTGAATATCTAACAACTAAACGCTTTTAATTTGATTTAATTAACCCATTCTATTCGGGATAACCCTTTAGGGGTATCTGGGCAAACAGTTTAGATCCAGATCAGGCCCCACAAATGTGGGGCCTGATCTGAGATCCAAACTGTTTGCCGCCTAGACATCATTTCTACAAGAGTTAGTTAGACCAATATTTTCAAAATATTCTTGATTTTTGATTCAGACGACAATTTCAGCAGCCGACAAAAAATACCCAGAATGCAATGGGTTAATATATCTCACTCCTAAGTTATTTTGTTGTCAGAGTATGTTTTTCAGCCATGTGCATGGTGTTTTGCAGACAATGCAAGGTGGACAATGTATATCACAATTACATGATAATCCGCGACACGAGAAAACCAACAAAGTGGTTGTGCGCCCAGTGCAACCTCAGATTAGCCTGACATTCGCCTAGTCTGATCAGAGTCTTCGCTGTCCGCATGGCAGTAGCTTAGTCCCTTTGCTACCCTTTTTAAAAGCGCTATGCGAAGAGTCTGATCAGACTGGGCAGATGCCCAGTCTGATCTGAGTCTGCGCTGGGCGCCCATCCACTTTGTTGGTTTTCTTGTGTCGTAGCTCAGTTGTATAATTATAACAACAGTAAAGAGCTTGTTTTATCAAAAGAAAATAATCTCAAACAAAATAAGCTATATCTCAGGTCTTAAAAGTCAAGTTTATATGTCATAAAGCGCAGTTACCCCATTCTTACATCTTTTGTCTACACCAAATGCTATCGTTCTATTAAATTAAACTGTTGACGAGCACACTTTGTAAAGGTGACCGCATGATCAGTGTTCCAAAGTGTCCTGGTAAATGGCTTCATTTCATAAACCAATAACAGTTGCCTCAGACAACATTACTTCAGGATAACTGCTTTTTAGGACATTGTTGCAGTAATTGCAGGGGCGTAACTAGTAGCAATTTCATAATACGCACAACCATGTTTTATTCTCTACTTCTTGGAGGGAAAGCTAGTATTTCAGCCACTTTGGTAATTGGTATTGAAATCTTGTCTAATTTATAAATTTTCAGCATGCAAATATGCAGGTGCGTTTTGAAATTTTGTCAATTTTGACAAAATTTCAATACGCACTTGCGTATTTGCCGTATAGGTAGCTACGCCCTTGAATTGTTCTTGTAAGACCTGAGATATAACTTATTGTCTTAGCTGGTCTGCTATAAAATTTTTTTGAAACATATGATATTTAAAATAGTTAGTACCACTTGTGACTCAGTCTCAAAGAGTCGTTAAGCCCCAAACAGTCAGCAGCTATTACCACATGACCATGGCATACTTTGTACACCTTGAGAACAGTCTGATAATTTATTGAATTTAGTGATAGTATTTATGAGCCGAGACAAGACAAAACCAACAAAGTGGCATTGGCATCCAGCGAAGACTCGGATCAGCGTGGGCTTAGAGGTAGATAAGGTTCTAAGCTAGCTCCATGCGAACAGGCTGAAGTTTTTGGGTTCATATGCCACTTTGTTGGTTTTATCGTGTCACAGCTCAATTATGTAGTTCAGAGATGTGTAGCAGCAAACAAAGTATCTGTGGAAACATAGCTTTTGCCATTCGTCCATTAGCATGTTTGGTAATTTAGTAGCTTTTGCCATTCGTCCATTAGCATGTTTGGTAATTTAGTAGACACATTTGTCAGCTTTTCAGTCAAAGTTTCATGTTTTACCTTTTTGATTGCTTATGTGTAGGTAGTGACACTGGCCGGGGGTATGCATGAGCCCTGCTCACTTGCTCTTAGTATACTACCCTGATTGCCTTACGTTTTATCCATGTAGTGTTTGTATATCTTTTATTTATTTATTATCTAGTCATAAGGTTGCAATAAAAAGTATTTGTCAGATCTTGTATTTTGTATCTGTATTACTTCTCAGGTCAGTCTTGAGACTACTCTTAGGTCAGTCTTAATCCTACCCCATATCAAACCTTGCAAAGCCGTTAGGACATCAGATGGTAGCAGTAAAACGTCTTCCCTTGCTTCTCGTAGTGCAGTTTGTATTTCTAGTCTACTGGGTTCATTTGGCTTATTCTGGAAAATCTAGAATCAGAATTTAGAAAATCTTGCTTATATTCATGAAAAATTCTATTAACATGTATCATCTATGTAGGCCCTTCTTTCATTGCGATACTATCTTTCTACTGACTGTTATAAGAAAACTTTATCCAAATTCATAGCCACATTCTGTTACCACATCTGCTTTCATTGTTAAATCCGTTTGCAGAGTCATTGATGCATCTCCATTGAAGAGATAGTCGAAATTATTAGCTCTTGACAGGTGAGCTTATAGTATAGACTTGGTCCGTCGTCGGCGTCGGCGGCGTCGGCGTTCACACTTTTAAACATCTTCTTCTCAGAAACCACTGGGTGGATTGAAGCCAAATTTCATATGGAGCCTTAACAGGATGGGGGAACGAAAGTGTATATATTTGGTCCAGGTCACATGACCAAGATGGCCGCCACGCCCATATATGGTAAAAACCCTTCAAAAATCTTCTTCTCCAGAACCAAAAGGCCTATGACCTTGAAACTTGGTATGTAGCATTGGGCATGCGGGCCCATCATAATTTATATAAATCATGACCTTGTGATGACCTTGACCTAATTTATGACATGGTCAACTTTGGTACGTTAGGCTTTTATATTGGAAAACGCTTAAACGGTGGATTTCTCAGAAACTATTTAGGCCATTTGCTGTCTATAAAACAGGTCATTTTGCTGATTTTCTTTTTTATTACTGGTGATAAAATTGTGTATTTTTCTTCACTAGTATTGACAAACTAATACATAACTGGAAACTGACTTTCAGAATTTTATCTTGTCAATTTTTTGCTTTTGTCTATTAAATCCTTTACAAAAATTTACAAAATTTTCAGCTGAAGTAAAGGGGAGTACAATAATTTAATGTAATAGCTATTAGCAATGCCCATATATGCATCACAAACCAGAAATGTTTCTATAGATAAATTAATTCTATTCATCACCAATCAATTCTCTTCGCAACGTATAAATAAGTGACCTTCATTTTTACTCAGATGAAAAGATTAACAGGTATACAGGTGCCATTGAGCAACTCTGTACAATTAACTAACAACTGACATAGGTAAATATTGACCATTCTTAGGCTGTTACATAAATAAACTTACTCCCGTGTAAAATACAGTAAAAATATCTACTAAAAATGGGCAGTTTTCAAAAGAAACTTTTTAGTTTCAAAATATAAGTCTGAGGAAAATTATAGATTAGTTATGTATAAGATAGACATTAAAGATGCGCTTTACTTCAAAGTGATAGCTGTGGTAGTTTTAGAGATATTTAGCAAAATGACCTGTTTTATAGACAGCAAATGGCCTATACAATTCCTGGTATACATGGTCGACTAAATGACCAGATGAAGATATTATGTCACTAAAGGTCAAGGTCATTCCGTCGGACCATCCGTTGTCAAGATTTTCAAACATCTTCTCCTCTGAAACCACTGGGCCGATTGAATCCAAATTTCATATGGAGTCTCAGTGGGATGGGAGAACGAAAGTTTATAACCGGGGTCTGGGTCACATGACCAAGATGGCCGCCATGCCCATATATGGTAAAAACCCTTCAAAAATCTTCTTCTCCAGAACCAAAAGGCCTATGACCTTGAAACTTGGTATGTAGCATCGGGCATGCGGGCCCATCAAAGTTTATACAAATCATGACCTTGCGTTGACCTTGACCTAATTTACGGCATGGTCAACTTTGGTACGTTAGGCTTTTATATTGGAAAACGCTTAAACAGTGGATTCTCAGAAACTATTTAAGTCTAAGGTACAATACTTGGTATACATGGTCGACTAAATGACCAGATGAAGATATTATGTCACTAAAGGTCAAGGTCATTCCGTCGGACCATCCGTCGTCAAGATTTTCAAACATCTTCTCCTCTGAAATCACTAGGCCAATTGAAGCCAAATTTCATATGGAGTCTCAGTGGGATAGGGGAACGAAATTTTATACCCGGGGTCTGGGTCACATGACCAAGATGGCCGCCACGCCCATATATGGTAAAAACCCTTCAAAAATCTTCTTCTCCAGAACCAAAAGGCCTATGACCTTGAAACTTGGTATGTAGCATCGGGCATGCGGGCCCATCATATTTTGTACAAATCATGACCTTGCGTTGACCTTGACCTAATTTATGACATGGTCAACTTTGGTACGTTAGGCTTTTATATGGGAAAATGCTTAAACAGTGGATTGCTCAGAAACTATTAAAGTATTAGGTACAATACTTGGTATACATGGTCGACTAAATGACCAGATGAAGATATTATGTCACTAAAGGTCAAGGTCATTCCGTCAGACCATCCGTCGTCAAGATTTTCAAACATCTTCTCCTCTGAAACCACTGGGCCGATTGAAGCCAAAATTCATATGGAGTCTCAGTGGTTCTGTTCTGTTCAATTCTCGTATCGACGTTACCCAAGTGGCTCAACGGTATGTAACCATAGTTGCACACACCTGGCGCCGTGTGTCCGTCCAGAGTCTCAGTGGGATAGGGGAGTCTCAGTGGGATAGGGGAAAGAAATTTTATACCCGGGGTCTGGGTCACATGACCAAGATGGCCGCCATGCCCATATATGGTAAAAACCCTTCAAAAAACTTCTTCTCCAGAACCAAAAGGCCTATGACCTTGAAACTTGGCCCATCATATTTTATACAAATCATGACCTTGCGTTGACCTTGACCTAATTTATGACATGGTCAACTTTGGTACGTTAGGCTTTTATATGGGAAAATGCTTAAACAGTGGATTTCTCAGAAACTATTTAAGTATTAGGTACAATACTTGGTATACATGGTCGACTAAATGACCAGATGAATATATTATGTCACTAAAGGTCAAGGTCATTCCGTTGGACCATCCGTCGTCAAGATTTTCAAACATCTTCTCCTCTGAAACCACTGGGCCGATAGAAGCCAAATTTCATATTGAGTCTCAGTGGGATGGGGTAACGAAAGTCTATACCCGGGGTCTGGGTCCCATGACCAAGATGGCCACCATGCCCATATATGGTAAAAACCCTTTGAAAAAATATTCTTCTCTAGAACCAAAAGGCCTATGACCTTGAAACTTGGTATGTAGCATCGGGCATGCTGGCCCATCATAGTTTATACAAATGACGACCATGTGTTGACCTTGAATTAATTGACGACATGGTCAACTTTGGTATGTTAGGCTTTTATATGGGAAAACGCTTATACAGTGGATTTCTCAGAAACTATTTAAGTCTTAGGTACAATACATGGTATATATGGTCAACTAAATGACCAGATGAAGATATTATGTTACTGAAAGGTCAAGGTCATTTTGTCGGTCTGTCCGTCATCAAGATTTTCAAAACATCTACTCCTCTGAAACCACTGGTCTGATTGAAGCGAAATTTCATATGGAGTCTAAGTGTGATCAGGGAATAAAAGTTTGTTCTCAGGGTCTTGACCAAGATGGCCGCCATGCCCGTATATGGTAAAAACCGTTCAAAATCTTCTTCTCCAGAACCAAAAGGTGTATGACCTTGAAACTTGGTATGTAGCTTTGGGCACTCAAGCCCATCATAGTTTATACAAATGATCGTGCGTTGACTTTGACCTAATTTATGACACTGTCAACTTTGGTACATTATGTCGGCTTTTATATGGGAAAATGCTTAAACAGTGGATTTTTCAGAAACTATTTAAGTCTAAGGTGCAATATTTGGTATATATGGTTGACTAAATGACCAGATGAAGATATTTTGTCGTTAAAGGTCAAGGTCATTCTTTGACTTTTGTACAAGGTCATTGAGATTCTGTCACCCGTCAACATTTTCAAACATCTTCTCAGTGGCCACTAGGGTCAATTGAAGCCATATTTCATATGGAGCTTCACCGGCTTAAAGGAACCATAGTTTGTTCAGATGGTCTTGGTCACTTGACCAAGATGGCCACCATGCCCATATATGGCAAAAACTCTTCAAACGTCTTTTTCTCGAGAACCGAAAGGCCTATAACCTTGAAACTTGGTACCGGTATGTAGCATTGGGCACTCAGGCCCATCATAGCTTATACAAATGATTACTATGTTTCATATATTATGGAGCTTTAATACTGGGTCAAAGGAATCAAAGTTTGTTCAGATGGTCATGGTCGTATGAACATGGTGGCCGCCACACCTATTTATGATAAAAACCCTTCTGAAATCTTTGTCCAGAAACAAAGGCCCAGTTACCTTGTGGCTTGGTGTATAGAATTGGGACTCAACATGAATCCCCAAGGGAGGGGGTTATCTGCCCCTGCCCTGGTGCTATATACATGTATAAAAGCATTAAAATATATAGCAGGACCAAGTGTCAGGTGAGCTACAGGACCATTGGTCCTCTTGTCTACTTTAGCCCATACCTTTTAATTGATCAACAATCATCGTATGACTCAGGAATCCTTTGACAAAGGATACCAGACTCTCAAAAGGTTTGCCGATTGTCTTTTGAATGTTTTTATTGCTTCCTTTTAGAACTTTATTACCTTCACTACAGCCAGAGGAAAGGAACAAACATGATACTTAGTTAGTGTTATGAATCATTGAATTTTATTCTCGAACCTTTTAGTATTACCCTACCAGAACATGGAAAAACTGCCTTTGCTGTATGACTGTATACTTGTTACATGTAATTAATTTCGGAAAAAGCAGTGCCTTTTCACAGCAATTACAATGTAATTATTTACCATGCTCATATATAAGACAAATCATATTGAATGAAATCATGAAAAGAATGTATAAAGTTTTAAACTGCTAATACTGAATTTCAGTAGTATACATGTAAAAGCGCCAGAAATGAAACGTGTTGAATTTGCAAACAGGGTAGATCGAGATGAGGTGGCTCATTATGAAATCAGTTTTAAACTGCTAATACTGAAATTCAATAGTATACATGTAAAAGCGCCAGAAATGAAGCGTGTTGAATTTGCAAACAGAGTAGATCGAGATGAGGTGGCTCATTATGAGCCCCCTAATCTTGATCTGCGCTGTTTGCAATCTTTTTTTTTTAACTCTCAGTATGATATAACCTAGACGAAACATACTGTGAAATTTTGCTGGGCCGCGTAGCGCAGTCGGTAGGGCACCTGACTTATAAGTCAGAGGTCCTGGGTTCGATACTCGGTCTGGCCACATACTTTCGTTTCTCCTTCCGCCGATGCAAGAAGGGCAGTTGTCTGTTACTGGAGAAAATATGTGCACTTAGTACTGATTAACCGCTTAGGAAGCCTAAGCCTGCCCAGGAATAGTGTGGTGAGGTTAACTGACCGTCCCGACATGACCATAGCTGTTTACCGTGAACATAAAGCAACAAATCCATCAATCTGTGTAATTTTGCAAAAGTAAAGTCAAAGTCAGAGTCAAATTTATTTACTCTCAGGTACACTAAGTATACAGCAAGAGAATCACATAATAACATATTTAACTGAACTAACTATCCAATACAGTGACTAAATAGATGCAATCTTATGAAGTAGATATGATATTATCAGCATATTGTTCAAGGGAGACTAACTATATATTCTAACAGATACTTCTATCTAATGGGATATACTTGTAACTAGAACTGACAGACAAATACACCAAACCCAGAACTGAGGCACAGTGACCGACCTACATGCGACGTCTTCAACCACAACCAGTCGGACAAATGTGCACCACATGTTACGCTCCTTTATAGCTGGTAATATTTTGGGTAGTCAGTCATAATATACACTGCTCAAAATATTTAAAGGAGCAGCAGCTATTTTCCCATTGACATTACTACAACATATACCTAGTTCAACTGCCCATAAATTTGACCGCCAGTAAGCAAGAATTCCTATCCTTTTGCAGCATTTTGAAGAAGGATCGAAGTTTAAGATAACAAAAAATTCATTGCAAATGATGTCCTGCTCATTTCCATGGAACAAATTTTACAATTTTTGAAATTTCTGAAATTGAGGCATTTTGCTGGAAGTCTCTAAACTCCCATGAGCTTCATTTCAAAGTGATCCTTTTCAACGGGCCACCTCATAAGAAATCTAGTTTCATAGACAAAATGAACGTTTTGACTTTGGTTGAAATTTTCAGACTTTTCACCTGTTCTGAAAATTTACAATTTTTTACCCTAATTCCAATTTTACAAAAATCTTTCCATGGACATGGGCAGGACAAATATTGAATCAAAACTTGTGCTATCAGTTACATTGAGCCTCTTTGAAAATTGGCAAAATAAATGGAAATTCCGTGTCATTGTTGATCGAAAGTAAATGACCTCAAAGTGAAGATGCATTGCACTATCATCTATGGAAAAATATTAGGTGCTCCTTTAAATAATTTGAGCAGTGTATTATATCAATCTGTCACCCTTTACAATCTCATTTTCTGTTTTGCGAGCAGTTTGAGGGTTTTAGCAAATGATGGTAATGGTTTTTGTGTCCGTACCTCTGTGTACCTGAATATAATCATGATAAATAACTTCCTAAAAAAGGAACGCAAGCAAGAAGGAAATCAAGAGTAAAATTAAAACTGAACTTGATTTTCTGTAACTCCCTACAGAGCTATACTCGCAGTGTTAAAGGCTTTGAAAAAATGCCCCCTGTTGTTGAAGAAATTTTGTTATAGTTGAAGTTCTAATTCTCGCAACGATGGTCTTCTAGGGGCTCAGCAGAACGAATCCATGGCTCCACTTCACTGTCCTTTTAAAATTCAGTGGTTAAAGGCAGGACTTCTCTGTCGGGGGTCTGGTTCCCAGCAATAGCATTATGTTACCTGTACAGGTAAAGATGTGAAAATTTATTCAACCAATCAGCGAACCAGCATTGCCAGTTATGATAATGGAGGTTGACACTGTGTTCTGTTCTGTTTCAGTTCTCATAACGACGTTCCCCAAGTGGCTCAGCGGTTTGTAACCATAGTTGCACACAACTGGCGCTGAGTTCCGCCCATGAACTACACTGTGGAAGTTAATCCTCCTTATAAAGTACCATCCCTGTCGTTAATAATAACACACACACACATTTTGAGCCACGACACGACAAAGCCAACAAAGGGGGACATCCGCCCAGTCTGATCAGTGCCCTCGCTGTCCGCATGGAGCTAGCTTAGATCCTTAGCTACCCTGTATGCGCTTAGCAAAGACTGATCGGACCAGGCGGATGCCCAGGCTGGCTTGAGCCTTCGCTGGGCACCCATGCCACTTTGTTGGTTTTGTCGTGTTGCGGCTCTTATCGTCTTTCCGAGTACCGTCAAAATTATCAAAATTGGGGCCCTTGAAATAATTGCTATACTCCGGAAATGGAAGATTTTAGGGGAGAGTCGGATAACTTCGGACAGGCGGGTAAATTCGGACATACAATCGCAAACAGTGAAAATCCAGATGAGATGGCTCATAATGGGCCGCTCATCAGGATTTTCTCTGTTTGGCCAGTTAATTTTTATTTAGTTCCAAACAACTGACATATAAAGGAAACAATGTCAGTGTCCGAATTTACCCGCCGTCCGAAGTCTCCCGACCCCTAGTTTTGAAATGTAAAAATGCGTCTAAACGATGCAGAATCTCATTTAGAGTGCACATTGGTCACAGGCACCCATTACGCATACAAGCTGAGTTTGTTCCGATCGAATCATAGATAAATTTGTGTTAGCTTTGTTCGAACTTGAGAGTTTTCAGATATGATACTTATTCTGGCTCAGGTGAGCAAGTAAGGGCCATCATGGTCCTATTGTTTTTTTTTTTTTTTTTTTTTTTTTTTTTTTTTGCTTTTTTGTCGCCACTTCTGAAAACTAGGAGCAACATTTTTAGAATGCATGACTCCTTGGCCAAAGCCCTTACTATTGATACATATTAAGAATAAGAGAAAGAAAGTTTGCTCACATAGGAGCAAACTCATTTCTTTTAAGAGTTGATCCCATGTAGAATGGATGGAAAAATGAAAATGGCCGAGTTGGCACCCCTGAATAAGTACTCATTCATCTAAATGTGTTTGTTTCACCATTGTTATACAACGGAGACAGCTTAAAATGGCTCAAAGAGAGTAATTCCTTCAGACCTAACTTTGGTCGTTACCTTTTTCAAGGTTAGAACGAAAGATTCCAAAACAAAATCAATTATAGCATAGTTCTGTCTAGCAGTATATTACCTTAGTCCGCGTGCCTGTGAAGGCTAAGGTAGTATTATAAGTTCTGCCTGGTAGTAGCAAAAGAATACGACATTGCTTGTGGTCCAGAATCTCAAATTCCAGAATCGGTTCTGATCTGTAAATTTTGGTTCTGCCCCAAGCGCAAATTATTTATTCTCGGTTCCCTCTCGTGGACTTCAAAATAAAAGTTACAAGTTACAAGTTTATTTATTAATACAGAAAGTTTCACAAATGAAACATACAATATACAGTGAGTGAAATAGAAGAAGACGAAGAAAAAAAAACATGACACTAACAATAAACTAATGCTAAGTTGAATTGAGGGAGACAACCATATCAGATTACACATTTTAAGAAAAAATAAGAAAAAAAAGAATAAACACAACGTGGATTCCTACAGCATAATAATTTTAAACCACAATAACCGCTTTACCATTCTTCGACAAATCATACCAATGGCCCTTTAATGCCATAATTATTCTTAAATAAAAGTAGGAAAGAAAAAAATACTATAAATATCATTAAGAAGGAGCAATGAACGAGTATTTGTATCGTATGTTATTGACACCGAACAGGTAGAGGTAACACCGAAAATTTGTATCAATAGGTGCAGGGGTGTTTCTAGTGTATGTTGTCAGAACAGTCACTTCTTACCACAGCCTACAAACATGACAAATTCAGATGTTGGTAAAATTTTCAGCATGATATAGTTTGTTTACATAGGTGAATGGTAAGCAGCTTAAGTGGTATATCCGGCTATGTAATAGTGGTCATACAGTTTGGGCTTTTACAAGCTGTATAACTCAGGGTATAATCGATTCCGCTAATTTTCACTTCCTGCAGAGACTGTACATCATATTTGGCTTCCGCCGAGACTGTCTGCGATCTTTTGCTTCCTGCCGATACTTCTGTACATGATAAATGGCTTCCTGTAGAGACTGTCCGCGTAATTCTGCTTCCTGCCGAGGCTTCGGCAGGAAGCAGAGTCACGCGGACAGTCTCGACAGGAAGCCATTTTTCGAAGACAGTAGTCTCTGCAGGAAGCAAGAGATCGCGGACAGTCTCGGTGGAAGCCAAATATGATGTACAGTCTCTGCAGGAAGCGAAAATTAGCGGAATCGATTATACCCTGTGTATAAGAGCTCTCTATTTTCTTATTCTAAAGATATTACAACAAATTTATCAGATCCTTGAGCCAAGAGATATTTCAGAATTTGTACCATATAGTAATATAACCTTTCAGTCCTACACGCTATTGGTAGTTAATTTGCTTTTCTTATGTGTTTCTTATAATTGTGAGTTCTGGTGCCCGTGAATGCGGTTCTGGACTGCAATCAGCCCACAGAAGAAGATCTACAGCCGATCCTTCGTGAGGAAGTTGAGATCGCAGTTGCAGCAACGAAGAAGGGGAAGTCTGCGGGAGTTGATAATGTACCAGCAGAACTTGTTCAAGGTGGCGGGGAGACCATGATATCTGTTATAGGATCTGGAGAACGGGAGAATAGACCACCCCTAGGACTCAGTCGCTGATTATTACATTCCCTTAAAAGGGCAACTTACAGCTTTGCCAGAACTACAGAACCATCAGCCTCATCAGTCATTCAAGCAGTCATACTGAAAGTCATCTTGAACAGGCTTAAACCCCTAAACCCCAAGCCGAAGAGATAAAAGCTGAAGAACAGGCTGGGTTTAGAGCAGGAAGGAGCACCACAGAACAGATCTTCAACCTTAGAATCAACCTTAGAACCCTGTGTGAAAAGTATCTTCAACATCAGCAAAATCTGTACCATGTCTTCATTGATTAAAAAAAAACAAAAAACCTTTGACAGGGTCTGGCATGCAGCCTTACGAACCACCATGCGGAAGTACAATATCAGTGCAAATCTAGTTCGCACAATTGAGCAGCTCTACGACAAGGCTACAAGTGCAGTCCTGATGAATGACAGCATTGGAGAATGGCTCAGAACAACAATTGGAGTAAGGCAAGGATGTCTTCTGTCACCCACCCTCTTCAACATTTTTCTCGAACGAATCATGTCAGATGCTCCGGAAGAACATGATGGGAAGGTTAGTATAGGCGGCAGAAATATTACCAATCTGCGGTTTGCGGATGACACAGATGCTCTAGTTGAAGAAGACCAGGAACTAGAAGCCTTAGTTGAAAGTCTCGATAAAATCTGCACAAGGTATAAGATGTAGATCAGTGCTGAGAAGACCAAACTGATGACAAACAGTGCTAACGGCATCCAGAGGGAGATCAAGGTAAAGGGGCAGAAACTGGGTATTGTAACAAGCTTCAAATGCCTTGGAGCAATTGTCTCAGATGATGGCTCTAAACAGGAGGTTCTCTCAAGGATTGCACAAGCCACTTCATCTCTTACTATGCTGAAGCCAATTTGAAGAGATAAAAACATATCTCTTGGATCAAAGGTGAAACTTCCATATTTCTGTATGCCAGTGTATCGTGGATCTTGACAGCAGAGTTAGAGAAAAGGGCGCATGCCTTTGAGATGAGATGCTACCGAAGTTTACTGAACATTTCGTACAAGGATCATATATCCATTGAGGAGGTTCGCAGAAAGATCTAAGCAGCCATTGGGGAATATGATGAACTCCTGGACCTGATTAAGAAAAGAAAGCTAAGGTAGTTTGGCCACGTCTCAATGTCTTCTGGTCTATCAAATACGAGGCTACAGGGCACAGTGAAAGGAAAATGAAGAAGAGGTAGACAGGATAAGAGGTGTGAAGGCAATATTAAAGAGTGGACAGGGATGGACTTTGCCAGCCCAACTAGGGCAGCTGAAAACAGTACAAGATGGGGAAGGATCGTTTCGGAGTCATCAGTGGTGCCCCAGCGACCTTTTAAGGTTATGGGATAGAATTGAATAGAATATAGTTGTTACTGAGACTATTTTTATCATCTGATTCAAAGTGGACAGGTAGACAAAATGTTATATCTAAGGTCTCACGACGCCGATTTCAATGTAGTAAAAAGCACTTACCCCGCACTCATATCACTTGTCTGAAGAAGCTGTCATTGTTTTAGGAAATAAAGTCATTTACCGGGAGACTTAGAAAAACTGATCTTTTTGGATAGTTTTCTGAAGTGTCCTTGGGCTTCATTTCATAAAATGATGGCATAGACAAAAAAAAAAAAAAAAAAAAAAAGGACATTATAGTGCGGGTAACTGCGCTTAATTACATAATGATATTTACATGTTCAGTGCAGAGCTGTCTGTAAACCCATTTAAGGAGTTCACTTACTTTGCTCGTGACCCGATATAGTTTATACTTCAGTACATGTTAAAAAAAAATAACATTCGTTCCTTTAAAAAAATCGGCATTTCAAAAGCTGATTTCTTTGTTTTGTAATTTTCTCTTGAAACATACGAAATATACCGTTATGAACGCATGATAGTGACGTACGTTGTCTACCTTGTGATTACGACTTCAAGTAATTACGAGGAATAAGTTCATTTATACACGCAAACTTGAGCACGAAGTACGTAAAATCTACACTTATGAGGATGGCTTAAAATAATGGTGTCATGGTTTGTCCGCCTGTACGTGAATTACGCCACTCGTTAAAGCTGGTAGATTATCTCCTCGTGAACAAACCGTGGTACAACTGTTACTTAACGTATTCCCTGACGTCAATTTCACCGACCCCATTGCCCTATACAGCACATGTTTTCACTAGTATAGCATAGTACTGTCTCGCAGTTTTCTTTCTTTCTCAATTTTTTTTCGTGTTTTAAACTTTTGTGAAATATATTATTTACTTATGTACCTTGAAATATTGTCTCAGACAATGTTTCAAAGTAAGAAAGTTAATATATATTTGCGGCAAGCTGTACTGTGTTTAACTGTTATTTTGTGAGACAACTCTAGTTACGAAATAGATTCATTCCCGTTTTTTTTATATTATTTAGGCATACATGACTCTTTTCGCCTAATATATTATAAGCAGTATTAAACTCTCTCTCTCTCTCTCTTATTTAAAACTTGTTTTTCCAATCATTCTGTTTAACTCAATGACCTTATCATTACACATCATTTATCTTTTTCTTTTTGACAGGTCGTTACCGTGAAGTACTGCAAGCCACAGATAAGATATAGAGGATATTTGACTTTTTCAGTGTAAGATCGAATTTTATTTCACCGAATGAACACCAAAAGCAGTATTTTCACGAGTGGCGAAGCCACGAGTGAAAATACCACTTTTGGGGTTCATGAGTGAAATAAAAATTCATCTTCCACTGAAAAAGTCAAATTTTCTATTTCTTTTATGCTTGAAAATCGCAATAGTTCTGTTTATTCAAGAGCGTCAATCATCACGACAGAAACACAACTTGTTTTCTAGCCGTTTTGCGTCAAATTTGATGCTTTCAGCGTGTTTATTGGATATGATAATGGTTTGCAACTTTAAAAACAGCTTCAAATGTCATTTTGATAAACAGATCTCAAAATATTTGCCAAGAAAGAATGCCTGCAGGAGACTTAGGCGGCCTGACGTGGCGTGCAGTAAAAATGTTACGTTGGCGCTTTTAGTGACGTCATTAACGTCGTAATGACGTGCAAACATGCGTGACATAATTTTTGTCAAGCCAGATAAGATTTAGCCAGTTAGTCAACAAAAAAATTGAGGCTATTTCACAAAACTCCTATTTCTGAAACAGTGAAATCGAAAGTGATAATTTCACTGTTTGAAACAGTGAGATTATCAGTTTCGATTTCACCTAGAAATCTCTATAATTCATTGAAAAGTATAAAAGAAGTTAGCATAATGACATTCACAAATGTTGTAGTTTGATGATGATTTGTCAGGAAATGGCGTTAATCAGCTCTAGGCTTAGAGCTATCCCGGCCTGAAACATATACACTCAAGGGAATTAAAAACGCTACACAAAATTTTTTGAATTTAAAGTTGTTATGATAAAACAAGGACGCTATTTTTTTTATATATGATGGTAACTTCCATTTGACTTTTCATTTATCAGGATATTCTACATCTGGTTTGTGACGTCACATATGGCGTCATTTTTGTAATGAGGTCATGACTTACGGCACACTTTTTCGGGCCAAAAATTCCTACGAAATTAAATGTGCATGATGATTTACATTCCAAAAGTCTAGCCATTTGGATCCAGCCTTGATAATGTATTGGCGAAAGGATTTTTCTTAGATTTGCCTCGCCACCTTTATGTTGGTTGATGAAAACACAGAATCCTTATTTTGCCAAAAAATATTCTATTTCATTAAAAATGGGATGTAATCAGTCATACTGCAGAATTTCCTTTTGTCAGGAAACGAAAATTAGAATCGATTAACGTTTAGAAACGCCGTAAACGTAAAAAGAAATAGAGGATCTTACATGAGTGCACATGTAATTTTGAATTTATTATACGAGTTGGGGAAAAAGATAAGATGCGAGGCTATGCCGAGCATCTTATCGGTTTTCCCCAACGAGTTTAATAAATTCAATAATATAGGAGCACGAATACAAGATTCTATTTATCATATGACACTAAAAAAGCAATTTATTAACAAATTTTGCACTAAAGCGTCAAGCTTTCGCCATTAGAAAACGCGACGTTTTAACGGACGTTCACATGTAACGTTACGACGTATTTTGCATGTTTAATCCACTAGATCTAGTGAATTATCGTTTTACTCTCAGATGCGACGTCATATGGTATGATAAAGTGACGTCATATGATATGATAAAGGGACGTTAACGTAGGCTGACAGTGACGTTATCCGCGCAGACATATTCTTTTTTTTTTTCAATTGAGTGTCATTCCAAACAAAGGCTTGTTCGATTCGTAGACATTTTTTGTAAACTAAAAGACCCATTGTCGCTATCTTATAGGCCTACTTCAAACAGTATCCCATGTATTTTCTATTTAAAAAGTGTAGCGCTTCTATTTCTCTTGAGTGTAAAAGTGTGCATTGATGTTACGTTGAATTTGATAAATAAGATATTGTTTAAACTACAGACGTCAGACTCTATAGATGAAGCAGATTTTATAACCTCTGTTTGGCTTCTTTTCTTTGTACAGTCCGAAGCAGCATAAAAGCTTTCGGGAGATTACTTCTGGCGCTCGCCTGTAGAGAGAGCAGTATCCCCAATCACATGACAGCTGTGACGTCAGCCAGTGCGCCATATGTACAAAAAGTGTGTCGAATACGAAGTGTCAAAATAATACAAACTTATTTCATTGAATACGAATCTCAAGAGTGTTGTCAGTATGCCGGAAAATAAGGATAATACAGCAAAGACTTTCAAACAAAGAAAGAGTTTTGGTGAGTTTTAGTGTCCTGGAATTTCACCTGTGATAAATTGGCAGATTGAAAGAAATTGTGACACAAATTGTGTGGGTGTAATTCTACACGACGTCCTTATTCTCACAGAGTTAGTTTCTGTTTAAATGATAGCAGTATTATATGGAGGCCATCGTATATGATATTACAAAGTATTGTTTTAAAATTAAATGGTTGAAATTTTTTCCAGGTGCTTAAATTTCGAGGAAATATGTTTGACAGCTGTGCGGTGCACAGGTAAATTGCGGTCACTGGTATTTTATCCGGTTGTAGATCAGAATAGTTTGCTTTCTTTTTTTTTTTCCTTTCTTTCCATACTGCTACACCCTCTCTCGAGGATTATGAGCAGGTGTACGATGTACACTCGAGTTTTGCAGGATGAACCTCCTTGAAGCCATGTAACTACAGAAGGGATCGTTAACCTGCACAGGGGATGTCTCTCCCTGCACAGGGGGCCTCCAGTTAAGGTCCGGATCCGAAGGACGGCACACTTTTTTAATGTCATCCCTGCAAATGACATTAAGGAAGCATGTTCGGACACCGAAATTCAAATGCCGTTACCCGGGTTCGAACTCGGGACCTTTAGCATCAGAGGCAAGTGCGGTAACCACTGAGCTACCACGCTTCTAGTGGTACCTCCAAAGATAATCATTAATCAGAATCAGAATTGTTTACTGGTGATATGCCTATGGACAACCATTCACCAGGACGTGTGAATCAGGGAAGCTAGTCCCTAGCCCTTACAAGAGAAGCAAATCCTCTGCACACACAGCAGCAGAAATAACGGAATCTTCCAAGGAATTACAATCTCTAATAGTCTGGGGGAAGAAACTGGACTTGTAAATGACAGTCCCAGCCAATTTGGTTTGAAATGCCAGGGAGTGATGATTCCTGGTACGCTTACTTGGGGAAACATTTATAGGTACACTGGCTGCACCCTTCAGACCTTTGTAAAGCATTATGACTCTACTATTATAAACCAGGAATCCCTGATATATTTCTGCAGATATCTGTCAAAAAGGTACATTAAGGCAGCCAGCCAAAACTGAATTTCACTTTTAATATCATATTTTTAAATGGAAATTCGAGAACTCTCACAGTAACTTTCTGGAGGTAAACCTGGTTCTGGCCATTCATTGCTTACCCCAGATCAGAGAAGGATTACTTAATTGGCAGTTTTATAGTGTTTTAAACTGTATTTTGGTCATATTAGGAGGCTGACACAAAAGTGATTATGAAGGCTGTGTGCAGTGAAGTGCTGTTTAAGTTGGCTAGAATCGAGCCTCCAAATGAGAACCCTGTGATCCAGGTAGGAGTGCTAACGGATGCTTCAGTCTTCAGACCCTATTCAGACTGCTGTATTGATCTGTTACATATCTAATTATCTAGCAGGTACATGACGTCGAAATGACGTCATGTTAATGTTGATGCGACATCATCACATCACATCGACATCAATTTTCCGTCACTTTGACGTTGCGGGCCCGATAATGACCCTATCAGTTGTGAGCATTGTACCTCCAACATATGAAGTATGTCAGGGGTTATATACCTTTTGTCATTTCATCAGTTCCTCCATCCATTCGTCCAGTCATTCGTTTGTTCCTTCGTTCATTTGTTGGTTCGTTAGTCCATCAGAGTGTTCTTCAACTTTTTATCAAAGTTATGTGTAAGACCTTTTTTGATTGCTCATATCGCTGTAACTACACTTCAGATTCTTTTCATATTTGGTTTGTGATATCTCTATAGCATTGCTTTTAATGTTAACTATCTAAGCCACTGGGTCAGGCATCAGGTTGGGTCAAGAGTCAATAATTAGGACCTACATGTAGGCATTTTCATTGTGTCAAAGTATCGTTTTAAGCCTTTTTGAAGATTACTTCCATACATTAGAGCTTCAATGGCTCAAACCCTGGTGGCTTGTTACCTCTGCCTGGCGAGAACTTGTTTCTGAGTCCCTAGAGATTAGTTTATGTAGACACTTATCCTGGATGGCTAGAACTACCTTTGGCTAGAACTAATTTTCATGATCCCAAGCCTGTTTGAGCCATTGAAGTTCTACTGTATTTGGGTCATGATATCTCTATTGCATTGCTTTTGTTTGTGGACTACATAAGCTGCTGGGTCAGGCTCATAGGCTGGGCCAGGGATCTATAACCATTTGTTGTGTTCTTTGTTGCTTATAGTTCTAATATACATGTACTTGTCTGATTTTGATGATTCATGACTATATTTCATACTACGTTATATCATATGGATGCTGCTGCTGACATGAGATCAAGGTCACAGACTTTGAATTTTGTACTTGTAGTTTTCTGTTAAAGTATGCTTTCATCAGGCAATTGCACTGGTCGGGGGTATATATGAGCTCCTGCTCACTTGTTCTAGTTCTGTAATGTGTATGGTGCTATTAAATTTTGAATTTAGAATAAATCCAGAGATCTCCATTCCTAACTTTAGTTAAAGGCAGTGCTCCAGATAAGAAGGGGTAACAGGGATAATTTAGGGATAATTTTACTTACTTCTCAACAAAAACATACGTTGTGACCCCTCATTAGAACCGTCTCGGTGAGACGGTTCCAATGAGGGGTCACAATGTATGTTTTTGTTGAGAAATAAGAAAAATTATCTTTGAATTATCTCTGTTACCCCTTCTTATCTGGAGCACTGAAAGGTCTATGGTACACCATCAGGGCTCCAGATAAGAAGGGGTAACAGGGATGAATTTAGAGATAATTTTGTATATATTTCTCCATGAAAACATATATTGTGTCCCCTAATTAAAACCATCTGGTGAAGATGGTTCGTCATCGTTGTAATGAGGGGTCACTACATTGTTTTTGTTCAGAAATAAGGAAAATTATCTTCACATTATCCTCATTACCCCCTCTTATCTGGACTTCTGTGAGTTGCCATGATTTTCATAAAGGAGAAAAACTTATGTGATTTCTTGCTTCTTCCTTAGAGAATAAAACCATTCTCAGAGGAAGCCTGCTCTTTAAGGAAAGATTTTACTACTGTGAGAGCAAATTTTCCTTGCTCATGTGGGAATTTTTTTCCATATATATATAATAGTCGATTCAGTTGAGAAGGGAGGCAAAAATGAAAATAGCAGAGTTGCATTTCCTGAAAGTGTGCCCGTTCTCCTTAAGTTCATCTTATGAAATGGCCTGCAGTAATGACTGCAGAGCTCCAGGTAAGAGGGGGTATTGAGGATAATTTGAAGATAATTTTTCTTATTTCTCAACAAAAACATATGTTGTGACCCCTCATTAGAACCGTCTCAATGAGATGGTTCTAATGATGGGTCAAGAATATGTTTTTATGGATAAATATGGATAATTATCCCTAAATTATCTCTGTTACCCCTTCTTATCTGGAGCACTAAATGTATTGTCTTCTTTAACAGCTACAAGAAAAGAAGAGGTTGCTGGAATAAGAGCAAAGTTTCCAACAAAAGTTCCTGTAAGTTTATTGAAATCTGTAGAAAATTTAGAGATATTGATAAAAAGAATTCCAGAATTATTAGAATTTGATGTCAAGAACTCATAAGGAGCAAAATGTCAGTGCTAGACTTTGGTGACAGTGCTAATAAATTGAAATTTTTAGTCAGTAGTCATTTGATAATCATTGAGTATAAGAATGCAATATGAACACATAGGTGAAAAGCTGCAGATGTTGTAGAGTGGCTAAAAGAGTGTAAGGTACCATTACAATTCAGTGGTCCCGATAAGAAGGAATAACAGGAATAATTTAGGGATGATTTTCCATATTTCTCAGTAAAACGTATGTTATGACCCCTCATTAGAACCGTCTCATTGAGACGGTTCTTATGAAGGGTCACAACGTATGTGTAGGTGGAGAAATAAGAAAAATTAACTTTGAATTATCCTCAATACCCCCTCTTATCTGAAGCTCTGGTACGATTGAGACAAAGTAAGCCCTAACAGAATTTGGTCGAGGATATATCTTGAGATTAAGTACCATGAGATAAAATAGATTTTGAGGCAGTCTTGTTGAGGGACCACAATGCATTATTTTTATGGGAATTTTGAAAATTTATGTGTGAACTTCAATCAGAGTCCAACTCTATCCTGTTCATCATGAGCTAGCAGAGGGTAGTCAGCACATGAGGTCTTGATCAGAATAAGTAGACTTTTCCGAATTGAAGTTGTTAATTTGATACTTATTACCAAGTGATGAAGTTGTTTACCACAGTACATATGTAAATAACCACACTTGATAGAGGAGCCACAAATCATGATAGTTAATTGATATCAGTAATCATGATATTTTGAATGTGATAACAGTCATGATATCATGTTATTGACCACGATGATTATCACTGCCATATGATTTCTCTTGGTATCATTTTGCAATGCCCTTGTCAGCAGGTTTGAAGCTGTGTATGAGCATGTTGTCAAAACACATAATTTTATATGAAATTTACCTTTACATAAGGAGTACATGAATAATTGAATAATGCACCTGAGTCATTTGCAACCCGGGATATATTTCCTAGAGCCAAGGAACTGCCAGGTGTAGCAGGGCTTAAGCACAGGGTTTTTACCTCAGCATTGACCCTGCAGTGCCATGTATGTGCAGGGTTTTGATTAGCTGTCAGAATAAATGGAAATGACAGTGATCCTAATTGTTGAACGTAGTCCAGGGGGCAGGGGCTTTTAATAGGGATTTGATCAGACATTTGTCCCACAATTTTGAGTGTCCACTGAGACTTTGCAGAGAGAAAAGTCAAAGTCCCTTATGGCCCTTGGGTAGCTGGAGTTGTAAATGACTAGTGCATTACATTACTTAGATTATGAATAAATTCTTGATGTTGGGGTTCTGGCTGCAAAAATGTCCAGAGCTGTGTTTAACGTAAATGCCAGTTATTGTATTAAAAAGCTTAAACTTGAAATTTTTCGCTGAAAGCAAGGCCACTTATAAGTAGAATCAACAAGTAATTATCATGATTAGGTGACACTTGTGCCGTGCTTGACCTTGTGACAAATGTACTATAATCAGTATATCAGATAGCAGCAGCAGGGTGAACAAACAAGTTCATCATCAAATTACATGAAGATAAATAATACAGGAAACATATGGTCAAATGAGAAAAAACAACTGCAAATCAAATAACAGCTAGCCTAGATAACAGACAGATTGTTTTACTTTATCATATGACGTCACATCTGAGAGTGTAATAAAGCCATGCATTAAAAACGATAATCAGCTGGTGGATTGAATATGCAAATTACATTGTTATGTTATACATTGACGTCTAGAAAAACGTCGCATTTTCTAATGGCGAACTTGTAACAATTTAGTTCAAAATTTGCTAATAGAATGCGATTATGCTAAGTTTAAGTCCTTATGTAGGGCTGAAAATTCTATATATATCTCCTATGTATGGGATAATTTTTTTTTTTAACCTGTCAGTAGGATGATTCCATAGAAAGCTCACTACTGATGTATTAAGTATTTTGTATGTCTGAAATGACAGATTTATATTCTTCATGTGAATTTTAAAATACTGCTCTTAAGGACATTAACATCAGCCTATCTGGATTGAATTGTTCAAGATTATGATAGGTGAATGTCTCACCATGCTCATTGTAGTATTCATAACAGATTACATGTAAAAAAACTATCTAATTGAATACCCAATTATACTAAACATATCAATATATATTTAGTAAATATTCTAAATACGGTATACATATGAATGAAAATCATAATTTGTTAACCTTTTTGGGCAAAGACTGTAATGTCAGCTGTGATCAGCAATAACGTAAATTCATCAATTCCTAAATCATAAAATAGAATGTTTCCTTGAGATTTTTATACCACACCCTGTACTAAGCCAGCTGTTGCCATTTGTTGCTGAAGAAATAATCTGATACTTAACCTAAAATATTGTCAATACAGTCTATGAGCCATGGTGTAATAAATGAGCCCTTCAAGAAGAGATTTGGAGAAAAACTCTTCTTAAACAGGCTGGCATATCTTTGTTTTGAGCTGAGGGAGAAGTTAAAATGTTTTGAACTGAAGGAAATTCAAAATTTGGTAGTAGGTGCCACCCTTTACTACTTTTGGTCCAAAACTGCTCCTCTCCTTGAAATCCTGATAATGTCATAAAACTTCTCCCTACATCTAAGAGCTCTAAGCTGAAACCTGAATGTAAATTAAATGCAGTGAATAATGAAGCCACTGCACATATTCACAGACTGACTGGTCTCAGTCAAAACATTTTTAATTTAGCAACTGAAAAATATTAGATGAAAGAGACATGCAATCACATAAGACAACGAAAAAGAAAGAAAATGTTAGAAAGTTGGCAACAAAATAAACAACAGGGCCCTGTTATTCAAAACTAGTTAACATGACATTAAATTTCCAAACATATGTAAAAACACTGCCATTTTTTGCTGAGAAAAATGTGAGGAGCTTTTGCAGTATTTTTCAGCCAAAAAATATTACCACAATTGATTTTTTGAGTACTGTAAGTTTTAAGGAATCCTTGCCATTTACCTTAACATAGTTGTTTAACTACCTGTAATTGGGACACCTACAAACATTAATTTTCCATTTGGAGCAAATGGAAAATTAATAGTTTTAGGTGTCCCAATTACACTAAGGTATTTCATCATCACAACATCACACATTTCTCCATCAGCTCAGTATAACTTAAATACTGTTAAAAAGGTGTAAACAAGGAGTTGTACTTGAAATGCGTAGAAATTCAAGTATTGGTCAAATCAATTACACTTGATGTGTTTGTAATATTCTTCATTCTTGGTGACATTATATAAACATTAACAAGAAGGGAAAAAATATAAAAAATATCACTGACAGAAAAACTAAAAAAACTAAGATATAATATATCAGTGTTGAAAATACAGCACACAGTGTTGAAAATACAGCACACGGCCAGCATCTGGAGCATAATTTGTGTCACATGCATGATTAGATAAATATTGTGAAGAATGAAAAGTAGTTATGTGACATTTTGCATGTTCAGCGGCTTTATTGGTATTAAGTAATTGAAAGAAATGCTTGAACATATTGAAGACCCAGATCAGGAAGTCAGTACTGTTAGAAGTTTTGCCACAGTTACCATATTAGTCCTAATAAACGCCCCTGCTCAAATAAATGCCCTCTGCCTCTTTTCTGAAAACAATGTTATATTTACTTGCATAAATTCCTGTTTGGTTCTCTAGATGAGGTAGCTCTTTGACATGGGGACTACTCTTAAAGGAGCAAATTCTTTTTCTTTAAGAGTTGACCCCTACTGAGAAGCAAAGCAAAAATTGTAGAGCTGCTTCATCATGAAAGTATACCCATTCACTTTAATACTACACTCCATGCTCTAAATAGCGCCCCTTTCGTAAAATGCAACACCACTGGGGCCTTCAATAAGATTAATACGGTATATAAAAACAGCTTTTTGATCAGCTGGACTTGTTCATATTTGAAGATGAAAAAGGGCAATACTGAAATACGAAGGGCTAGAATTAAGGGCCTGACTGCTGGATACTGTAGAATATACATATACACTATAATACAGTAACAGATAATGTTGAAAAGCAAGGCCTTTACTAGTCAATTAGGCCCAGATAAGATGTACATTTGATGATAGTTCTAAGTTAAATTTTCTTATTTCTCCTAAAAAAACATACATTGTGACCCCTCATTAGACATGCCTTGGTGAGAGAGTTCCAATGAGGATTGAGTCACAGCCTATGTTTTTATGGAAAATTATGAATCAACTCCCATCTTGGCCTCTGAAGTAACCACAAAAATGCTGGACAACAAAAGAAACAATTCTCATCTGAGGAAGAAACAGCTGTAAAACCCAAAATTTACTCAATGCAGTTTTGTTTGGGCATCATTACGGTATTTTAACAAACATAAATGTATAGGAAATGACTTAGATCCAATGGAAATGCTTCATTTGGCACTGGGGATAGTAAAACCAAGTTTTATGTGAGTAGACTCCATAGAATAACCAAAGAGCATAGTTGCCATAGACCATGCCAGTCTGCACAGGGTATATAAAGACCAGATCCAACTTAGCAAGCCAAACTGCCTGCCTTACGCAATGTGGAGACACTACCTGGCTAGCATAGTCATCTTCATAGGTCTGAATATTAACAATCAACACAGCTATTAAAGTGGGAATATTGCCTGTACTTAACAGTTTGTACAAACAATCTATTAGAGGACCATCATGTTTCAGAGTCTAGAGCAGATATAGAATTTTGTTTATAAACATTATTTTGGGACCTTGATCCACAAAACAGGCATAGACATTTAATGATTAGGTTGTTCTGTTATTATTGCAAAGTTCAGGTTAAATTGACATATTAGCTGTGTCATGTATGCAAAAAGAAAGCTAAGAACATTGGCAAACAGCAAGACTCTGAGCAGACTGCACACATGTGCAGTCTGGTTAGAGTCTTGCTGTTTGCACACAATGTATTGATCCTTAGGAATCTAGGGATGCAGAATGAGGGTTCTTAGGTAGGCTGCATAATACTTTTTAGTTTGTGTCTTGCTTTACGTATAAACGTGTTGGGAATCATTTTCGCATGTCCCCACTTAATCATGTTGAAACACTGTAAGTACTCAATATCTACATATCTACTGTTGACAGTCTAGAAACATAGAAACATGATAAAATATTTATTGCACATTTTTAGCAGCAGCATTTTTATGCTTCGGGTGTGGGGTGGGGGTGGGGGGAGTGTAGGGGGGGTCACATCACAATTTTCATGATGGCATGCATGTGGGAGAAGAGGTTGGAGTAGTGGGGGAAGGTCAGACAAAGAAAACGCAAGTCAGTGAGTGGGTCATGAAAAAAGTATATAGATTTTCCGAAGGTAAAGGGTTTGCCAGTTCCAACATGAGGCACCTGTGATGGTTAAAGAAAGTCTTAGATACATGTATATATCCCTCTTGCTTATGCATAACAGGGTGAGAAAAATGCTGTTATGAAGTCTCTCAAATCTCACATTTTGTATTTGTGTGCTTGCAGGTGATAGTGGAAAGGTACTACAAAGAAACCCAGTTACCAGTGTTAGACAAAACAAAGTTCCTAGTGCCACAAGAGCTTACCATGTCACAATTTGCCACAATTATCAGGTTAGTTTCCGCATTATTCCTATTAAACACCCTAGGGACGTTGCATTTTATGAAAGGGGGCCATTGTTTAGAGCCATGTTACCCCTTAAAGTGCCAAAAATGCAGTTGACAAATTGTACCTGTGCAAAATTTAAAAAAAGAAAGTGCTTTGTAGACCAGAAGGCAGACAGTGCAGATCCAGCTGAGGTGGCTCATGATGAGCTGTCTCATTTGGATCTTTGCTGTTTGCAACTGTTTTCATTTATAGCACTTTTTAAAAAGTGTCACTTGGACAGTATATTCAGTAGCGTTGTAATGAAACCATCTTCTTTCACTATATAATAGCTGGTAATATCTCAGTTTTTGGAACTATTTGCTATTGCAGTCTTGCTTTATGTGGGTCCCTAACAATGTAGTAACTCATAACTTGACAAATGCCTTGTTTGCACCGAGTGAAGCAAATACTGTTACTGTAATACCAGTAAGCACTTACTTTTAAGTACTTATACTTCAAAGATGTCTCTAGAGGTACTACTTTAAAATTGTTAAAACATCGTCAACAATAATTTATAGCCTTTAAAGCCTAATAAATTCCCAGTACAAACAAGGTCTAAATCTAATAAAAGCATGTATTAACTTATGCAGCTTATGGTATTACACGAAGATCTCAGGAGTTGTTTTGGAAGAGAAAAACTCATCTTATAGCTGAATAAGGCAAAAATGATTTTATAAATGGGGTCATTCTGGATTGGAGAAAACCCATGACGGCATAAATATGGTACCCCAGAGTTGGGATAAGCTACTCAGCACTCAAGGTAAGACGGGGTAACAGGGATAAGTCAGAGATAATTTTTTCTTATTTCTCAATGAAAACATACATTGTGACCCCTCATTAGAATCGTCTCGTTGAGACGATTCTAATGAGGGATGACAATATATGTTTTTATGGAAAAATAAAGAAAATTATATCTGAATTATTCCTGTTACTCCATCTTATCTGGAGCACTGTTACTGATGTGATTTGACGTCCTGTATGATGATTTTCTTTCCTTTTCAGAAATCGTATGTCTCTTAACGCCAACCAGGCCTTTTACTTAATAATCAACAATAAGAGTATATCAAGTATGTCCATGACCTTGGCAGAGGTGTACCGGGACGAGAAAGACGAGGACGGTTTTATGTATATGACATATGCATCACAAGAAATGTTTGGTTGAAGAACATTGTGATATTTATAGAGATCTTATAATGACTTCCTACAGCAAAGAAATCAGAGATCTGGATAAGAGAGAGTATTTGAGGATAGTTAGGGATAATTTTGTCTCGCCTGCAACTAGATGACGAGAGACATAGGTATTACTTTTCCGATTTCAGTGCTGGCGGCGTAAACATTGTCAAGTTTACGGGTTTACAGAGCTCTAGATAAAAGGAGTATTTGATGATAATTGAGGGATAATTTTTTTTATTTCTCTTTGAAACCATATGTTGTGACCTCTCATCTGAACCGTCTCATCGAGACGGTTCAGATGAGGGGTCACAACATACGTTTTTATCCAGGATTAACAAAAATTATCACTAATTATCACCAAATACTCCCTTTTATTTAGGGCTCTGCAAGGTTTAGCTCTGTAAGGTGAGAATGCATTTACAGGCAAGACATCACATTCTGCGGAATTCTTAGCAAATATCTCATATTCAACATATGTTGTGATTCCTCATCTGAACTGCCTCATTGAGGCAGTTCAGAAAAGGAATCACAACATGTTTAATGCAATTCAGATGAAGGGTAATAAGATACATTTTTTGGAGATTTATTTACACAATTATTGTCAAATACTCTCTCCTCTCTAGAGCTCAAAGACATTTCGAGACTTGAACTCTGGACAAGTTGTTACCATGGTGACTACTCAAAAGTTCTTTCTCATTTGCCATTATATTCGAGTGATTGTATCATTGAAGAGGCTGAGAGGCTGAATCGGTCATTGAGAGCCAGTAGTAAGCATGATGAAGTCATATCGAGAAGTGTTTAAACCACCATAATTACCCTGAATATTTGGACAATTAATTACTGTAATTGATTCTGCTAACTGGTTATTTGCCATAAAAAAAGTTGCTGACAGATTGGTATACAATGCAGATCCTGAGCTGACCAATCTAGGTGTACATGGTTTCTATAGGTATATATTTATGTCCAATTATTTAGGGTAATTATAGTGTCTGTTTGAACGTCATCATTTAATGAATTGCTGAGCCTAATACCAAGCTTTCATATTTTGTAAAGTTATCTTTAATAGCTGTACCGTGTAGATAGCTCACAGTCACCGAAACTTCACAACACACATTATTTGTGTGTTGTTGTTGTTGTTTTTTTTTTGTTTTTTTTGGCACTTAACTGAATGCCAAGAGGCTCAGCAGGACTGTTACAAATTTCCTAGAGTCTGGTGTTAAATACAGACTCCTATTCCATATTAAAGTTCCAGTTGGGATAAATAAATACATGGAAAAGAACTTTATTTCTTTTTTTTTCTTGCTACAAGTAACAATAATTCTATTGTCTAGCAATAAAACACTGTCGTGCTAAATACTAAATGGTGCTAATTAGTTTACTTAATTTTAGTCTCTGTGCCTGTCAGCTATCTTGCGCAGTTTTCCACTACAGTTGGAAATGTGTATAACAGTCGAAAGCCTGCTTCATTAGGCTAACAGTAATTCAAAGTGCATTTTGCATAATAATAGTCAAATAGATGTACACATGTAAATGTTTGAAGGTGTAAAAATTTCATTAGAGGTATAACCATTTTTCATTTGATTCAGTTATTTTGTCACTTTTGTGTTGAATCATGCAATTTCTTGCTGCCTTTTTAACAATCACTGCTCCAGGAAAAAAGTCTGATTTAAAGATAAGTTTAACACTTAACCCTTGAAGCGCCAAAAATTAAAATAGTTGAATTGGCAAACAGTGTAGATCTAGATGAGGTGGCTCATAATGAGCCACCTCATCTGAATCTACACTGTTTACCCTCTAGTGTTCAAATTCTCAATATGATATCCCTTGGACAAAACATTTTTTGAAATTCTGCAGACGTAAATTTTGTCCTCTGCTTTTTGGTGCATTAAGGGTTAAAGTGGCAAAACTGAAAATACATGTAGTTGAACTTGTAAACAGCGTAGATCCAGATTGAGCCGCTTGAGTTGGATCTATGCTGTTTGCCTTCTAGTCTTTGAATTCTCAGTGATATAGCTTAGATGAAACAGTTTTGAAATTTGGCAGATTTTGTCATCTGCTTATTTGCATGCTTTAAGGGGTAAAATGGTTCCTGGCAATTTCTCAGATATAGTAGACCCAGAATACACATTTCATGTGAATTCCAGGTCTACTATATTATGAAAAATTTGTATTTAACTTCATGCAAAATATGTTCTGAAAATTTTTCTTGCCCTCCCATAATTCATATGCCATAGTCCCTCAATACTTCTTTAAAGAGGGTTTTACTGAAGAGCCATGACATATATTTTTATGGAGAATGAACAGAATATTATCCCTTATCAGGGGTAGGTAGGGTACTTTTTCTTTTTCTTTTTGTTTTCATACAAAGGAAAGTTTCTTTATAATTGACAGAAATGCAAATTTCTGTGATATGTAGTGTTGCTGAATGATCTGTGCTTTTTTGATGAGAGATTTTCGGTCATAGTTTTACTTGTTTGTACAAAAAAGAGATTATATAGCATTTGAATGATGAATAGTATTGTATTACTACGCAACATGAATATGGAATAAAAAACATGGAATAAAAAAATTGTGTGCTTGTATAAGTGAATACTATGTGTATAGATAGGGTATTGCTCATCATTATGGCCAGTTATCAATAAATGAGTCATGACATGACAAAATCAACAAAGTGGCATGTGTGTACAGCAAAGACTCTGATCAGCCTGGGCATCCGCCCAGTCTGATTAGAGTCTTCACTGTCAGCATGGCTGTAGCTTAGATTCTTAGCTACACTTTAAGTGCATAGAAAAGACGCTGATCAGACTGGGCAGACACCCAGGCTGATCTGAGTCTGATTTGCTCATGTCACTTTGTTTTTTTTTTTCGTCTCATGGCTTAGATGTTTGGTTGTGTCTTAAATCAGCTCTGCCATGAGCTATTGTGCCAAAGGCAAGCATATGCAGATAGGAAACACTTGGATAAGCCTGTATCACTATGCATTTGGATCAGTCTATCCATGATACACTCTGGGTCTTGTTGTTCATAACTACCTTTTGTTAGTTAACAAGACTAGGTTCGAGGTTATAAAACTTGAGAATAATCTCAAAAAAAAAGCACACTGATTGGCTGCTTCCAAGCATGTGCTTGGAAGCAGCTAATCAGTGTGCTTTATTTTGAGTTTGAAAATATACTCAAGTTTCATAACCACTGGGCCAGTTTACAACAGAGCTCCAGATAAGCTTGGGTTTTGAGGATAAATTTTAAGATAATTGTTTTATTTCTCAATGAAGACATATGTTATTACTCCTCATTAAAACCATCTCAGAACAGTCTTACTGAGATGGTTTTAATGAGGGGTCACAACTTTCGTTTATATGGAGTAACATGGAAAGCTATCCCCAATTTATTCCTGTTACCCCTTCTGATCTGGAGCCCTGTTAAACAAGATGGTCCAAAGTATATCTTATTCTAGGCTGATTCCCGTCTGAGATGCAGAGTATGTCTTATTCTTGGATGATTGCACTTTCCTTTTGGCATCATTTGTCATGGCATAGCTCCTTTGCATTTATGTCAGAGCTCAGTTGAACTGAATCAAGTGAAAAATGTGTCTTTTGTCATGTACTATTTTCTCTTCATACAGCCCAGTTTATATTAAATTCTGTTTTCCACAAAACATCCTTTAGATTCCAAAATATTTTGTTGCTGGAGAAAAAGAAAATTATTGTAGAAACTCTAAGATTTGAATCAGCAAGCTCAAATAAACAGTGTAGACAGAGCTCGTACTTTTAAATAAATATTAGTGCAGACCCTGAAGTGACTGCCCCTGGACAGAAAGTCTGATCAAAGTCTACACTGTTTACTGGGTCATTTCTGTTTGACTATCTAGGATAATTGAAGATTGCAATAGATACAATATAGTATATATATTTTGATGCATCATATTTGCCTGAGTGTGTGTGTCTAGCTGAAGTGTTCAGATTGCACAAGAGTTTGTGGGTGGAGGAAAATCATGTCAAATGTTGAAGATGATTTCCGATTCTTATATAAGTCTTTCATATAAATTGTGCATCTTTAAGTATGTAAATAATGTTATGAGTTGTCTGTGTGGACATCTTACAATTCCCATATTTGACTCTTTGAAAATATGCATAATTTTCTTGTGGTTCTATTCTCACTAACAGGCCAGTCGTCGGCTTTTGAAAAGTGGTATGGCTATGGAACGCCCTGAGTGCCAAAGGCACGAGTGGGGGAGAGCACGAGAGGGGGTACCCCCTCTCGTAAGGGAGGTGCGGGGACCTCCCCCTAGAAAATTTTTCAATTCAGAACGTCTCTGGAGGCGATTTTAATGCATTTTGAGACCATTTTGCTTGTGAAACTCAATTTATTTTATGAGTATTTGCTATATTTCAAATGCTTACCCCAGCTTTTAAAGACTGCCAAAGGTGTTCCCCGAGTGCCGAAGGCATGAATGGGGGAGAATACGCGATGGCGTGTCCTTCCTCTTGGAAGGGGGCTCGGGGGACCTCCCCCGAGAAAATGTCTCTAGAAGCGATTTTAATGCATTTTGAGACCATGGCAAAGAAGGACTAACGGAAAAAAGTGGTCCGGCCAATACCATATTCGGCTGAATGAAAAAAAGTGGTACGACCAATACCATATTTGGCCGAAAAAGTGGTCCGGCCATCGCTGGACCGCCGTCGACAACCTTGACTAATTAGGGCAAGATCAGTGACCATTCAGTTGGTATCAGATTTTGCTATTTGTTTTTTTCTGTTTCTTTGAAAAGAAATAAAAGTATTTATGTTTTTCTTGAGAAAATGAAAAGTTGTACAATTTGGTTGTTTATGAATAGGGCAATATTTGTCCTAGAATTTACGTAAAATAACTTGTCTTATTGTCTGTTAAAGGTCATTGTCTCACAGGTTACACTAGCAGAGCTCCTGCTACACTAAAATTTTGGGTAATGCAATAAAGTATGTGTTTTTCATATTCCTCCATTGAATCATTTGTTAAGGTGAATGGGTACATGTAAAGGAAAACCAATATTTTTTGCCTCCCTTCTCAAAGGGGGTCTACTCTTAAGGGAAAGAATTTGCTCCTAGTGGAGCAAATTTTTTTCTAAGAGTAGACCTCTTTTTAGAAGGGACAGAGGGAAGCAAAAGTTGCCTCCCTTTGTAAAAATGGCAGAAAACTGAGGTGAACCAATACACCTTAATAGTGAATTCTCATCAGAGCCACTCTGGTTCTTTGATTTTGTCATTTGTAAGGAGATCCACAACACATATTACCCTTATTATTTGCTTTATGTAGAGCTCAGAAAATTTATATAAGAGTTTAATATCTTTCATCTGGTCAGTTACCCCAAAATTCATCTTAAATTGATAAAATTTTGATAATTTGAGATTTGGTCAGACTGTTGTTGATGAGTTTACTGGACCCCATAAACTGTTTAATTTTAGGAAAAGAAAACTAGGCAGTAAAACTAAATGGCAAGAATAAGGTTGTTATTATAAAATTCTATAATTCAGTTAAGGATGTGTCAGAATGCTGTTGATTACATCACATAGATACTATGATAGTTATATTAAGAATGCAAATAAATTACCTGGTGCAAATAAATTATTTTGTGCCTTCTTAAGCATGCATTGTTTTATATGCAATTCTTAACTTTCTATGGTTAGTTTAAACAATATTTTATTTCCATGTAAACATATATGGTTGTGTTCTTTAACCTTTTTGCAAAGGCATTTTAGGTGTTGCTGAGGAAAAAAATTAAGATATGTATCACCAGTGAACCCAGACCAGCTTGGGCACTATTTGCATAGGCTATTAAATTTTATGGATACAACAATTGGAGTCTGAGCCCTTTTCGATAGTAATCTGAATATTTTTAGCTAACCTGAAGGAAAGTGCGGGGAGCTATTCTGGTCACCCTGACGTTGGCTTTGGTGTTGGCATTGGAGTGGGTGCCACCCTTTATAGCTTTATGTCCAAGTAATTTTTTTAGGTGATGGGCAGGGCGCTGTCAGGTGATCTACCCTGTACATGGACAAGTCTTGTTTTTATCCCCTCACACAACATAGTTGTGGCGGGGATATAGGGTTTGTCCGGTATGTATATATTTATGTTCACCTTTTGTCATCCATAAGCAACCTCATTTGTTAACCGATTTTGATATAACTTCACACAAATATTGGGCATGACAAAGCCTCAGAGGAATTTGCATTTCAAGGTTGTAGGGCCAAGGTCTAGGTCATAGTTGCTATTTCTAGAAAAACTCTGTCATCACTCTAGCGCCTTCATTTATGAACTGATTTTGATATAACTTCATACAAATATTAGGTGTGACAATATCTTGGACAAGTATGGGTTTCAGCATTGTAGGTCAAGGTCACAGTTTCTGTTTTTAAAAAAACTTTGTCATCGCTCTAGTGCCTTCAACTATGGACCGATTTTGATATAACTTCATACAAATGTTAAGTGTGACAATATCTTGGACAAGTTTGGGTTTCAGTGTTATAGGTCCAAGGTCAGTCACAGTTTTAGAAAAATTGTTATCACTCTAGCACCTTCATTTATGGACCGATTTTAACACAAACATTTACTACAGCAATATTTTGGACAAAGGTGTGTTTCAGCTTTGTACGTCTAAGATCAAGGTCACAATTGCTATTTTAAGAAAAACTTTGTCATCACTCTAGCAGCTTCCTTTATCAATGGATTTTGATACAATTTTACACAAATATTTAGTGTGACACACCTTGAAGAAGTTTATGTTTCAGCATTGTAGGTTACAGGTCAGGGTCACAGTTGCTATTTTTAGATAAGATTCACAATTATTCTAGTGACTTCATTTTTGGACTGATCACATTTGCCTAATTTTGCATTTAAGGATGCTGGGGTCAAGGTCAGAGTCACTGTTACATTATAAAGGAAATCTTTGTCATTGCTCTTGCAACCCCATTTATGGAACATGTCCAGTGTGAGGGGATTGTTTTGCCTTGGAAACATGTTATGACCCATCAATAGAACTGTTTCACAAGACTGACCTAATGAAGGGTCACAAAGTTTCTGGGGAACAAAGTTTGTGGGGAATTAACTAGAAATTATCTCAGAATAATCTTTAACTTTTCTAATAAGGGTCTACTCTTATAAGAAAGAATTTGCTCCTGGAGGAGCAAATTCTTTCATACAAAGAGTTGACCCTGATTGAGAAGGAAAGCAAAATCAAAATGGCAAATACAAATATATGCATTCACCTTAACCATTTGTTATGGACTCTCTCATCTTCAGATTTGTTGTACTAGAAATTCAGGTTTAAATTTATTAGGCGAATGGTGAAAACAGTGCATGCTCAGATCTGATAGGGCTCTGTACTGTAAGATTTGAATTTTTCAGATCCGAAGCATCGATAGCTTAACAAGCTCCTTAGTAAAGATGTTAAATGTTAAAGAAATATTACATCAGATGCACTGATACTCTTTTCTGAAAAAACATGAGCAGCTTTTGCATTGCTAAAGCCTACATTTTTTCATAAAAATAGTGAATTTGCCATATTATCTGTTGAAATTTAAGTGATATCATTAGCCTTGTTACTGTATGTAGAGGCTGGTCTGGGTCTTGATTGGTTTGTTGTTGTATTCATATTTCCTGTGCATAGCACCAATTATTGCAAATTTACTGCCTTTAAGTTAGTGCCAGCAATCATTCAAGAGATTAATTTGTTTTAGCTCAGGTCAAGCTCAATAAGTTTGATGTTTATTTTCCATTTATTTTGGCTTGTTAGCTGCTGTAATTAGTGCAATATTAAAATTCTTCTCATGATTTGTAGATACCATACTTTAAAATCATGGGTGTTCTTGTCTGTATTGAAAATTTCTTTCATTCATTTAAAAATCTTGAGTCTCTTTGATTTAGGTAACAAGTCTCTGATGAGGTTATGTTTATTACCTAGTGAGTCAGTTTCTGTATTTGAAAAACAATGCGTCAGTTTCTGTATTTGAAAAACAATGCATCTCTTTCTAAACATTTGGACACCTCAGCCGTTACTGTAATAGTTCAAATTTGGACAAGTATATCGGTTTTTCTTATCAAAGCAAATAAAAACAAAAATGCAGACCCTGATCAGATCATTCCTCAGGAGCAGTCTGGTAAGTGTGTTATCCACTAGGAGCAAATTTGTTCCTTTAGTAGTAGACCCCTTTTGGAAGGGGAAGCAAACAGGAAGTCACAAACGTTGTGTCCTTTGAAAATTTGTAAAAGCATTTGCTGTAATACTGATAATGGTTTGGGTGTCCAAATGTTCATATTTTGGGGCATTATTGTAATTCAGAAGTTGTTAAAACCTCAATGACAGAGAGTGCCTTGTAACATATATTTTATTATGAGTTAGTTAAACACTGTTTGATCTCTCTAAAAAGCCTACAAATCATGCTGTGATAGAAAAGGAATGGACCAAACAGTTACTAGTATGTGAATATGGTTATAAGACAGGAGTTTTCCATTCAAAAACAGTCTCTGAGATCTACATCCATCTTGTAAAATGAACCTAGATCTTTGGATGGTTTTGGAAGAGAAAAAAACATTTTTAGCTGAATTACACAAGACTAATTTACATATTTGTGGCAACTTCAGAAGGGTAAACTCCCATCTTGTAACCAGATAAAAATGTTAGGTGAATGTGGTTACAAAATTGATGGTCTGGTATGTTACATTAGTGCTTTAGACAAAACAAAATTGTCTTAGAAATTCTATCTTTATGTGAAATCCAAATTTACTGTTGATAATAATTATCAATAAATTTAATAAAAGTCATCTGAAGTTTAACTGTTTCTTTGGTCCCTGAAGAATAGCATTTTTGTAATAATTTCTTCCAAAATTATTCCCAATCTAGATCAACTCTTCAAGGAAAGAATTTGCTCCTGTGGAAGCAAAATCTTTCCTTTATGAGAAGACTCCATTCTGGAAAAGCTGTGTGGTTCAGGTAATGAAGCAGGAGGTTGCAAAAGTTGTATCCCTTCATGAACTGACAGAAAAAGACATTTAAGTGAGTGAGTGAGTGAACTCGGGTCTAACGTCCCACCAACAATGAGGTCATATGGAGACGGGACCTCCGTTTACAGTCTCATCCGAAAGACCGGAGAAGCGGGGGTCGATCCTGCGACACCTGGATTGGTAGTCCGGATTGTTAAGACGTTTAAACCTTTATAGACAGGAAATATGCAAACAGTGGAGACCCAGTTCATTTGCCGCATATTGTGGCATCTGATCAGGGTCTGCAATGATTGCTTACAGAAATTCCTATGCAAAATACAATGAACTTAAAAAAATTCACCAGAAACCCGTGAAATTGCAAATGAACCCATCCAAATGATATGGATGGACAGATCCACTGGTCAAAAAAAAGGGTTACGGGGGATAATCCAGTATTACTAGTGTTGTTTCACATTATACTGGCCTTCACCAGCTGAACATCAGATATAACAGAGTTAAATTATTTGAGAATAAATTAAAGGTTTGAAAAGATCACACTTTTCCATTGTATTAATTTCAGGTAGCATCTCACTTATAACTCAAGAGGAGCATGGCATACACTGTATGCCATGCTCCTCTCAAATTATAAGTGAGATGATGACAGAGATCTGTTACCATAGCAACCATGGAATTACCAACAGTTGTGCTTAGTACCTTGGCAGAATAACGTCACTTAGACATTAATATGAGCTTTTAGCTGCTATCGTAACAGATATATGACATCATTGGTTCTGAAGCATTGCAAACAATGTATGCCATGCATCGCTAATTTTTCAATGACATTACAAACAGAAATTCTTTCAACAGAAACTTCACATTTTCTCGAACAAATGATTATTCTCAGTCATTATATTTCACGTTTTATGTCATATAAACTGGTGACATCTGTCAAAAATTTTGCACAGAGTTGGTATTGAAAAGACCATGAAAAAGCAGTGTATAAATTTATTTCATTATTTCAAAAGTACCAGTCACCTACCACTGAAAGTTTCTTCCCCTGTTGTAATTGTAGATCAAATCTTGACCAATATCATTTCTGCTCATTGTCCATAAAAACATGGTACCTCAGCAAGATGGTTCTAATGAAGGCCACATTTTTTTTTTTTAATTCAGCAGAGACATATATAAAACCATGTTAAATTCTTTTGATTTCATGTTAATCAGACGAGGTCAAAGAGAACTCAAAATCCCTACGAGGCTTGCCAAGCTTCTTCAAGCTTTTGGGTATGATACAAACATGATACAAAAAGAAATTAGCATGGTTTTCTATTTATCATGCACCATTTCAGACAGTTGTTTTAGAAATAAACAAGAAGGCATATTTCGACCAAAGTAAATGAAGTCGCATTTACACTATGGCCTAATTCAGTGACGTCATTCAGCCATGAAATGCTGAAATCATTTCAAACATCTAGCCAGTCAGAGAGCTACAAAATGCATAGCACACAAACACACTGTTATCTGAACCTCTTTTTGAAACTGAAAATATCTTAGTTAAGAACATGCAAGTTCAATCAAATTGACTTGTGTGTGTTAAAATGAGATGCGTTTCACAGCAGATTTCAGAACTACACATATTCAGAACTACACATACAACAGAGGAAGGCCATCTAGAACATGCTCAATTCAAAAGCCTACACACATCTACCTAGTTTACAAATTTGCTTCACTCATTATCAGTTGATCAAATAAATAATATAAATAATATAACTACAAAGCAATTAATTAACTAAATCCAGAACAGTGTTTGCCAGTTTGGATAGTAAGGTGCATTTGGACAGTAATGTATTTCCTTAAATACAACCTGCAGCGTAAAATCCAGTTTTACTCAAGCTTCAATTAAGAATTGAAATTTGATTTTCAGCGTTCATCCTGTGATGAAGCCAGTGGGCGGAGCTAAAATTCCATGAAGCGCTTCTTGCAGAATTTTAGCGATGACCACTGGCTTCTTCACACGATGAACGCTGAAAAATTAAATTTTTATTCTTATATTTACACTTTATTTTAGAGCCTTCCAGCGCTACTTTTGTGGTATTTTAATGTAAAATATGCAAAATATGCGCCGAAGAAAAGACAGAAACGACGTATTCGGCCATTACATTGAACAGCCGTCGCCATAACGTGGCGTCAATCGAACGTTACGTGGACCAATCAAGACGCTTGTTTACCTTAGACGTCGCTAGACGTCAACTTCACATGATCAACTGTCGTTCATCGGTGTATGAAGCCAGTTGCTCTATACGGTTTATCAATGGGAAGTCAGTGGCAAGTGTAAATATTATTAGCTACTTGTAGTTTTATTGTATTCAAGGTAAATGAGTACATTTTCAAAGCTGCTGTGCCATTTTCATTTTTGCTTCTCTTCTCAATAGGTGTCAACTCTAAAGGAAAGAATTTGCTCCTGGGGGAGCAAATTCCCTTCTTTAAGATGGCCCCTACTTAGAAGGGTGTTGCGGCCCGGGGAAGCAAAACGGAAGTCACAACAGTTGTTTCTGGTTGTAAAAATGGCAGAAAACAAGATGTACCCATGTGCCTTAAGGATATAAACTACTGTTCAACTGTACCCTTAGTCCAAACTTCAATAGATTTAACCTATTCATTAAGTCTGCAAAGAAATTCTTCTGTCAAAAGAAATAAGTTTTGGTTATTAAAAGGGCCATCTACACTCATTCAGTGGAGTTTATTTCTTACTTGAAAAGAATGTATTTGTCTATAAATTTTCATGATGAATTTTTGAGATTTTTCTTCTCCAAAATGGTAATCCGTATCAATAAAGACTGAGGTAGTCACCTCCACCAATAACAAAGATTGCGGGTGATATGTTATGCCGACTTCACATGATGATGAATATACTGATTCCGCAAAGAAGCATACACAGTCTATTACCTTCAATTATTTACCAAACAAATACTCATAAAGGCCTGAGCAAACAATGCACACCCAGATCAGACTGTTCCTAAAGGAGCTGTCTGATCTAGGTCTGCATTGTCTGCCATTCTGACATATTGCTTGACTTGTTCAAATTTAAGGATCATTCCATCAATTGGCTACGTCCCAATATTTAGGGCTAAAACACTACTTTCCTAGTCTGACGTGGATCCCATCTTCCCAATACACAGTAGGACATTTATTACTAGCAGTACATTTGCAATATATGTACAAGAAAAATATATATACATGTTTATCACAGATTCTTAATTCTTGGATGGAGATTCTATAAAAAAAATACATGGATGAATTAAATCTAAATTGAAAAGCTTATAGCATGTTCAGGTATAAAAGGTTTCCCACAACCTTGTGGCCATTGGAGAAGTGGGTGTTTAGAGGTCCTCCTTATCTTTGGCACAGCATATGAAAGACACCCCATCTCTCTCCTTTTGCTGCCTGTAACTTTCACTGATTTGAAAAAGGTACCAGACAGCAATTTTTCAGTCACTGGCTGGCCTGTTGGCGAGTCAAACACCCCACCTTCTGCACCATAGCCAAACACCTCTAATTACTCAGCCACAGCACCTCTCTTACAACTTGCTACTATGACAGAAAAATCTGTTGGTGCCACTGTTGATGATGCAGACATCAAAGGTGGAGATTCGAAGTTAAACACTACATTTCACAGCATTTTTTTTCAGCTGTACCTAAATCAATTGGATTCCTTTGTTACATACAGTCGAATCTCGGTAGTTCGAACGCCAATTTTTCGAAATTACCAGATTTTTCGAAATCGAAACACGGTCCCGATCGTAAGCCCATTAATTCTATGCAAAAACACTTCTGCAAATTCAAATTTCGATTATTCCAAAAATCGTATGTTTCGAAAGGAAAATTAGGTCCCGATTGAGTAAAATCAGTATAAAAATCCCTCTATTATTCGAAATCAAAATTCACGCTCCAATTCCATGTCGGAAAATAACACCTATTGTCATCGATGAGATAAATATTTACAACCTCAGGTCATCACTGCCACCTGTACCGGTAATTATCGCTTCACGACCACTAATGTTTTGATTGCGTAAGTCATTAATTTCTGTTGAGCAGGTGCTGTCTAATTGCATAATTGACGGGGATTATCTTGTTTGAAGTTTGTAAATTTAAAGGCTACATATGATGGCTTTTGTAACCAGCAATGGCTCGGACTAGCAAGCGCTTCCGAACTTTCGTTCGGTTTGCGCACGGATCATACGGTTTGCACATGGCACTAAACAGAGTCTCTAGCTACACTGCGCAGACTGACAGGCTGGTTTGACTATTCGTTGTTCCCAAATACATTGACTCCGAAATGACTGAGGAACATTTTCCATGACACAGCTCAGATGACCGGTTTGAGTCGTTTTTCTGAAAACGAAAGTAGCCCAGTTATCGGAAACATAAACAGAAAATGAAAGTACAGTTAAGTCTGAGATAGAAACAAGTTGTTTGCGTTCAGTGATGCTGTGATCTTCGCCAGTGCTGCATTGTCATTAACAGTTGATTTGCAGAGCTGGGAAAATGTTCGGCAGCTGTGCTGCTTTTGGAAAATACACAGGTACATGTGCCAAACACGAGGGGTGGTCTCGCAATATTAAATGATCGTGGATGTTTTGGATGTTCCCGGTATGTAATGTTAATTATTCTATGTTCTGATTTTGTTTTGATTAATTTGTAAATCCATGAACGTCAGTAAGCACAGAGTAATAAAATATCGGACTGTCTGAAAACTGCCGTAATTACGAATTCCGGAAATGTACAGAAATGAACGGAGAAGGCCGAATTCGAAAATTCGAACTACGGATAATTCGAAAGAAATAGTGAGGTCCCTGTCAGTTCGAATTATCGAGGCTTGACTGTACATGCATAAAATCAAGCATTCCTTTGATACATGAAATCCTTTTAGATTTTTTACTGTTTCACTCTCTGAACTCTTGTAACGTAAATATGCAAATGAGCCACGATACGAGAAAACCAACAAAGTGGTTGTTTGCCCAGCGCAGACTCAAATCAGCCTGGGCATTTGCCCAGTCTGATCTGACTCTTCGCTAAGCTCTCAAAGGGTAGCTAAGGATCTAAGTTACCTCTATGCGGACAGTGAAGACCCTGATCAGACTTGGCAGATGCCCAGGCTGATCTGAGTCTGCGCTGGGTGCATAACCACTTTGTTGGTTTTCACCGGCGGCTCAAATGTATTTCTAAGCTTATCTACTTTTACATTCTTCAGAAAATAAATTTCTAAGTACAATTCAAGTTTTCCATTAAATTATGTGACTTATGATTCTAATTTTACAAGAAAAAAAAGCCTAACTATATTCTAGAAGTTATAGATTTCACATACATCTAAAATAGCCAAGACCAGTTCATTAAGACGTATGGTTACACTTACAAAGGAGTTCACTCTAATTTGCAATATTTCTCACCGAGGCAATTTCTTTAAGGATAGAGTTTGTTCTCAAAAGAGAGCAAAGAAAGCAAATTCTTTCTTTAAAGAGTAGCCCCCACCGAGAAAGGGAATACAATGTAGCTTCCCATGACCCTCCATGGAAGCCAGTACAAATGAGCCGCAATGTGACAAAACTAACAAAGTGGCATGTGCACTATGCAAAGACTTAGATCTGCCTGGGAATCCACCTAGTCTAAGCAGAGTCTTTGCTTTTGACATGAATTTAGCTTAGACCCTAAGCTACACTTTAAGCGCACAGCAAAGACTCTGATCGGACTGGGCGGATGCCCAGGCTGATCAGATACTTCGCTGGGCGCACATGCCACATTGTTGGTTTTGTCTTGTCCTGGCTCAAATTATTCTCCCTTGTAAATACGGCAGTCAAACCATGCACCTTAATATAGAAAAGAAACAAATATCACTGAGTGTTTCCACCATCAGTTATGTCAATTTCGGACAAATCACTTGCTTCTTCAAATTCCCCAGTGCCAGGAATGGTTAGAGACATCTTCAATACTCCACTGCCACCAACCAATCGCTGAAGCTCAGACTCTGTCATGGAACCTTCCGTGCCGTAGGAATATCCCAGTGACTGCCCACCAGCTGATGTACGACTCGCACGCAGGTCACCTGAGCTTCTCAGTGATGACTCAGCACCATATGACCTTCTGGGGTCAGCTGATCTCCTGCCTGTATCTGATTGGCTGAAGCTTTGAGACAAGTATCCTGATTGGATAAGAGCATCAACATTCATTTGGTCAGGTGTCATAGCTCTGGATCCCAAGTCACTGCCATAGTACCCTGAAGCTGTATAATAATAACTTTCTTAAACAAGTTATTCACTGGCTGAATATCAGTGTGCCCTAGATAAGGGTGGATTTTAATAAATTCTTTCTCCATAAAAACATTAACATGAGCTGTGGTCTGGTTTGCAGCTTAAAATATGTTGTGAATCTTCAATAAAACTGCCTACGAGAGGTAGTATTATTAAGGCACCATGACATATTTTACAAATCTACGGCTAATTTCATAAGGAGCCAAAACTTATTTTTCTATTGTCATCTCATCTATTGGAAACTCATGGTAAATTTCATATTTTATAGTATACTGCTATTTCATTTATTCAGATGCAAGTTTAGATAACATTGAAACAATGGCAAGTATTTGAAAACAACTGAATGTATTATATGTAGAGATACCCAACATGCTACTGTTCTCGTATGAAATAGATGTGTACTGTACTTTGCTAGATTAAAACTTATTGTCTGTGATTCAAGTCATCATGTCTTCAATATCAGCCTTTCTATAAAATGCTGGCTCATCAGACAAAGAAAGACATACAGTTTGAAAAAGTGATTTAAAGACCTGTAAATTTTTTGGTCATTTGCACAAAGCAGAGCTCTAGATAAGAGGGGTATTTGATGATAATTGAAGGATAATTTTCTTTATTTCTGATTGAAACTATATGTTGTGACCCCTCATCTGAACCGTCTCGTCGAGAAGGTTCAGATGAGGGGTCACAACATAAGTTTTTATCCAGAATTAACATAAATTCCTCAAGGAGCAGTCTGATTTGGGTTTGCACTATTTGCTCAGACCTAACTGTCCCTATATATAGAATATTTACGGTATAGTAAATAAGGTTGTAAAGGCAGTACATCATTACCTCCATGCCCCTCAGCAGAATCTCTGAATTCTTCCGAGCTTCTGCGAGCCTTGCCCCCTCTGCTGGCTGCTGAGTGGCTGTCTGGGATGGACGAAGATTTGATTACCTGAGGTGGTTTACGCATTGCTGATTTTTCTGAAAACAGAGTGGAAACTGTCAAAATTACATATGGTAACCTTTACATATTAACAGAACCCATATAAAGAAGTGTAATGAGTATTCAGAAACTAATATGATTTTTGTTTGTTTTCTAGTAAATGGGTAAAAACACAAGGAAAGTAATTTTACCATTTTAAGTTTTGCCTCCCTTCTAAATAGGGATCTACTCTTAAAGGAAAGAATTTGCTCCTGTGAGAGCAAATTCTTTCCTATAAGAGTAGACTCAAATTTGGAAGGATCTGCTATCAGGGAACAAACAATTGTTCTCCTTTGTAAAAATGGCAGAAAAACATGGTGGTGAGCAGCTTAAAAACAAAATGTGCTGTTATGAGACATCTCAAGACACCAATGCTTTCTCAACCAAAGAATAAATCCAGAGCAGACATAGCCATGGTTTCATAATGATTATAAGTTTTAACAGCTAGGACTATGTTTCTTCTAATACAGAATTAGCTGGTATGACCTATTTAAAGAAGTCATTCAATCTGATTACTACCGATCTGCTATAAGACTAGTAAAAGCATAATATACTCAACCGAAATAAAAACGCAACACCTCATTTTTTCAATATTTCAAAGCTCATTTCATATGCAGATCGATTTCAATTTGATTTCTAAGATCAGCAGGGATTAATATTTACTGTCCCCGAAATTCAGTTTTGTTGATTAAATGATTCACGCTTAAGAGAGAACTAACTAGAGCTACCCGATTTTCAAAAGTCTCCAAAAAGGTAGAACTGTCGCGAGACAGGATAAATGCGTCGCATCGAGCATCTGGTCTAAGATACTCTATGGTCCCCTAATACCGCTGATTTCATTTAACAAGTCTAAAAATCATTGATGGGTGGTAACGGAAATGGTTGGCTGCCAACTACAGGCTTACATAAGCATACAACATTCCAAGCGCCTTGGCAGACATATCCCTATCTGAGACTTTTGAAAATCGGGTAGCTATCGGTGGTGCTCGCTCATGCGTGAACCATTTCATCAACAAAACTGAATTTTTGAGACAATAAAGATTAAACCCTGTTAATTTAAGAAATTAAACTGAATATGACATGCATATGACATGAGCTATGAAATATTGGAAAAATTAGGTGTTGCATTTTTATTTCGGTTGAGTATAGTAATCAACTTCATACAGTCCAGATTAAACAAGAGCTGTCGCCGGACAGCATAGCTCGCCTGAATAGGTGCTTGCTTATCACACAGCCGATATGGTGGTGTGGACTGCTATGCATAAAACTTCATGCAAGCATGTCCATTATGTAAACACATTTATAAACAAAAGCTATCTCAGAAATAAATCTTAAAATAAAATCAAAATAAAAAAAATGAAATTTCAAAGTCCATGAGCTTGAGGTAAAAAAAACCTGACAGATAGGGGGGAGGGGGTGGTGGTGTGTGTGTGTGTGGGGGGGGGGGTGGTAATGTGGACTGCTATGCATAAAACTTCATGTCCATAATGAAAACACATTTATAAACAAAAGCTATCTCAGAAATAAGTCTTAAAACAAATTTAAAATAAAATTAATGAAATGAAATTTCAAAGTGCATGAGCTTGAGGTAAAAAAAACTAAGCGGTAGGGGGGGGGGGGGGGGGGGGTAGGATGTATCAAAACCCTGAACCATTATCTAAGATCAGTCCAAGTATAAGTTTCAACTGAGTCCATCATCGTGGCACTGTGAAACTATGTCTTCATAAATATAAGACTTTAACCAAAAGCTTTAAGACAAAATTCTAAGTTGATGACCTTGACTTCAAGGTCATCCAGTGGGGTAAGTATAAGGTGTTTTGTAAAAACTCAGTCTAACATCAGTTCAAGTATAAACTAAATCTCTGCAAAGCATTATGAATCAGTATGCAATTACAAAACTTTAAAAAAGACAAAAATTTCCTAAGTCCCTGACCTTGACATCAAGATCACTGAGCGGAGTTGGGGTAGTACTCTGTAGATCTAACTGCAGTGCAAATATAAAAAGAATTCATCTATGGGTTCAGGAGAAAAAACTTTAACCAAAACATCCAATCAATAAAAAGACAATTTTCTAAGTCCATGACCTTGACATCAAGGTCACAGAGAGGGGTGGGGGTAGTACCTTCGAAAACTTTAGACCAATATCTAACTACAGTGCAAGTATCAAAGGAATCCATCCATGGGTTAAGGAGATATTGGGCTTTATAAAACTTTAACCAAAACATCCAGTCCAAAAAAATACCAATTTTCTAAGTCCATGACCTTGACATCAAGGTCACGGAAAGGGGTGGGGGTGGTACCCTGGTAAACCTTAGACCAATATCTAACTACAGTGCAAGTATCAAAAGAATCCATCCATGGGTTAAGGAGATATAGGTCTTTAAAAAACTTTAACCAAAACATCCAATCCGAACGCCGACGCGGACGCGGACGCGGACGCGGACGCGGACGCCGACGCCGTGGTGACAACAATAGCTCTTCCTGAACTTTCGTTCAGGCGAGCTAAAAAATAACAATCATGACAATAAACTCTTACTTGGAGAAGGTCTACCCCCAGCACTGACTGTTGGTCCCCTGCCCTGAGGTACTCTAGCCCCAGGGGTCAGTCTACCAGCAGGGCTCTGGGCCCTCCCGGTTGTGTCTCTCACAGGAATTTCTTCCTCCTCATAATATGGCTGACTGTTGGTCATTCCAGCAGTGGGTTGTTTCAAGATACCTCTTGTGGGGCTAGCAGTTCTTCCTGGGCTTGGAGACCGTCTCTTTTCTTAAAGAAATAAAACTTTACATACTAAAAATTTAAAGCATCTAGTGCAGAACTGTGCAAAACAGCTGTAAAATTGAATCAAATCTCTTTTAAGCCAGCATACATTTTTGACATTATAGATGCTTGGAACTTATTCTTTATCCTTTGAAATCCTTTGAAGCTCAGAAAGAAACATCTGCTGTTGACTAACTTGCATTAATACGTAACACAATAAATTTCTTAGTCTTTCAACTCCTCTTTTGTATCCAAACCTTCGCAAAGAAAAACAAACCCATGCTCAATTTTCATTTCAAAATGTATTATCAAACTACTGAAAGTGTACCCGTTCACCATAATATAGATTTCTCATGATGCTCAATTACAAAATGTTACCTTCAAAAGAAACTCTTGTAGGGGACTGGGCTCTTTTCTCAGGTGAGACAGGCCTAGACTTCTGTCTCGGGGGCTGGGACTGGAATGCTGCATTGACTTCTCGTACATTTCTTCTTGGCTGAGACATCTCAATTACCTCCCCTTCACTTTTACCTGTACCATAGGCTGTTACCTCCCCTGCACTTTTGCCTGAGACATTCAGCACATTGGTCACCTGAAAATTTGAAATATGGATTGAGTTAGTGACTGAACTGGGTTTAATGTCCCACCAACACATAGGTCTTACAGAGATGGGGACTTCCTTTTTTTTGTCTCATCCTAGCAGGGAATCAAACCTACGACTTCTGGATTGGTAGCCTGGTGAGTAAACCACCAGACCACCATCGGTCCTAGAATATGAATTGATGCTCATATTCAGATTTGTTGCAGCCAAATAACAGGTGCCTGACAAGATCTGGGAACAGTGAAGACTTCTATCAATACGCATATACATATGACTTAAGTTAAATGGATACCCCTCCAAGGGAGATCACACTGACAACCAGGTATTTGTCTCCCTTTTCATTTAGGCTACTTTTAAAGGAAAGAATTTGCTCTCTAGAGAGCAAATTCTTTCCTTTAAGAGTAGCCAACCGTGGATAAATAATTCATCTACTTGGAAAGCTAATACTGTTCTGATGACGTTTTCTCCCTAGTGTAAATACAAAAAGTCAATGGTCAAATCAAGGAAGTACAGTAGAACTTCAATGGCTCGAACCCTGATGGCTCGTTAACCCTGCCTAGCTAGAACTCTTTCCTTGGTCCCTGGAGGTCACTTTATATAGAAACTAACCCTGGATGGCTAGAACTACCCTTGGCTGGAACTAATTTTCATGGTCCCGAGCGTGTTCGAGCCAATGAAGTTCTACTGTATATCCATACACCTTAAGTGTCTGGAAAAAGTGAAGACTCTTATCAGCTCCAACATCTGCAATGTCTGATCGGAGTCTCTCAGGTTCAAAACAATGCTTTTTCTTTAAGCAAAGTTATGCAAAAAGTGGAGTTCTCACATAAAATCTACTTGAACTCTCACGATCAGAATGGCTTTCTCCATTGTGCTCCAAGATGGGATGAGATGGGATGGGACTTTTACCAAATTACTTTTACCAAATTTGGAACTAAGTTCTACATCCTTTCAACAGTATTTTAGTCCTTTTTGGATGATAATGAAAGGCTGTGTGCAATAGAACCGCAGTGTGAAGAATTCCACCACTGTCAATATTCAAGCTCTGTACTGCTAGCACATTAAGTCAGTACATGTTCTTGAGTTGGTATGGATCTTGACTGTCTGTAAATACTATTGTTTGTTTTAGATAATACAAGGCCGAAGGCCAAGTGTCTCCAGATGTTTGTGTATGTCAGTATGTGGAGAACATGTCTATAACACACATTTCCTAAATGATGATGTTTTGAGGTTTCACAACCCCTTTCAACAGTATTTGGCCTAATCCAATACACTAGCAATGACTGATCAGCTATGCAGTGCGTACTTTCTTTTGCTTCTGAGTATATCTACAAACCTGTTTTGAAGACATCTGCTGTATACCATACTGTGGTGACGAGCTCTGTAGCCTAGCTAACAGATCCAACACTGGGTCTTTTTCTGGAGGTAGGGGTGTCTTGTACAAGAACTCTCCCTCACTCTTAGATACATCTGTCATATCCTCCTGCAATCAAAAGACTAGTAAAGTCAATGCAATAGTCATTTAGGAGGTTGTGTACCTGTGTTGTCAAGAAATAATGATTGTATAGATGATGATGTCAAGAAGACTGCAAAATAACATGAGCCGACAAAGTGGCATGTGCGCCCAGGGAAGACTCAGATCAGCCTGGGCATCCGCCCAGTCTGATCAGAGTCTTCGCTGTCGGCATGGAGCTAACCTGGATCCTGAGCTACTCTTCACGTGCACAGCGAAGACTCTGGTCAGACTGGGCAGATGCCCAGGCTGATCTCAGTCTTTGCTAGGCACACAGGCCACTTTGCTGGTTTTGTCATGTTGTGGCTCACATCAGTTTATACCACTCTAGATGTTAATGAAAAGAACCAAACATCTGTCATTGACAGCATCAGCTTCTTTCAAAATTAAATAGAAAAACCTAAAATGCTAAAATTATGCATTTTAACAAGTTCTGATTTTAAAGTCAAGTGTTGTAAATCAAAAGGTATATAAGAAAATGGGTGTGTGGCACAGACAAAGAATTCCTTCCTTCAATATCACAGCTGGCATCACTTGCCAAGCCTCATGATGCCAAACAGTGACCCTGGTGACAAATTTTTCTATCCTCACCTCAGACCCATGAAAGATACCTGTCAAACTCAATAATTTAGGCCCACCAACTTTATCTTAAATGGACTCTTTCATCTTAGAATACAGAAAAGTTTACTGATCCTTACAGAGACTGGCTTCCAACACTCTGTACAAACAATATAGTACTGCTCAAAGCAGTCAGGGCCCATTTGTTCAAAGCATCGTTAGCTTAACGAAGTTGTTAGTCTTTAAGGCTTCCAGTACACATAAAATCAAGTGAGCTAATATCTTTTGCCAAAAAAAATAAGAGGAGCTTTTGCAATACAAAATCTTCTCAATTTTTTTCTGCAAAAAAATGACAGTGTTTTTGCATATAATAACTCTGAAAATTTAACTTCTCATTAACTAACGACATCATTAGTCTTGAACAACCAGGCCCAGATCTGCTATTACACTTTTTATTGGCTGGGCTGTCCACATATTTAGGGTAGGTATATTGTACATGCTTGAAACTACTAGTATACGAATAGGCTAAAACTTCAGCAATTTTACCAGATCAACATCATCTATATCTTTCCAGGTGCTTGCTGAGCTGACATCAACCCTCTTGTGGGCACCTCGCAACATTCTCTGACGTACTGCATCTGTAATGACAAACATAAAATTGTAAGTTTACCTCATGCTTTTTACTATGAAAGATGTCACAGATATTTCTGATGCAATTAAAAATATAACACGACTTTTAAGTGGATAACATCAAAAATTTGCTACTATATTCTGTGATATAATGAGGGAACCCCAATCTCAATACAAATTGTAGCTTGTCACTGAATGTGTGCTTTTAAGGTGCTGAAATTGCTTGCTTTGGATGCAAAAAGGAAAATGTGAACAAATGCATTAAAGTGGGAATAACTGAATTGAGAATTGCCAGGTAAATCGTGTGTTTGATAGTCCCAAATTGCCTTTTATGGTGATCCATCAGATACGCCATAAAATCCACTTGCAACCATAAAACCAGCAATTTACCTCTCCTAACGCCACTTTTGTGTACTATTCTCCCCTACATGTAATTGTAAGAATATGCCTGATACTCTGATCTGGGTCTGCACTGTTAGAAATTCAGCCTATAGTTTTATTTTATATCTGCTGATGGGGCAAGTGGACTTTTGAAACAACTTCTGAGAAAAATAATGGAGATTTTTGAAGGAGCACTACAAGTATGACTGGAAAATGGTGCTCATTACTTGTAAAGGTCTAATGTCTGATACCGGAAACTTCATTATCACTTTCACACCATCAGGCATGGTTTAAAAGGTGTGAAGGAACATTTGACAGCATCTATAATTTCAAATTTAAAGCAGTTTGAGTGTTACTAAGCCAATGTTATGTTTGTACTTTTTTCTGTAGACAGAGCTGATAGAACTAAGAGATTAATATAAAAGGTACATGTATATCATAAAAGGTTACTAAGTTTGTACTGTGAAATATTTGGCACTCATTCCTATGGCAGACACACTCCCAAGCTTGTGTCCTTCGTGATACAAACTTGTGCAAAATATTTCACAATATAAATTCAATAACATATAAATTATATATTATTGAATTTATATTGTGAAATATAATAAATACTACCTTTAATGAAGATCAGGGGTAATATTTATAAAACCACTTAAGTGGTTGCTATGCTGTTGCTATGGCTGAATTTCAATGAGGAGATTCCCTACAACTATGAAATTTGCTCTGGAGGAACAGTCTTTTTGAGACTGTTCCTCCAGAGCAAATTTCATAGTTGTAGGGAATCTCCTTCAAAGAAATTTAGCCTTAGCAACAGCATAGCAACCACTTAAGTTGTTTTATAAATATGACCCCAGTTTCTTAAACAGTACCTTCATCAATAGGGAAGTCTGCCACCTCACCATCACTCTTATTAATCAACCACTGACCCTCGGACACACACTCATTGAATGTTTCTGATATAGACGAGGACTCTGTGTAACTGGACTCTGAGGGTGTCTTACTCCGTGGTTTGGGTTCAGGTGTGGGAACCTGTACCTGTTTCTCAGCTTCTTGATCTGTCTGGGTACCAGCTACAGTAAACACACTGGAACAGGGAACAAAAATTTACAGACATTCTCAAATACTCTAAACAAAATGGCAGAGTTGCTTCCCCTGAAAGTGTACTGATTCACCTTAATCACTAACATGAACCATGGTTACCATATACATTTAGATATCTAACCCACTTCTGTAATGGACTCTTCATCCTCAACTTCGGACCAGTCCACTCATCCTTACTACTACAACTTCGGGCAATTACTATGGACTTGGATTTAGATCAGCATATTCTTGCACATCAGATAAGGATATCTGCACATTTCACATATACTGACAACTCTTACTTCACCAATGTTATCTCACTCAAGACCAGCAAAAATCACATAAATATTATGTATAGTAAATGTATTGGATGTATAGACACTTGACGTATCTACATGTATCTTGTCAATGACATTTGGTGTACAGACAATGTTGTCTTGAAAAAGGCAAAATGATGTCAGTTTATGCTACAAACTGACGTTAACATGTGTCATTGAAAGCATCCGCTTCTTTCAAAATTGAATAGAAACCTCCCAAAGACTAACCTTATGCACTTCAAGAAGTTCCAAACTTTAAATCAAACATTGTATAAAAAAAATTATGCAAAACAAAGAAGCTGTCACAGGTGTGAGGTAAGGAGAGCAAAATCCTTCCCTAAGATCAGTTTGGTATCATAAGCCAAGCCTTGTGATGCCAAACAATGATCCTTGGTACTGATTTTTCTATCCACACCTCATGACCATGAAAGGTACTTATATTCCTGTAGTCAGTCTTATCTGGGTCTACAATCCCAAGTTTTACTTATCAACCTACACAGGTTTTGGCTGTTCCATCACTTCTTCTTCCTCCTCTGGTTCAGGTAAAGGTATCCTAACTGGAGGTGGTTCAGGACTTCTTGGTGGTGCAGGCTTTGCCGTTCCTGCTGTTAATACTAACTTGGAAGGCTGAAAACACAGAGGAGAACATAAAATTGACAGCACTAACCCTCAATAGCAGCCTTTTCATAATTTTTCAAAAGGGCATTCAAATGAGTTTTTTTTCAACCAAGATGAAGCAAAAAAGGCTCCGTGCAAAGCTGGGATTTTCAAACTTTCAAAAGTTTCTGATTCTAAACACTTAGCCGCCTGAGCATTATGATTTTCCTAAAACAGCCATAATAAGAATCAGTTTGGCTTTACACTTTACTACCATTATCACTCTGTTCAGAGTAGGCCTATGCATATACAGACATAGTTCTAAAATTTCAAACACATCAACCCTAAAAAATATCATGAATTTTTTTTTTTTTTTCAGATTTTTCCTCTAGAAACACTTGATGGAAGTGAAAATATAAACAGTGAAGATTCTAAGGGAGCAATTCTGATCTGAGTCTATACTGGCTGCCAGGCAATATGTCACAACTTGATGTTTTAATTTTTGAACATTTTCCCATATATTTTTTCTTTTTTCAATTAACAAAATTCTGAGTAGCTAGAATCTGGAAAATCTCTCAACTGCATAAAATCTCCAGCATCACACATGTATTAATGTAGAAATTTGAGCTTTCCAACTATTATGGCAAACATAAATCGAACTGACCATCATATCCTCCACCACAGGCCTAGGAGATAGATCAGGTGGTGTCAGTGGTCTGTAAACCTCCTCTACTACTGGCACAGGCTTGGGAGACTCAGGTGGTGTTGGCACATCATGTAAAGTCTGCAGGCTTGCACTGGCATCTACCTCTGGCTTAAGCTGACCTGTAAGTTGCAAAGCATAGAGGAACACATTCCAGCCTGTATTTAAAGATTACTGATACACCATTTAAACTGATTACTGTAAAAGCTCTAAGTAATGGTACAGACCAGTCTGAGCAAACAGTCATGATGCAGATCAGACTGCTCCAAACAGAATGGTCTGAACAGGGTTTACACTGAGTGCCATTCCATCTGCATATTTTGGATGCATAAATGCATTATAAAACAAGTTATGGGATGCTATATCTTGCCCAGCTGCCTATTGTTACAAAACAAAGCTAAACCAGAAAACTTGATGCAGAGTTTTGCCCCCCAAAGCTGCCAATGCCCGGAACATAATCCGCAGGCCAGACAAAAAACTGTTCCAATTTTATAACAACTGTAATTATTTGAAGTGTTCCAGTTTTAGAATTGTTATGGTAGTTTCCAGCCTCCTGATTCAGAAAGCTTCATCATACAATTATGTTTGCTGATTTTCATTCACCATCCTTTAAATTAACATGTGGATGCACACTTGATGCATTGCAACTTATATGATCTGAAAACATCCAGAGTGTGGCAAATCAAGTTGTTGTAGCAATGGGATCTGTAAGTGTGTATGTTGCAAATACTGAACTGTACTTGGTCCAAAATTAGATTTGCCCTGAACCAGTTCTTTTAGAAAATACGAACCTGCTAATCTCTGCAATTCAGCCTGTATATCATATGATGCTGAGCTGGGCTCAGACTCTGGCTCTGGTGCAATGGGCTCCGGTAGTACCATAGGAGTAGGAGGTTCAATAACTGACTCCACAAGCCTTGGGGAGCCTGGCGGAGGGGAAGCTGGGGGTGTGGCTGCTGGAGACCTCCTCCTCTTGGGTGATGAGGCTGGGCTTGCCTTTGGTGTGGGCTCAGGGGTTCTCACTGTTGTCTGTCTTGGTGGAATCTGAATATGGAATTTAGATGCTTATACATGTATTTTCTTGCTGTTTCATGTTTCTGATATTTTTTATCTTAAAATAAAAAGATAAAGAAGATTTATTTTATGTCACATATTACAAACAGACAACATAAGCTCAGTAGAGCTTTTATTGCGACAAACAAGGTATCCACTAACAAATTATACCTACCTGATGACTTCACCTTATCTTCCCAGGACTACTCTTTATAGACAAGCATCAGCCATGGGAGTGCCCAGTACCATTTTGAATGCCTTTGATAGGGTGCAACCAGGATTCAAACCCACTACCTCCCATTCCCAAAGCTGAGGCTCTACCACAAGCTATATGGGCCCGTAAAGCTATCAAGGCCAGCAAGAGTTTTGCTAGAGACAAAGCATCAAATTCCAGTCTGTCTTTGTCTGTCAAAAACAAGTGAACCACGACACGAGAAAACCAACAAAGTGGTTGTGCGCCCAGCGCAGACTCAGATCAGCCTGGGCATCCGCCCAGTCTGATCAGAGTCTTTGCTGTCTGCAGGAAGGTAGCTTAGATTCTTAGCTACCCTTGAAGTGCTAAGCGGAGAGTCTGAGCAGACTCGGTGGATGCCCAGGCTGATGGGAGTCTGCGCAGAGCGCACAACCACTTTGTTGGTTTTCACGTGTTGCAGCTCAAGTATTTTAAGTCAGTTGTATTGAAGGTGTATGGGACAATCACAATACACTAGATAATGTCAAAATGGACAGGCACCAAAGAACATTTTTGTTTTGAAATGCCCACATTTATCTGGTAAAAAAACAGAGTTTTCCCTTCCCAAACAACCTCCAAAATCTGCACCATCTGTACATGTCTTTAATTATGCAGCTGTTATTCCCAGAAGGGATTAATGTGATATGACCAACCTGTTCTGATAGTTCCTCCTCAATCTCCTCTCCCTGTTGTTGTAGCACAGTTGTGGCCCCCGTGTCTACTGGCAGTACAACATCCTGATCTGGACGCTGACCCAACATTGTCTGTATCTTCTCTAGGAGTACTTGTTTAGTGAGTTCACTGACCAAGTCGTTATCAACGGCACAACCTGCATCCACAAACAGCTGAAGTCCATGACGACCAATTCTGTCCATCACTACAAAAAATTTAACTTATAAACTGCTGAGAACTTAGTGAATCTGAAAATCTTATCAACATTTATAAATGGTTAATAAGTTTTTTTAAAGATGTCTACATGTATAAGTTTTTGCAGCTTTCCTATGGGTGCACAGGTAAATTCAAAGGCAAAACAACTATATGCCCTTCTCAATTGGGTTGATTCTTAAAAGGAAGTTGCTCCTCCAGGAGCAAACTCTTTCCTTTAAGGGTGGACCCCTTTTGGAAGGGCTTCATCCTCAAGGAAAGCAAACAGGAAGTCATGGAAGATTTTCCTCTTCGAAATATAGTGGAAAACCCTGGAATTGTACACCTAAACTGTAAATACAGAATACAGAAAACAAATATCTGAGTCAACTTATACCACTATAACAGGTAGCTTTTAAAAACTAGAAAGCTATACATATAAATGGAAGAACTGTAGCTTTTCATGAACTTGTAATATAAAATTATTTTAAAGCAGGAAAATAAGCCATGGAACACAAACCTAACATTGACTCTTCTGTATCCTCAGCTATACTGCCCTCTGACCCCTCTGACACAACATGGCTAATATCAGCTGGTTCTTCCCTCTCTGGCAGGGGATACACTTCTGTGATTATACGAGCCATTAACTCCTGCTCTAACCTGTGGAAAGGGAAATAACTTTGTACAACATAAAACTGAGTGGATGACTATCAAATAAACATTAATGCGTCCCCATATTAATCCTATTAAACGCCCTGGGGGGCTTTACATTCTGCAAAAGGGGTCTTATTTAAAGGCTACAGTGTAGTAAATCAGCCACTGCTGAAATACCTCTGATAAGCAATATAAAGGTGATGGGTCACTTCTATATGAAGGGTATAAGAGCAGGAGCATTTTTAGAATTAATATTGTATGATAAAGTACAAACTTCTATATGAAGATTACCTTTTTTGGCAAATTGTCAGTATGAAAATTTCATGCATGTATTAATCACTACTTATAAGAACTTTATATTGAAACTTCCTCTATAATTATTGTGAAACCACAGTTACAACATACCATGCAGTTGCTTTGTTCTGCAGTAGATCTCTACGTTTAATGTCTTCTGCAATCAGATCAGACGTCAACTGCCTGTCTCCTGATGGCTGTTTTGGCGGGAAAGCGGGTCCATAATCTGGCTTAGCAGGGGCTTCTACAGGCTGGTACCCAGGAAACTGGAGTCCTGTTGCTGACTCTACACCAGCATCTTCATCAGAGAAGCTCTCATCCTGAAATTAAGCCAAAAATGTCTGGGTCCACTTGTTCAAAGCATCGTTAGCCTAACGAGCTTGTTAAGAGGTCGGCTCGTTAAGTGATTCATGACTCTATAACCAAACACACAGATATTTTTTTGTTGAAAAAAATGTGAGAAGCTTTTGCATTGCAAAAGTTTATCACATTTTTTCAATAAAAAATGTTGGTGTATTTGAGATATTAACATTTGAAATTTGAACGAAACGTTAACTAATGACGTTGTTAGTTTTGAACAACCGGATCATGAAGTCAAAGTATAGGTTAGAGGCTTTAAAGAGAAATCTTCACAATTAAGAACCTGAAGGGAACATAGCTAACAGAGGGTTCTTAATTGTGAAGATTTCTCTTTGTAGCCTCTAACTGGCTTAGTGTTTGCCCCAGATAGTAACCTGGTCCTGGTCTTCAGTAGATTTAATGGTGAATACAATCTTCATGAATAAGTGACCAGTCTACACCGATAAATCTGCTGAAAATTTGAAATTTCCAATGATCTGATTGGGTTATCATCTGGGGCAAACACTAGTCAAGATATGAACACAGCTCATCTTGATACGGCTCTATTTTGAGTCCTTGTAAGTGTACCATATTTATTCCGCTATAAAACTGTGTTTTTCCATGTATAGAATGACCCCAATATGTAAATCAGAATTAACGCAAGCTAGAATGACTGATCAGACTGTGCATATACAACATGCAAACAGTTTTGAAATCCAAAGATGTACTTACACACTGTAGTCTCATTACACTTGCAGTAAACTGACTCAATGTTGTCTGAGAATACAGTGAGTTTGTTCTGAGAACACAGTGATTTTATGATTGTTTGATTTCCTATTTTCCCTTAATCCGTTTGTCAAAGGCCTTCTTTGAATGTTGGAATTTGTTTTCATGCTGGTTTATGACTGAGCTGGTAATAAATTTTTCTCCTCTTTTTTTTTTTTTTTTTTCCTAAATGTGAAATGATAAATTCTATTAAAGAAACGGATGATTATACAGTAACTTATTAGACTGTATTAACTTTGAGCATGTTTTTAAAGTTCATATTTAATTTGTTATAAGGCCAATGAGATATCAACATGTCTTTTATGTAATTCTTCATTTTAAATACATGTACAGAGCAATATAGCGTTCAAAACCCTGAGACTCACAACTTCAAACAATAATATTTACATTTTCAAACTGAAGAATCATGGTAAACAATGAAAATGATGTGGTGAAGTGTATGAAGAAGTGTATGACTATTACATACATGTAGGGTAAAGTTGGGTAACTTCGGACTGACATGGGGGTATATTCGGACATACAATTGCAAACAATGAAAATCCAGATGAGACGGCTCATAATGAGCCGTCTCATCAGGATTTTCACTGTTTGGTCAGTTATGTTTTGTTTTAGTTCCAAACAACTGACATTTAAAGGAAACAATGTCAGTGTCCGAATTTCCCCACTGTCCGAAGTTACCCGACTCTCCCCTACTGCAAGTTTATTAGGTTTTACTGGACTGCGTCAGTGACATTTTTTTTGGTTGAGAATATATGTTCTCTTGTGAGTATTAATGTACAAATGGATAGTAATGAAGACTGACAAAGTTGTTATATATTAATGACAATCGTATGACTAACAAACCTGTTAAAACAAAACAAAAATTTATTATAACATCACATAACATGAAAATTAAACATGTAACAGTCTGTGAACCAACTTTTTTCACACTTCCAACAGGCCAAGATTATTTTAAAAAATTATAGAAAGTTGAAAAGTCAACCACAGTTTGTTCAGTGCATTTATATGATATGAGTTTTGCAAATACATTGTAATATGCATCAAATGCGATAAAATGTAATATGTCTGAAGAAAACTAGTTTACAGTGAACCCTAACCCAGACTGTCTGTTTGCAAATTTCATTACAATGTAAAATGGTACAAAACTGTTAAGGCTGACAGCAAAGCCTAGACCAGTCTGTGAATACCATTAAATAGAGACTGCCAAGGAGCTACATGTAACTACTACACTATTTCTAGAGCTCCAAATATTACATTAAGTTGCCATGAATATCGGATTCAGACTGAACAGGGAAGTATAGCCAGCAGCTGTCAACATACTATAGGATTACAATTTTAATGTATGACATGTGCACAGCATTGAATGTTAATTTCAATCATTAACTTTCTTTGTTTAAAACAAGCACATGCCGACAGACTATATTATCCTCTGAAAAAACATTAAGGTTAAAACAAACAAACAAACAAACCCAATGGGAGATATTAGAATGTTTCCTCCCTTTAACACTATAGGCAAAGATACTAACGACTGTATTCCAGAACATCACTCCAGCCACACTCATTGAGTTAATCCTGATTATTGCTAAAATTTCATGAGGAAAATTCTTTCCCTGGCCACAAAATTGAGTTACTCGCAGGTGAGTGAGGTCTTAAGCTGCCTTTCACAGTTTCATATTTTTGGTAGTGAACAAAAATGCTGCTATTTGGGGGTACGCCTAAACCTTGGGCTATAAATTCTTTTTGCCTCCTGATATGCAGGTAACTTTTCCTCCTTTTGAGAAAACATGTGTCAGGGAAGTAAAAACTGGATTTATTTCCAACCTCAAAAACATCCAATCACTGTGGGGCTTAGATGCAAAACTATGGCTGCATTAAAAAGGCTTGAAGTTTAACTGTCAAAATACGAGTGCCAAGTTTGAAGGGAGAATAGCAGAAAATCTAAGCAGCTGGCAGATATTCAGTTGCAGTTGCAGCTGCAAGCCCTCTAGGTTAACCTGTAAGCGTTTAGGTGTCAACAATTGTCCTGCTCCTGAATGCAGCAGGGATGATTATGCGTTTTGAAGGAATTTTCTGGTCCCAAAAAGTGGGTGGGGTGTCATTTTTATCTGCAACAGTATTCATATAAGGGTCTTGTAGGGGTTATAAATGGCTATTAAGTGTATTTAGGCATATGTACAGCACAGTCAAACAGAAAAAAGAATGATTTATTCATTCAAACAGATTGGAGTGTCACTTCGTTTAGCTGACCTGAGCTGCAGTCACTCACTCACAGCCACGAAGCTATCGAGGAAACTGTGGAGTGCAACCTTAAATGACCATCATTGATTTTCAGTTTCCTTTCGAGGCAGTTAGACAGCATTTTTAGTGTCCTCAACAATGAACGCCTAAGGAAGTAATATGATTCAGACGATGCGGTTCGATCCAGAGATCGGAAGAACTGTGGAGTGCAACTTTAGAATACAGCCATAAGTATTGAATGATCTAAAGAGAGGCAATAAGAAACAATTTTGCAAAGGAAGGCTATACAATTACCTACCATTGTAAACAGTTAATTCCCATGCCTACACTGTTGAAGGGAAGTAACATGGTATTAGCTCCCATTGTAATGACGCAACAATGAAAAAGATAGATTAATATCCAACTCGTTCACATGAATCTTACATGACTTATAGGGGACACTTTATTAGGAGTGACTGATGAAATAGTGATGGTGTTACTACTGTACTGTGGTTCTTCTTTCATTTCTTCTACCATCTGTTCATCATCAGGTCCCTAGACAAACAGCTACAAGTCTTACTAATGATGTAAATATTTTCATGAATTATTTTGAAATTTTGTTCCAATCACTACTATATATACTTCAGTTATAGTAAAACTGAGCGGATTTGCTATGAATCAAATTCCAGCTTTAAGTGAATGGGTAAATTTTCATGGGGAAGCAACATTTCTCTTTTCTTTTTTGCCTCCCTTCTCAATGGGGGTCAACTCTAGTCTCTACAAGAAAAGAATTTGCTCCCATAGTAGCAAATTCTTTCCTGTATGAGTCTAGACCCCATTTTGGAATGGTCTTGAAATCTAAGGAAGCAAATATTGCCACCAAAGTTGTTTCCCTAGATAAAAATAGCACAAAAACAGGTTTACCAATACACCTTATAAAGCATGAGAAAACTTTAATAGTACATGTACATATCTCTCATTCCAATGGCAGATCATACATTTCAAAGACATGGGTTCAACAAAAATAGTTTACGAGTAGACATTTTGCACAAATATTATCATTTCATGCATTCTCCAGTAAACTTCAGAACTCAGACATGTACTTTACAGTGACTTTTTTTTTTAATTCTTTTTGAGACAAAACATATAAGCATTCAAGGGAATAAACAGGAAAAATGATACATGAAATAAATAATCATGGAAGCATCTGAACCTTGGCATTAGTATTTCTGAAAATTCAAATCTGACATATTCTGTCTGAATAATCTAGATCTACAGCTAAAATAAAAGCAGATCTTTCTTAAAACATGTACTGTAATACTAAATACTTTCTGAATAGCTTTTTGTTCAGTATTATGTTAAATCAGGAATTTTTTTATTAAAGTTCTATTTTCAATGAACTTCTGCGATGTAAAGTTTTGCAACTATTGCAAAATGCTCATATGTTATCAATGTGAAGAACATATATAGGCTTCCAGAGTCCCTAACTTTCAGAATAATTTCTTTAGAGTGAAGTGGTACACTCCTAGCGGAAGAAACTCACCCATTTTCATTTTTGTCCCACTTCTCAATGGGAGTCAACTGTTAAAAGAAATAATTTGCACCTCTATGAGCAAATTCTCTCTTTTGAAAACTTGAACCCTTTTTGAAAGGCTTTTGATGTCCAAGAAAGCAACCAGGAAGTCACAAAAGTTGACTTCCTTTGGCAGAAAAACATGGCCGAGTTTCCATACATCTTAACTAAATTTTGTATGAATAAGTATTTGAGCCACAAACTTATTTGAGCCACATAATGACAAAACCAACAAAGTGGCAAGTGCTCCCAGCAAAGACTTAGATCAGCCTGGGCAACCACCCCAGTCTGATCAGAGTCTTCATTGATGGCATGGAGGCAGCTTAGACCCTAAGCTACCCTTTAAGTACACAGCAAAGACTGTGATCAGACTGGGCAGATGCCCAGGCTGGACTGGTCAGAGGCCCAAGCTGATCTGAGTCTTCCCTGGGCACGCATGCCACTTGTTGGTATTGTCATGGCACAGCTTAATTACGTTAAAAAAAAAAAAAGCAAAGAGCAGCCTTTGCATGTCATGGCTCATATGTTGATTTTTGGGTTTTCCTGAGCTAAGCCCTATTTAATATCAACCATTAAAGTGCCAAAGAAGCAGATGACAAAGTTTATGTCTGCAAAATTTACTGCAAAATGTTTTGTCAATGCTATATCATATCAAGACTTCAAAGACCAGAGGGCAAAGAGTGTAGATGCAGATGAGGTTGCCCATGATCTAGATTTACGCTTTTCGCAAACTCAACTATTTTCAGTTTGGCGTTTTTAGTGCTAACATTCTGCAGTAATGCAATCAGACCTCAGGTGCATTGTAACATTAGAACAGGCATAATTGTTTATGAATATTATGCATCTGATGCATTTCTTCAACAACAAGACAGATATGAGCCGCGACACAACAAAACCAATGAAGTAGCATGTGCATCTAGCGAAAACTCAGACCAGCCTGACGAGTCTTCCCTGTCCTCATGAAGCTAGCTTAGATCTTTAGCTATCCTTTATGCACACAGCAAAGACTCTGATCAGACTGGGCAGACCTCTCTTCCCTGAAAAGTAAACTCAAAGGAAAACACAACCAAACTCAATAACTAAGAAACTATGTGAAATTCTCAAACTGCAATAACTAAGAAACTATGTGAAATTCTCAAACATGTTCACTATCTTACATGATGATGAATGGCAGATGATACTTTCGGCTGAGTGAGAGATGAATGAGCAATGGTACTACTACTACTACTACTCAATTCTTTGTCCTTCTTGTCTTCCATCTTCTGGCTTTCCTCAGAGTCCTATATGAACAGCTGTAACTCTCAGTATAATATACAAGCATCAATTTCCTAATCATATTGTATTGGATATCTGAGTACAGATATATGTGCAGTTGTTTGGATAAGGAATCCGTTTATACAGTAATATCTATGACTGGTAAATTCTTACACCAAAATGAAGGCCTAAACTGTTTTGACAGCTGTACAGTTTTAAGTCAGTCTGCTGGCTACTGCTCGGTACTAATAATTGTGACCCCGCTGCAGGACAGTTCTAATACATCTTTATGAAGTATTCTGAAATAATGTTAATGTTTTCGCCGTTGAGCATATAGGAAGCGGCGTTGTGTGAAAATATGAGATAAATCACCTTGCTAATGTTGCAAAGTGTTGTTTCGCGCCTTGAGAACGTCAGATGTAAGCATGTACTTCCTTCGATGTCCCCCTCAAAAAACAGTCCTCAGGAAAATGTCACAATATTCTTGTATTTCCATTGTATACCATGTTAAAATGGGAATAATTTTTCCTTACCGGTAAATTATCGCGGAGTAACACAGGTTGTTGGGCAGATACAAATATTAATTCACTCCGGCTTCCCCATCGTGAATTAATATTTCATGATCTGCCCTCCAATACCATGTGTTAATCAGCGATAATTCAGGGGTGAGGAAATGTCGTTTCTTAAATAATAGGAATTATCATAGAATTACCGTAAAATAACAATTATCCAGAGCTCTAAATTATGATAAGAAAAATGCCACAAAATATTCTCTCTGATAAAAATTGTACTATGTATAATAATTACCTCATGATAAACTACTTCATAATGAGCCTTGCCAGGTGAGCGGGATGGTGTTTTATTGAGACTCCTGTCAGGGGACTGTATGTGCACCCTCTTCTTGTCCTTCACCTCTCTCACCTCTTCCACAATCTCAGATATTTCTGACAGGTCAGTGTCGATATCAACAGCTGGTAATACCTTTACAATAGATCAGCAAACATTAAAGACAGTTTTCTACAATCTGTAAACACATCCTTAACCAAACTACAGAAGTCGGCAACAATATATTTTTGAGAAGTTTGAACAATGTCTGAAACTCTGTGTAATACCCCTATTCCACACAGACCACGAATCCCACGAATCGCCACGACCTGATAAATTTTTGGATTCGTAACTGAATCGTAATCAGTTTGTGAAGTTCTCAACTGAATCGTATATATTCGTAGTCAGTTCTTGCAATTCTTGAGCAATCGGGAATTCATGGAAAAGTTTTGAGCTGTTCAAAATTTTGGCGGCCATGAATTCCCCAATTCCAAAAATCGTAGTTAATTCGTAACAAATTTGTAGTGCATTCTTAGGTATCATAACTGAATCTTAATCGATTCTGAGCCGTTCTGAGGCATTCGTAGATATTCTTAACTCATTCGGGGATTCGTGAATATGTGCCTTGACTTATTTGCGCACAGTAAAGACTCCAACCAGTCGCTGGACGCATATAGATTATCTCTCTAGTTGGCATATGACGTCAAAATGACGCCATATTGACGCCGATGAGACGACATGTGCCTGGAGGGTAGAGACTTCATTTTGTGGCCATAGACTTCTCATGATTCATACTTTATATGAGCGTACAGCAAAGACTGTGATCTTTAGGCCTTTTTATACCTATCTTGAGAGAAAATCCCATGGATTGTCAAGAATAGTCACGAATTCAATTTTATTTGCACTGGATTCGTACATGCATTCGGCATGTTCTTAACTGATTCGTAACTAATTTTTAACGTTCGTGCAGTATTTCCAAACAGATTCTTGTAAATCGTACTGAATTCTTGGCAATATTCGTGCGATTCCAGACGAATCAAGCCGAATCCCATGAATATTCGTAACACTATCATACCTATATCCTAACTGAATCGTAGAGCGTCACGAATTGGACCAGAAAATTTACAATTCCACGAATTCTAAAATTTATCCGTTCGTGACGATTCGTGGGATTCGTGGTCTGTGTGGAATAGGGGCATAAGTGGTACATAAAGTATATCTATTTAAGAAAGCAATATACTCAGGATTAGACATTACCGTCTCAATCTTCTTCTTATGCTGTCTGTCTCTCATCAATTATCAATAGAGCATATGACAGGAAAAAATGTTGCATCAGTGTCCAGGCAACTTCATCACATTGCATTAAGACTGTTTACATATTGTTTGCCCACTGGATATCATGTATGCCTTTGTCAGCATATAAACAGGCTAGCAGATTTCCTCAAGATGTTTGCTCCTTTTTGCATAAAATTTGGGTTTTCCCCCTTTTGGAATGATTGTACACATATACATAATATGCTGTACTGAAAAAAACCCAGCTAAAACTGTTAATATCAATTATAACTCCTCTGGAAATACTCAAATACCTGTTTTAAAGCAAAGCAGCAGAACCAACTTTTCATTTTTGTACCTGTTTTCCCAGCTCTGGAGACAGTTTCTGTTCCTCTCCCTCTGTTGGTATGGTCACCATGGCTACATTCTTAGCAGCAGTCACCTGAGGTGTCTGTCTGGAGGGATCAAAGGTCACAGAGTCTGGAGCCTGAGTCATTGAAGCCTGGGTAGTGAGACCTGGATCCAGTCTAGGGCCTCCAAGAGGGACAGCCATAGGGATCAAATGTCCAGGAATAGGAGCTGAAAGAAACAAGAGTGACTCAATAACAACCTCATACACGGTTTCTAACAGACTGACAAGGCCACAATTTTCACAATGTATTTCTTTGATTACAAGAAGGCCCTCAAAAGAAAAAGGCTATAATTTCCTGGAATGTGGTGTCTCCTCTGTCAAGTGCACTGTCACAAAACGGAGCTCAACACAGAAACTCAACAAAAGAATACAATGGAAAGTAACATAAATGTTTCACTTCTGCTAGTCACAGGCAAGACAAAATCTATCTTATAGCATATTTAATAAAACCAATTTACACATCTGGGGTCATTTTTGAGGGAAACTCCCAATTTTATAGCCAAATTAGGACATACCTGCTGTGGTTGTAGCCACTGGAATGTATGTTCCTGTAGAGGGATTGAAGTAAAACTGTTTAACCCCTCCTGTTGTCTGGGTCTTGGATGACATCTTCTCCTTTCCTGCTCAGAAAACAACAGGATGTATACACATTTTTAAAAAACAAAGTTATTTGAGCCTTGGCATGACATAACCAACAAAGTGACTGAGAGCCAAATGCAGACTCAGAAATGCCTGGGCATCGACCCAGTCTGACCAGAGTCTTTGCTGGAGCTAGCCTGGACCCTTAGCTACCCTTTAAGTGCAAAGAAAAGACTCTGATCAGACTGGCGCACACGCCCCTTTGTTGGTTTTGTCGTGTTGCAGCTCACTTGTTTTGTAGAAAGATGTGTGATCCATACACCTAGTTACAAAATTGCAACAGCTCCATAATTTCCATTTTATGGTAAAAATTCAAACTTGCAAAGAAGTAGTCAGCTCTTGTTATATGAAAGGACTTTACCATATCAGTAGTTTGAAACAACAGGTACTAAAATGAAAAGAATAATAAGAAATTATGACCAACTGTTTAATATACATGTGTATTTTCTTTGACATAAGAAGATACTTTGAGGTACCAGGACTGAGATAACAGAAGCTGACATTTCTTAATATAACTCTGAACAAATGACGAAGCGCAATTATATTTTTGTACCTGTTAATATATCTATTATAAGACACTATTAATAATCATTACTTCCAAATATGTATCATATAAATTTATGCAATGTATAAACATACATTTGTAAGACTTGAAGTCACACAAAGCCACTGTAATAAGTCTCTTCCATCTTGCCAGGGTCCAGTTGTTCCAAGCATCATTAGCTTAACAAAGTTATTAATCATAAATTTGTTAAGTCTTCTAGTATACATAAAATCAAGAGTGCTGATACTTATGCTGGCCAAAACAGGAAATGTTTTTGCATACAATACATTGAATAATGTAATTTCTTGTTAACTAACAACGTCGTTAGTTTTGATCAACTGGGCCCAGAATTAACCAACAATATAAAACAGCCACAAGAATCACTATGTGTTTTGTCAAACCTTTAGCTTCCACAAATCCTTGAGGTCTGTCAGCTTTCTGTTTTGGCACATTCTGGAAGTGAAGGTATGGGTCTTTAACAGTGGTTCTTCCCTTCTGGTAGGAGGCCTTGCCATAAATACGCGTCATGTAAGCCTCATCCTCAAACATTGACTTTGCCTTCTGAAATATATACAGCGACTGCAAGTAGCATAAAGGTATTTAAGTGTGACATTTTTCCAGAAAGGCATGTGAGTGTATAATTTTTTTTCAGAAAGAAACACACTTACTCAAATGCCTTTCTGCTACAAAGCTTAGAACAAAAATCTTATGAAACTGTAGTCTTCACATACTCAGTAACTGTTACACCTATCAGAGAAAATTTAAGTTCTTATGTTTCAGTATTGCAAAAACATTTTTATGCTGTTGTATGACTTAACTTTTCCTATACAATTTACTGTGAGGTTAATTCTTGAAGTAAATTTTATTGTGAGGTTAATTCTTGAAGTAAATAACTCCGTAATGGCTAATCCTTTTATCTTCATTTCTAAAATATAGCACAGACTGGATACATCAATACATGGCATTGTCTCTGCTATTATACACCTTTCCTATAATTCAGAGTCTGTTCGAGTTTTGTCCCTTGCAATGCCTATGACGTCATCTATACTATAGTATAGGCTATTGTTTTTCATTGTGTAACCAAATAAATGCCGGTTTTCCGTATATTCAAAACTAACATTCAACGGTTAAGATTAAGACAACTATTTTGTTCCAACTATATTTAGTTCTTTCTTAGTCGGAAAATAAGCTTTATAACTTACAGCTTTTGGGAATTTGACATAAAACTAGAAGATTTCCCACTAAAATTTCGGGCCAAAATTACCGCAATCGAAAGAGTATGCATTACCAGTACAGCTTCCAAAACATAAGCAAAAGAAAGAAAATCGCGGAAGATGTTCAGACCGTTATTACAAAAGATACAAACGGAAGAACACCTACCGTGAAATGGAAACGATCAAATAAATAATACCGAAGATAAGTAAGAAATGGAAAAAAATAATATAAATTCAACCTCGGGTTCAAACTTACGGAAAACTGTCTGGATGCTGATGCTTTTAGATCGGTGTATTGCACAAGAAACCATAAATATCAGCCCTATAATCTGTCCGGTAATAATACGTAGTTACTATCTGAATGTCGGAAAAATGGAAATAACTTTTCAGATTTACTAAACTTATTTTTACGAAATGTAACGTTTTTTATATTGAACAAATGTGAATGTATATTGCCGGGGTGTTAAAACACGGCGTCGATGAAAGGGGTCATGAAAATCAAGAGCGTCTGTCATGATTCTCAATATGATATTAAAATAAATAAATGAAAATATATATAAATAAAAACATGTTACATGAAAATGCTACATGAAAACGGGGCAATTATACTTTAATTTGGTCTTTCAATGATTTTTTTGCAGTTTACATTTACAAAACGTCTGCTTTATGCATGTTATGTGTGCTTGCAGTTGTACTGAATTATATGGGATATCCTATAGATGACGTCACAGTCTACTTGGGTAGATAACTTGTGCGCGACTTAATCGATTTATAGGAAAGGTGTATATAAACTGTGACAGCTCAAAATTATGGTTTTGGTCACTGTAGAATCTATAGTATAAGCCAAGAAGACCCTGATCCAACAGATCAAGTTTCCTGGTTGATAACTTTCTTTAATCTTCTTTTTTTTTTTTTGCTGCTTAGTGGCTCAATTTTGCTGAATTTCCATCTGCAACATTTGGAGGCATTACTGTATCACTGGGTGGGAGCGTACAGTACAAGTGACTGGTTGTCCCGATCTGTATAGTGGACGCATCTTTGTCCCAATATGTCGGGTAAGTTTCAAAATTGTTTATTTTTGTGTTTTAAAATCATTGAGTGTAGGTAGAACAGCTTGCTCAACAAGCCTTAATACAGATCTTTTCGACATGTCACCTTAATTTTCTGTAAATTGTTATGATATGCTTTATTTTCACATTTAATTTGAGAAAATCACTACTCTACTTTCAATTTCGCAATCTGCGCCGGTACCATTTCTTCAAATTTTGCCGTCAATTGTATATGAAACAACCGTGTTTTCTTTAGAAATATTTTATGGTGTATTTAGGTTCAGGATTAATTAATCCTGTTAGATATCATGCTAGGTAAGGGCAATTATTTTCAAAGAAAACAAAAGAGGGGTCAAACACTATTCTGTATCGTGGGTCGTAAAACCGATTGTCAGTGAGACATCCCATACAGTCAAAAAAAATTGGGGATGCTCAGCTTTGCTTGTCTTGTGGATTCGTCCCGTACTTAAAGGATACTTATCATGGGTAAATCTCTTAATAGATCATTAATCTATCTGAAAAAGGGACTAACTAACATTTTTTCGAATTAAAACGCTAACTCAGCCGATTTTCTGGTTACACGTGACGTGATCTGATTACAAACACCAGTGATTTGCAGATGAAAATACGAATTTAGAGCAAAGAAAGCAACATCTAGCCATCTCCAAAGATGACCATAATGGAAAACATAAATAGAGAAAACACTCTTACCAAGTGGTTTACATCCAAACAATAAAAGAAAACACATTTCACACAAACACACCCTGAAGGTCATAACAACGGACAAAGATTTGCCCACTATACACATTGGACAACGGTGCACATGCACTGTACGCTCCCAACCAGTGTGTATACTAACATCAATCTGTACTTTTTAGGACAATTATGGTAATAATTTAAGGTCACTCAATTTTTAGAATTTTTACGGAACATACCTTTGCAGCTGGTCTAGTCCTCTGAGGCAGGTTTTCCTTCCCAGCAACGCCAGGTCTCTTGATAGCTGGTTTCTTTGGTTCAGGTTTGGGTTCTGCCAGCCTGCCTCTCAACCCATATTTGGGAGCTGGTTTAGCTGCAGCAGGGGCAGGAACTTTTACTGCCCCGGGGACAGATGTTTCCTTCTGTTTCTTCATCTCGGCAAGAATGAGATCGTCAGTAACTTCTCTCTGCAAACATATAATAAAAGAATGCATATTGTCCTTCCTGTGCAAGTTTTTCTTTTGTGTTTGTTATCATTATAACTGTAATTATGGGACATCTTATTCTCTAGTAACAGGCTCTTCTGTCTTTGAAATTATGTAAGTATGTTTGTCATTTATAAAGCTGGGCCCGGTTGTTCAAAACTAACAACATTATTAGTTAACAACTAATGACGTTATTAGTTAACGAGACATTAAAATTTTGAATGTTAATATTTCAAATACGCCAATATTTTTTGTTGAAAAAAAAATGTGAAAAAGCTTCTCATATAATTTCAATGAAAAATATCAGTGTATTTGGCTATAAACGCAAAACACTTCATGAGTTGACCTCTTAATGAGCCCAATAGGCTAACGATGCGTTGAACAACTGGGCCCTGTTTGCCAAAAATATCAAACAGTGCATGCCTTAATCAGAGTCTTCCTAAAGGATCTGTGACTATGATTTACCCTTTCATGTATGCCCTATATTACACTTTTTTACACAAGGGTTCATATCATTTGAAATTTATGAAACATGCTTTAGTGACTTTCATAATTCATATGAAATGACCATGAGTGTAAGACCCTGTTTATCAAACCACTGTTTTAAATTGGGCTAATTTGGCATAAGTTCAGTGGATGTGCTGTGTAATGTGATCACAACAGGATTTTTATGAAAAGGCATCCATGTCATAACAGTGACATCATGTAAATAATTCACTACAGAAGTCTTCAGACTCCAGACATACGACAACCCAGCTATCATCAACATTGACCAACAAATGATTTAACAGCTATTTAAAATGTGCAAAAATGCAAAAACATAATTATGATGTTGTGATGAGCTATTCAGTCCAGACATGCCCATCATATGACCATGCATAAATTGTGCAGGTGTGTTTTTCAAGATATGCCTTATGAAAACATCATGGAAAGAAACAAAGCTGAAGTACAGCCAAAAAACCCATGGAACTCAACTGTTTCTTGACTCAAGAAAACAACTAAAATGCATGTGCCTAAAATAAACAGTTCTCTCGACACTGCATTGCACATGTAATATTTTGCTCTACTAATCCTTTTCAGATTTGTAACAGATTACATTAAGTACCGTTATACAAAAAAAGTTGACTCACTCTGTAAAAATGTTACTAGAATCTTAACCCTTCACAAGCTGATTTGCCAAAAAGAATTTTTCTGCTTTAGAATATAGGTCAGGGCCCATTTGTTCAAAGCATCTTTAGCCTAACAAGCTCATTAAGAGGTAAACTTGCTAAGTGTTTTACAACTCTATAGCCAAATACACTGATATTTTTTGTGGAAAATATGTGAGAAGCTTTTGCACTGAAATGCAAAAGCATCTCAATTTTTTTCAACAAAAAATATGGGCTTGCAATGCAAAAGCTTCTCACATTTTTTTCAACAAAAAATATTGGCGTATTTGAGTTATTGATGTTTGAAATTTAACGTCTCGTTAACTAACAACATTGTTAGTTTTGAACAACTGGGCCCCGTTGTTTAATTACTTTGGTAACCGTTTTACAAGAAATAGTTAATAGCAAACTGTGCAAATCCTAATCAGGGTGTATGTCACAAATATATAACAGAAGCAGTTATGGTCTCTTTATTAGCTATGAGAACTTTTTGTACTTTTAAAACTTACATCAACTTCTCTTCTGAGCTTTGCTATACTGGCATCCACCAGTTTCTGTATTCTAGCCTTTTCTTTGTTGGAACTGAAACACAGGAAAGTAGGTACAGTCATACCTGTCCTAAGGGGTCACCCAAGAGAAGCCCCACAACTGGCTGCTTAAGATAGGTGACCCCTTTATAAAGGTTCATTTGCATTGTATTTTGGTTCAAGGGAACCAGAAAAGGTGGCTGCTGAAGGCAGGTGACAAGGTGGCTGCTGAAGGCAGGTGACAAGGTGGCTGCTGAAGGCAGGTGACCCTTTAATAGAGGTGACCACATAAACATGTTTGGCTGTATATCAAATGTACCAGTCTGCTTGCATAATATATCTTAGCAAATTATCTATATAACATTTCCAAATAAATCAGTTTCTACAATTTTATCCAACTAGTGACCTGGCAGAAATAATAGACTACTTCCATAAAAAATCAAATTACAACAAGCCATGCAGTGTTGTATGGAACGCCTTTACTGCCTCCATGTGTCTGTTTTAGTGTTATCGTGTCGGCCCATCATTATATCCTGGTCAATTATTAATATGTTGGGTGCAAATGTTATTATGATATCCGCAGATACCAATATATCATACGCATACAACTGTATGTTGTGCTCACATGTCATATGTTGTATACAGATATATTTTTATTGTGTCGGTTCATCATTATATCCTGACCATATGTCATTATGTTGGGTACAGTTGTTATTATGTTATGTACACGCACCGTTGTATTATGGTCTTATGTCTTTATTTTGGGTACACATGGCATTGTGTTGTGTACAAATATCTTTTTATTGTGTCGGTTCATCAGTATATTCTGGCTATACGTCATTATGTTGGGTGCAGTTGTTATCAAGGCATGTATTATGCTCGTATGTCTTGATGTTGGGTACAGATGTCATTGTGTTGTCTACAAATTTCTTTTCATATTGTGTGGTCGTCATTATGTCCTGGTCATACGTCCTTATGCTGGGTGCAGTTGTTATTATGTTATGTACACGCACCATTGTATTATGGTCGTATGCCTTTATCTTGTGTTCACGTCATTTTGTTGTGTACAAATGTCTTTTCATTGTGTCGGTTAGTCGTTATATCCTGGTCATACTTCATTATGTCGGGTGCAGTTGTTATTACGATATGTGTACATACCATTGTATTATGGTCTGTTGCCTTTATGCTTTGTTCACACGCTATTGTGTTGTCTACAGATTTCTTTTCATTGTGTCGGTTCGTCATTACATCCTAGCCATACGTCATTTTGGTGAGTGCTATTGACATTAGGTTATGTCCACACACCGTTATATTATGGTCTTACGTCTTTATGTTGTGTGCACATGTCATTGTGTTGTATACAAATGTTTTTTCATTGTGTCGATTCATCATTATATTCTGGCCATGCGTCCTTATGTTGGTTGCAATTGTTTTTATATTACACACACACACCATTATGTGGGCGCATACATAACTATGACATTGTATATTTCAGCCCCATTTTGAAGAAGTTGAACAGTCATATTAGTTTTGCCTTGTCTGTTCGTCCATTTGTCTGTTTGCCCGTTGTTTGAATTTTGCATTTATCCAACTTGTGATCCCCTTAACCGTTTTGGTATTTTACAGTGGTCCATGATGTGTTAAATATTTTATAAGGTCAGAAAACGGTGAACTCAATAAGTTAAAGAATTATAGTCCCTTTTAGTCAATAATTTTGCGGTTACTGGGCTCAAGAACCACTGGAAGTAGGGTTTTGAAATTTCGTATTTAGAATAGTTAAAAAAAAATAGCAGACAAATATTTTTCCATCAACGAACTTGTACTTTCAGAGATTTTTTTGTCAAAAATTAAAAAGAAATCTAGCTTCCACAACATCTCAAGAAGTATATGAGCTAGGGTGGTGAAATTTAGTACGAAGGTAGGATGTAAAACGTTCCAGAATTGATAAACCTTTAAATACCATCCAAAAATAAATAAGTCAGGGCCCTTGTTTGAATTTTGCATTCCTCCAACTTCTGATTCACTTTACGGTTAGCTCCTCTTTGTCGAAAATAAACCGAAACGTTGCCATGATCTCTCAAGAACTGTATGAGCTGGGGGTGATGATGTTTTGAATACAGTTTTGGGGTGAGCTGTACAAGGATTGATTAACATTTGGGCATATTCCATTAAAAACTTGTCTGTTATGGCCCTTGTTTGTGTTTGGCATTTCCAACTTTTCGGGAAGCTGATTTTCAGTGTAATAATAGTCATTGATGTGTAAAAATATTGGTAAAGGTGAGGCAATTCTGAATTCATTTATTTTTCCGCTTTATCAATTTTTAGGCAGCTACTGGGAACGAATCCATGGCTGCAATTCTTAGTTGTTGTTTTTGTTCTGATTTTAAGGTAGCTAGGCATTGTAAAGCGCACCATGGTGGCTACACTGGATTACTGTTACTGGTCAATAATGTTTTCTAAACGATATCAGAAATATATAGGCATATTGTCCGTGGCGATCACAAAAATTATGTCATAAACTTCGGATTCTTTCCTTACCCCATGAGTCTATAAAACAGAAGCTATACTTTTTCTTCTTAAACGTGGGAAGTGAAATCAATTTTTTTCTGCATAGGTAGCAACATCCCCACCGTCCCAAACACACCACATATACACCCTGACACAATGCCTTCAGAAATTCTGGACAAAAAGGTATTACTTTTAAGTCTTATTTGACTCAAGGAATTGAAAAATTGACACTATTTTCAGACTGAGCGAGTCCCAATGGATTAGCAGATATATTATGCTACAACCTGTGTATTTGTATATCAACGGAACCACTCCATTAAGGCGATTCTAATGAGACATCAAATGAAACTACTTAATTGATGACAGTTTTCATTACTATTTCGATAAAGCCCTGATTTATTCAAGCACAATTCAAACCCGACTCTTGGGGGTGGTTGTGGTCGGACGATGGTGCTGGGTAACTTTCAGTGCCGTGGCTACCTAGGCAGTAGGGCAAGGGTAAACTTTGCTGGCAGATCTGAAGGTGTGGGTGTAGCCTGTCTGGATATTTTTCTCTCCCCTGTCGTATCCATTTTCTTTTTCTCTCTGTCTGGGAGACAGCTCGATATAGACTGAAATACTGTCTCAAGGAGCCGTTAAACCCAAAACAACCATAGTCAAATCCGACTCAGATTACAGCTGCTGCCCTCACTTTGGCTTCTTTTAAAAATAAGCTACCTTGTTTAAGCACTCTAACTGTCCGGTGTTACCTGTCAAAATCGATCGAATTAAAAGTCCGCCTAGGATACAACGACGAAGTGGCAGAATATAATGTCGTTTAGACGCGATAGGCATATCGAACCGTAAAATATAGACAATGAATAAATACCGCTAAAGAGAATAGTTATAATTAGCATATAATAGAATCAGTATGCTCACAGAATGAAAATGAATTTGTACACCATATAATAGACTTTGCATTCGACAAAAATAAGTTCGCTCTTGATAAAATGGTATGTTCGCGTAACATCATATCATGTGCATCCAATAATGCTGAAATTACATGATAAAATGGCGTTTGTCTGCGGTACAATGGTATGTAATTACAACAAAATATCTTATGCATCAATTATAATGTAGAAATCATAGAATACGGCGATGTTTGTCCATGATATAATGATAAATATATAAAACATAGTATGTTCCCCTAACATAATGGTGAAATTACAGGATACAATGACGTTTGCCCATGACATAATGGTATGTTTACATAATATACTGTCATCTTCACCAAATATGATTAAGAAATCACAGGATACAATGATGTCTGACCATTGCATAATGGTTTGTATACGTAGCATGATATCATGTGCACCCGACATCATGATGAAGTCACTGGATACAACGATGTTTGGCCATGATAGAACGGTACGTATGCATTACATAATATCAACTGGATCCAACATGATGATGAAAGCTCAGAGCAGAACGAAGTGTTCACACAATAGTACTAAAGCAGACACAAGGAGGCAGTAAAGGCGTTCCATAGTGTTGAGTATCGTAGAGTTCATCACTGGAACACATTACTGGCAACAACCTAAATTTTTATGAGGACTGAATACAAACTGCTTTAAAAATTCTAAAAATTTAGACACCTAAAACAATTGCCCTAGAATAGAACTGTTTGGTTTTACAATGCAGTAATCAGAGCTCTAGATAAGAGGGCATATTTGATGATAATTAAGGATATTTTTTTTTATTTCTCATCGAAACCATATGTTGTGACCCCTCATCTGAACCGTCTCGTCGAGACGGTTCAGATGAGGGGTCACAACATATGTTTTTATACAGAATTCACAAAAATTATCCCTAATTATCACCAAATACTCCCTCTTATCTAGAGCTCTGAGTAATGTGCCCAAGAGATGCAGATGGAACGGCAAACTGTGTAGACCCTACTCAAACCTGTCTGTTCCAATTATTAGATGACTTTAATACAAGAATTTCCCTTACCATAAGATTCTGTAACGTTATAGTGCACTTTTCATGTAACTAGGTAACTTATATTGAATAAAATATTGTTTACATCAATTGTTAGAATTTTCACTGAATGTCAGTATCATCAAAATCAACAGTCATCTTGAGCAGTGAGATTTGTTCATTAAGAAATATTTTTTCCTTACCCGTGAATTATCACTCATTAACACATGTTGTTGGAGGGCAGTTCACGAAATAGTAATTCACAACGGTCGCAGGCCAGACTGAATTAATACTGGTATCTGCCCGACAACACGTGTTAATTTGTGATAATTTGCCAGGAAGGAAAAATTATTTTGATTCTTACTTAACATACAATCAAACTGCATGGATACTGCGACATTTTCTAATGGACTCTTTGAGGCGAACCTGGCAAGAAGTTAAATGTTTGCGTCTGACGTCACCAAGGCACGAAATTTTCACACAAGGCTGTTTCCTATATGTTCAAAATGTTAAAATCCTATTAGAATCCAAAATGTTCACTCAAGTACATGCAAACACTAACCTGTCATGATACACAGCTTCAAGGAGACTGAAGACCTCCACCTCCTGCCGGGCTCGTAACACAGCCTCCATGTTAGACTCCAGGTAGCCTCGATTCTTCTGGACCTGCTTGAGCATATTCTCTGCATCCTTGAAACCAGGGGGTAGGGGAGCATTGAAATGAGACAACGAAAGGTCCGGCAGAGACTTGTAGGGGCTGGTGGGCCCTTTTTCTGGTAATTCCTGGAAATATACATGACAAGACATACATAAAATAGTATACTATGTACAGTAATGCCAGACAGTACTGGCTTATCACCTTTAATAGATATAGAGATATAAAATGACTCCTCTTTTTGCAAAATATCTATTTTCCTTGCCCAAAAAATTTCCTTCCTTTGTAATTTAAAGTCTATGGGTACAACACCATGTTCTTCTGCCCTTACGATTTTACGAAAGGGAACAAAACTTTCAGCACTTCCTGTTTGTGTCACTAGTACAAACAGCTCTTCCAAAATGGGCCTACATCTAAATGAAATAATTGTTTCCCTGGAAAGCATATTCTTTCCATTAACAGTTGGCCCTCAGTTGAAAGGATGGCAAAACTGAAAATAGAAGAGAAACTTCTCCTGAAACTGTATCCATTCCCCTAAAGCTGTTGACTAAACACCAAAGACCGCCTTTGCCTTTAAATCTGGACCTTGAAGTGATGTTTCACTGAAGAGATACTGAATAAAAAACATAGTGCAGACCCAGATCTGACTCAGTCTGTGAAGCAGTGTGATCTGGGTCTATACTACTTGTGATTCATCAGCTTACATTATCTTGACACACAACATCTACATGTAGCACTAGATACCGTATAAATCCTTATGAATGTCCCTGCTCTAATAAACACCTCTTGCCTCTTTTTCTAAAATAATGATATATATTTACTTGCATGAATTCCAGTTTGCTTCTCTATTAATGAGGTAGTTTTTGACATGGGGCCTACCCTTGAAGGAAAGAATTGGCTCCTAAAGGAGCAAAGTCTTTCCTTTAAGAGTTGACCCCTTAAAGACAAATATTCTTGTATATTGGATCTCATAATCCTGTTATGCAACAGTCCAGTGACACTGCTATTTCATCAAAGGAAATACCCCATTTCACATAGGTAATTACATAACAGGGTCATAAAACCAATAAAGACTGAGGGTGTGTTCTATATAGTAGAGAATATTTGTCTTTAAGAGAAGAGAAGCAAAAACAACAGAGTTGCTTCCTCTTAAAGTATACCCAGTCACCTTAATACTGTTTATTAGCTGTATTTTAACAGTGATTAATTTACTACACTTTGTGTTCTAAATAATGTCCCCCTTTTCTAAAATGCAACGCCCCCAGGGCTTTTAATAGGATTAATACGGTATGTTTTAGAGCTAGCATGTTTAAGCCATATCCACTGAAATCCAGCTTTACCTCAAATATGCCCATGGGAAGACTATTCATTATGGTAATCTCAAATATAATATTACCAGTTGTCTCCCTTGTTCATTTGTCAGCCCACTATCTCATCTTTGACTGGTGGACTTATTCATCCTCATCATTTGGATGAGTTCATTTCTAGTTTTAGGGGTTCCTGGTGGATGTTTTCATTCTTAATGTATTTTGCATAGAAATACCTGTAAGCAAACAGTGTAGACCCTGATCAGACGCCATGTTCTGCGGCATCTGAACTGGGTCTTCACTGTTCACATATGTCTCCAAATGGATTTCCAGTCTTGAAAGGGTTTAACACTTTAAGCACCAGTGAGGAAACTAGCATAATTAGCAAACAGTGTAGATCCTGATAAGGCGGCTCATAATGAGCCACCTCATGTGGATCTACACTGTTTGCCCTCTAGTCTTTGAATTATCAATATCAAATGTCTTGGACAAGGCATATTTTTAAGTTTTGCAGACGTGAATTTTGTCGTCTGCTTTTTGGTGCTTAAAGAGTTAAGTATATTGGTACATCTCCATGTTTTTTTTGTTTTTGTTTTCACCATTTTCACAATGTAAAAGTAACTTTTGTGATTTTCTGTTTGCTTCCCAAGACAACAAGCCTTTCCAAAATGGAATCTACTCTGAAAGAAAAAAATTTAGAGGTGCAAATTCTTTCCAGTAAGAGTTCACCCCCATTGAGAAGGGAGGTAAAAATGAAAGAGTTACTCCCCCGTGAAAGTGTTTGTCATATTTTCATATGATTGGGTTTCTTCTTTGTCTATAGGGTTACAGTTTTTGAGATAAACAAATGGGATTACTTTTCTAACAACACCACAAACACACAGATATTAGATCAATTCTGGTAAATCTTGTTCTCTTATGCCTCCTGCGTGTGGGATGTTGTGAACTTTTGGTCTGTTCTGTTCTTGTAAATAACAAAGCAGTGTTAGAATAAGCATTCACAAGCTATCAAAACCATTCAAATTTGATTAGACTAGCAGTCTATGTAAAAATAGCTGCAGTCTGATTCTGAAATGCAAATGCAGACATAAAGAAAGAAGCTCTTAGCGACAACATATAAAGATATGACTCTATAAATGTTGCATTACTTGAACATATCTCAGTGGCCCATAAAATAACAAAACCATTTATCTATAAATCATGCACCATTAAGTTTTCCGAAACACTAGTAATGAGCAGTAATGGATTTAAAAATTTGAAATACTGCGGCATTGTGGGAGTACTGTAATGACCCAAAATCTTGGGCCAGAAAGGCCTGAGAAAACAGTGTAGAACCTGATCAGACTTACGAGCAGTCTGATTAGGGTTTGTACTATTTAACATTGCACTAGCATTTTGGGGGTTATATATTACTGGATGGTAAATCCTGATCAACTTGACTGTTCAAATTCTAGGTTTCAATACTTAAGCTAAACATGTACACTTCCAGGGGAACTAACTCTGCCACCATTTTAATTTTATCTTGCTTCTTAATGGGAGTCAACTTTTATAGGAAAGAATTTGCTCCTGTAGGAGCAAATTCTTTCCTTTAAGTGTAGACCCCTCTCTGAAAGGGAACCAAACAGCAAATCATCAAAGTTATCTCCCTTTGAAAAACTGGCAGAACAACATGGTGGTGTACTCATACACCTTAAGCTTTATTTAACATTGTGGAATTATTAGAAGCTTCTTTAAAACAGACTTTTTAAAAATTCACAGGAATGTGTCTCTGCATATCTGCCAAAAATCTGCATCCATAAATATTGTACCGACTGATGCATTAATGTGAGCGATGGCTAGCACATTTGGATCAGGTTAATATCAAAATGTGCTAAAAGTGAAAATACATGTAGTTGAACTGGCACACAAAATTGAAAATAGTTGATTTTGCAAACAGTGTAGATCCAAATAAGGTAGCTCATGATGAGCCAACTCATCTGAGTCCACACTGTTTGCCTTCTAGTCTTTGAATTTTCAATATGATGTAGCTTGGATGAAACTTTCTTTTTTTTTTTAATTTTGCAGGCATAAATTTTGTTGTCTTCTTTTTGACCCTTTAAGGATTTAAATTTAAATATTTCCTGTAATAGAACTGACAATGCAAAAGTAACCAACATTAAAATAAACCATTACCTAGTGCAATATATACTCTTGTAACAGCAAACATCAAAGTTATATTATTAGCTTGAAATATTCAATACCTATTCAAATCTTCTTTCATCCATAAACTTCAAATAGTAACATCTAACTTAAGGTCAAGAATACGTAAATGGCACATAGATAGAATTTTTTTTAAATTTTGCACAGGGGTGAATTTTCATGTGTTACATCGAATTGTGAAATAAAAAAGATAGGTCACCGAGTTCGTTTAGTCCCTAGATCAGATTGAAAAACATGAAATTTTGAGGCCGTTTCCATTAACGGCAATGGGAATGCGATGAAAAAGCTCAGATTTTAAAAATTAAACGTACACATATTGTTTACCAGTACATAGATTTTTTTCAAAAACTGATATTTTATGTCACAGGATCTGTCGATTAAAATGAGGTAGAAAAAGTCCTTGACTACCGAGTTCGTTTTTCAAGTAGCGCTTGATAAGCAAGCATAGGTATGTATAAATTTACGCCATTCCGCGACATCATTTATGAGCGACGTTGCAGTCGTTTACTGGCGACGTTATACGGCATGCTAAGACCGTTATGAGAATACGGAAAGATGAGGACAAATAGGGTTCTCATGATGAATGCCTTAAGCTTCGTTCACACAGGCAAAGTTTCTGTGACAAAGTAGGTTTGGAAAAGAAAAAAATGCTCCTGTAAATGAAAAAAATATGCCACATTTTCATTGCCAAATTTATATGGTAAAGTTTTTATAACAAAATTTGTCCGTGTGAACAGAAAATTTTCCATAGAATATGTAACAAAGAAGTTAGCTATGGAGATAAGCACAGAAAACTTTGCTCATAATCAAATCGGTTTGATTTTGAACAAAGTATATTTAACAAAGAAAATGTGGCATGGTTGGCCGTTCACACGGGCAAAGTTTATTTGCCCAGGTAATCTTGACGAATAATGTTCGATCGTGTGAACACAGCAGCAAATATTTCCTTGCCAAAGTTTATTTGACAAAGATTCCATTCAACATTTTTCTTTAACAAATAATTTGCTCCTTGTTAACGCAAAATGTTTGGCAAACTTTCTTTGTTAAAGATTCTGTGACAAGGAAGTTTTGGTGGCGTGAATGAGGCTTAAGTGAAAAAAAAAATTTCAGACTCTCGTAAGCTAAAAATTAGTAAAAATTGCAAGCACACTTCTACATGTAACAGTAATATGGTTACTGCAGCCGACACGGCTGAGCAGCACATAAAAAATGCGTTACCTTAAATCACAAAATGCCCCGTGCCATGATAAAATGGGTTCTTTGGGGCATATACGGTCAGCGGAAGCTCGGATCAGTGTGCGCACCCGCCAAACCTGATCAGAGCCTTTTTTGTCCTCTAGTACAATGATTCCGTGAGGAACAGTGAAGAGATGTATTAGTCTGCGCGTATGCCCACGCTGATCTGTGTGCATGTATCATATTACTGACGACTCGTGTTCTGTCCGTGTGGCTCATGGTAGTCAGATCAAATTGACTTTTGGACAGTATTTCAGTCATATCGAGATGATGGTAAGTTACAAGGTCAACTTCCAAATCCACTGTCGGTGGAATAGGTAAAGCTAAAGACTTCTTGTAGCGTAGTGACCGTAGGGGTGGTGTGAGTAAAGAGGCATGCTATATCTTGGGCAACGGCATACAACAAGTAGAAGAAATATTGTATCTTTCTTATTTTGTAATCAAAATAAAATTTTCGATGTCCAGAAAGGATATGTGTATTAAAATCGCAAAAAATCGGCATTATAATAAAAACATTGTATTACATTCCGATCCCATACAGCTCTAAAATCAGCTGGCATACATTTACTTGGTTTATTAATTATTTCGGATGCGCAATCCCACCGGCGCCGCAGACGTTCGGTTATGACGCAGACGGTTGCGGGTCCGAATCAGGATTCGGACAGCTAGCGACTGGAAAAGTCTCTTTGTCAAGCCAGCAGTAAATGGGTAGCTTTTTCAAATCAGAGAAGGAAAACGCGCGAAAGGAGAAAGATGGGCTCCGCCTTTCATATGTGTGTGTCTGAAAAGTCCTATGAGCAGGGAGGGAACATGCATTTCGGACAGCCTTATATTGTTACACACATGAAACTCTATTTGCTGGTCAGTCTGTCTTCTCTCTCTCTCTCTCTCTCTCTCTCTCTCTCATTATTTTTGTATGAATACACTAATGGTGATGAAATATCTTCAAACATACAAGGGAAAAAAGAATATTGCAATATCAGCAAACGGCTTGAATAAACAATGACAACAACTCCTCAATGTTTGACGTTATTATTGAATGTCCGATGGTGCCGCCATATTGAAAATTACACTGACTAGGAAGTATTTCGTGACGTAACGTCCTTCGCGACGCACGTAATTAATTGCGCCAGTCATTTACGTATTCTTGGCCTTAATCACTGATTTATGCAATATCATGATTATTCATAGATGTTTCATTTTTGTCAATTGACCTTTTGACCTTGCTCACCTGTGGAAAATCCACAAAAATGCAAAATTCGTACATCAGCTGACTTTTAACTCTTTAAGCACCAAAAAGCAGACGACAAAATTTGCGTCTGCAAAAATTGAAAAAAATACCTTGTCCAAGTGTCCAAGACATTTCATTCTGAGAATTCAAAGACTAGAGGGCAAATAGTGTAGATCTAGATGAGGCAGCTGATTATGAGCCGCCTTATCAGGATCTACGCTGTTTGCAAATTTTGCAAATTTCGTCACTGGGGCTTAAAGAGTGAAGTCTTATGCAAGATATTGTAAATGAGTTCTGTTGTTGCATACTCATGAAATAATTATGAATATTGTATAGTCATGTCTCCGTCAGGAAACTGAAATGTGTGCTGAGGACATGACCTTAACCTAAACACAATTTTCTGTGCTAGAAACAGTCATCAATTAACTACAGTCGAACTTCGATGGCTCGAACTCGCCGGGACCACCGAAAAAAGTTCGACAGATCGGTAGTTCGAGCCATTGAAGACCAGCTAAACATGATCCAACTTTATGTACTATGTGTTTCTATCATAACTACGAAAACTTCCTGTATTTTGATCGGTCACTCTTTGAACCTTTGCACTTTCAGGTAGATAAGACAAAACAACACAGAATTTTAATTACAATATAAAAAGATCAAGATAAGCATGGACGTAGCAAACCTGACGACCAATACTTGTAATCGGTAGGATCTACATTTAGTCCAGTCATTAAACTTGGAAATTTTTTACAAGGAAATAGGTGCGAGCCATCGGTGTTTTTTTACATAGAAAGTGGTTTCTAGGGACCAGACTTGGGGTTCGAGCGTTCGAGCCATCGTTGTTCGAGCCAAGTGTGGCATGTTTAGTCAAAATGAATAGGGATTTTGCCGGGACTGGAAAGTAAGTTCGACCGAAACATGGTGTTCGAACCTTCCGAGTTCGAGCCTGTGAAGTTCGACTGTATTTGCCCTCTTCAAATTACTGAGCTTTGTTGTTGTTTATATTTATTTATTTTTTGTGGTGGGGGTGGGGCGGGCTTATTCTAGAATCTTATAAATATAAACAACCCTGTGCAGAATGCATATATGTGGAGGCAGGTCTCAGCCACATTACAAATGTTAGTTTGATCCGAATGCCCTAGTAAGAATGGAAAATAGTGACAACCCTGATCAAACTGCTCCTAAAAAGGAGCAGTCTGATCAGGGCCTGCAATGTCTGCTCTTCTGTCCCAAGTTTAATGTCATCCTCATATACCATGTTAATCCTATTAAACGCCCCTGCTCTATTAAATGACCACTGCCTTTTTTGTGAAAATAATGTCATATTAACATGCTAATGCATTCCTGTTTGCTTCTCTGGATGAGGCAGCTCTTTGAAATGGGGTCTACTCTTAAAGGAAAGAATTTGCTCCTAGAAGAGCAAATTCTTTTCTTTAAGAGTTGACCCAATCCCTACTGAGATGAGCGGCAACAAACAGTTTATTCACTACCCCTGAAAGTATGCCAATTCGCCGAAATACTTCTTATAAGAAGTACTTAGGCAGTGGCTGTTTACTACACTTATGGCTCGAAATAATGCCCTCCTTCACAAAATGCAGTGTCCCTGAGGCATTTAATAGGATTAATAAGGTATTTATGTAGACATTTAAAATTCATCAAATTCAGTACCAGAAAATACTTAAAACATGCAAATCAGACTGCAGCAAATGTGCACACAGTTTAATCTGGGTATACACTGTTCAGCCATTGTCCCAATATTTCAAGAGTCATTTCAATATTTCAAGAACAGAAACTCATTAATAAAATATTAAAAATTTGCACTGAAATTACAACAAGGAAAATACCTTAATCAAATTCAGGGAAGATTAATTAAACATGCAAATCAGGCTGCATGGAAAGTGCACACGATCAAAATCTCCCGTCATTGTCGATCTCAAGAGAAAATATGCCTGTGATATAACTCATAAAACATCTTTAACAAAACGCTGATTTCCTTTCCCTTTTGTTGTGGTTTAAGTGGAACACTTCACAGGGGCGTTTGAGCACATCTAATCTACATAATAGGACGTAGAGTTATGCTCTCGCATACTAAATAACATCAAAACGTGGATTAAAACACCGAACCAGTCGGTTACGAGCCTGCTATGAATTTCAATAGCCTGTCATTAATCATGAGATAATTTACGCCATTTGTAAAGTTGAATGTCGCTAGTTCTCTAGCTTTATTACGAAAATGTGACTCGAATATTAATTTGCTTGTATAAAGCCGGGAAGTGTATGACTAACATAGAAAAAAGAACGAAAAAGCTTTTTTTCCCTTAATAGCCTGAAACCAGTAACAACACTTTCAAGGCTATAAATTTCACAAAATGAGATGGAAAGGTAATCTTAATTAGTGGTTAAAGAAGTACATGTGTCATTACTTTGAAAAAAAAATGATGATGTTATTGAGAAGCTGGGAAATATGTACAAACTTGCTAACAATTGTACAAAACATGCATTCATGTCAGAAAAATTCTACAAATTGGGACATCTAAATTAATTACCGTAATTGTCCTAAAAGTTGAGCAGATTTTTTTTTCATTGCAGTAATGTCCTAAAAGTTGAGCAGATTTTTTTTCCATTGCAGTGATGCAGTAAAAGATGCAGATGGAATCATAAACTGTGTAGACCCTGAGACCCTGATCAGACTGCTCCTGTTTGCTCAAACCTATCTGTCCCAATACAGTAACATAGAAAGTTTCTGATCCCTTTGACACATTATGCACCAGAAAGTATGTTTAAGTTTATTTATGATATGTAAGCATGCATAAAAAACTGAAACTGAAAGATAACAATTTTAAAGGCCATTAACTCATGCATTACTGCACAGTGGCATGAAATTCTCTTCAGCGATTCGTCAGTTATCATCGTAATAGGTTAAGATAAATGGATGATGGGAGGATGGAAAATGGACAAGCAGACCTGACCAAAACTATGTCCCTCCCCTTTCAGTTGGGATAATTACAGAAAGTGGATTAAGGCAGCCCACAATTCCTAAGTTAAAATTCAGACTTACCAGATACTGGTCTAAAGGTGAAGGTCCTTGCTGGCTCCCAGCTGATGTATTAATGGTTGTCTGAATGGTGGTCTGAATAACATATTGAATGAACAGTCACAATTTAATGTAGACCTAGCAGGCACATGACGTCAAAATGACGTCCTACTAACATCAATGCAGCATAATGACGTGGCATTGACATCAGTGCGACATCATTTTGACGTCAATGTGCCCAGTGGGGACAGAAGGTATTGCACAAAATACATGAAGCTGAACTGTTTGCAATGTCAATACAAATTCTATAAAATATTTCCTTTACCGTAAAAAATTTAAATATTGGGATAAATGGGACTGCGCAAACAGTGTAGACCCAGATCAAACTGTTCCCAAAGGAGCAGTCTGATCAGGGTCTACACTGCTTGCCATTCCATCTGCATCCTTTAGATGCCTTACTGCATCGAAAATCAAACTGTTCAATTTTCAGGACATTTACCGTAATTATTATAGGCATCCCAATTTTCAGAAATTTTATGGTAACAGAAACTGCAACAGTTTACTGCACTTCAAAAGTGGAATTTCCGGTACTTCCCCATCTGCATTGGAAGCTGGTATCAAATTTGCGTTAATTCCCCTTCATTGTCAGTCCATCTATATTTTTCGTTGAAATTCTTTATATTTTATCTTTTTCAAAATGAGCTGAGTGATCACATTATACTAACGCACCAAGGGTATATTTATGAGATCCCACAGCTAAATTTTAATGTTTTCGTCAAGAAATATTTTCGCGCGTTGAAAATTTATTTAAATGAAGCTATTCTGGGCTGAAGATGTTCATACATCCATGAACAACACTCTGTCACAAGATGTTACCCGTAAGTGATGTCACAGATAATTCAAGTAGTTGATTGGCCAATATAATATTCGATATACGTCATGTCAAGTGACGGCTGCTGGACGTCATAACCAAACACAATGGTTAATTTCTATTCTTCATCCTTTCCTTGGTGTTAAATTAGTCAAAACTTCAAGAATAAGTAACAAAATTGATGTGAAAACATCGAAATATAAATTTTATTTTTCAGAAATTCATGGAAGTATGAACGCCATAAGTTCTGTGCAAAGTTTATGTGATGCCCTTCAGGCGTCACTTACTTTGCATGTAGCCCATTGCGTTCATACATCCATGAACATCTAAAAAATGTCATTTTTTTCTCAAATAAAAACAATCATGGGTATAGCTCCATGTCTTCCGCCACTTCACATGGGAAACAACTTTTGTGACTTCCTATTTGCTTCCCTTGATGACAAATCCCTTCCAAAATTCTACATTTAAAAGAAATTCTTTGCTCCTAAGAGACTGATTTTATGAGCTAATTCTTTCCTTTAAGAGCTGACTCTCACTACGAAGGGAGTAAATATGAAAATGGCATAGTTGTTTACCCTGGAAACAGTCCTCAATTCACCTTAAAAATACCACAAAGTCTGGATGAGATTAACAACATTCCCAGCAGGCACACAACCTTGAATCAACCTTGATTCAAGGTCATGGTCATGACCTTGAATCAAGGTTAATTCAAGGTTGTGTGCCCGGTGGGTAGTTTGGCTTTTTTGTCAAATAAATGATGCCTACCTGTGTTTGGCTTTGTTCTGTTTTCTTTGGTTTCCAGTTCTCAGTGTCCTGTAAACAACACAAAATGACACATCATTAATAATAGCACTGCAATTTTTTTGGTTGTTAAGAATTTTGGAAATATAAGAAAAACTAATATAAATTTAATGCAAAACTTTCTGGGATATTTAATAGGATTAATACGGTATTTAAATGTTATTATATCATCGATTCCTACCTTTAATGACAGAATGTTAGCTTTTTTGAAATTAATTCGCTAAGATATGGCCTTGACACTCGTCTTTTACAAGAGCACCAAAAATCATGATGAACTGCACATACTAGTAGAGGAAAAATACAGACTGTCTGAAAGCTTTTTCCTATAAAGTTAGATTATCAGACTATTAGGTTAGCGGGCAAGAAGATCATCATGTTACATGTTACATTTGTCTCAGAAGATCTGTTTTCTGTCATAACAGAGCAAAAAACTATTTCATATTAATATTGCCAGGATCTATAGTCTTTCTAATGTTTCAGTCTCGTCATAATTTCCTCCTGGTCAGAGTTCCAGATATATAGAGTTTTCATATATATTTTTTCAATATCTTTTCTTTCTCAATGAAAATATAAGTCATGGTTCACATTAGAACCCCCTTGCCAAGGTACCAGTAGTTCACAATGTAGGTCATCATTATTTATTGAAAAATAAGAAAAAGTTTCCAAGAGTTTTCCACGAAATCCTGCTTAGATTTATGGTGTCCCAGTATTTAGTGTAATCATGGTATATTACAGCTTATAGCTCCAACGCTGAAAATATTTGAATAGAAGATCATCGTGTTACATGTTACATTTGTCTCAGATGATCTGTTTTCTGTCATTACAGCACAAAAACTATTTCATATTAATATTGCCAGGATCTATCGTCTTTCTAATATTCAGTCTTCAAGGTCTCGGTGTCATAATTTCAACCACGTCAGACTTCCAGATATGTGCTGTTTTCAAGATAATTTTCCAATATCTTTTATTTTTCAATAAAAATGTAAGACATGGCTCTCATTAGAAACCAGTAGCTCACAACGTAGGTCAACATTATTTGAGATATAAGGAAAGTTATCCAAGAGTTTTCCACAAAATGCCACCTTATGTAGTCAGCTTAGATTTAAAGTGTACTAGTAATTAGTGTAATCATGGTATTAAATTATATTTGAATTTGCAAACAGCATAAATCCAGATGAGGCGGCCTCATCGTTTACCCTCAGTAGTCTTTGAATTCTTAATATGATCACATTTTTTAAATTTTGTAGACGTTAATTTTTCATCCTTTAAAGGTTATTTCGTATTGTCATTTGTTAGGATTTCTCTGCCTCTCTAATAGTCAGTCTGGGGGCAATTTTAAGCATTAAAATGTTTATTATATCATAATTGATATTTAATAGAAACCACTGAAAGTTTCCTAGGCAGTAAAAAGCAATATTTCCTCAGATGACTTCCTTGTTATATTTATAATTCAGTGCTCCAGATAAGAAGGGGTAACAAGAATAATTTAGAGATAATTTTCCATATTTCTCCTTAAAAATATATGTTCTGACCCGGCCATCATTTGAACCGTCTCATTGAGACGGTTCTAATGATGGGTCACAACATATGTTTTAAATGAGAAGTAAGAAAAAATTATTTCAGAATTGTCCTTAAAAGTCAACCTTATTTGGCGCTCTGTCACAGGCGGCTTCAGATACAAGTAAGTATTGAAATGTATTTCAGGGATAAATTTTCATATTGCTCTTTTTTGATGAATTGGTACTCTTTCAGGGGAAGCAAATCTGTATTTTTCATTTTTACTTCCCTTCTAAACTTGAGTCAACTCTTAAAGGAAAGAATTTGCTCCTCTGAGAGCAAATTCTTTCCTTTGAGAGTAGACCCATTTTGGAAGTACTACGTGGGAGTTGTCCAGAGAAGCTAACAGGAAATCACAAAAGTTGTTTCCCTTTGCAAAAATGGTGGAAAAACAGAAGTACCTGTATACTCATTCACTTCAAAAGTTGTACTCTGGACCATTATTAGAAAAGCTTTGATGAGGCTCACTCACTGTTCTACTTAGAAGACCACATATAAGGGTCAGTTACCTCTACTAGATGTTTGACTTGATCTTTGATTTGAGACAGATCTTCAACTAGGTCTTTGGCCTTCTTCACATTGGGAGACTGACCATTGTCATAGCGTCTGAAATAAACAAGAATAAACATTATTATACTGTACATTAAATACAGAAATATACAGTTTCCCTCGAGATTAACCCCATTGCACTCAGAATGGCCAAGACTCTATAGAGTTTTGGCCGTTCTGAGTGCAATAGGGTTAATTTACAAAGTGAGTATTCAATGCTTATTTGCCTTACATTCCTTTTAGTTTAATCTCACTATAAAGCTTTTCACTCATCATGCTATGCCTTTCTATGGACTTCCAAATAGTGTATAAGACTCACATCAAATTCTGTTCAGATTGTTCAACACAGGTTGGGATTGTGCTGGGCAGCTTTCAGTGCCAGGGTCTCCCACTAATCTGGATAATACTCAAGGGCAAGGGCCTGCTGCATGTGCAGGATGAAAATTGAAGGTTGTTTGCATTTTTTACTCTTTCATATATCCTATTTTCCTTTTCGTTGTCCTGGTTTGATAAAGACTGAAATACTGCCTCAAAGAGTTGTTAAACCCAAAACAACCAATCAGCCTAATCAACATTAGCAACAAAAGCATGGACTTCTGAACCGAAAAAGAGACCAAGCGTTGAAGAGAGGTAGCCTTTTTCATTTCTATCTCCCTCACCAAATCCACCCAAAACCTCTTATCATCATTCTGGAGCTTTAGATACTGCTATTTTTTTTTTATTTAAAACAATAGCATTTAATATTCTGTCCTTTACTCAAACAAATACATTGTTCAGACACATGACCATGTTCACCACAGTTAAATCAATCAATAAACACACATTTGATCAAAATCTTCCTCTCTCCATACTCAAGTACATTCTGACATGCTAGACAACCATAACATAATCCTCAAACGACAAAATAACTCCTGTTAAGGAAATAGATTTTCAGATAAAATACGTTTTCATGATATTAATGCATTGTAAACACGAAAAGAGAGCTCTTAATTGAATAAATGCAGCCCATTACATGAAATATCCAATAGTGGAGAAAAACTTCTGTTGAAACAAAAACAGATATGCTATTAAGGTGAATGGAACAACTTCAAGTTTTTTCTGCCATTCTTTAAGGGATACAACTTTTTGGGCTAGGTGTTGAGCACAACCACCAGTCAAAAGCAGCTACTCTAAAAATGTGCTCCCATAAGTAAAACTCTGTCCTTTAAATGTGCTCCCATATGAGAAAATTCTGTCCTTTAAAGAACAGAATTTTCTCCTATGGGAGCACATATTTAGAAAAAAAATTGTCTTTTAAAGGACAGAATTTTCTCCTGTTGGCACACAATTTCCTCCCTTTAGAGTTATCTCCCATAGAAAAGGGACATACAAAAGATAAAACTGAGAGAATTGCTTTCCCCTGAAAGTGTTTACACTCACGTAATAAAAGCACACTCATCAGCAGAAAAAGGAACAAACATCATTAAAATACCATAAAAAAATTAATTATTAATACACGCATACAATAGCCAGCAGTAACCAACCCAGGTCAGCTAGACTTAACAAAATGGGCCTGCGGTAAAAAGGTGTTCCAGCATCATGAAAGTCATAGGTAAAGGGATAGTTTTCTTTCGCTATGTATAAATTTGAGTGTGCTTAAATATTCATGCTGAAAAATGTGAAGTGCTCACAATATTTTTTTTTAGTTCTAAATACGGTACAATGCATCTCCACATTTTAGTTTTGACAACTGGGCCCTGATTGGGATGTGCAATGCTGGCCATTTAGCACATTGCTGCATGGGTAAACATGTTATAACTAGAAATTTCAAGGACAGTTTTCCTCCATGCACATTCCGAAAAATTATGGGAGTATAGAAGCTACCATGATCGAAGGGAGACAATGTGGTCAATTCACATGCAGCTCTGACAGTAATATTTCAGCTATCAAATTGGGAAAAGTGTTCTCTGAGTCTCTTTCTTTCATTTGTTCTTTAACCACTTTTCTTATGAGGCAAATTTAAGTGGCCTTCTTTTCAAGGACACAGAAAAAACATTTAATATACTACTTCTGTTTACCTACAGCACATACTATAAGTATTGGAGTAAGCATCCCTGAGCAAACTGTATTGGCCCAAATCAGACTGCTATCATGACACAGTTTCATCAGGCTCTTCAATGTTTGCTATTCAAACAATAGCTTTATAAAACATAGCTGGAAAAGTTAAGGTGAATGGATACATGTTCAAGGGAAGCAACTCTGCCATTTTCATTTCTGCCCCCTACTCAATGGGGAGTCATCTCTAAAAGAAAAGAATTTGCTCCTGTAGGAGCAAATTCTTTTCTTTTAGAGTAGACTCCAAATTTTTGAGGACTTCTTCACCCAGGGAAGCAAACAGGAAGTCACAAAAGTTGTGCCCTTTTGTAAAATGGTGAAAAAAAAAATGGATAGGCAAACAAACTCCTTAATAGGTTAGGTGTCCCAATATCAAAATTATTCTGGTAATAACTGATTCTGAGCCTGTATTCATTGAATTTGAGATGGGTAATAAATCAACAAAAACTACAATAAAATTTCACTGAAAAAGTACATTAATTTATCTTTTTTTAAACATCATAACATGATATGTGGGAAGTTGTAGAAACGCACTGATCAGATATGTCTAGACGCAATAAAACTTGCAAACCAGAAAATATTGTTGCACATACAGGGAGCTCACTTTTTTCAAACTCAAATGGTACCACTTTATGTTATATGAGCCACGACATGACAAAAACCAACAAAGTGGCATGTGCGCCCAGCGAGGACTGAGATCAGCCCGGGCATCGGCCCAGCCTGATCAGAGTCTTTGCTGTGTGCTTAAAGAGTAAATATTGCTATGGGTCTAAGCTACCTCCATGCCAACAGAAAAGACTTCGCTCCGATTGCGCCGATGCCCAGGCTGATTTGAGTCTTCGCTGGGCACATGCATATGCCACTTTGATGGTTTTTGTTGTTTTATTTGGTGAAGTATCAGAGGTTGAAATTGTAATTATGATCAGCATCCATCCAGTCATGCATATGTCCAGTCCTTCAGTTTTTTTTTTCCTTTTTCGGTCATGACTAGAGAAAATGTGATTTCTAGCATTTGGAAGCAGTGCAACAGATGAGTCTACACATCTGCACAATCTAACAAAGATATTTCATTGTTAGTTATGCACTCTTTAGTTTTCCACTTGCATGAAAGTATGGGCCATGGAAAGATCACTTTCATTCCCAACACATTTGACTTCTTGTGTCTTTAATTGTCAATGAGCAACCAATGCCTCCCATTAAAAGTGCAGTATGTCAATAAATGGTAATCTTAACTCACGTCAGCCATGTGGTGAGAAAACCGGCTTATGACATAAGCGACTTGCAAATGCTCATACCAGCCAGTGCAAACGCACAGGCTGGTTAAGCATGTGCATTTCGCACTGGAAGATTTATAAGGGCAAAATGCTGACTTGGCAGCACTGCGCCTCTAAGCATGTGCAGTTACATTTGCTTTTGGTAAAGTTTTAACAACGCCCATGCAGCACTTAATGATGTCTCCGGTGTTGGCATTTCCAGCGTTCATTTCAAATAAAGTAAAAAGTAAAGTTTGCAGATTTCCCAAATAAATTCTCTCAATATTAAGTTTCAATCCGGATTCTTCTAAAACTACCCAAATGCGGTCGCCGCCTATATAAAATTGCAAAGGGCAGTTGACTATGGTTACGTACCGCTGTGCCACTTGGGGAACGTCGTTAGAAGAATTGAACTGAACTGAACACATTTGTTCTCACAACCTGTTTCACATGCTCATGCTGCTTTCTAAATAAACAGTCCCACCTTTGTTGTAACCACAACGTGACCATTGCCTTACCTTCCGCAACAAACGCCAGCGATGCCATGTGATCATTACCTTACCTCGCACAATGGGCGTAACGATGCCATGTGAACCGGCATCACCTTACCTTGCGCACCGAGCGCTATCGATGCCATACCCCGCGCAACGAGTGCTACTGGGCAATACATAATAACTACCTTTTGTGCGCGGTACGGACTTGATTATTGGCGTTCCTTGCATTGCAAATTGTGGCAATGATTTTGTATCATACGGCGGCTGCCGTGCATTGCAAGCGGTAAGGCAAAAGGCCCTAAAGTTGTTGAGTTACAGCAAAGGACATATTAGTCCATTTCTGGAAACTTCGGCTAAACATACATAACAACCAAACATGGCCATCCAGTCATCGTAGCGTTGGGACAGCCTTCGGACAATCAATTTAGGCAACACCGTTTCAAGTTGCATCGCCATCGGTACGACATTGATAAAACGCTGTCTGCCCGTTATTGTGTTGTTTAAACTTTTATTTATTCCCTACATGGTTTACGAAATTGGTCCGCATATCGTCTTATTCCCGCGCAAATCTGGTAAAAGATGAAATGAATTGTGTCACGCGATGATCGGCGAAGCATTGACGAACACGGACGTTCAAATATACAGCCTTCTGTCAGACACGCAAGCTCGGGTAATACAATCTGTTTTGTCACGAGATCTCGTCGTTAGTAATTTTCATTTTATTCTTTTTACATCTCTAATTGTTAAATGAAAGCCAAAGAAAAACGCAAGATACACATCTCTACACGAATAATGTTTGGAAAACATTTCCTGTTAACAATTTACTTGTTTGCTTTGAAAATGCTAGTTTAAAATGATTTGCAACAAATGCAGTTTCGAAAAACAAAGCACTTAAAAGACGTATAACAACTGTTTTAAGTAAGGATAAGGATGTCCTTGTAATCTTGATGAAGCAAGGGATCTTGGGTTGCTGTTGCACTAATTTCACTCCCCCCCTCTCTCTCTCTCTCTCTCTCTCTGGCTTTTTGTAATACCAAAACTGATTCGTTCAACTGAATACAAAAAGTGAATTATGTGACTGCTTGCTGTTTGGTTGAGAGCTCAAAACTTAGGAAGTTTGAAACTTTTCCGAGTAAGCCTTGGTGTTGCGCCTGTTGCATCTGCATTCTCTGGGACCTGGTTCACTGAACGGCCCACCGATTACGCAAAATATGCCAGCTCAGTAAACTCATTGCCTAACCACCCACCATCACCACCAAACACACGAATGGACCTTGAGATTTATGGAAGTCCATCGACTTCTCTCTGGATCCCGTCATGCATTGTTATATTATCGCAAATGTATACGAGTCGCAACGTGACAAAACCAACAAAGTGGCATGTAAGCCCACAGAAGACTCAGATCAGCCTGGGCATCCTCCAAGTCTGATCAAAGTCTTCCTCCAAGTCTGATCAAAGTCTTAGCTGTGCGCTTAAAGGGTAGCCAAGGGTCTAAGCTAGCTCCATGCGGACAGCAAAGACTGATCAGACTGGGCGGATGCCCAAGCTGATCGGAGTCTTCGATGGGCGCATATACCATTTTGTTGGTTTTGTCGTGTTGCGGCTCATATCTGTATGTCGGAAATCTTTAAACCACACGCACACACATACAGAACGAATGCGCCACGCTAAACTCTGAAAAGCTGATAAATTATAACACGCAGTTCAAATAAAACCTCAACTTCAACGTGCGATATCTTGGCACGTGTAACCTCTTTTTCAGGTGTTATTTGCACGTTTTACCTATGAAATAAATTTCCGGGTCACCACGAGAAAATATCGGGATTTGGACGTGCTTGTTTACGTCTCACGTATTTCATTTTAACCATGACACTACAGACCGAGTTCGCTGATCGGTAAACCGTATTTTGATACCTCATGAGCAAACGGCTGTAAATGCGAACAAAGATTGATTAGAATGGGCTGAGCTGAGTTTTGGATGTTCGCACATTCAACAAGACACATTATCTGGGGGCATCAAACATTCCCTCTCAAGAATATGTTACTTTGATAAAGCTGATGGCTCACGTTTGTAAAACCTGGTTTTCTTAGGTGACCCGGGGGATCCTCGACCTGTAGCCACTATTGTGCAACATTGTGCATGCTTTTAAAGACGAAGTTCATAACTGTAATGTAATGCAATGGCAGCGGCAAACTAAGTATGACACGCACGCTCTTTTAAGAGGCGGTCCCATGGACGCATTCACGCGGATGAGATGCCAAGGGCAAAATATATGTGCCGCGACACGAGAAAACCAACAATGTGGTTGTGCGCTCACCGCAGACTCAGATCAGCCTGGGCATCCGCCCAGTTTGATCAGACCCTTCGTTAAGTGCTTAAAAGGTAGCCAAGGGTCTAAGCTACCTCCCTGCGAACAACGAAGACTCTGATCAGACTGGGCGGATGCCCGGGCTGATCTGAGTCTGCGTTGGGCGCACAACCACATTATTGGTTTTGTCGTGTCGCGGCTCATATGTGCATGCACAGTTTTGACTGTCGTTTATATGATGAACCTTTAAACATTTTAATAGAAAACATAAATCAAGCTGAAGTTTGTTAATTTTCAGTCATGACGTCATGTGTCATAATTTATGAGCGAAAAGACAAGACATGGAAAAAAAGAATAATTTATGCGGAAATTTAACTATGTGACATTTCACGCTAAGCTACTTTCTGTCAGTCACGCGCCTAATGGCTACGTTTTTTGCCTGTTACCATCGAAAAAAATCTTGAATGAAAGCTTAATCATAGGTTAATGCCTTGTAGTAATTTGCGAAACAAGCTATACACATCAAAAATGAATACAACTTTTGACCAAAAGGCATGCCTGGGGCAACCAACCAAGCACGTGCGAATTCATGGTATCACACAACAAAAAGGATAGGTTTTGAAAATCCTAGAAATAAGTGAGGCCTGCCCGATTAAGTCATAACAAGTAAATTTAACCTTGAAACCACCTGCCGCTAGTGACTACAAATGAGCCGCGACACGAGATAATCAACAAAGTGATTGTGCGCCCAGCCCAGACTCAGATCAGCCTGGGCATCCGCCCAGTCTGATCAGAGTCTTCGCTGTCCGCATGGAGGTAGCTTATACTCTTAGCTACCTTTAAGCGCAAAGTGAAGACTCTGATCAGACTGGGCGGATGCACAGGCTGATCTAAGTCTGCGCTGGGCGCACAACCACTTTGTTGGTTTTCTCGTGTCGCGGCTCAAATGGGGAAAATGCCATTCAAAAATTGCGATGTTGCCATTACATTGCACTATGAACGAATAGAATACAAATTTTATTTTCCGTATTCAGAATAGCTACTGACCGACATATGAAGAGTTATTGGCCGACATAGACGACAAAACAACCCCCCCCCCCCCCCCACCACCACCACCACCCACGTTCCCCCAATCTTGCAGAGTTAATTGAATCTGTCCAGGAATGAAGTTATGGAATGTGAATAAGGTCGGAGTAAAGAGCTCAAGCTCATTACAGACATTTTAACCACTCATTCCGATATTGTTTTGGCAGTGGCAGGCATAAAATCAGTCACGTGACAACGAAATCTGGATCCGTCAGAATATGTCCTTGTGTTCGGGCATTACATTCGGATTCTTCTATTAGCAGAAAAACCAGAAAGAAAGTAGGAATTTGAATATTTCAATCCCAATGAAACCATCAGGACAACAAAACAATTATTTTGCCTGTTTCAAAGGCTTTCACGGTCGACGTTCGCAGTGAAACAGCATTACCGATGTATATAGTCCTATGCATAATGACAAAATATCTGCTACTTTCTAGCCGCATCTTTTATCTCCCATCAGTAATAGAGTCTGACAGATTTCTGACAGATATGTTATTTTAAACTAAACAACCAGCACAAAATCTGATTACTGGGAGAGTGTAGAGTATATCGTATTACCTAGCACCTTTTAAACAAAGCGTTGGATGGATTCTTCTATCTGACTCCTTGGGCAGGTCCATTTCCAGTTGACGGGGTGTTAGGGGGTGTTAGGTTTTTAGACGAAGTCTAATAAAATCATCGTTGGCGCCAAAACTTGACTTGATCTCTGTATGGAAGAGAGCATATGTCATGGAATTGTTATTCACCTGTCAGAAGATTTAGTTACATTAAAAATGTTATTATTTGCACTTTGCATTTAGTTTTAAATATGTTTTTCACTTTAACGCTGTAATGATTGATAGAGTTAAGCAGAACGCGAGAAACGCAAATGCCGATGGCTTGAGAAAAAATGATTCTATGGTGCGAAAAGTCTTTCGTAGTAAAAAAAGTAGTTCTTTTCCTTCCAAAGGCTGTACTCGGTGCGTAAATTTACCGGAACGGACCTAATTACCGGGTCGGACCGGAACGGACCCTTATTATTCATATTTCCAGCCGATTTTTTAGATATTTTGATACAATCTACACGCGCAGATTAATTCAAGGCCCTACCTATGACTAACATGTATTATCTTAACATGCAACCCCTGATTTCATCCACCGACTTGATACATATAGCTCTACATATTTTCTATGGCTGAAATGTTGGACATGATACTATGGAACAAAAATTCGGGAATTTTTGTGTTTTTCTTTCGCTCCAAGTCTTGGAAGAAAGATAATCAGATTTTTGTATAAGATTATATGATTTTAAGATGAAACGCATATGCGTGAGGTATCAAGAGGCCTACCCATGGCGCAAAATACTCAAAGAGTATTTTGACTAATATCTCTAATTGATTTGCGCTTGATGGCATATAGAATATGTATTAATATTAAATAAGAGTTATTTAATAAAAAATATTACAAATATCTACTGAAGATAGGGGAAAACTGGTCCGTTCCGGTAATTCAGTCCATTCCGCTCCGTTCCGATAAATTTACGCACCCGGCTGTACTGAACCGGGTAAAATACAGTACCGTATCATCGGAAGCATATCGGAATGTACCGAAGAATGTCAATAATTTACGGACCAGTTTGGTTTCTCGCCATAGTGGATAACCCCAACATAAGGATTCTGCTATTCAATAATAATATCAGACATGTGATACAGCTGAGAAGACAAATAGGGAGATTTTCCTCTACTTTTTTTCCAAATATGGAGAATGATTAAACAAAGAAGGGAATTCTAGTATTTTGGTAGGGAGATCTGAAAATTCCAAATAGGGAGATGTACAAGACATATATGGGGAAATTCTGAAATTCCAAATAGGAAATGGGCAATTTCAACAGAAATAAAAAAAAATATTATTTGTTTCAAATATGTCTTCTTTCACTTCGTCTTATATCTTTTTTTTAAAGATATTTCTTGATTATATTTCTACTAAATTATCTTGGATAAAAACATTCCAATATAATGCACCAGTCATTGGTATCCACGGACCCCCTGTACTTAAGCCCCGCTATGCCCCCCATCCCCGACCCCATGGGTCCATGTTTGTAAATGACTGGTGCATTAATGGCAACAGTTTAGACCCTGATCTGGCACTATATTTATGGTGTCCAAGCTGGGTCAACACATTTGGCCATTGTCCCTATTTCGGTCTCCAGGTGTTAATGAGTTATGAAATTAAAACAAAGCAGATTTAACTGAGACAGTTTTATGTTATAATAAGGATTTTAAGTTAAAGCGGGCACACTACGTTGATGTTGAAACAACATTGTATCAGCTTTATTTGCTTTACGTATATAATTGATAAATACTACATTTTTGACAACTGGAGCTCCTGAGTCCCATTGATGAGGCTTAATAAGCCGAAATTTCGAAGTATGACCCATGTTCCTTCTTTCGAATGTATTCTCTTGTCTTGCAGGAACTGTTTTATTATGTTTGACTTCACTGCAGCTGGTGTTGTGCTGTGTGGCAGCCGTTAAACATCTCCCCATATATTATCTATAAAGCAAATGCTTTTTTTTCTTTTCTTTTTTTGTCCTTTGAGATCAGCGGATATATTCTGAGAAATCAGATTTTTCATTGATTCATCCATAGTGCAGATTTTATTTAGTTTCATTCTCTGCAATCAGAGGATATATTCAGAGAAATCTGAAATTTTAGACACAGGTTTAGACTCTTATTCTAGATAATCGTCTTTAATATTATTAGGACCTTTTTTTTAATCCACTTCCTTATTAAAATGAGGAATTTGCAGCATTTTTATGCGTCCGCATCATATGATGCCTGGGTCATATAGTGTTTCGGTTGTGCGTACGTTATTACGTACGTATGTCCGTCTGTACGTCAGTACGTATGTGTGTACGTGATCCTGTTAGACCCATGTTAACATTTTTGTAAGAGGTAGATTTCAGTGTTCCTATCATTGTACCAACTGCACAAGAATCAGGAATGATGAGCCATAGGTCACCATCCACTGACTACGGAATTAGGCTAATTTGCAAGGTTAAGATTTTCGAAGAGGTACATTTCAAGGTTCCTATTATTGTAGCACATTGAAATTTTGTATGAGGGTTTATATCTATAACAGAAATACACAGGAATGATCCATATGTCATGGTCCACTGACTTCGGACTTATGCTAATTTTGAAAGGTTAAGATTTATGTAAGAGGTAGATTTTAAGGTTCTTAACATTGTAGTAACTTGAAATTTTGAACGAGGATTAATATCTATATACAAGTACAACAGGAATATACTAGAATCAGGTCATGATGATCCATATGTCACAGTCCACGGACTTAGGCCAATGTTGCAAGGTTAAGATTTTTGTAAGAGGTAGATTTTACAGTTTCTATTAATGTAGCAACTTGAAATTTTGTATAAGGATTTGTATCTAAAATAAGTACAACAGGAATTCACAAGAATCAGGTCATGATGATCCGCATGTCGCGGTCCAAGGACTCGGTTTCTGACCAGATTCTTTAATACACAGTACTTTCTAGTTTGACCCTACAGTGACTCTGAAACTGTATAAAGGGCTGCAGTCTGTGTCACAGCTCAAAGGTTGGGCTATGCTTTAACACTATACAAGTTTGCCTTTATTCCTAGTTACCCTACAAGTGCCAGTACCTTAATCAAGGCCCAGTCTTAGTCAAGGCACTAGGCGGGGGCATCTGTGTACTGTGGCCACATTTCTAGTTTCTCTAGATTTTTCAGGTACAATGAATATACATATCACTGGCTTAAACTCTGAGCTCATATAAACAAAAAGTCAGCTGTTGGGAAAAGTGGCTGGTCCTAATATTTGTTTTGTAAATAGCAGAGCTGTTAGCTGTCAAAATGCTTGAGATAAACAGTCAGAAATTTTGTGAAATCTTCCTGATTTTGTCATTATGCATAGGACTATATAGTCAAAACTGATATGCAAAGATGTTCTTAAGATGTATCCCACAATGGATTACCAACGTAGGGAACGTTTACAATGTAATAACAGTTATGTGCGCTTTGCAAGCATGTGTACATGGGAAGTGCTTCATTTTCTTTCTTTTGTTTTTTAAACAGTTTTCAGATTTATAATTTTATTGTTTGGGCGGATTACTTTACGAGACATGTACTCATATAGTTAAAGTTTTAAAGGTGAGATGATAAGACATTTCTCGACTCTTATTTCTTCACAAAACTACAATAAAACTTTCTTGTTTTATTGAAAACGAATAAATTTTAAGAAATTATCATTAATTCCTCTTTCCACTGTCCCAACCCCTCATCTACGAAACAGTAGCCTGGCTTCCAGGCTAAATGGTTATATGCATTCTAACAGAGAAATCTTAACGTGGCTCTTTTTACTCTGATGGCCAACCATTTATTGTTTTTCCCGGGTAACTCTGCAATTACTTGATGAAAAATTATTCCTTGCAGAGTTAGCTTTCTTACAGATATACAATTAAAACACAAGGACTGGAGCCAGTCTAACGAAACAGTATCGTAATACCCTTCAAAGTCAGCGAAATACCGGAGTCAGCTTCTTTGATAAATTTTTGCACTGACTGGTAAGCTTCCATATGATCATGTTTTAGACCAGCTAATATCCCTGTTTGAAGAAAATCTGTCATTCAAACATTACAAGCAAATCTACATGTACTTTCCGAACAGACCCTAAACATTTGGGCAGAAGTGCACAGCATACAGTGTAGCCCCAAGACAGAGGGAGCAGTCTGATTAGGGTCTGCACCGTGTGCAATTTAGCCAGCATTTCACCGCCGGCTAGTATAATTCCGCTTGATCAATTTATGGATAATTTAAATAGGCCTTTTAAATGGCAAGGAAAAGTGCCCGAACAGCCAGGACAATATGGTAACCACTTTGACCAGTAACCTAGAGCTCCAAGAATGCCACTTTATTCCCGTCACCTGGGCAGGTCACTTTCCCTATCAAAACGATCCTTAGTTTCGGATCTAGTCTTGTAAAAAGGTACTTTATCTCATTATGAGATATAGCATCTTCATACGACAAATCTTGTTTATAAATAGGCGACAATTTTTTTTCGATAAGCGAGGCAACTGCTTCTGATCAATATCACAGGGTATAATCGATTCCGCCAATTTTCGCTTCCTGCAGAGACTGTACATCATATTTGGCTTCCGCCGAGACTGTCCGTGATCTCTTGCTTCCTGCAGAGACTACTGTCCTCGAAGAATGGCTTCCTGCCGAGACTGTCCGCGTGACTCTGCTTCCTGCCGAGAGTCTCGGCAGGAAGCAGAATCACGCGGACAGTCTCTGCAGGAAGCCATTTATCATGTACAGTAGTCTCGGCAGGAAGCAAGAGTTCGCGGACAGTCTCGGCGGAAGCCAAATATGATGTACAGTCTCTGCAGGAAGCGAAAATTAGCGGAATCGATTATACCCTGTGAATATGTGCAGTCGCAAAAGGCGTCATAGTATTCGCTGCTCAGATACAACCTTATGTGGACATAAACTGACATACGAAAATCCAAGTTCTAAGGTTGAACTAGGAGCTTGCATTCTCAATAAGGTACCATTTTAGCCAGACAACGCATATTCCTGCAGCCAGGTAATACGTAATGATTTACGTGGTGGTTACCGTGTGTGGGGAGCTTAAGGTGTCATTTCGGCTGATAAAATACTGATGCTATGACAGACAAATATAGGAGTTTAAATCCCTGATACGAAAGTTATTTCGCTTTTGGTAAACATGGCAAAATTTATCTCTTCAAGCGAAAGCTTTTGGTTGTTTTATTTGAATGTAAAATATAGACACTTGAAGTGGAAGAAGGGAAAATAAAGGTTTCCGATGGGCCGCATTTCTATTACCGTATATAAAGTAATTTTCGCGGTGTTCCATTTTCCCGGTATTTCGCGGTCACTTAGAAACCGCAAATAATAAAATCGCGAATAATTTCCAGTTTCTTACAAAATGTCTTCTGTAGGAACAGTGTTCATATATTTTGTTTCTGTTTGCTTCGGTAGCTGCTGGAATTTTTCACTTAAGCCAGTTCTTTCATTAACCTGCGGCGGCCCTGCCGCAGGTTAATGAAAGAACTGACTCAAGTGAAAATCAAATAGTTTTGCTTTTCGCGCATGTTGCTAACCGCGAAAAGTAAAAATCGCGAAAAATTTTGTTTATGTTTTCGACCCTTAACCGCGAGAATTTGAACCCGCGAAAATTACCGCGTATACGGTATTATTATTTATCATTATGCGATCAGAAAGCAATTCATCATATCAGTCTGCGTCTTTCTCAGGCTTCCTAAACAGGGATGGCTCAGATACTGGCGAAGCCTGTTCTGAGGCGTCGCTGTTACAATACGTTACTGGAACACTTTCTCGTCACGCGTTTCATACAGTACATGGGTTACTGGAAACACAAATTGTGAGTAAGGCGACGGGTATCCCAGTAACCAAGAAGAGCTTCCATGTCACAAATGATAAGCTATACTAAGGCAGCCGTCCGCGCCAGTCAAAATAAAATATCCAGTAAGTGTTTCACTGAGAAACAAATTTAGCTTGTAAATTCGAAAAGCTCGACAAATTGAGTTTCGGGTTTTAATAGTGTTACAAAAACAGAAGGTATTTCAAACGCCATTACTATAATTATTCGGACAACTGAATATAGCTGTCTAATCAGCGCTGTGACCCATTTTGCTAAGTTTTCGACAACTCGCCGCTTGCAAAAACTCATTCTGAAAGTTTGAGCAGAGTCTGGCCCTCACTGAGAAGAGAGGGCAGCAATACAGAAAATGGTAAGAGTAAAAGATTTCTCAATATTTACGGTAATTGTGGTAATCAAAGACATCAATACTGCTTGCTTCACTTCAGGCTGCTCCAAGATGCATTTATTGGCCAACTTCCAACTATTCCATAATCCAGAAATAGGACTTAAACGCCTAGGGTTGACAGAACTGCAGAAACAACGCAGCTAAGCGTGAAAATATAAAATGAATACGTTGAGCCCTTGTCACAGAGATACACATAAGCTGCTCATCAAAGTACTAGTAGTCGCCTAAGAGCTCAGTTCCGACATAATATGCGGTTCCAAGTTATGTAATGGACAGAAAGGCCAGAGATATGGACTTATGCCATTTGTATGGAGAAAGCGCATGATGATTGCCTGACGTGGTAATATGATAATCAATACACCAGAAAAACCTGTTATGTGACGTAGTTCTTGGGAACTGACATCTTGGAAGCTGTTACATTAAGATTCGCTAAAATTACGATATTGTTTTAATGGTAAATGATTTCACTTTCAGGGTAAGCAACTCAGCCTCCGTTCTCAATTGGGGGTTGGCGGCGAAAGGAGGCGGGGGTTCGTAGGGAGATGGGGAATCTTTCGGCAAGTTCTTTCTTTTACGAGTAGACCCCACTCTGAAAAGACTTTGTCCTCTTGGAAAACAATCAGGAAGTCACGAAAGTTCTTCCCTTCGTAAAAAAACGGCGGACAATACCTAAATGGGTAAGCACAGTGCAATGCCACACTCCGGTCGCTTATTCTCCGTAAACATATGCTGTATATCCTCGAGAGGAAGCCACAGTATTTTGTTGACAGGTAAAATATTTTCTGTAATTATCTCTGAAGAAGCCGAGGGGCAAAAGTGCTTAAGGTAAAATACGACTCGCATTACGAATTGTTGATGACAATCTCTCCATTTAAACATAATAATTATATGAATGATCATTCTGAGATATTTAGAAATTCGTTTTCAAAATATTAATAATAATATGCGGTCCGTCATAGGAACCGCACAGCTGCTGCAAAAAGCAGAATATTCGGGAAACTGGAAAGTCTGTGTTATGGCCTTATGGATTAATGTCTATTAATGTGTCCGATCGGATTTTTAAACCTAATTCAAAACTAGAAATTATAACAATTATAAAAGTAATAATGTGATCTATCATAAGAACCGCACACCCACTGAAAGGACAGAAAAGTCCGAAGGTTATGGGTCAATGTCTTATAACGTGTCCAATCGTGTCTTCATACCTAATTTGAATATTTTAAAGTTGCAAGGTTAAGGGACATTCCTCTAGAGCAGGGATAGCCATGCTATCAGTCTCGGCACACACACAAAACGACGTGTGGCCTCATCATTAATAGGAACGCACTTCCGGACCGCTTAAGTAAAGTCATCAAAATATTTACAAACTTCCAATGTGAACGACTGAAATATCCGCACTTACAAGGATGCTATGGCAAATTACTGTGTCTCTACGCAACAAGGAAATGATCAGATTTTCCGCCAAGTTCATCGAGATGAAAACGAGACAAGACATTTAGGGTAAAGTCGGGTAAATTCGGACAACGGGTAAATTCGGACAGTGACATTGTTTCCTTTATATGTCAGTTGTTTGGAATTAAAACAAAATTAAATGGTCAAACAGTGAAAATCCTGATGACCGTCTCACCTTGATTTTCACTGTTTGCAATGGTATGTCCGAATTTACCCGCTGTCCGAAGTTACCCGACTGGACCCTACTGACATTCCTGTGAAAAGTGCACCGCCTGAGACAGGCGATGCACTTTCCACAGTAATGTCAGTCAGAATAGCCTGTTGTTGTTTTTTGTTGTTGCTGTTTTTTTTTTGTTTTTTTTTTTTGTTTTTTTTCTGTCGCCCCAATCCCGGTCGGCACGTGCCGACCGCTGAAGCCCAAGGTGGTATCAATCGCCACTTTGAAAGGTGGCTGAGCCCCTTCATTAAATTCAGTCGCTGCTGAATTTCCTGCTAGATACACTTGGGAGGTGGGGGCTTGGCATAGGCTACATGCTGCATGTGCCATACAAACGAAAGTTATTGATACACACAATCAAACCTACTAAGTCTCAATAGGGACAGGGATGGTCGTGGCCAGGCGATGGTGCCTGGTAACTTTCAGTGCCGGTGCGTCGTGATGATGATGATGATTTAAAGTTTAACGACGCGTCAACCCACTGGGTCATTTGCGTCATGAAGGTTGCATATTACTTAAAACCGGTGCGTCGTACCAAGTTTGATAATAGTAGGGCAAGGGCCTACTATGCTTGCAGTAGGTGCGGGTGGGGTTGTTTGGACATATTTCTCACCCCATTATATCTATTTTCTTTCTCCCACTTTCTGGGAGACGGCTCGATAGAGACTGAAATACTGTCACAAAGAGCCGTTAAACCCAAAACAGCCAACCAACCAACTCAGTGGAGTCGACCGGTTAGCGGGACAGGATTAAAAGGATTGGAGGTAACGTTTTACCGGTTAGTGGCGAAATGGGCCAAACAGTTACTTATTACTGAATTTGACCCTTAAAAAATCACTTATTACTGATCTTTGGCCTGAAGTTTTACTGATTACTGATTTTGGAGGTGGGTACTAGTAAGTGATGCAACAGTGTTTTTGTTTTATATTGGAATGAGTAATCTACATCCACACAGTACAATGTGATATCATGCTGATTCAGAGACAAATAAAATGGAGGACTGGACAGTTTACATATGATTTGCCGGGGAAAAAGTCCCTTCATTTCTACCCTTAATGCACCAATAACGAAAATAGATGAATCTGCAAACAACGTAGATCCAGATGTGGTGGCTCATGATGAGCCACCACATCTGGATCTACGTTGTTTGCAGATTCTAGGTCTACTACCTTTTGAATTCTCAATATAGCTACAAAGGAACTTTTTTTCTATTTTGCAGACGAACATTGTGTCGTCTGCTTTTGGGGCGCTTTGTTCTCCCTTTAAGACCACGAAAATGACAAATATACGTTTAACCTATTTCAACTATCAACTTTATGAACTGCAATTAAAAAGACTAGCATTTTATTTTTCCTTCATGAAAAAGCGCGTGACGCTGTCATTTTTAACAGTAAGTTTACTATGGTCATGACATTTAAAGTCCAAGCTTGACATTTACGTTCATAATTGTTATTTCAGAATCTTAAAGGTCAAAGGACAAAAGTTGATCACGCGCTAAAATGGTATACGTTCGCCTTTACTATTCCTGAGAGCATTGTTATGAGAATCAGTATGTAAAACATGTGCAAAACTCTTGCTCTGAAGTAAAAAAAAAAAAAAAAAGAAAACCTGGCGCAGCTACCACCAAAACTCGTGAAAGTCGCCAAACTGAAATTTTCGTGTTTGGTGAGTTTCGGGAGTTTTGTTACGACTCCATCAAAGCTGAAATTTTGTACTATTATGGTTTAAATACATTTGAGTCTGCTGTTAAATGTGGCCTATCATCTTTTAAAATTTCCAGGTGAGAATGGAACCGCGACTTGACCGTGCGTGACTATATGCATACTTTTATTTTTCTTTTTAACTATGCATGCGACATTATGTATACTTTTTTCCTAGCAGAAACACACCGGATAGACGGCAATCGAAAACACTCATGCAGTCGACGAAAGCGGATAAAAACCGTTAGAAACAGCGTTTTCGATTGCAATTTGCAATCGAAAACGCTGTTTCTAAGGTGATCAAATCAGCAGATTTGCACTGTACTACATGTGCAAATACGAAATTCGCCGTCAAAGATATTTTAAAAGACTGATACGTAATAGTATTTTGTCCCTGAAAATGAAAAATAGCAAATGAACTTCCTACAACTTAAGGATGATGGATAATCAGACTCAATGAATGAATCATCAACCACTTGTACACCAAGTTCACTGCACTTGATCTGAAAGTGTATTCTTCATTTTCAGTTTTTATTGTTTTTATTTTCGCCGTTAATGACGCATAAAAATTATGACTTTTTTTCTACGTTTTACTTTTTCCATCAGTATTGTTTTCTCGGAATACGTTTTTTACATTCTTATTGATTTATTCATTTTGCTTCGCAAGAAAAACACTGCAAAGTGAACTAAAGGTGACGAAATGTTGTGGGCTGAAAAATACGCATTTCACAGAGTAGCTGTGGTCTGACTTCTTTAGTCCAAAGACCGACGATTCCATCTGACATGAAAAAAGCCGCAGATTAAAACGCAATGTCTCACCTGCCTCAGCAGCCTCACACAAGTATTAGTCGGCACAAGTGTGGAAGGATGGAAAGAAGGACAAATCAAACTTTATCATAACCATGATTTGCTTTAAACACCCGGGCCAACGCCAGGGTCGACATACAAAATCAAAAATCAGCAATGCGTCAAATATTGATCAAGGGTTCAAAGTTTTGAATCAATTAAGCAGAACTTTATGCAAGATTTGATGATTGTAAGCGTTATAGTTTGAGAGAAAATGGATTTTAATGTCATGGTCGTCCTAAAATGTGGACAGACGAAGGTCATATAGTTTCTTTCCAATAAAAAACCACTGGGCACCCAAGGGTGATTCAACCTTGAATCAACCTTGATTCAACGTTGTGACGTTGAATCAAGGTTGAAGCAAAGTTGATTCACTCTTGTGTACCTGCTGGGGAAATTTTCGTATGTGTATGTAGGCTAATTCGACTGTAAAAAGACTCGATTCATGCTGGTCAAGATAATAGTCCTGCAATGTCATTTTTCTTGTGCAAGTGTTTACATTCGAATGCACGTGGTATTCTGTGGTAATGTGTGAAGTGCATACACGTCAAGTGCGACTAGGCCACTTAATTTTAACCTAAGCAAAGTTCTGTTAATTAATTTACCTAGTTTTGAGAAACATTTTGCGCATAATATTGCGCTTGGCAAATATCCCAGATATTTTATTTACGCTCGAAAACATGAATCTGACGAATGCATTTAACATGATTGCTACTTGAGAAAACGTCTGTCGTTATAATTTCCTGATACAGCTCAAGGGCGTGAAGCCTTGCAACTAAGAGAAAGTATCCGCCTTTGCAAAATAAAATGGACCGCGTAGTGGGAAAACGTATATTATAGCAAGACCATGGCTGTTCGCACAGTCTAATCGGTCTTCCCTGAACACATAAAAATTATACTGAAGCTGGCTGATCTGAGTCTCCACAGTTGATCAATGTTTGTACGTGCTGTATACCGCATGTTGTGGCGTGGGTCTTGAGCTTGGTGATCAGCCCCCTTCGTGCCTTCCTGTCTTGCTCTCCCCGATGTTGGCCGAGCGGTCAAGGCTAGACAGAGGGGTTCATAATCTCCTGAATTTAGAGATCGTGACTCAGATCGCGATTCTATTGTATTTTCTAGCCTCTGGATCACTATGATCACTTCACCTACTCTTATTACTAAGCCGCGGCACGACAAAGCCAACGAAGTGGCCTGTGCACCTAGTGAAGACTCAGATCAGCCTGGGCAACTCCTCAGTCATATCAGAGCCTTCGCAGAGCACTTAAAAGACAGGGTCAAAGCTGGCTCCATGCGGACAGCGAAGACTCTGCTCAGACTGGGCGGATTCCCAGGCTGATCTGATTCTTCACTGGGCGCACATGCCACTTTGAGTTTGTTGGTTTTGTCGTGTCGCGGCTACATTATTGTTGCAATGGCCGTTAGGGTGAATGGATACAATGTCAGGGGAAGCAACTCGACCATTAATATTCTGTCTCCCTTCTAAATGGAAGTCAACCCTTAAAAGGGCTCCATTTTTAAACGGTTTCGTCGCCTAGGGAAGCAAACAGGAAGTCACAAAACAGTGTCTCCCTTTGTAAAAATGGCGGATCATTCACCTTAAGCCAAGAAACATCCATGTGCTTTGTAAATGTTGTTTGTATATACTTTTTTTTTAGGTACAAGTTGGCGTAGCTCCAGAGCAGCGTACTTGGAAGTTATTTATAGAGGTAATAAATGTACGAGTGAGTGATGTTAAATCATTGTGCTATTAATATAATCTCTGACGTGAATCTGGCAAACTCATTTTTTACCATTTTAACATTGCCCGTCTGGCTGACGGGCAATGTTAAAATGGTAAAAAATGAGACTGGTCAGTGTAACACTAACCTTTCAGATGCAACCACAGCTGTATCCTCCATAAAAAAGTTGTGGCCCCTCATAAGAACCTCCACACCGCAGGCCGAAACGTTGGATCAGCAGTGAGTCAACGCTGATTCGACGTTGTGCGTCCAGTGGCCTGTTACAACGCAAAATGTATCAAATGTCAAAAATGCTACAATTACGTTGCAACAAACAGCATTCAGTTAGTTGTAAACCTAGAATTCCGCAAGGCAGTTGCAGAGACACTGAGACCTTCCATTCTGGAGCGACAAAAGATGATCAATGATAGGAACTGTTCGCAATGCAATGAGCGGTAGGCCTACTGTTTATTGAATGAGTGAACGAGCAAACAGCGAAGACTCGACAAAGCCTGTAAAGTCTCGCTGTTTGGCTTCGCGTGAATTTTTCTTATCGAATGAGAAGACTAAGATTAGCATATGCAAACGCGCAAGCTGATCTCAATCTCTTTCTCGTGTCAAGGTAAAGAACTAGATTATTTGCAAAAACATATTTTTTTCGTTACTGATCTAGCGTTGCCGGGATCGATTCCCGCAGGAGGCAGACACCTTTTGACCGTAAATGGAGTTCCACTGTACACAGCGTTTCAATATCGTCCTCAAATCGTCTTTATATGACTGAAATACAGTTGAAAGGGACGTAAAATCGCAGGTCACAGCCATCCATCAATCTATATTGTGCCGAGAGTCGCAGAGAAAATAGCTACCTGACTATCTCCCGTATTCTCAGATAAGACCCGAGCCAGGTCCGAACCACAGCGGCAAGAGTCGTGTAGTGGGTCCCGCACGCCAGTGCAGATAACATTATTGTAGCAGATAATGTTATTGCCGTCACAGTGTAATTAGTGACTGAAAGGGACATCAAGTATTCTATGAAGTACCTTCCAAAAGCTATGGTAGCGAAGCTATGGTTATTTCGCGATCAATTGACCGAATTTGCATGTATGAATTAGAATGAAATGGAAACAGACATTCCTATTTTTCTCTAACAATTTAATACATTGTTATTGTGTTTTTGCGTCAGTGTCACCAGTTCAAGTATAGATGAGATGACGAAATCGGAATTGCATGAGGACCAAACCAGCCTTCAAACAGGCACTGGCCAATTTATGGCTGTGTAGACAGCCGGTAAAATAAAACACCGCAAATGTGCAGACTTGTCAATGACTTAGCTTTTCGTAGCCGCATTCGTGTGCCTTTTTCCCAAAAAACTTAAATGAGCTGCGACATAACAAAACCAATAAAGTGGAATGTGCGCCCAGCGAAGACTTAAATCAGCCTGAGCATCGCTGTCCGCACGGAAGTAGCTTGGACCCTTAGCTGCCCTTTATGCGCTTAGCGAAGAGTTTAATCAAACTATCGGAGTCTGCGCTGAACGCCCATGCCACTTTGTTAGTTTTGTCGTGTCGCGGCTCAAATTATTATCTGAATGAAAACAAACACTGTAATCACGCGAGGCGATGAACCCACCTTCTTTCAAATCTTACAATTTTAGTTTTGTTAAAAACAAGTCAAGCATTCCAAGAAGCATAGTCTGATCAACACAAGGAGTGGGAAAGGTTTTGGGGTGACTGAATTTTCGGTGGTTGCAATCCAACGTAAACTGTGATTTAAAGTGACTGTCTAGATTGTTGTTCTTGAAAAAAGACGGATCCTTTGCTATTTTGAGTATTTTCCTCGATAAAAAGAACAAATAAGATCAAAGCATGGGCGTTAACAGCATTTTTGTATCAGAAATTTTCGGTCAAGCAATGGTCACTCAGGTTTACCTTCACCACATGGTCGCGTGGCGGCCGTAAAACGCGTTCCCGTGCTTCGTCTGTTCATCATATTGTAATCCTTTAGGTCAAATCGTATAGCTCAAGGCGCCCGAGAATCCGTACAAAAACTCGAAAGGCGGCCGCATGCCTCCGAATGGAGGCCGCACGGTAAGGGAAATACGGTCAGGATACGAGCTCGGTAGACTCATCACAGGCCAAATAAGAATGAGGCATTTTTTGTATCGGGTGCTTATTTTAGGTATAATACTGCATTTAAATCTTTGTTTCTTAAAGTATACCTGTCGTGACAGTCCCTTTATATTTATTCATCATGACGGTCACAAAAATAACTTTATTTACGATGATTTCAATACTCAATACAAGCAGGGTTACGAAAATATAAAACAGTCCGTCTATCATGAAAATACACCTTGTTTCGTGTGCTAATAGCGAAGACTCATATCAGCCTACGCAACCACACAGACTGATAAGTCTTCGTTGTTCGTTAGTTGATTTCAGGATGCACAATTGGTTCGTGCGGACGCAGAGATTGTTCCTGTGGACAAAGAATACGGATCAGACTGCGGATTCGCAGGTTAATCAGAGTTTTCGCTGGTCGCGCAACCGATACGGTACATCCCATATTTAAATCAACATTATCTATTCAAGTTTTAAATAGATTGTACCTGGACTAATGGCTTTTGCGTGCTGTTAAACTATTTTGGTTAATTCTCTGGCAAATTGTAATTTTCAGCACGCAACGACAAACAAAGGCCTTTGTAAGCCCACATTATTTTGAGAGATAATTCGTTTTCTCGTCCCAAGGAAGACCGCCCCACACTAAGCTTAATCTCCAGGTCGTGGGTAGAAGCATGATTAAGCTTAATTATGTATGTAGTAATAGGATTAGGATCAGTTTAGTCTAATGTGGAAACGAATTGATTCCTCACACATACAACCCTTATACATGTATTACCAGAATCCTAAATATATCGAATTTTTTATGTCAAATTTAGGTACTTTTACCATTTCTGTTCATCTATATTCAAAGTCACCCAGAGCCCGAACTTGACTGTCTGCCAAAATAAGGGTTTGGGGCGAAACTGCTGTATTCAGCATCTGAAAGCATTTTGGAATAACTTTGTATATGAAGAATTCTGTATGGACCAACATTTTTAAATTTATTATTGTATTATTATCATTCTTATAATTATTTATATTATTATTACATGTATTACAATTTCCTTGACGTAAAAGCCCATACAATGTGTGCTCTTTTCATTCGATATGCAAACACCACAATGCGCAACAACAGAACAACTCCTGCACACCAACCAAATAGCTTGATGATCCTATTCTCTCTTATTTATTTACTTGTTTATTTTCACTGTTGTTTTGTTACAGGAAGTTTCTCTATCTACTTAAGCCTGACACACCTGTCCGACAGCTGCGCTGAGTTTCTGAGTAACTATTTTGGTAAATGATTTAAATTCAAGTATCAATGTAAGTATTCTCTATATAAAATAAGTATTCTGTGAAGATCCTCATACCAAAATAAACATCATTATAAAACAGAATAGATTTGTTGGAGAAAGCACCATGCCAATGTCAATATTGGCAAGACGTCAAATCAGAGATAAGCACGTACGTACGTGTGTTGTATCATCCGAAAATCAATCCTTCGGTGACTTGGCTATACTGACGAACAGAAGATACACCAGACAATAAGATAGGCAAAAGATAAGTCACGTAATGGTCGCACTATGGCCTCTTTTGACAAGCCAGTCCGAAAGAAAATGTGTTTCACGGTATGCGCGAACAGTACAGAATCATATCAGCATTAGCATCCATGCAGTCCACGTTAACAATAACAGTCTACCGATTCTGAGGACTCTAAAAATCGAACATACGGGGCTAGAACATATCTACGGCGGTTCACATTCTGGAGACTTGTTTTTCGGAAATTGCTTTATATAACATTTTTCAAAGCATGGAACATTTAGTCATAGCCAGTGAATATGTCTGCAAAAAATACTCTTATTCACGAGAGAAAAAACTGCATAAGACAGACCTGGCACAAATGTCGGTAATACATATAGTCCTTGAATTGAAACCGGAGTCTCTCTCTCTCTCTCTCTCTCTCTCTCTCTCATCTATGAGCAGTGAAATGTCACTTTTCTGCAAACATTAAGATCTGAAAAGGTCCGTTCTCTCATTTCATTGGCCACAGTTTTCCTCCTTGTGCTGAGATCTAACACGTTCGCGAGAATATATACCTAATAAACTCATCCTCTGTTTTGTTTCGTTTTAATCAACAACATGTATATTTTGTCATATTATCGAGATTTCAAGCTGAATTACTCTTTGAACTTTGAACAAGTGAATATATTGCAGTCAGACGGATACCAATTTAAAGACGTATTTCTGTAGTCGTAAGAAATCGACATTGATTTACGTCGACTTTAGAAGCCCACTACACCCGTCACTGCTTCACGTCAAAACTTCACCAGCACTGTTCAAACAACAGTACTTCCAGAGCCCTAGATAAGAGGGGGTATTTGGTGATAATTAGGGATAATTTCTGTTTATTCTGAATAAAAACATATGTTGTGACCCCTCATCTGAACCATCTCAAACCTGTCTTACAGGGTCACCTAAGGGAAGGAGAAAACTCGGCTGCTTAAGGCAGGTGACCCCCTAATACAGGTTCGTTTGCACTGTATTTTGGTTTAAGGGACCACCAAAAAGTGTTTGCTCAAGACAGGTGACCCCTTAATAGAGGTGACCACATGGGCAGGTTTGACTGTAGAGTTGTACACAAGGATAACTTAAGATGTGTATATGAAGCACTGAATGATGTTTTCTGATGCGATCAGATCAAATGAAAATTCTCTGTTCGTCTTGGCGTTCAAATCAGCCAACAGTTTTATATAGCAGAAATACTGGCGGGAAGGGTTTCAACTCTATATGTTTATTGAAATTATTGTTGGAATAAGTAATACTAAGTTACCGGATGAATGCAAGGAATGCATCGCTTTGAAACTCATCAAAAGTAAAGCTGCGAATTCGACGCTGCAAGGTAATTTTGCAATTTTACTTTTTTACATTTTCAACTGATGCATCGCGAGCAAGAACTCGATTACTTATTGACAAAAGTTCTGCGCGGATGTTAAAAGCCCATTTTAATCGCTATAAGGAACAGTAACCACCTCATTTTTTCTGGAATGAATCTTCGCCCTGCGTAACTTTTCGCTTGAAAGAATTTGGAAAAGGTCCGCTCAGGTAGACTTTGACGAGCAATATTTATATGTATGTATTCAAGGAGCACATCACACTCTGATAAGCTATTGATGTATTGTAATCATTATGCCAGAAAGGGTCCTTAATTGATTAAATTAATAAAATATTTCATTCCATAGTTTTCAGTCAACGAGGATTTTGACGTTATTTACGATGCTGCAAACCAATGAAGAGTTTTATCACGAAAATTAAATGTACAAGTATATCGGTAATAAAGCCGTTATACAAGTTAAAATTTGAGATACGGAATTGAGTGAACTTATGAAATGTTACTCGTTAACGTCATTTCCTTTCCATGTCGTATGGGTGTTCATGAAGTTATGTTAAATAAATCATAAAGACAAATAATAGTTTATGACTAACTTACGCGCTACGAAACTGTTCGAAGTTGGAGCGTGCAGAACTTTTGTCCTTAAGTACATGTAAATACTGATATATGTTTACGGCCCTTCAAAGAATATTAAACTTATACATGTATATTATTAAGCCAATCGTTAAGCAAAAGGTGGGCGAAAAACAGAGCTCCCGGGGAAAAAGCAATTGACTTTACACAAGCAGAACGTGGCTTTCTCATTTGTGCACCGGCCGAGACTCGAATCCACAACAGTGAGCGTCCTAATGTTTAAAGACAAATTTATATTCTCTACTATATAGAACCCCCCCCCCCCCACCCCCAATTCTTTATAGGTCTTATGACCCTATTATGTCATTGCTTTGTGAGAAAGAGAATTTCCTTTGATGATAGAGCAGTGTCACTGGACAGAACGTGTTGCATAATCGGATTATGACACCCAATAAACAAGAATATCTGTCTTTAAGGTTCAGCGCTCTTAATCGCGTTTTTTTATCATCACTATCATTAATTCTCACTGTACGTATATTTTGTGATCACTCATTAGAACCACACTGACCAATCGGTTCTAATGATAACCACAATATACACTTTCATCGAGAAAACCTGAAATTATCAAATGCTCACATTATCTGGAGTACTAAGGTCATTTGAAGTGGCGGGGTGCACTGATGTGTATGAAAGCGCTCTTGTAACAAAATCGGATATGTACGAAAACAATCGGATCTTTACATGTGAAATACTTAAGTGGGTGGCTTACTACAATGTTTCTATATGCACATCTTCAGTTAAAACAAAGCTAAGCCTAAAACAAAACGCTAAGTTTTAAAAAGGATGATTTATGAGAAAGCGAGTGAGCTCATACGAAAAGGCCTCTTTTAAGTGCAAATCGAAATTGTACAGGTGATTCATACCGCCCACAATCTTAACAGAATCAATGATTTTACCTGTAATCTACCTTTGAGGAGGTATGCGAGGAGGTATGTTATTTGAAACCGATTAACGCATACACAAAAACATCTGTTGAAAACATCAGAACAAAACTTTCAAGTGGATAAGCAAATCATATATTTGGGGCATCACTTGTGGCGGATACAGAATACTGATTTAGAACTTGATTTTATATTTTAGCTATTATTCATTCAATCGTGAAGATTATGAATGAACTAAATACCCCCTGCCGCCATCCCCCACGAACCTTAAATATATATATATATATATATCCCTTTCGAAGAAACAGAAATCGTGCTTGGCTTTCCTAATATACAACACAGAATTATTCACGATCAACACTAAAATAATTTGAATGTAAAAAAAAATATTTTTGAATATACACATTTTGTGCTACTGTTCATGTCGACCTTGCAGATATATGGCAATTGTCATACCTACAAGCTGGCACATTTGAAGATGTCAAATAAGGTAGCCCCTGTAATAACGGAGCAATGGGCATCACTATCTCTTCGGGTCTGCATGAGAAACAATAAATGTCCTTGCTGACCAGAACTGATAATGAGATGGGTAACAAGAAGTGTGTAAGTCAATACAAGCATTGAATATGAACATTAACTGATGGTGAGAAAAATGATAAATAGCCAGAATAGCATACTTTAATCACTTTATAACATTCAATGGAGATATTAATGTATGATGAGTGCTTACAAAAAAGATAAACAATCACTCTTCGCAACTGTTCATAAAATTTATACCAAATATATCACAAAGTAAATAAAGCTGCAGGTCAATTAAATATACAGCGTATTTGTACGTGATGATAAATGATAAATAATGTACTTGTGTAGAAAACTTAATCCAAGTATTATATTCACGCATATACATCCTCACACATAGATATCCAAGCAAGAAAACAAAATATCATCTCTGAATTTAACTGTCTCGCTCCTTTTTAATTTTAGGTGGCTCTTTGAAGTCCTCTCCGAGAATTGTCGCTATTTCTCCCTGCATGAAAGCCCACGGAACGTTCGATCCCACAAGGGGACACTTCTTTCCACTTGGACAGTACACTTCAGTTCCAGCTCCCTGCATTTTAATACTATCCCTAGAACAAGGAAAACAGAATTTATGATCCATGACTGATGGACACTGCACAAAGTGTGTATCCTCCAAACGTTCATGGCAAATTGTACACTTTAGGGATTCCGAATTCGGCATAGAAGAGTCCGAATGATTTCCGTTCATGCCGTCAGTTATCATAGGCCCAGTGATAGGTCTCCCGCGAGATGTTCCTGGTGGTGAATGGATGTTATGGCGGGGCATCTGCACCCGACTGTTCCCAGAAATGTCACTTCTACCCGGCGATCCTGAAGCTAAATTATCCGTAACATTCATGAGAGCGGCCATAGGCGATGGCCCGTTCTGACAAGACGGTCCAGGTGCCGGGCCTTCAGGTGGAGACGGAGCGTGATTACTTAACGGTGATGTTGAACTTGCGGATGGATACCCAGTCGCCGACATCGCCATTTTCATTGACTCCGTTTGACTCTGCAACCACTGCTGTCTTTTACTTTGTTCGCCCAAATCATTATCAGGATCAGGCGTACCCCTTCGCTTCCTGCTGGAACTCTCACCGTAAGCTCTAGACATAGGGCCGTGCCTCCCAGATGGTATTCTATACATTGAAGCACTTGGCACTGGAGGCAGACTAGTGTTTATATACAGTGTGGGTAACATTTCTTTCTTTAGGGGTTCTTTAAACATTCTCACATTGTCAGTTAACAGTTCAATTAAAGATCTCCAATCCCCTGACCCATGCTTCATTTCGTATTCTAAATACTTCAAACCAGGTGACGACGTACCACGAGACGTGTCTTTTTGAGAGTCCTGTGACATTTGACGTGATAAAGTTGAAATATTCGGGAAAACATTGCCTGATCCCATCGGATATTCTGTAAATATTCTAAGTTCATACTCATTACCTGCTTTCGAGGTTACGTCAAATCCGATCACACGTCCACAAACACTATGATCCGTTTTCAATCTAGTTTCAAATGGTACAATTGTTGCTAAAATAGCTAAGTTTTCACGTACATTTGGGGGCCTTTTATCATCCGGTGACCTCCGTTTCCAATGTTCATCACCACTAGAATGATTCGAACTCTCTTCCTCTTCCTTAACAGGCCCCGCTCCTGGGCGACCCATTGTCAACTGAGGAGGCATTGGGCCACATGCTAAAGGCGGTCCACCATGTCCATGCATAGCTGGGTGAAACCCAGCAGGATACGAACCCCCTCTGGACACTGTAACTGAATGCCCACCTCTATGCATGTCAGGATTTGGTTCCTCTCTTACACCATGCATCGGATTTGGTAAGTTTCCATTTGGTATCCTACTGCTTAAATCCATAGACATGCGGGGCCTTTCGAATCTTTCACTTGGTAATCCACCCGGATGATTTCTCGGAGGTTCCATTGCCCCCGGGTGATCATGCTGGTTCCGAGGGTGAGGCGGTAAATGACCGTGGGGCGAAGGCTTTATCGGACCCCTTGATTCTTGAAACCCTGTCGCCCGTTTCATCTGCCTAGCTAAGTCTATCACCATTTCAATCCTGTCCGCGCCCTCATAATTAACACACCCACGGCACACGGGCTCGGAAAAGTCCTGAACCATAGCCCATGGCATGCGCGGCAGATCGCACAAGTAACATTGTTGTCGCTGTGACCGGTTAGATAGTGACATGTTTAAATACTGAATTTCATGAAATCACTTGTTAGTGCACTCTGGCGAAGGATGAATCAACGTATCGATAACTTATTGGGAAAACAAATTGTTAATTCACATTTTCTGCATTCTTTGCGTGGCCTGTTCAATGAGAAAAACTATCCATTCACGGGAAGGAGTAATCCATTCAAATATTCCGTTGTAAATTACTGTCATAAATACGTCTTTCCTTTATTGCGAACAGCTATACACATCTTCCTCGTGAATGTTGAACGTGCACACTGAATATATCAATGCAGACGACAGTTTACCCGCCTCTTGACAACCTGCCAAGATTACTGTGACGTCACAGCCTTATTACCGCCTCGTCTGTCGTTTGATAAATATGGACTAAGGGCATGCGCGTCCGACTTTGACAAGTATGTCACAATCACTGGCGCTTTACCAACAAGCAGATGTAAAACGTGGAATGTAATTGTAATCGGACTCATATTCATTAAGTACTGGCTTTTCGAAAAAATTATCTTCGTGAAGTGAATATGTCTGAAATCTTCTGAAATACACCTTGCAGTATATCTTAGTGACTTTCTTAGTACAATTCATAAACATATAAAGACCAGAATTGTCGGGAGATCAGACTATACCGTCGCTGAACAGCTTTAGTAAAATGGTGTTATTTACATATTGTAAAGCATGGAAAGAAAGAAATCACTGCCAACATGCATACTTAAAATCTACATTCTACCTTGAGCAGTCCCTATAAAACATGTTCGGAAAAAGTTGCAAGGAGAAAGAAAGACTAACAAATACAGAGAAGAATAATTAGGATAACGCTGCTTCTCAATACATCGATTCCATAAACAGTTATCAACCTGAATATTTTATCTTGAAAAGCACTTCTTGAAAAGCACTTTGCAGTTTTGATATTTGGTGCGAAAATTTTTATTGTTTAAAGGATATAGAAAAGGAAAACAAACAAATAAAAATATAAGCAGGAGAAGGCTGATTCGCAATCCCATAATAAATAATAGGCCTTTGCCAACCTGTGTACCAATTATAACCATTCTATCTAGAACAGTTGCCGTTCAAAGCACGGACAGAAGAAAGAAGTAAAAAGTATGCAAAGACCAGGAACTGAAACAATCAAAATCCAAATCCAGCCCTCAAACCATAGTTGGAAACAACTAAGATTACAAATAATCAAGATACAGAGAACATATGGCCAACCGAGTGAGCAGCTTGTTCCCAAACGGTGGCCACTCAGCAACCCAAACCGAACCAAAAATAATAAGAACATACATAAGGTAAAACATCACAGAAACTCTGACACCAAAAACAGGCAACAGAGAACCACACCAGAACTACCGCCTTGGAACGGTCAGTAATGAATTACTGGGGGGCTTAAATCGATTTTACAGGCCCAACCTCACCCTCAGTTTCTGAAGTGGTACAAAACATTTAGTTGGTTGTTCGGTTCGCATGATAACCCTCTAACTCGTCAATGAATCATCACGACTGAACAAACATTAGATAGACTAAGCAGGGAGAGGGTACGCTTCGATCATTTTAGGACCAACTTCACGTCGTTTTAAAATCTCGTATAATCTCTGAACAAGATTTATTTTGCATTATGGTCTATGATATAATGAAAGGCACCGTGGTCGAGTGGTGAGAGACGCTCGGTTTTGTGCAGAATGTCGCCGGAAGGTCGTGAGTTCGCGGTTCACCGTCGCCATCCGACGACTGGAAAACTCTCTCTGTCAATCCAGCAGTAAATGGGTACAGGGAAGGATAATGCAGCGAAAGGAGAGGGATGGGCTCCACCTTTCATCTGCTGTGCCCTAGACACAGTGGGTCTCTACGGCTATTAGGCTATGGGAAACTTTTACCCTTTTTCACCTAAGGAATAATTTGTGGTTTAAATCACAGATGGTGATTTAAATGCGACATGAAATTGGCCCTTAGACCTTATTCAAAGCCATGTTCTTTCAGTACTTTCATCATTATTATATGCTTGAAGCCTGTATAGTACACATCCATGTTTTTCTGCCATTAAAAGATAACACTAGAAAACTGTGCTAGCGCTTATTCGAGGCTCCGAAACTGTCTGATTTACTATTACTCAGAAACGGCGCTAAACGCAAGGGCTGACGCAAATGAGACCAGACCGTAAAAATACAGGTCAATGGTTATGTACAACAAGTATGTGCCACGTTTGATGACCGTGATTTATGCATTTGATAAGAAGCACAGCCAAAATACTGGGTTGTAGTATAAACTGACAAATCAGTGACCGTGGCGAAAGTTGAGAAGAAAATGAAACCATAGCAATGCATCCCATCAAAAGACAAACACAAGCCTTTAAGATAACCAGATATGGGTCAAATAACAGGCCTGAGCTAGATGCACGAATAGCTGACTGGGCGAACAGATGGAAAACTGAAAGGCTGATAGCAAACAAGTACCGGTGCAATCAGCAATCAGGTGCGGCAAAAAGCGAGTACCCTTTTTTAAAAAGAAATTTGTTTAAAAGTAATATACAAAATGTATCACCTGGTGTGTCTCCAAACTACACAAGCACTGAGTGAGGTGATTGCAGGTATGCCACTACACCGATAACGGGGCTGTAATTCCATCAAAATAGACTAATACCGCGAAGAATAAGCCCCTTTTGATATCCCTAGTGAAACGACTTCAATACAAAATCAGAAATGCATTCGTAAGGAAGACTTTTATTTTTTGTACAAAATCAATTTTCATGTGAAATGAGGAAGTAATTCTGTCACAAGGGGTTGGGGAGAAAAATCTATCCTATCTGAGATCACTAGAAGCCAAAACATATACCAAGCAAAATAAGTTATCGCACAAAGATCACATTAACACACACTAAAATGAACGTAATCATATCAAAAATATGATGAAACGAAAATCAGATTCAACAGAAATTCCTATACAAAGTTTGAATGAAATTTACGAAGACAAAAATAAATGCTCTAGGACAATTTCTAAGGTCTAAAGGCGATATAACAACTAAAATTGTCGAAATAAACCATGAACCAACCTCAGCAAAGACGTTCTTGAATAAAGAATAAAAGCATCGCAAACGACTGCGTGATACCCCGCCACTGCAAACTTTTTCACACATCGATTTTTCCAGATTTATTTTTTCTCTGTATAACCCCAGGGCAGGGGCAGCCTCACCCCACTGAACAGGGATAGAAGTCTTTGTCATGACAGGACACATCATTACTCTGGCTTCCGATAAATCACTCTCCACTCTAATCAAATACAACTTTAGTGATTTTAAACATGTGGCCATGGGGCAGGGGCAGAAACCCCCTAAAGGGCCAAATTTTAATCATCACAAGAAGCTTTTATTATGGTACTTCTATCATAAGATGTAAATTTCTGAAAATCTGTTCACATGAATTTATATTGATTTTATCATCATTTTATGCATGTATAAAGCCCAGGGGCAGGGGGGAGATAACTACCATGGGGGTAAATTTGAGCATCACTGGGGGCTTTCATCACTCTGATCATTTGCTGTAAGTTTAAAAAAAACTGCTTTAAACTCTGTTTTTATATGGAATTTTCCATGATTTTATAGATGTATATAGCCCCATGGCAGGGGCAGATAACCCCTGATGAAAAAATATCTGTGCTCATACAAAGCTTTTGTTACTTCGATCATGTCTGTGAAGTTTCATCATGATACTCCATGTAGTAAAAGAACTAGAGGCCAGACACCATTTTTTTGTACATTAACAAGTGCCATTACTCTGTCAAAAATTATCGAAATTTGCCCATTAACAATCCCAAGCGAGACATTCTTGATACAAATGCATATGCAAAATTTGAAGGAAATCCGTTGATAATTGCCGGGCCGGGTAGCGCAATCGGTAGGGCACCTGACTCGTAAGTCAGAGGTCCTGGGTTCGAATCCCGGTCTGGCCACATACTTTCGTTTCTCCTTCCGCTGATTCAAGAAGGGCAGTTGTCAGTTACTGGCGAAAGTATGTGCACTTAGTACTGGTTAACCGCTTAGGAGGTCTAAGCCTGCCCAGGAATAGTGTGGTTAGGTTAACTGACCGTCCCGACATGACCTTAGTTGTTTACCGTGGACGTTAATCATCAAATGAACCAACCAACCGTTGATAAATGCTTAAGTTATCGAACGGAAACGAAGTGCGGACGGACAGACGGACACACGGACGGCCAACGTGAAAACATCATACCCCGCCACTAACGTGTGGCGGGGTATAAAAAGTAGAATCAAAAAGAGGAGTAACCTATAAGAAGTTACATATCGCACACTGATCCACATGGAAACCAGGTTGGACGGACATACGAATGGATGTATGGATACACGGACACTACTGCAATATACTCTGATCTATACGTAAAAGTATTCTGCCGTCATTTTATGTTCAATATATCTACCCTCAAATTACTCTTGCGTTGCAGCGCATTGTTTCTATGAGTAAACCATTTTGGCTACGGTTATATATTTAATTTTTAATGATTTCATCGATCAGATACAATCACCATGTACAACAACACAAAATTTGTTCACACAAATTGTAAAATATACTGAACGCCAAAAGAAACGTACACAAAGTATATGTTATTAAATTTGCAAAAGCAGGCAACTGCTACTAGTTTTTGTCATGTTAGTTTGACGTGTCCACGAGTTTTTGAGAAAATGAATATCTGAAATCCTCAATACCTCTTACACTGTAACTGTACTTTCAGGATGGGGTAAAATTAAAAGTTACAAAAAAAACAAGCAATCTTTAAGCGGTTATGTTCTCAACTGCAGAATCTTTATGAATCACGATTTACCTGCGGTTGTAAATCTCTGTATCAGAAAAAATGTGCTATAATTCACTTTGTTTTTGGGCTGTCTTTCATTCTTGAAAACCAAGACAAAGAAAGTTAGGTATCAAGAAAGCGTAAACAGACATTTCACTTTAACATATGTTTTTTCAATGAACATTCTAACTCCGATATATTCAAACAGAAAAGAAAAATCTGTGTATCAGTAGTAATACTGTAATGAAATGCAACACATAAAATCATTCATAAAAGAAACTGCAGCATGAAGCCATAAACAGTGCCGTTATCGGTCTTCAAAAATTACTCTGTTTAATACAAACGGAGGTAATTTGAAAACTGACCGATTTTTTATACGTTGTCGTTTAATAACCATAACATTTATATGAATTTGGCGGTTTTCTAACAGTTGCATATCAGAGACCATTTCTGAAGACAATGTGCTTTATTGGAAAGGGAAAGATAACTCTTGCAGTAGAATTTACTGTTTTTCGAGAAAGTGAGATACCTCTTTTACGAAAGATTTAAACCATGATAGTTTCATCGTGTACTGTGGTCGGATGAAAATCAAAGTCTTTGCAATGATCAATTTGGACTTGCCTAGTGACAGTGCCGAGAAAAAAGAACAAAAACTTGGGTGCGTTTCTTTTGGCGTTCAATATAGTACTATCAGTACATGAAGGTATAGGAATGTCACGCTGCCATAAGTTAAACATGCATGTATTTAAAGGTATGTACATCTATGCAAAACTAGGGGTTACACGATAGAAAGCACAGGTACAGCATGGAAGAAACTATGACAGCACTGACAATATTATGTTTTCCACTCCTTGTTTTACAACTTTAACTTCAGACAATTTTTGTGCTAATATTTGCAGAATTCGTAACTACCGTTTTGATAAGAAGTACCTGGACAGAAGTACCAGGAAAAACACGGCTTTGCTAGACGGGAAACTAAAAACCTAGAATGTGTCCATAGGATACGGATGCCCTCGCTAAGGTACTGACACTTGTAGGATAGCCAGGTTCACAAAGGCAGATTTGTGTGGTACATGTTTTATTGTTTTCCTTAGGCAGATGTATTGTGCTTCTCGGATCAAGAGAAGTGTGTGTAAGGGGGGGGGGGTGTTGGCGGGGGGTGTCATGAATGTGATATGTGATAACATTCTGTATCTTATCACAGAAATGGATGCCATGCAACTTTCCAAAAGAAATAGCCCGGAAACAAGTAACTTTTCAAAAACTAACAAACGGAAACCATTTTTGTATTAAGTGAAGTTGAAAAAGGGCCATAACTCCAAAAGTAATGGGCGGATTTTACCCTAAATTGAACCTGACCTGTATAATTATATATCTGTGTATAAAATACAAATCCAATACAGTAATCTTTTGAAAAGATAACGAATGGAAACCTTTTTGTTCTGACAAAATAAAGTCGAAAAAGGGCCATAACTCCCATAATAACTGACGGAATTCACCCTAAATCGAACTTGGCCTGTATTTTATAATTATATACCTGTGTATAAAATATGAATCCAATATACTAATCTTTTTAAAAGATAATGAACGGAAACCATTTTTTCATACAAAGTGAAGTCGAAAAATGGCCATAACTCCCACAATAATAGACGGATTTTATTATTGTCTGTTTCTTGGCCCACCGGGGTTCAACTGGGTCTTCTTTTGCTACAGTGTTCCAGTGGTGTTGCTGACGCCCCAGGGATTTCCAGGTTTCTCAACACGTTTTGGCTGTCGAGTCCTCATCCTTGCTTCATCACAGTCTTTTCTTGATTTTAATTGTTGCCCGTGATGACTCCCTGATGAGTTATGGGACCTCCATACGAACCGAACTACCAACTAATTGTGTGCACCGCGGCGGAGGGTGAGGGTGAAGGTTTGGGCCCAGTAAAACCGGTTTAACCCTCCCCCGCACCCCCCACCCCCCCAGTGGTTATTACTGACCGTCCCAAGGCGGTACTTTCGTTGCGGTTGCATTTGTTTTATGTTCGGTGCTGTTTGGTTTATTGTGTTATCATTTTAACCCTTCTGTGCTAAAAATTGAAAATAGGTAAAAATAGTTGTTAAATGTTTTTCGTATAATTTGCTTAGTCTGTTGTAACCCTTCTGTTGGTCTAAATTATTTAGTTTGGTAAAGATAGCTGAGTTGCCACCTATTTGGGAAAGAGCTGCTGACTCGGCTTATCACTTGTAATGTATTGTTTGTTGTGATGTCTTTGTCAATCTTTCCCTTTGATGTTGGGAATAGGGTTTGGGATCTGATTCAGTCAGTTCCAGAAGTGTAGTTACTCTTTCAATTTACCCTACGTCGAGCTTGACCTGTGTTCTACGATTACATATCTGTGTATAAAATATGAATTTAATACACCAATGTTTTCAAAAGATGATTAACGGAAACTTTCTTTTCATACAAAACGAAGTCAAAAAAGGGTTATAACTCCCATAATAATACACGGATTTTACCCTAAATCAAACTTGACCTGCATTTTATGGTTATATACCTGTGTATAAAATATTTCAATTCACCAATTCAATACACCAATGTTTTCAAAAGACATAGAACGGAAACCATTTTTTCATACAAAATGAAGTCGAAAAAGGGCCATAACTCCCACAATAATAGACGGATTTTACCCAAAATCGAACTTGACCTGTATTTTATGATTATATACCAGTGTATAAAATATGAATTCATTTCACCAATGTTTTCAAAAGATATCAAACGGAAACCATTTTCGTACGGGACGTACAGGACAGGACAGGACAGGACGTACGTACAGGACAGGACAGGACGTAAATACGGACAGCGGTGATACTATATGCTCCCTCCCATTAGAAATGGCGGGGGCATAACAATCGCCGACTCCCCACGCGCCTTGGAGCACTGCTGCATGCGGCCTTCAGGTGCAGCATGCCGTCCAAGACAGCGAGGGAGTTTAGACTGCTGCCCCTACAAGGCTTGGAATAGTTGTTTCATCACCCAAACTATGCAAAACATTCTTTATCAATGCTCCAGTCTGATATCACGTAAAGACGCATTCTGGATTACATTACACCCTAATGCCCGACTACTGGAATATGCAAATCTGAGATCAGAAATCGGCAGAGCTCCTTACAGGTAAAGGCTAAATAAGGCCTCTTCAGATTTGCCCTGAAGACATTATGACACCCACAATCACTTAGAAAAAAAAACTTTGTTGTAAGATTGGAAAAGGGACATTTTATTGGAGGTGAAGAGGGGTCAACCTCAGCTTCTTTTCCGTTAGGTCCATACATGTGAAGTCCCCGAGCGAGCAGTCACTAATTGCACGTACGATGACTGTCTCGTCATCAGGCTTAATAAAGTAATCTAAAATCGTCAAAATATGTTACTTTTCTGCATATGCTGGGTAAAAACAGTCTGTTCGCCGCCGAAAAGCAATGGCAAAGAGTAGGAATTAAAGTTTAACTCGTGGTTTAACTTAGGGTTAAATAGGTTTGAGTCATGATATTGCTATAAATTTAAGATTTCATTCGCGTAAGGCTTAGAAATATATTGATAAATTCTTTTACACATATTTCCTAACCTAACATTTGCTGAGTACTATTTTATTTCAATAATCTGTCGTGATTTTTGCGCGATGACGAGACATTTACTACACATGAAGCTACAGATATAGAGGATCTAACACGAGATATCATTTCATATGAAATTCATGAAACGAGCCTTTGCTGAGTTTCATAAATTTCATATGAAATGAATGTGAGTGTAAGATTGTGTTTATTATATAACCCTTTAAAATGGGAGTTTTTCGCCTTCGAAATCAGCATTATTTCAATATGAAAACTCATTGTTGACACGGACGTTGTCAATGAAGTTACGTGTACGCACCAAAGTGTTATTACGATTTTAATGACTCGATGTTATCCAGACAATAACAGCGACGTCATATGATAAGTGTCGGTATTTTTACTGTCGCCCATAAGAGACGTCACACGTAGCCATATAACGTGCAGGTAGCGGTGTTCCCTGGGCACGCACAATGTGACGGAAGACGCAGCTAGAACTTCATAAGGTATTTTGCCTGACATGGTAATGAAACAACTTTTAGCATGACAAAAGCCAAAACTATCGCCACCTCGATGCTGTGGAAGACCAGGCTCTGAGGTTATAAAACTTAAAACTTTTTTCAAGTTCAACTCAGCTGATCATGATATTTTACCTGCTATTAGATAGCAAATTACTGATAAGTACAGTTGTTTTCTTGTCCAGTTTGGCTGAGTATGAAATTTTCTCTGCTGATAAATATGAAGATGCCAACATTAGTTGGCATTTTTTTCAATTTTATCAGCATAGAAAATTACATACTCAGCTGAATTGAGCGCGAAAGAAGTTTTATAACCTCGGGGCTAGACCGATTTGGCAGCCTCAGCGGCCGTCCATAAACGAGTGAAACAATAACGACCTCCGATGAGATTGCGCCTACAGTTACTCTGCCATCCCTCCAAAAACAAACAACTGGTTCAATATTAAGGATAATTACTGTCCTGGTCACGGAGCCCAATATGTATATATTTAGACTAATTATAGACTTTTTCACAGCCTTATAATATAAAAATTTAAGGACTAATGTCTGCCTAACAGATATAGCTGTGGAACAGCCTAGGTTAATTACAGTATCCTTAGATAATTATTAAAAGTCACCGCAGTTTTTAATACATATCTAGCTTCCTGAACTGTTGACAAGTTGTCAAAAGAAGACTAGATGAACATACAAATTAGTGTACCTAGTCATTGATCGTATACTGCCGCCGGAAAAATATAACATTCATACATCCGCGTGCCACTATTAATTTTCTCACAATGAATTATCTGTTTATAGAGATGACTTAATGTATCATTTTGACATGGCGAAGTCAGATTCAAATGTCCTTTATCTTGATCTATGATAATAGTGCATTATCTGACATGCTTTCACTTATGGAAATTTCATTCGTCCTAGACGATTGACTTGCATGTTCATGCATGTGTCAAGGCCAGATTTCGAAGAAGTTGCACATCTGAAACGCTATAAATCCATTTTAGTATACACTTCCTCTGGAAAAAAGCGCAATAAGCAAGAAGAGCTGTCAACAATATGTAAACAATCAAAGAGTGTGGCTCATGGCTTGATGGCAAAGTTTGACTTCACACAGATTTCAAACATGCAATGCTAGTTAAATTCAGTAATTTTAAAGAAAGAAATGTTTTCGAAAAAGAATGTAATAGTATTGTTTGTGTGTGTGTGTGTGTGTGTGTGTGTGTTTTGTTGTTGTTTTTTGCAGTCCTCTGTCTCTTATTTTATCTTGTCAGAAATCTCTCTCTCTCTCTCTCTCTCTCTCTCTTGTTTTATCTTATCATTTGTTATTATAAGTATGATTGTAATCAGAATTCTTAAATGCTACAGTTAATAAACATGTTACTTGATATGATTAATATGTGTGATATGAGAACTAAGTCTCGCTTACAGCAAGCAACCTCGACAGAACGCCAGCGTTGCCCCCGCGTGTCCACAATGCTACACGGAAGCTATTCCCAAGATTTCGGGAAATTTCTGTCAGTCTCTCCTTTTGCAGCCCCATACTTTAAATCAAAGCAAGGATTTTCAGTCCAATATTTTATTTTAAAAGCAAGTGTTTCAGTCCGGTACTTTATATTAAAAGCAAAGCTTTCAGTTCCATACTTTACGTCAAAAGCAAGGGCTTTAAGTCTAACGCTTCAGATTAAAAGCAAGGGTTTTCAGTCCCATACTTAATCTTAAAAGCAAGTGTTTTCTAAGCATGGTTTTTCTTTTATCACGCATTCATTTTCAAATTACTGCCTTTAAACTAACTGCTATTATGCGTTCTAAATAACATATTAGCTCTATTAATATTTATAGACAAACTCCTATAAATTTATTCTCTTCTGACACACTATGGATGTGGAACGTATTCTACCTCACGCCTTGGGGCTTATGATAAATATTGAATTTCAATTTGGCATGCAATCCTCTCTGAAGCCCATTATGTTTTATCCTGTTTATTACGGAGACTGATGTTTTTCAATAGCACTTATTGGTCAGTAACGACTATTATCACGCAACGTGGAAGCGCCTGGAGTCTAAATCATCCGTAGTCACGGAATTCTTCCATTTTTTGTTTAAATTACGCACAGAATCATTCGTGACACCACATTATGAAAGCTGGTTTAATCTTATCCGAATTATGCAAATAACTCAATCATATAAAGAGTTTATGTCTAATACTTGTTCTGAGAATTACCGTGCCATGTATTTATCCCAGATATTTGCTCATATATGCTTGAGCAAACAGTGTACACCCAGATCAGACTGCTCCTAAGGAGCAGTCTGATCATGGTTTGCACTGCTTGACTACAGTTTTATAAAAACATACCCCGAACAAGAGACAGACGGACAGTTCTAGTTCGAACAAGGAGGCTATCTTTATATAAATACGTCTGAGGTGTAGAAATATTTACAGTCAATACAGAACATATTGCACAAAGAATCAGCCATAATATCTACAACGACAAATCCTTTTTTTACTGACTTTACTTGCAGTAGATTTTAAAATTGATTTATGAGATAATCTATGTTATTTGGTTGGTTGATTACGGTATAACAGCCCTTCGAGACAGTATTTCAGTCTATATTGAGCTGTCTCCACAAGAGAGGATAGGTTATACTGGAGCAAGGAAAACATTCAAACACCCCCAACCCGCACCTGCTGCAAGCACAGTGAGCCCTTGTCCAATTTAAAGCCAATACTAGTAGGACGCCCCTAAGCCAAACATTTCACAACATCTTAGCCCGACCCAACCACCCCGTTAATCTATGAGAAATGTTTTTGTGCTATATGCAAAAAGGGATCAGTCTCTGTGTGCTTACATGTAATCTGGTAAGATATTCTCTGATTTAAGTTTGCGCTGTTCGCATATGCTGTTAAGGGATTTTCTCATACACAGTCTATACATGTAACATGAACAGAAAAGGAAGAAAGAACAAAAAAAAAAACAGTGCCATCATCTTATGTCAATTCACGAAGAACATTTGATCCTGCAACGCTTACACAAAGCATCGGAGTTACATAACACAGCCCACGAACTTGGTCTGTATTTCACAATTTTCATCTTAAGAGTAGAACTTTATCATTTGCAAATGTTTAAGCGTATCGAAATTCGTTGTTCATTATAGCATTCGTTTCGCGTTTCATTTTTTTTTTTGGTTTACCCAAGATCTTTTTTTTTGTCGCCACAAAAGGCACACTGAACAAAATTCGATTATACATTGGCACTGAGCATATATATCCCTAGAAAAAAAACTGTGTCAACTTTAATCAATGCTATAGATGACAGAATGATTTACTGTTTTGAACTTGGCGATGAAATAAAATGTCCTTTATTTAGTGCGAAATGGTCTTCGATTTCACTTAGCAGCCGTAATCAGAGCAGTGCAAAATAATGCTTCAATCATAAACCCTCTCTACAAAGTATATTAAATTGGTTTTATAATTAACAGTCACGCTATCGTTAATGACGGGTCGCTAAATTGAGGAAAGGTATGAAAGAACAAGCGTTACTAGCACGACATTTTTATTGGCGACAATTACAGGTTTAAACAGTGAAAAGATATTAATACATTGCAAATTTTAGCACGAGCGATCTCAAAATGAGTACTGAGCAAGGTCTACACTGACGAGGATGGTACAAAATAGTTATACCATGGTTTGTCCGCATGAACGGAAAATAATCCACTCGCTATCTCCTCGTACAGGCGGACAACCTATGGTATAACTATTATATAATTGGGACTGGCTTCAATTCGACACGAACCGGGTTGATTTGCGAAAGGCAGGGAACCCACAAACAATAAAATAAGCTCAGCATTTTGGTGAAATTGGACGAGGTACCCGACGAGTTTTCACCATACTGGCCCTTCAGAGATAACTGAGAACCCTAAAGTATGAACAACTGCAATGATTATTTATAAGCAGTTAAAGCAGAAGGACAGTTACATTTAAATGCTGAATTTACAATTAAATGTTACGGATTCAATTTGGGGAACCACAAATAAAACCTAAGTAACTGCTAAGAAAGTCGTGTTATACTTTCGACAGGGTACTGGACAAGTGATGGTTCCTGCTCACCTGTGCAGTATTGTTCATTGGACAACTTCCCTTAGGACCGGTCCACACGATCAAAGTCGCTAGCTGTTTTTATAGTTGCCTAGCGTCCCCTAAAGCGGACTCTGGCGAGCAGCGAATATCCAGATCAGACGTCGTAACGTCGCAAATATGAGTTCTGATCAGGACCGGAAATGCTGGATGTTTTCAAGATATATATATACATATATATCAGTAAAGATAAACTATGTCTTTATTTGAAGATACATGAATATTCGCATAAATTTATCTTTTTCTATAATTCTATTTCATTTTAATACTTTATTTATTATCATTCCTACTTTTATTTTTTTTTTTTTGTTTCCAATCATTTCATTAAAACCTATGATGGTAAATTTGTTTTGATAATAACAGACAACAGAATTATGTTGGAATCAATAGCAATGGATTTCTTAAACGTAGGCGGCAGAGTTTTCAGCGCAACAGGAAAATCTTTTAAAGATTCAGTTTTTGCATCAGTTATTGCACTCATGGGGAAACATAAAGACGTAATATTAACTTTTAAAATGATTTACAATTTTAATCCTCTAAATATATAGACTGTCAGAAATAAGGTTATAAATAATTAGGATAGCTCGAACTTATAAAATACGCACTGAAAATGGAAAATTTCGTCATTCTGTTGTATGTGCCAATGAATGTATATGCCAAGATATACTTGTAATCAAAATGATATAGGGAGCAGGTAAACACTGACTTTTTCGAAAAAATGAAAGCACCGTCGTGGAAGTAATATACTATGCTCTCAGAAAATATAAAGTCTTCAAATAATCTGAAAACTATTAGAAAAACATGAACTTATTCATATTCTTTATACATTTCTATATGAATTTTATACGCAATACTGGACTAACAATCGATAATCCGAGGCCCAGATAAAGAATGTGCAGTATGTGGTGCATTAATGGGAACTCAGTCTCTTACTAGCAACGATTTTATGCCGTGCTTACTGATTTCCAAACAAGAAACCATCATCTCTTCACTAGCAACAACATTTTTCTTCTCTCACTATTTTCTTGCCCTTTTATACTATGCTCGTGTTTTTGCTTTATAAAGACTAAATAAAATGAAAATAAACAAGCTTTTGAAAAATAGTTGATAGCAGCTTCTTATGTTCTGCTTAAAAATACTATTATAAATATTATTGGCTGCTAGAAAAGGTTTGTCTGGCAGACTGCAAGAACGCATTTTGCCTACTCGTAATGATTTTGAATATTCTGATCAGCTCAAGTCCTATTCAAGCACGCAACACTGGAAATTTTATCTGTTCAGCACGGATATCAAAATAGATCAGGTAATGAGACCTGCTTTCAGTGAATGGCAGATATCGAGAAATCGCGTGATCGAACGTAATTACGGATGTGTCAAATGACCCGAATCGCGTGCAATACCTTATAACTAGTTCGGTTTCGGAATAAATGTCTGTGTTGCGTTGAAATGTGACAATCAAAAATTGATTACGAGATAAAATGACAAAATAAAACGGTAGAACCTAGCATTCAGAACAATATAATCACTATGCTCGTATAAGCCATATAGTTAATTTATTACGCAGTAAATATCTACAAAGTATATCCAAATATATTTTCAAAGTGTGTCTGCTTATCAGTTACGCAGATTATCCTTGTATACAGAATATGATGGAATGGTGACAGCTGACTGTACGTCTTTTTCAACGCATTTCAGTCATCGGGATTATGGAAGAAGGATTATGAAATGCTGTGTGCAATGGTAACCCTTTATGGTAACCCGGGCCGCTAGATCAGCAGGCCAGCGTTTAACCCACTGAGCTCCCGGAACTCCTAATGTGTACAGAAGGAATTGAATCGAATTGTTCTGCAGATCCTAAAGGCTCACTCACGAACTATGCATCTGGATGAGTTTGAAGGTTCTGCCTAACCCATTGCCTGATGGGATTATTAGACTTCTATCCTATAAAAACAGCAACCTATTACTTTATTGCTAAATACATGTAGACTGCCCACAAAAAGTAGGGAATAAAAGCTATTAAAAATTGTATAAATTAGAAAACAAGAGGACCATTGGTCCTGTAGCTCACCCGAGTCCATTCAGCCTCAGTACTCTAGGGTAAGTTACTCTAAGGCCATCGGTCAACTGGTTCTGGAGAAAAAGGTTTTTAAAGGTTTTAACCATATATAGGCATGGAGGACATGTTGGTCATGTGACCTGGACATTTGAAAAAAAATTCTTTCCCTCAACCCCCTGGAGGCTCTATATGAAGTTTGGTTTCAAAACTGGCCCAGGGGCTTTTGAGGAGATGGTTTGATATTGTCAAAATGACAGATTTCTGGGTCAAAAGTCAAAGAATGACCTTGATCTCTTGTACTCATAAATCTTCATGTACTCATTAAGATGACTGTAGATATCAATTTTTAGGCATAAATCTTCAAAACTTTCCATGAAATCTAATGTTCTAGCATTTTCCCACATTTGACCTTGCCGTAAAATAGTCAAGGTCAACCCAAGGTCATCATTTTGAACAATCTTGATAGTACTGGAGATCCCAATGCTACATACCAAGCTTCAAGGCCATCAGTCAATTGGTTCTGGAGAAAAAGATTTTTAAAGGTTTTTACCATATATGGGCCTGGCAGACATGTTGGTCATGTGACCTGGACCGTTTGAACTAATTTTCATTCCCTCAAACCCCTGGAGGCTCTATATGAAATTGGTTACAATTGGCCCAGTTGTTTTTGAGGAGATTGTTTGATATTGTCAAAATATGAGAGATCTGGGTCAAAGGTCAAAGAATGACCTTGACCTCTTGTACTCACAAATCTTCATGTACTTATTAAGATAACTGTATATACCAATTTTTAGGCATAAATCTTAAGAACTTTCCATGAAATCTTATGTTCTAGCATTTTCCCACATTTGACCTTGCCATAAAAAAAGTTCAAGGTCAACCAAAGGTCATAATTTGACCATCCTTGATAGTACTCGAGTACCCAAAGCTACATACCAAGTTTCAAGACCATCTGTCAATTGGTTCTGGAGAAGAAGATTTTCAATGGTTTTTACCATATATGAGCGTGGCAGCCATATTGGTCACGTGACCTGGACCATATGAATAAGTTTTTGTTCCCTCAACTCCTGGAGGCTCTATATGAAATTAGGTTTTAATTGGCCCAGGGGCTTTTGAGGAGATTGTTTGGAATTGTCAAAATATGAGAGTTCTGTGTCAAAGGTCAAAGAATGACCTTGACCTCTTGTACTCATAAATCTTCATGTCCTCATTAAGATGACTGTAGATACCAATTTTTAGCCCAAAATTTTCAACAGTTTCCAAGATATCTTATGGTCTAGCATTTTGCCATAGAAAAGCACAAGGAAGAAAATTTTACCTTACCGTAAAAAAGGTCAAGGTCAACCTAAGGTCATAATTTGAACAATCTTGGTAGTACTCGCGTACCTGATGCTACATACCAAGTTTCAAGGCCATCAGCCTACTGGTTCTGGAGAAGAAGATATTTTTAGGTTTTTACCATATATGGGCATGGCGGCCATGTTGGTCATGTGACCAGGACCGTTTGAACAACTTTTCGTTCCTAAGGTCCCAGGAGGCTACATATGAAATTTGGTTACAAATGGCCCAGTGGTTTCAGAGGAGAAGTCGTTTGAAAATGTTGACGGACGGACGACGGACGGACGACGACGGACGACGGAGCCTGACCATACTATAAGCTCCCCAAGAGCCTCTGGCTCAGGTGAGCTAAAAAGGTCAAGGTCAACCCAAGGTCATAATTTGAACAATCTTGGTAGAACTCGTGTACCCGATGCTACATACCAAGTTTCAAGGCCATCAGCCTATCGGTTCTGGAGAAGAAGATTTTTTCAGGTTTTTACCATATATGGGCATGGCGGCCATGTTGGTCATGTGACCAGGACTGTTTGAACAATTTTTCGTTCCTAAGGTCCCAAAAGGCTCTATATGAAATTTGATTACAATCGGCCCAGCGGTTTCAGAGGAGAAGTTTGAAATTGTCAAAATATGAGAGTTCTGGGTCAAAGGTCAAAGAATGACCTTGACCTCTTGTACTCATAAATCTTCATGTACTCATTAAGATGACTGTATGTACCAATTTTTAGGCCAAAATCTTCAACAGTTTCCAAGATATCTTATGTTGCAGCATTTTGCCATATAAAAGCATAAGGAAGCAAATTTGACCTTACCATAAAAAAGGTCAAGGTCACCCCAAGGTCATAATTTGAACAATCTTGGTAGTACTCGTGTACCAGATGCTACATACCAAGTTTCAAGGCCATCGGCCTATTGGTTCTGGAGAAGAAGATTTTTTCAGGTTTTTACCATATATGGGCATGGCGGCCATGTTGGTCATGTGACCAGGACCGTTTGAACAACTTTTCGTTCCTAAGGTCCCAGGAGGCTCTATATGAAATTTGGTTACAATCGGCCCAGCGGTTTCAGAGAAGAAGTCGTTTGAAAGTGTGGACGGACGACGGACGGACGGACGACGGACGACGGACAACGGAGCCTTACCATCCTATAAGCTCCCCCGGAGACGCTGGCTCAGGTGAGCTAAAAACATCATATCCGTCTGAAACGACAAGTTTCGTCAGATAAATATTCGATGAGACATTGTGCATTACGATTTGGATGGTATATTCTGTCACGTGATCTGCATGCAATTCGTTTTAGACAGGGGGTCGACACCCAAATTTCACACGAATCTGTTATGGCAACAGACCCTTTTCAAATTACAAAATCTACACAGAAACACTCGCCATGATTTATTTAACAACCTGGAATTTGGTTTGACACATGGCTTCGTCAAAAAAGGAGTGCATGCCCTAAACGTCTAAATTTTTCGGTGACTCGATGTACCTGTACGATTTTTTGTTTTCTGGCTTTCTTCTCAAAATAACAGTTTTGAAGACAAAAATCGTTTAGCATTTATATACAAAACTTAAAATGGATTGAAAGGTTAGTTTAGTTACAGAATTTGAATAATGTTTTGTTCAATTTGCCACATTTTAGTGCTGACCTCCCGTCTGAAACAAATTGTACGTATATTCCGTGACACGATACATCGTCTAAAATTCCATGAAACATGCCTTAACGGATATCTATCTTATAGACACTGGCCGTTTTATACGGATATCACATTTGTTGTAGATGCTACATTTTTTATAGCTTAATATCCCTACTTTTTGTGAACAGTACATATTCAGCCAGTTGGCATGTCCTCCAACATATATTGCTGTACGTGTGTGAGTTTAATATTAGAAGATTTAAAGAGATAGATTATTACAAAATTAAACACATGTGCTTGTTAGACATGAAAAACGTGTATCACACACACTAACATATACTTAGCTGGTTTAAGACTTCATTAGTGCCAATAGAACCCAAGAGAGAAGAATTTTTCTCGTTATCATACTTTCAATCCAAAAATTATTGTTTCAGGATAATGTAACACACTAACAGCTAATGTTGGGAATGTCTAATCACTTAATTCGACCCTTCGACTAATCTGTAATGCTGACTTATTCAACTACTGAAATGTTCACATCAACAGCAGAAAGAGTATGTGATTAAACTGGGACACATGCTCGTGACGGTAATTGCGAATATTGAAGCTCAGTATGACTGGATATATTAGATGTTCACCTCCAAGAAGGTCGCGTGCAAAAGGAACAGCGGTATATCAAGACTAAGTCTATGCTTATCAACACCAATTTCACACATGTTTTTGCGGTGTGTTTATAAAACCACAGGAGCCCCGGTAGCTCAAAGGGTTAAGCGCTGGCCTGCTGATTTAGTGGTCCCGAGATCGATTCCCGGAGATGAAAAGCTTTTCAACAATAAACGAGGTCCCATTGTACACAGCCATCCATTAACACCCATCTGTCGTCCTGGTATGACTGAAATACTATTGAACAGGACGTAAAATCGCAAGTCATCCATCCATCCACCTATCCATCCATCTAATAAAACCACATTTAATTGCACTTTGGAATATGTTGGAAGAGTAACGTATTCTGTCTGAAAGTTATAAGACTTTATTTCAATTTGACATGCAATCCTCTCTGAAACCAATAATTGAGCCGCGACACGACAAAACCAACAATGTGGTTGTGCGCCCAGCGCACTCAGATCAGCCTGGGCATCCGCCCAGTCTGATCAGAGTCTTTGCTGTCTGCATGGAGGTAGCTTAGACCCATAGCTGCCCTTTAAGCGCTTAGCAAAGAGTCTGATCAGACTGGGCAGGTGCCCAGGTTGATCTGAGTCTGTGATGGGCGCACAATCACTTTGTTGGTTTTCTCGTGTCACGGCTCAATTGTTTTTTATCATGATAATCGCTGGGACTGATGTTTTCCAGTAGCACTAACTGACCAGTAACGACTATTCTCACGCAACAGGACACCGCATATAGTCTAAATCAGCAAAAGTCACGGAACGTTTCAATTCTGAGGATCAATAACGCGCAAAAACATTCGCGACACTTCATTAACAAAGCCAGTCTCGTCTCATTCCAAATTATGCAAATAACTCGATCAAGTTAAGTCCTTACTGTTACTAACAAGAACAAGTAACAGTAAGAACTATACTTGACCGAGTTACTTGCATTATGCAAGAAACTCGATCAAGTAAAATCCTTACTGTTACTATTATGCAAGTAACTCGATCAAGTTAAGTCCTTACTGTTACTATTATGCAAGTAACTCCATCAAGTTAAGTCCTTACTGTTACTATTATGCAAGTAACTCGACCAAGTTAAGTCCTTACTGTTACTATTATGCAAGTAACTCGATCAAGTAGGGTCCTCACTGTTACTTGTTCTTGTTGTCCATTTCGGTGATATCGATAACCTGTTATGTGAGTGGTGTTTTTCATTTGGAGTAGCTGAATGATCGTCAGTCTGAGAAAGAGCTGTGCATTCGGTTTACCGTGTCTGACTTTCGTGAACTGCTGTCAATGTATGTGTTTATTTCTTTCCCCTTTGGTTTTGAGGACAGGATATGGATTCTGATTGAATTAGTCATCCAACAATTTCGTATTTATAAACGCAACGCCAATTTCAACGCAAACACTGATTTCATTTTGTCCTAAGACAAATGAGTACACTTTAAGAGAAAGAAATTGTGCTAGATGCTCTTGAAGGAACTCTCTTAAGATTAACTTTCATTTTAGACTTCCCCTAAACTCGGAATGCTATGTCGCACCTGCCTGGAGCTTCCACATAAGTATAGATCGCGGGGAGAAAAAAAATATGTATGCAAGGTTTGTTGAAATTGTGTGCAAATACTTAAAAGAATTGGACTTATAAGCTAAGAAGGATGCAATTTTGGACATAAAATTGGATGCAATTCTGGACATAAAATTCCTAAGTCAACAGCGCGTCATATATAGGCTAAGGGTAAAGAGTAGTCCAACAATCCAGGCCATCAGCTTAAGAAAAATTTTATGCCATAAAAACTGTTTGATGATTGAAATAGTTTCGAGTGTCCACAATCCAGGTAAGTCAATAGGAAGTCACAAAAACTGTCTCCCTTCTGCATGTGGTGGAAACCATGCTGGTGTACCACCTATTAGTGGAGCAAATATGTTGGGCTATCTTTCAAGGGGGTGGTCTACGGAGTGTAACATTTGTTTTTGTATACCAAAATGATCGCCTGGGTCTACAGTTATCAAATTCAGCGTTTGCCACTGTGGCAAACCTTGCATAACTCTGCAGTGGCCAGTTATTTACGTTACCCCGTTATATTTTAGATATCAAACATATGTATTGAAGTCAATAAGAAATATACGGTTCACAAAAAGTAGGGGATATTAAGATAATAAAAATTGTATAAATTAGAAAACATATCAAATCCATCTGAAACGGCAAGTGTCAATCAGAAAAATATTCGATTCAACATTTTGCATTACAATTTTGATGATATATCCTGTCATGTGACCTGCGTGTAATTCGTTTTAGACAGGGGGTCGACACCCAATTTTCACACGAATCTGCTACAAAAACAGACCCTTTTCAGATTACAAAATTTACACAAAAACACTCGTTTTGATTCATTAAACAAGCTGAAAATTGCTTTTACGCGCTGTTTCATAAAAATAAAGAGTGCAAGCCATAAACGTGTTAATTTTTCGGTGATTGATGTACCTGTACGATTTTTGTTTTCTGCTTTTTTTCCCAAAATGACCGTTTTGAAGAAGAAAAAAAATCTTTTAGCATACAAAACTTAAAAGTGCATTGAAAAGTTAGCCTAGTTGAAAAATTTGAATAAATTTTTGTTCGAATTTACCACATTTTTGTCCTGACCCCCTGTCTGAAACTAACTGTATGCAGATCACGTAACAGGAAATATCGTATAAACTTTCATGAAAAGTGTCTTAACGGATGTTTATCTTATCGATACTATGCGTTTCATATGGATATCACATTTGTTATATATGCTACAATTTTTCAAACCTGAATATCCCCTACTTTTTGTGAACCGTATATATTTAAACAATATAAATGTATCAAATATTAATATTTTCTCTAAGAATGATTAACATGCTATAAAAAGGCTGCTTAGAAGACAGTTCAGAACTTCTGTGCTGTTGTTTTCGTTACAGTATAATATGTACCCCTCGAAAATTTAAAATGGTACTTAGGTTGTTGCATTAACAAACAATCTGTGATAAAATAGCCCAAACTTCTTCAATATTCTAATTGTCTCGTTAAATACTATTCTAACAAAACAAATTTGAGACCTCTAGCTATTATACTTTGTCAAATACGTACTGTTGAACATGATTACATCTATTCCCTGTTTGTGGCTGCAAACTCATTTTTCCACAATTGTTCGTACAAAAGATGGCTAATAAGTTATTTTAAACTGACAAATTCGCCCTTTTGCAATAAGATCATGCTAAACATGATATAAAACAACAGTTAACAAGATGTTTTGACCTAATAACACATATTTTAACCAAAGTAACGTACTTAACAGATTTAAATGTTTGAGTAAAGCATAGGTCTTTTCCACCACCAATATACTTTTTTTTGAAATTCTGACTTTTAAACAACATAAATGTGCTGACAGTAGTTGTTATTTATTTTGAATTGAATTTTTTGCTTAGTTTAATCGCCTACTTAGACAGAAAACAGTGTTATTTACATGACTTGCAAAGCTGAGATTGTTCTGTTGTTTAAATGAAGCCTTTGTTATATAATCCGTACATGAAATATGAGTATTTTTTCATTAATAGCCAAACGACTTGTAAACAAAACCTAAGGTATCAAACTGGCTAATCATAACTTACAATTTTTACTCAGAAAGGTAACGTTAATAACCGTTATTTCAAAACAGTCACTGAGATTAAATATTACTACTGCCAAATATGTGTAAGCTTTATCATTTTTAGCTGAAATGAAAACATTTTAAAAGGCGCATTTGACCGGTTTAAGGTACCCAAAGCAACTCATTATTGAAAGCTCCAAGGCAGAACATCAGTTGTGGTGTATCGAAGTTATAGTTTGTGTCGTCCACTTATCTGTAATCTTCCAAAAATCGGTAATTTTCATCAACATATTTGTTATCATTCTGCCATATATTTAGCCATATATAGAAAAAGACAGAAATGGGTGAAAAGAGGCGTTTGTGAGACTAATTATGTTTAACTGAGGCTAGCTTTGTGATCATCTGCATGGAATGGGCTGCATGTTTATTTGGCTAGTATCATCTGACTACTTGTCATAACTTCATGCTGCTATTTGCAATCTGGTATTGTGAGTGGATTGTTTCACAGAAGGAATCAATTCCTGATTGCTGCCCCTTTACCCGTCTTTCTCTGTTTTGACCTCTTCCTGTAAGCAATATATAAATCCAATGTTTAATTTTTTCGCCTAAAACCATATATTTTGATCAAAGTAACGTATATAACAGGTTGAAAGTATGAGTTATTTTATTCTACTGCAGCAAGTGTAAAGTTCCGTGAGCTTACCATGAAAAGTCTCGTCGTCCCTCATCTTACTGCAAATTATGTTTGGGTTAATCTAGGCTTATTCTGAGTCAGTTTAAAAAAAAAAGAAGAATTTAGCTAAACCTGGTGCTAGGGGCCACTGTCATTGTTGCAACATTATATTGCTGGGGCACACACTCAGCTTAAGCAAGGGTGCTAATTTTGTTTTCTCTGATGCATTCATTGCTTCCAGAGAATCTTCCTTCAGAATTTTGTTTGGTGAATGTTGGTTGGTTGATTTGATGCTTAAAGTCTACGGTAAACAACTAAGGTCATGTCGGGACGGTCAGTTAACCTAACCACACTATTCCTGGGCAGGCTTAGATCTCCTCAGCGGTTAACCAGTACTAAGTGCACATACTTTCGCCAGTAACTGACAACTGCCCTTCTTAAATCAGCGGAAGGAGAAACGAAAGTATGTGGCCAGACCGGGATTCGAACCCAGGACCTTTGACTTACGAGTCAGGTGCCCTACGATTGCGCTACCCGGCCCGGCGTTTGGTGAATGGATGTTGTGTGTAATGAAATAACTATGATTACCTTGGCCTCCCTGTCTAATGGGGGTAACCTTATTACTTTGAAATCATCATCAAAATGACATTTAATTGGAGTCAGTGATAATGCACTAACTTCAACTACTTGGTTTGGTAGTCAAAAAGGTAACGTATACAGAATTCAACAGTAAACGAGTTGTCAGATTACCCTTTTACTGTTAAGAAGTGTTAATATTAATGCTAGAGTAACAAGGTGCAGAAAGTAACCACCCTCATGTATAATGCAGATGTTGAAAGCAAACATTGAGCTGCCGAAGGTTAACCTAACAGAGTCTCGCCATACATCTCTGAAGGGATTAAATATTTGATACATCTATTTAATTGTTTTAAATAATTATAGTCCCAAAGAAAGGGCTAAGACAGTAACATAACTACCCATATTTTTTCTATATAATGCATTTTTGTATAAGTATTATGCCTGTTTTAGATGTTTTACTTAAAGGTGGTTATTGTCTGCGCCTGGTAACCAGAGCATGCATATGAAACTTGATCATAGTAAAAGGGTCTGTCCCAAGAACTGAGGAACTTTTAATGCTTCATCTTGCTGCATCATACCAAAGAGATGATATAAAGAATCATAATTCTAATCTGACAAATCGTCTACATTTGAATGATTTATACGTTACCTTTTTAAATACCAAACCAAGGAGTCAAAGTAAGTGAATTATCATTGACTCAATTAAAAGGCCATTTTGATAATGGTTTTAAAATAATAACAGTATGTCACAATCATATTATCTGTGCCTGATCTTGAGAGGAATCAAACCGAGTCTGCTATGTTCTTTCAAGTGTGTGTTGCTTGCTTTCATATGATCTTCTAGTATATTTTGGAAATAGTACTGTATCATCGTGAATGGACTACCTCAATGTTTTCCTACTATCTGTAATGCTTCTCTAGATGATTCCTATTTCTGTGGATGATATAACCCTTCCAGAAACTGGCTGCTCTTAAAGAAAACACTTTTCTCTTACAATAGCCATTTTTTCCTTTTAGAGTTTACTCCCATTGAGAAAAAAGGCCAAAGTAAAATTTGCAGAATTATTTAACATAATTATGTATCCATTCACCTTAAATTCTTGGAATGATTATTTAAATTCTGAAGGAAGGTTTCTTGGAAACAAGGAGTGGATCACAAAATTAAATAAATAAGTAAATGAATAAATGAAAATATAAAACTAAATAAAACAAAACAACAACTTCGGTTTAACCTAGTTTATATTCAGGAATGTAATGTTGCAACATTTCCAGTGCCACTTAGCACCAGCTTCAGCTAAATTCCTTTTTCAAATCGACTCATAATAAGTCCAGATGATCCCAAATGACCAGAAAATATATGATTTGCATTTAAATGAAGTACAAGAAAGAATTTTAAGGCAGCCACATGACAATTTACACTAGGCGCTGTGCAGTCAAATAACTCTTACTTTTTCAACTGTTATATACGTTACTTTGGTTTAAATAAATGCTGTAGGGCCAAAATATTTTAACTACAGTTTTATATATTGCTTTTATAGAAAACGATCAAAACAGATAGACAGTGTAAAAGGGCACGGATCAGGAATTTTTAAACTAGTGTCACAATTCTAGTTCCCACAACACCAAACTGTAAAAAGTAACATAAAATAACAAGACATGTACTCAAACGATACTAACGGGTGGCCAAATAAACATCCAGCCCATTCTATGCAGAAGACCACTGGGTCTTTAAAAACATACCCAGGAACACATATTATCCATTTTCACCGATTTTCTTTTTGTTTCTATATACATCAGAATGACGACCAATAAACAAACAACACAAATCATTTTTTAAGGCTACAGGTAAGTGGAAGATACAAACTATAACATCAATACACCAAATCGGATGCACCGCCGTGGAAATGTCACTGATTAATCATATAGTTTCGGTTTAAATCAGTCGAACGGGTCATTATGAAAATATTTTTAACGCAAACTATAATAAGGCTGAAGTACATTTGGCTGTAGCAACAGTAAATCTCAGGGATTGTTTTCAAATAATGGTTACAAACGTTACCTTTCTGAGTACAAAACTGTATGTTATGATTAGTTATTTTGTTTTAGTGGACGTTTTAAATGTGATTCGGATATTAATGGAAAAAGATAAAAGTGTTCCATGTACAGGTTAATTCACAAAGGCTTATTTTTTAATTGTAGGACAATCTCACCTTTGTATGTCATGTAAATAACACTGTTAGCTGTTTCCACACAGAAAAATTCATTTAACGATAAATAAAACACATAGTTATCACAATAGCATTGTTTAAAAGTCAGAATTTCAAATGAGTGTTTTCCTGGCCGGAATGATAGACGCTTTACGCAAACATTAACAATCTGTTAAGTACGTTACATTAGTTTGAATATGTGTTGTAAGGTCAAAAATATTTTAAACATTTTCTTTATATCATGTTTAACATGATCTCATAGCAACAGACCCAATTTGTCTATGTAAATAGCTTATTCGCCATCTTTTGTACAAATAATTGCGTGAAAACAGACTTTCTAGCCTCCAACACGGAATAGGTGTAACCAAGTTCAACAGTACATGGTTAAAAAAGTATAAAAGCTAGAGGTCTCAAATTTGTTTTGTTAGAAACATTTTGAAAGTTGCTAGCTAGAAAATAGAAAAAATGAACAGTTTGGGCTATTTTGTCATAAAGTTTTCGTAAAATGCAACGATTTAAGTTTGTATTTTAAATTTCCAAGGGGTACATTATATTTTGTCACGAAAATAACAGCACAAACGTTCTGAATTGTTTCCAAAGTAGCTTAAATTATAGCAAACTAATCATTCCTACAAAAAATATTGACATCTGATACATTTATGATGTTAAAGCATATTTCCTATTGACTTCAAGGAATACTTTTGATATTCAAAATTTAATGGGGTAACGTAAATAACTGGCCACTACAGAGTTATGCAAGGTTTGCCAAGGTGGCAAACGCTGAATTTTATAACTGCAGACCAAGACGGTCATTTTGATATATGAAAACAAATGTTACACTCCGAAGACCACTACCTCCCTTTTCTAGGCCACTTACGCAAGCATATTTGCTCCACTATATACATGTTAAGAGGGTTTAAGGATGTTGCCAAGACAAAAACGATTCAAGGTGCACTTTCGTTAAACAATATCTACTTAGTTTCAGCTTTCCATCAGAAGCACAGTGGAATTCTCATGACCAAAAGCAACGTAGTAGGTTAAAGCTGGAAAACCCACACACGATAAATTGGCATGTGAGCAATTCGCACATCGTCTGTTATTTTTAGCAAAAAGGCTGCTTTCCAATTTCTTGATAATCAACAATATCTTGGCAAGAGCTAAAGACGAGCACATGACGTATAAATACCGGAGCGGACGTGCCAAGAATTTCTCTTCAACAAAGGAATTGCGCCAAAACAAAGTTTGAACCTAATCACACTCTGTTTTCTGGCTTCCTATGCTTTTCTCGCAAAAGCAGACGATACAGCCAAAAAAAATAATTATACCGAAACAGAAATAAGAAAAAAGACATATTCACATCTAGGTTGCCACGAGAAACACTTTCTGGGCCAGTTATAGAAAATGGAATATACTGATATGCTAGAAAGCATCACAACATGTAATATTCCAGAGGAAAACAGATCAACCCACCTTAACATTTCTTTGTCACCAATTCTTATTTCTATTTATTTCATTTTTTTCTTCATTTATTATCACATTTTTGGAATTCATGATATCTTTTCCTCTTGGTGGCATGTGTATTTTAATTTTGTTGATGCAGTATTGGGCCCACGTATCTAAATGATTCAGAGCTCTAGATAAGAGGGCGTATTTGGTGATAATTAAGGATAATTTTTCTTATTTCTCATCGAAACCATATGTTGTGACCCCTCATCTGAACCGTCTCGTCGAGACGGTTCAGATGAGGGGTCACAACATGTTTTTATGCAGAATTAACTTAAATTATCCCTAATTATCACCAAATACGCCCTCTTATCTAGAGCTCTGATTTTTATGAAATTCTGTTATGAGATGATTTTCCCCCTCTAAATAAAACGCAAAAATCTGAATTTGCCTTATAAGACGGATTTTGTACTTTTTGGGATTGTTTAATAAGGGAAAACAATCCGTTCTATCCTCGAAGAAATACCATAGGGCTCGAAAATGGTTGACCAAAATATCTGTCTCCGCACTGTCACAAAACAGAGCTAAACTAGTTACTCGACAGGAGTTTACACCATAATTTATATCATGTCCTAGATCAGAATTTCATTTTCTATCATCGTTTCCTTATATAAGGCTACGTGATGCAGTGTTTATCTTTTATATGCTTACATGTATTTTCATCGGCTTTGTACCGTCCTTTACATATTGTCGAATACTTCTGATCAGCACCTCTGGAAAGCAACAATTCTTGCAAGCAATGGTAATTTCTGATAGGCACGTTTTAGGTGCAATACCAAACTCTTCACTAACATTTGTTATAGCCTAGATAAGGACAGGAACATGGATAAACCGTTTATTAAGCATTTATGGTAACCGTTCTAACCATTTTATCAAGTTGTTTATTTCTTTGCTTATAAACTTTTTAACTAAATTTATGTCATCCCCAATCAGCTACGGACTAGCCAGTTGAGTTGAGTTTATGCGCTTTAGCATACATTGTAGAAACAGTGTCATTTGGCCGCCACGACGTGCACCTCTGTCACGCTGATGACAGTGCGAATGTGCCGTGAATGAATAAGTGATCATTAAATCGATGTGCCCGAATAAATATTTAAAGGATCATGTGTTATCAACCCGGCTAGTATGGGGCCGATTCAAGATTATTTACTGGGGGCTACAAGTGTGTGCCTTTGCATATAAAGAGGAACAAAAGTTAATATCTTCCCTGATTGGAAACGTGAAAAGAATAGCTTAAACATTATCAAAATTACAAACAGGAAAATATTTAAGAACCGAAAATACATATTAAAATATGAGCAGCATTATCATTAATGATTAACGAGCGAGTTAATCATTCAAACTTGCAACCCTTAAAGAATTTCCGGCACTCATGTATACATATGGTAAACGTAAAGGAGCAGTTTTCAATTAATAATGGAAGAGCGCTTATAAAAGACCTATCGACAGGGTCAGTATTTCACCATATATTTCTATACACAATACTGACTAATAAACAAAGCCGTTTCAAGACAAGATAATTATAGTAACTGCAATCGTAAGAGAACTTATGTTTCTATATATTGCAACTGACCTGCATTTACGAAGTTAACACGTGCAAAACAAATTGAGAACCTAATGCTGGAACAAAATACTCCTATGTCATGAGTGTGAAAGGTCTTCCTTACATTTCATCACGATGTCGCTAATAAACGTCAATTACAAAGATAAACAGTAAAACACAGATATATGTATGGGTAGCTAAGGGTCTAAGCTACCTCCATGCTGACAGCCAAGACTCTGATCAGACTGGGCGGATGCCCAGACTGACCAGAGTCTTCGCTGGCGCACTTGCAACTTTGTTGGTTTTCTTGTGTCGCCGCTCAGATGTATTTGTTGAACTTGTTTCAGTTTGAAATATTTTTTTCTATATTCCATCAACAGTTAGATAGGAGAAAATACGTCGAAACTTAAATACAACTTCATCAAATTGTACTCTTTTACAAGACAGATCTTCACGAGATACGGAGGACCACATATCATACACGTTTGGTAAAATGAACAAAAGATCCCAAAGGAATTTTTCAAAGTCCAAAGTCGTAACATAGACATTTCTTCATCACATTACTTGCGCTCCAGATACCACTGTCTGAGGTTAATATGATTGTAGTGAGCATCAACTGTCTACTAAAAGAATAAACTCAGATTTACGTTTAATCAATGTTTCACATCAAACCTACAAAAATGGTATACGTCAATTCAGCAGAAGCATTTAAATAAAGTTTAAACTCAACGACAATTTAGAAGAGATAGGGTTTTTAAAGTTTCGGTTAAAGTGTTTTCAGTCAGTGACTCTGGGTATTTCCATAGGCGGCCGCAGACGTAAAGCAAACATAACGAAAACTAATCGAAATAAAATAAATTCTAAAAAAAAAGATCTCCTAGAAGAAAGGAAAATATTATAGAAAGAAAAGAGCAGGCTCGGTTTAACTGAGTATGATGCATAAATGTAATGCTGAAACACTGCCCACGCCCTCCTATCACCGGCTTCGGAAAGAAATAGAATGTAAGCGTCAATTACCACATATATTTCCACCTTCAACCAACGAAAATATTTATTTCTTTCAGGTTGCATTTTTTGTTGTTGTTGTGTTTTAATTTTACTTTAATTTTTTTGTCTGTGAGCCAATCTCCACAGGCCGATATTACAAACATAATCTATATTATCAAATAAAAAAGTGAACCATGAGCAATACGAATAAAGCCACATATACCCTTTATACTACGAGCAAATATGACTAACTCAAATATGTAGTTATGATACAGTGTTGACGACTTTTGAATGTGAAACAATTTACCTGACATAACTGTTCAATCCCATTTGTTCAATACTATGTCGTTATCGAATCTTTTATTCACATGCATCTGCGAGCTGTGGCACGTATTACTTTAACAAAGAGGAACCGCTAGCAAAAATCCGCATTTGAACGGTTAGTAGTAAAACCAACTGGGGTGGGGTTAGGTGAGGGTGTATATTTTGCATGCAACCTCACACTAACTTCTCGCGAAGAAGGTACTCAGACAGTGTATGGGCCTCCTAATTCATCTGCGACACATCTAAGTTGAACTTAACTTCATCAAAAATGATAATGACACAAAGCTCATGACTAGATGTAATCCTGAGACAGAGCAAAACGAAACGTCCTGTTGGAGCAAGGTTGGCCCGACCAAAAAGATTGGTGATACGTCAACCCTTTGCAACAGATTTTGGAGGGTGTATTATTTAATCTAAGGCCGGAAAGCCACAAAGAAAGTTTCCAGTTTTGTTTTGCGTGCATCACAGAGACCTTCATTGGTATGTTATTCATAGAGCCATGAACCTGAAATCAACTAAGCGACGTGAAGTGCCAAACCGATACTGTTCCAGCCACTAGAGGTATTGTCTATTTAGAAGTACTTTTCGGGACGTTCTGGTAAATTTGAGAAGTGGGGTTATCGTAATTCGAGCGCATAATGCAGAAGTTAACCGCGACCCTTCTCTTCGTTTGAGCGATACACGATATTCGTTCCATCCGAGTTCGAGCCAGTTTCTACTATAGTTGTTCTTAATAACAGACGTCGAACAGGTTATATTCATAGACAGCTCCTATAAATTCGTTCCCGATTTGACATATACTATATGTGGAAGGTATTCTACCCTAAAGGCTTTATATAACTATTTGGCATGCAATCCTCTCTGTTATATTCTGCTTAATGCTGGCACTGATGTTTTTCAATAGCTTTTATTGGTCAATAACGTCTAATCTCATGAAACGAGACAGAGATTTGAGTCTACGTCGACAGCCATCACGAAATACTTCTGTTTTACGTTTAAGTTAGGCTAAAAAACATTCGTGACACTACATTATGTTAGCGGGCTTAATCTTATACGAATTATGTAAATAGCTCAATCACATAAAGAGTTTATGTATATTGCTAGTTCAAATTATATTACTAGACGTCTCTCAGATACAGACCCAAACTTTATCCCGTAAACAAATCAGACACACAATATCTGGGTTCGAGGTTATAACACTTGAGAATAATCTCAAACTCAAAATAAAGCACACTGATTGGCTGCTTCCGAGCATGTGCTCGGAAGCAGCCAACCAGTGTGCTTTATTTTGCGTTTGAGAATGTACTCAAGTTTTACAACCTCGGTGCCTGGTATTATAGTGAATTTGTATTTAACAACTTTTTGACTTTACCAAAAGCAACAGCAAAGTAAATTTCTTGCCCTGTTTTATGATTTTATACTTTTTAGTTGCCAGGACTTTTCCATCTTTGAGTTTGGACGATTGTGGTACTAAGAAAAGATTTGGCAAAGCATCATCACCAGTGGCTAGCAAACGCTACTAACATTTTACTAGATGGCCGCGGCCAGCATGTTGAGCCGTTGGCGCTTTGGCAGTAGTGAAAATGCTAAGCATAAGATGGCAACAGCTATAGCAGTTGCAACATGAAGTCTCTGCTTGGATGATATGGTTACACACCGTCTTCATAGTTACTTATCACACATTCAAGATAAAAAATCTGCCATGTGTTAACAGATATAAGCAATCAAAAATGTTAAAATAGTGACATAGTATTATGAGAGGGGACCTAGAAGGTAGGTTGCATGAACTGATGGAGCTTTAAACATCTTGGGTATTAAAATGAAAAGTAAAAATGTACTTTTTTTAAAAGTAGGTCACAGTGACCTAGTTTTGTTGGGGGTTACTTGTGGCCATACCCGCTGCCGCTATGGCCACAAGTAACCTTTTGTCATATTACCCTACGAAAGTGTTAAGTTTACTAACGTAGTCCTTTCGTTATCTTTTGTCCATTTTCAAAATAACTCTAAGTCCCAAGTCCTTTCAAAGTCGGCGGGTGAGGATCAAAGCATGGACTGAAGGATACGCATGTTGGCGCAGCCAAGCTGTTGAACATATTAAAATAAGTAACTTTGTTCATATCTAAATTTAAAATTTATTTCTCGCAATCGGTCTAGTAATGACACTATCATATCTGCTGTAAATGTCGAAAAATACAACAGCCGGGCCACGTTATATAAAATCCCTAAATTTTGTCATTAAAGCCACCACTCTCAGGGCACTTATTGCTAGAAATAACCATGTTTCCACAAACTCGCTTGGTCTATTATGCCACTTTGACCGGCAATATGGGAATGATAATGTTTTGCTGAACAGCATCATCTCACATTCACTATACCATAATTACAGACTTTTAAGAGTCATCCATCTATCACCCAAAAGTCTGCCGATAAAAGAGAAGGTTTGTCACGAACTAAGCGCTAAATGCAGAGACAATGGCTACTGTTTCCATTTCTAAAATGCCGAAACATGCCGATGATTGTCAAAATGACATCAGCTTTATGCACAGTTTTGGTAGCTTCAGGGCCAATGACATTGATTTTCCATAAAAGTAGGGTCTCAAGAACAACGGCTCTCCAACACAATTCATACCAGAGCATACCTATACCTAGTAACCTAAAATGCCACACAAGCTAAATTGGCAAGTGCGCAATTGGTACATCAAGCGCATTGGATGCTTTGCAAAACCTTATTACTAATATTTTGGCATTGAACAAAGACATGTTAATGACGTAGAAAAAAAAATATAAACCGGTGCCAAGAATATTATTTGCAATGACATGCTCTCCAAAACGATTACAAACTAGTCTCTCAAACTGCCTACACACAATGTCATGCTGCAGATCTGTTTGACAAATGCATCTCGAAAATCTGTATTCGTGGACCGCACTCAGATGCTAGTAAAGACAAAATGAAAACATATCATTAGTTCACAAGACCAATATCTGCTTTGATGGACATGTGTCAGATTATAACATTTGGGAAAAGGTGCCGTAACCCTGCCAAAGAGCATCATTCGTAATGGTCTCAATGTGCAAATCTAAAGTAACAGTACTTATTAATAGTAGAAAAGTAATAGTAGTTCAGTCTTAGTCTTTCAACACATCGTCATATGGTTTCAAAACTTATGTCCTTATAAAGAACTGTAACTGGCTTTTACAACGAATTCATCCAGGCGCTGTGTTTTGTCTCAGCAATTATTGTGGACGGGCAAATCGTTTGAAACTGTTGACGGACAACGACAGTCGACGGATTATGCATATCTGGGTCATTTAGGCTCTCCAGGCGCCTTCACATCAAGTGAGGTGAAATATGGTCACTTTTCTGCGTATCATTTTGAACTGATTTTAGTGGTTGAACCTCGGCAATAAAATAGCCGCGACTCGAGAAAACCAACAATGTGGTTGTGCGCCTAGCGCACTCAGGTCAGCGTGGGCATCCGCCCTATTTTGATCAGACTCTTTGTTAGGTGCTCAAAGGGTAGCTTAGGGTCTAAGCTACTTCCATGCGGACAGTGAAAACTCTGATCAGACTGGGCGGATGCCCAGGCTGATCTGAGTCTGCGCTGGGCGCACAACCACATTGTTGGTTTTCTTGTGTCGCGGCTCAAATGACGTCAATATTTGTCCGTACCGACCTTACAACAGACGCAAATTTGTACTTTTGGAGCCCTTCGTGGATTAAACAGTTCGAACCTCATATTTTTAATAAAAAATGGTTATTATGATAAGCTGACGCTAAGAGCCTGTAGAGTTTTAATTAAGGCATGATTGGTGAATCACAAACTCGTGGAGCCAATTATTTTATTTCGTTAAATCAAAATGTAAAATTTAAACTTCCGAATAAAAAAGCACAAAGTTTCAGTCAAATCGTATGATCCGTTATTCGAGCTGCGAAAACTGATAAAACCAACAAAGTGGCATGTGCGCCCTGCAGAGACTCAGATCAGCCGCCCAGTCTGATCAGCGTCTTCGCAAAGCGTTCCAGGGGTAGCTTACGGTCTAAGCTTTCTCCATGCCGATAGCAAAGATTCTGATCAAAATGGGTGGCTGCCCAGGCAGATCTGAGTCTTCGATGGGCGCACATGCCACTTTGTTGGTTTTATCGTGTCGCAGCTCATTTTAAGTAAATTACCCAAAATTTGCTTTAGATAAATCTTCAGACAATGTCAGAATATAATTCAGTGAAAATTTATTGAATATTGAATCAAATAAAACGCAGCTTATAAGACTATCATCGTACGCAGCACAGAACAACAGGGTTGCCAACCAAAATCATGAGTCAAATACTATAAAGAGAGTCTACCAAACAAATTATGAGTCAATGCTATACAGAGAGTCTACCAGCAAAAATCAAAAGTTAAATACTATATTGAGTGTCTACCAACCAAAATGATGAGTAAAATGCTACATAGAAAGTAAAATAAGAGTTGTCAGGAGATAACAAAGCGTGCCTTACAGGTGTTGACTCTCACAGCTTTGGTGGTGTTGGAAGGCTCTTGTCCAAATGTATAAGAGTGTCAACTCAAGTATAATGATTACCATCCATAAAGGGACAGAGAAATATGATTTGAGTCAGCGAAGCATAAAATAAAAGTCAAATCCATACAGGGATGGTTATTTTAAAATGTTCTTGTCCACATATAAGTGTGTGACAAGTATCATGGCTCTGACCAATCAAAGGACAGAATAATAACACAAAGTCAGTGCAGCATATCATAAAGTCAATGAAGCAAAATATAGGTCGAATCCATACATTGATGATAAAGTTAAAATGGTCCAATCATTCATGGAGGATAATGGTGAAATCATTTTGTCCATATTGAAGTGTGTGGCAAGTACCATGTCCCTAACCCATACAGAGACTGAGAAATATCATAAAATCAGTGAAGCATATCATAAAATCAATGAAGCAAAACATAATGGTCAAATTTATACATGGATAATGCTGCTGAAATGATTTTGTCCATATGTAAGTGTGTGCAAAGTAGCATGACGGTAACCCATAAAGGGACTGAGAAATATCATAAAGTCAGTGAAGCGTAAAAATAATATTGGCCACTGTCCAAATTGGTTGGTTACACTCAGATGCTCTCGCCCAGACACAAGTGCTGACCAAATATCATGACTCTAAACCTTATAGCTACTTTGATACTGACTAAAAAACACAAATGCTTAACATATATTAACCTATTTTTTTCAAAGTCAGTAGACCATGACAAGTAGGCCAAGGTCATACATGATGCATTCTCTGAAGTGATTATGTAAGTGTGTACCAAGTTTCAATACTCTAGCCCTTATATTTTGTGAGAAAAATACCTAAACGCAAATGCTTAACATAGGTTAAAGTGCTCACAGACACGGACGAGAACGCGAACACGAACGCGAACACGATCGCTGGCGTATACTTGGACTACGACGCCAGGGGTAAAACATAAACTCAAAGTAAATAGGAAAATTCTCAGGAACTGACACCATTCAATCCCTAATCCCACATCTCGCTCTCAAAACCAAAACACACAAAAAATGACAAAAGGTCATGAAAGACACGCACGGTAACCGAATGAGCAGCTCTTTTCTAAACAGGTGGTCATTCAGCTACTCTAATTAAAAGCAGCAGCAATATCTATGTTAATCTATTTTTATCTTAAATTACAAACAAAACAGAAAGCAGAATGGGCAGCTATTTACGTGACCAGACTGCTAGAGACCATAGACAAGCGGACATAACACCATGTACCACTGAAGAACCAAACCAGAAACATTCAGCAAAAGATTATCGGGGTCTACCAACCAAAGTCACAAAGTCTACCAACCAAACTCATGAGTTTAAATACTATATAGTACTTGACTCATGATTTTCATTGGTAACCATCACGCCGAAACCTTTTGAACGGGGCAAATAGCATCTGTCACTCGGTCGCACTGAGACGTGGACCACTGTCACTCGGATAACTGTGCAAATGTGCCATGAATGAATTAGTGATTATTAGATCGATGTGCTCGAATGAATATTTAAAAGGTCCATGAGAGTTATCGCCTAGTTTGTATGTGGCTGATTCAAGTTAATTAATCGGGGGTTACGGATGCGTGTCTCTGAATACTAACAAGTGCACACGTTCAATCTTTCTTGATTGGAAACGTGGAAAGAATTACTTAAACTTGTGCAAACCGATAGTGGGGCATGCATTTACAGGCCAAATAAACTGATTTTGATAGCAGTATGTTGCCTTATGAGAGCGAAAATCGGGCATGGACACAGAATATTCTACTAAAATTAAAATGTTGTTGGCTAGTCGCTCTGGCCTGATTCAGGTTGGTGTAGCGGTTTAGAATTATAAAGTCAACCTACAGGTTTCCTTAACAGTTATCATCTTATAATGACTATACAGGCAAGTTAACACTTATAAATTAGTTTCCAAAATTTCCGCTGTATAAACGTGGTGAAACTGTCTGTCGACGAATATGAATGTATTAAAACAACATGTCTAAGAACATTTCGGACCAGAATTTCTTAACAATCACCTTCTTTGATATGATGATAAAGTGTCAGGTAATAAAGTGCCAAGTAACTTCCATATACGTGTTATGGCATTATGAACTTGCAAATGTGATGGTATGTAAAATAGCGCGGATAATTTTGAGTTATGAATTCGATTCCATTTCCAATCTTTCTTTCTCAGTCATCTGCAAAGAACCGTCTTTCTTTTTCTCGTTTATATTTTTACTTACCATAAAAACTCTAAATATTGGGACAGATAGGTCTAAGCAAATATTGCAGACCCAGATCAGACTGCTCCTTTATAGGGTCAATTATGGTTATTAATTTAGGGGTACCATTTTTAGAACTTTTTCCAGTTAATGCAATTTTCGTTCCAGCTGCACATCCATAATAGTTGCTGAGTCTATTGTGGCCTTTATTGGCCAGACTACATATTTCTCTTTAGCTTGCCGATAGCAAAGATTCTGATCAAGGTTAATTGCTTGCCCATCGTAAAAATAAATGAGAACATGAACATTTTTACCAATAGAGGTTGGTTGGTTGATTTGATGCTTAACGTCCACGGTAAACAACTATGGTCATGTCGGGACGGTCAGTTACCAATAGAGGTCAATGTCATTCTTTGACCTTATAAAGAGTATCAGATATAATGATTCAGTATTCATGTGCATGTAATTGTATTCTGCAAATTATTTTGAGGGGACTGCTCATGTAAAATAAAAACATCGAACGAGAAGAACGTATTTTAGACATCTCAGAATGAACCGTAGTAACCAATAATCTATTCCCAGCAACATTTATCAGGATGTTTAAATAGCCGGTTATGGCCTCTCATCGTCATTGATTACCGCTTTAGAAAATCAGTTGCGCGGCAATGTTACTTTGCGTTCTCATTCCTACAGGTGATAACTCGATGATAACATGCATGCCGTGGTAACTATTTAAATAACTAAAGTGTCCGGACCATACCACCAGGATCTCAAGAAAAGAATAGACATACACATGCTGGATTTATGTTTTATCCAACTACTTTCTTTTTCTACTGCTAAAATAAATCCTGACGGAACATACACTAGTGCCACGTTATTAAGAAGCAGATTTAATTTTTTCCATTTATTAAAATGGTTGTGTACTGCTTGTATGAGAGAGTAACATGATTATTAAAATATCCTGCTATTTAAAACAAGAGGGCCATGATGGCCCTGGATCGCTCACCTGAATATCCTGTGAACTTAACCTCAGAGACAGCCATATGACTGACAGAGTTTCACAAAGATTAAATGGAAAATGAACCCTTTATTGTGTACCTAAGGCTTTTATAAGATTTAACCTAATGACCTAGATTTTGACCCTACATGACCCAGGACCAAACCTGGTCTAGATTTCTTGGATATGAACATTCTGGTAAAGTTATCAAAACTGTGCCTTCTAGAGTGTACACAATGTTTTTCTAAGGTTTAACCTAGTGACCTACTTTTTGACCCAACATGACCAAGTTGCACCCTTGGTCCAGATTCGTTGGAGACAAACATTCTGGCAAAGTCTCAAGAAGATTAGAACAAAACTGTGTCCTCAAAAGCGTTCACACTGTTTTTCTAAGAACTGACCTAGTGACCTAGTTTTTGACCTGACATGGCCCAGTTTCAAATCTGGTATAAATTTCATGAAAGTAAACATTCTGACAATGTTTCACGTAGATAGGATCATAACTGTGCCCTCTAGAGTGTACATGAGGTTTTTCTAATATTTGACCTAGTGACCTAGTTTTTGACCCCACAAGACTCAGATTCAAATTTGGCCTAGATTTTATATAAATAAACATTCTGACAAAGTTTCATGAAGATTGGATCATAACTGTGCCCTCTAGAGTGTGCACAAGGTTTTTCTAAGATTTGACCCAGTGACCTAGTTTTTGACCCCACATGACCCAGTTTCCAAGATGGTCTAGATTTCATTAAGATAAACATTCTGATAAAGTTTCATGATGATTGGATCATAACTGTGCCCTCTGTGCCATTCTAAGATTTATTTCTATTTTTAGCTCTGGCGGCCATTTTGTTCAGGGGAGCGGAACCGTCTGAGCAATTTTTGGTCAGAGCCATGAGTAAAACATTTCTGTGAAATTTTTTTGAAATCGAGCCATTGGCTTTAGAAACGATGATGTTTAAAGCTTTTTTCTATTTTTAGCTCTGGTGGCCATATTGTTCAGCGGGGCAGAACCGTTTGAGCAATTTTGGTAGAGGGTCTCTTAAGGAACATTTCTGTGAAATTATTTCAAAATAGGCCCAGCAGTTTTGGAGGAGAAGTCGTTTAAAGGTTTTTCTATTTTTAGCTCTGGCGGCCATATTGTTCAGCGGAGCGGAACCGTTTGAGCAATTTTGGTAGAGGGTGTCTCAAAGAACATTTCTATGAAATTATTTTAAAATCGGCCAAGCAGTTTTGGAGGAGAAGTCGTTTCAAGGTTTTTCTATTTTTAGCTCTGGCGGCCATATTGTTCAGCGGAGCGGAACCGTTTGAGCAATTTTGGTAGAGGGTCTCCTAAGGAACATTTCTGTGAAATTATTTCAAAATCTGCCCAGCAGTTTTGGAGGAGAAGTTGTTTAAAGGTTTTTCTATTTTTAGCTCTGGCGGCCATATTGTTCAGCGGAGCAGAACCGTTTGAGCAATTTTAGTAGAGGGTCTCCTAAGGAACATTTCTGTGAAATTATTTCAAAATCGGCCCAGCAGTTTTGGAGGAGAAGTCGTTTAAAGGTTTTTCTATTTTTAGCTCTGGCGGCCATATTGTTCAGCGGAGCGGAACCATTTGAGCAATTTTGGTAGAGAGTCCCCCAAGGAACATTTCTGTGAAATTATTTTGAAATCCGGCTAGCAGTTTTGGAGAAGAAGTTGTTTAAAGCAAAAGTTGACGCCGGACGCACGACCGGACGACGGACGATGGACGACGGACGACGGACAAAGACCGATCACAATACCTCACCTTGAGCACTTCGTGCTCAGGTGAGCTAAAAAAGATGGCAAGAGCGCATCAAATTGTACAGTTATGCATGTTTGACGACACTGTTAGTGACAATGAACTCTCTCAATATACACGCATGTTCGTAGGAAAAGAGACGCGGTGATCTATGGCATATTCAGTGAAAGAGAATATACAAGAATTCCGCGGAAGGCTATGTCGCACCTGCTGTATGCCTTCACATTAAGAACTCAATGAAAATACCAAGTGGTTCTGGAGAAAAAAGTTGATTTTATTGATTTTGCTATTTTTAGTAACGGCCACCATCTTGGATTCTCGACCATTCTCAACTTTTACTATTCTGAAGCTCTGCAGTCTGATGATGCTGCATGTAAAATTTGAGAACCATGGATGCAGTGGTTTCAGAGAATAAGTCATTTGAATGGACTTAAATGCTAGGGTCGACGTAAATTATTCTAGGGTCGACGTAAGATCACTGTGACCTAATTCCACTACAGATTTTTTTCATTTTGATAATTCTGAAAACCAAGGTCCCACATATGCTTCATACAAAATTTCAGCCTAATATACAAAGTGGTTCTGGAGAAAAACTTGATTTTATTGGTTTTGCTATTTTTAGTAACGGCCACCATCTTGGATTCTTGACCCACGTGAATTTTATCATTCTGAAGCCCTGCAGTCTGATCATGCTGCATGTGAAATTTGAGAACCATGGATGCAGTGGTTTCAGAGAATAAGTCATTTGAATGGACTTAAAAGCTAGGGTCGACGTAAATTATTCTAGGGTCGACGTAAGGTCACTGTGACCTAATTCCGCTACAGATTTTTTTTATTTTGATAATCCTGAATACCAAGGTCCCACTTATGCTTCATACAAAATTTCAGCCAAATATACCAAGCGGTTCTGAAGAAAAACATTGATTTTATTGGTTTTGCTATTTTTAGTAACGGCGGCCATCTTGGATTCTCGACCCGCCTGAATTTTATCACTCTGAAGCCCTGCTGTCTGATCATGCTGCATGTGGAATTTGAGAACCATGGGTGCAGTGGCTTCAGAGAATAAGTCTTTTGAATGGACTAAAATGCTAGGGTCGACGTAAATTGTGAACGGACGGACGGACGGACGGACGGACTGACAGACGGACGGAAAACCGGACGCCTATATCGCACCTTGCTAAAGCAGGTGCGACAAAAATCTGACCTGACCTCTTTTCCTCTTTTTGATATTAAAATGTCAACAAAAAAGGACAAAATAGGGAAACTGTAGCCTCGTGCTTGTTAACACGACACCAAGGACATTGACATTTTTCGCCTACAATCAATATCTGCGAGGCTCTTCAAAATGATTCACAGGCTGGAAACCCACACACGCTACACTGGCACGTAGGTGCGCATTTCGCTCGAAGTACTTCGGCTGTTTTCCATTATTTTGATATTTTGGCGCTGAACAAAGACTTGTCCGTGACGTAGAAAGAGTTTTTTTGCCAGGAATATTTCTGCTTCTTGGCAGAGGCTCTATTATGGTTTAACCTTAAAGCCCTAAAAGCGCGAAAATGCATATGACAAAAGTTACGCCCGCAAAAGTTCAAACAAATGTGTCGACCAAGCTATATAATAATGAGAATTCAAAGACTAGCGAGCAAACAGCGTAGATCCTGATTTGGCCGCTGATGACGAGCAGCCACATCAGCATCTACGCTCTTTGCAAATTCAACCATTTTCGTTTTTGGTGCTTTTCGCTTAATTAAATTTACGTATATACAACCTTACCTACAGCAAAATTATTGTTTTATGTGCCATGTGAACATTAATTTTTCCCATACTTTTGCATCAGAATCAATCTATAATAATATTCCAGTTTCAAAGCATAATATGAAGAGACTTTCAAGTGCACAGATTTTATCAGTTAGTACAGTCAAACCTGTCTTAAGGGGTCACCCAAGGGAAGCCCAAAATTTGGCTGCTTAAGACAGGTGACCCCTTAATACAGGTTCATTTGCACTGAATTTTGTTCCAACGGACCCGGAAAAGGTGGCTGCTTAAGGCAGGTGACCCCTTAATAGAGGTGGCCACATAAGCAGGTTTGACTGTATCTTAAATGTCCGATATGCCGATTTGAATTGTAAGTGCTCATTTGTTGCCAAATAAATTTGCCTTCTAAATAGCGAAGAAAGTCATATGAAGCATTCACTACTTTTAGCTCACCAGCGCCGAATGCTCAGGTCGTCTCCGTCCGCCAGCATTTATCAGCCCCTTCCTCTCTCTCTCTCAACCACCAAACCAAGCTAAATGGACCATGGGCCTCTTGAATTAGATACGCATGTAAACAACAGCAAAACAATCAAACTTCAAGGACATGTGTCTCTTGTATTTTTTCAATACAACATCAACACAACAAAACATAAATAGAGTCATAAAAAACTAGGCTTGTTAATCTGTACCAAGAAAACAAGAGCTGTAATTTATATTAAGCCTTTGGAATGCTTCCAGAAATGTAACAGAAAAAGAAAACTGGATCACGCTCACGGAATCGATTTCTGTCTTGATGGATATGCGCCAATTTACATCAGTTGCGGAAACCTGCCAAAGAATATTCTCCGTATGCAACTGATCAAAACGTACTTGTTCACACAGGCTGGATTTAAACGCGCTACGTCACAAAAACTGGTACAGTGTAAAAATTCGATTCCAAACAAGAAGGCAAATAAAAATAACTTGAGACTGTTGTATATTTAACCATTTGTGTCTAGCGGACTCTTCCGTTCTTTCACACTGGATGAGTTAATTTTTATCGTTTTTATTTTATTTCAATGCGAAATATCCTTTTTTACGCAAACAGAGTTGACCCTGATCAGACGCCGCAAAACGCACTCTTTGACAATGTTACTTTCAAGGGACATTGGGCATAAATGGCTTTAAGGAAAGCAACGAACTTCGTGAATTTTAGAAGAAACTATGTAAAATTAAAATCTTAAAAAAAAGTGTCCTTCAAGAGCAGAGAATACATAGAGAAATAGGAACATGGGCCAGACCACGTAGTTTCGGCTAATAAAGCCTCGTAAGTTTAAAATTCAAAGCTGTCCTTTATTTACTACAGTAAATGAAATTTTATGAATATTAATTCTTCAGATCATATTATTTTTTATCTATTCCCTCCACTAAGAGAATAGAAATCGTTCCAGCGCTCATGCGTTTGGCAACTGTAAACCTCCTTTGTTTCTTGCTCAACATTTTCACTGGCTTTGACAGCTGCTTGATATGTATATATATTGGCAACAAACATATGTATATCTTGCACATCAGCCAAGAATGCTGTAGAAACTTCTATGGCCCATTGTTAATGAATGATATCGCAATTTCTGTCTGGCTCAAAGCCTCTTCAAGCACGCAATGCTTGCAATGATTATCACTTCGGCACGAACATCATAATGGGTCAGGTAATAAGACCTGCTTTCAGTGAATAGCAGATATTGAGAAATCGCGTGAGACACCGTCGTTAAGGATGTGTCGCATGACCTCGATCGCGTGCTGTACCTTATAAATAGTTCGGCTTCGAAATTAATGCTTGTGTTGCGTTGAAATGTGACAATAAGAAATCGATTACGAGATAAAATGACAAAATAAAATGAAGAACTGAAAATTTTCTGTTACATGATCGATATGCCTGTCTACAATTAACTGTTTAAGACTAACACTTCAGAAATCTTTTTAAAATGAGAAGATACATATTTTACAGTCAAACTTTTCAGAATTAACGTACAGTTAAGTTTTCCAATATGTCTGCTTGCTTCTGACGCATTTGTTTAGAGGGAACATGGGCGATCAAATAGCTTTACAATGGCAGAGGATCTGACAGTAAGCAAAATGCTTATATATAAGCCATCTCCTGAAAATTCCCAAAGATTCATAGATCGTATCTGCGAAAAGGGAAGACTGATCTGCTTTACTTTTTTCAGACGAACGCCCACGTTAACCTGGATGGATCAGTTTCAGTTCTCATTTTTCCGTGATACCAGAATTTGAATTAAAGCAGCATTCTCATCTCGACTTGTATGTTTTTATTTGATATTACAGTTAATAAAAATGGTGTCATTAATAAAAGCGAAGAAGGTTAATAATAAGATAACATACACCAACGATTCCGATAGGGTAAAAAAGAGAATACACAATGTGGCTGTTGGCTAAGTGGTGGAAAGATTATTCCAGACATCTGAACTAAGAGCCTCAGTTCTAGGGTAAAGTCTGGTAAATTAAGACGGCGGGTAAATTCGGACATACCATTGCAAACAGTGAAAATATCCAGATGAGCCGTCTCATCAGGATTTTCACTGTTTGTGTAGTTAATTCTGTTTTAATTCCAAACAACTGACATATAAAGGAAACAATGTCACTGTCCGAATTTACCCGCAGTCCGACTTTACCCGACTCTACCCTACTTGACAATGTATTTTCAAAAATGTTTTCGCATTATTACTACTATCATTGGAATCAAACATTGCTCTCTATGTATCAACATCCCATTGCTAGACCCAGGCGGTGTTGCAAACCTAAGCCTATGAGTCGCGGGTATCAACATCTCCCAAGAGGCTCAGCGGATGTAAATGAATCAGAAAATCAAGTCTGATCGCTATTATTGCACACAAAAAAAACATTGTCAAGAAAGAATACTCGAAAACTCGAGACAAAATGCTTCGAAACATGCTGCCTTCTTCTAGCCATCATATCGCAGAACATCACGTTATATGCGTGCGTTTTGTAAACGCTTCTTCAAGGGATATGGTAACGTCATTTTCAGACATCAAGCAATTACGTTTGTGACCGAGCACGATACTGGTGATGGCGTCAGTTTAGTGACGGAAGGCTTATAAGCAATATTGCATGGCAAGTTAACAACAGCATGTGACTTGTCTTGTTAAAATATATAGGTTTTTGCCAGCTAAAGCACTGCTGTTGAAAGCCTGCGGCATCACTTTTTATGCAATAAAATAGGAACACGTTTTACATGCATTAACAGTTGCCTGGTCCGAGGATGACGTTTGTCAATGAGACATCAGCCGACTGTCTAAACTTCTTCCTAGAAACCTGGTAAATGTTAATGCAGCGTATGATCTCTATTATTCGCCAAAAAATAGCTTTGACGCTAATAAAAGTGAAAAAAAAAAACAATTATCCCAGGGCGGTAACGTAATGTCAGGGAACGTCATGTGTACATTTATAAGTTACGGCCCGGAATGTTAATTACGCGATGTTCGAGCAGCACGAGAATTCCACATTTGTCCCAACAAACCAAGTCTGAAACAGCTATGCGTATCTGTGCATGAGTATACACCCTAACTATGACGTCTACGTGGCCCAATGTAAATGAACAAAATCGCGTTCCGTCTGCCCGCGTCTAGATAAAACAACCAACGTCTAGTCAAATGTACTCTAGAATGCCTAAAACATCCCATTTGTAAGTTTTTAATGTGTTTTACAACTCTTTTAAGAAATATTACTTATATCAAGCCAATCGTTAAGCAGATGGGTGGACAAAAATCGCAGCTCTCCGGGAAGAAACACCTCACCTTCCGCCAACAAAATAACGCTTTCTCTCATGTGCGCTGAGCTACGACCAAACTCACAGCGGCTGAGCGAGGATCAATTTCACAGGAATGAGAGGTGACTGTAAGTGGAATTGTTATTTTGCGCAACAGTTTCTGGTCGTTTGGGATCACAATCTATACCATTTTGGACCGTGATCGGCAGGAAGTGTTGAGATAAATGCATCAACTGCTTATGAAGTAATCTGTTCTTGCAGTTGTCGAACGAGGTCTGTCTGGCCTTTGACGGTCATGAAATGCGCCAGTTTGCACCTACATGTAATATGAATAGTCTGCAAAGTTGGAACAAACAGCATTGATGAAGACGCCAACTATAAACGTTCCAAAAACTCTGGTTCGAGGTTATAAAACTTGAGAATAATCTCAAACTCAAAATAGAGCACACTGATTGGATGCTTCCGAGCATGTGCTCGGAAGCAGCCAATCAGTGTGCTTTATTTTGAGTTTGAGAATGTACTATACATGTAGTTTTATAACCTCTGGGCCTGTTTCTCTGCTCTTCAGATAGTCGTGGCATACTTAATTGCAAACAAATTATACTAAATTTGGTTTTCTGGTTTTCACTAGTTTTCGATAACAATTACACCTTTGTACATAGACTATATAACGACAATTTTATCAAAATCACTTACTGCCAGCGCAAAGATGTGCTGAAGATACAGCAGTAAATCATTTTGTAAGCTTTTTTCATTTATTTATTTTTGCTGAACGTAGTCCGAAAACAATGTGGTTTAACCAAAAGTCCATCTAACAGGACTGGTGTAATGTTTCTTATAAAATTGAAAAAGGGCCTCAAAACGAACCTGATAAAAACAAACGTCTACTGGTTATTGAATGAACAATAAAAATTTTCGTAAGTCACTAAAACAGGTTAATAAAAGATGTATATTTCTGTGCCTGCATTGGAACATGATTTTCAGTGCAGTTTGTGGAAAGCAATACAAACAAACTCAGTACAATCAAACTTTTTTGTAAGAAGCCGCCCACATGCAGCGTAGGCACTTGTACTTAAAATGTATTGAATAGCTTCATAAATGACACTATAACCCACTAGAATTCTTTAAAGATCAAACTAGTTACTAAAGTATTTTTCGAGTCAGATTACTGGTTCTCAACAATCACCGTCTGGGAATAACATGATAACCATTATACTGTAATGATTTAATTACTGTGATGACAGCACCTACACAAATGAACAGACTACTCCTTATAAGCATTCGGATCAGGATCTGCACTGTCTGCAATTCTGCCAGCCTTTTTTGAAGCATTCCCTGCAGAGCAAATCAACTTGTTGACCTTTTAGAATAATTTAAATTGTTGATTTTCTTTTTTTTGATAAAAAAAGTAACTGGCTTAAAGACATTCTCCAATACTCTACATAACTATGGTAATGAAAGATGAAGAATCTTGTTCACAAGAAAATGGTGCAAAATGTCATTTATGTAACTGATCCTGTCTACCATAAAATCTTAAATAATGACAAAAACTTTAAAAGGTGAATTTAGATTATTTGTACATGTAATACAAGCCATAGCATGAGCAAGACGCACAACATACACTTAGTTGCATCATAATATTCTAGAGAAATGTTTGCTATTTTCTCAGTTAAAACACAAAAAAGGCATGATGTATTTACAAGCAAAGACCAAAATAGTCCTGCTCCCATCTATTATTGCCATTGTTTGCCAACTTTTTTATTAGTTTTTTTTTTTACTTTTTTCTTCATTATTTAGAGTCCTCTATGCCCATCCAGAAGATGTTAATGCATGAAAACAACATTTGAACACTATTATTGTATAAAAACTTAAAAAAGTCACAAAAAAATCATAAAATTAAAGAAAAACCTAAAAGTGTTGCATTTTTGAGTGGCAACAGAATCCTAAAGAAAAACAACATCAGCAACATAATTTTGCAAAAAACCTATTAGATCTGCCAGGCTAGGGCCAGGCATCCATCATGTCGGTTTCCAAAATTTTCATTTCATGTCTAAGCTGCTGATGTTCCCTGGAATGAGTATAACTGAAACCACAGACTGAGCCAGTTTATAATATTACGTGAATTCCCTTTTTAGAATAGAACACAGCCAACCTTTATTTGTATAAAAATGGGTATCTTCCACTTGAACATAGCTCTAAACAGTATGCAGTACTGTTTTTATGCAACAATCTTAAATATATAAAGCTAAATATATAAAGCCAGTTATCTATCATGATGGCATAAAATACATTTCTCATCAGTTGTGAACATTTAGCTTTTAACTTGTGTACAATTAAAGTTTGTTGGGTAGGGAAAGAGGAGGGATGGATGAATGTTATGGCAGAGATCCTAGATGTTACTAGTAATTATTTCTTCCAACAAAATCTCACCTACACAGCAAAATTACAATAGTTGAGTATGGAGTGTTACAGGCCAGTCAAGGTTCCACTGATATCAATCTTACAATTATATACTGTAAATAAATATGAGCCAGTCTCTGTGAAAACCGGGCTTAATGACATAACAATAAAAAATTACCTAACTGCATCATTGCAAAGCATATTCTTTCCTAAACATTTCCTGAAAATTTGAGATGTTTACCATTATTTATTACTGAGTTATAGACTTTAGAAACACACAGGTAGTGCAGTTTCTTTATATGACGTTATTAACGTCATGCATGTATGTTTTGATGTCAATTTCATTTTGTTTGTTTGAACGACCTTTCGGTGCTTGTAACACAAAATAACTCGGACAAAAAGTATGTCTGCACATTTTCAATGTGTATTTCAAAGCACATACATGACAAGTTGCATGATTTAACTATCTTTCTCAAATGATAGGTCTTTGTGATGGAATACTATATGTTTTCAAGGCTTTGGGGTTACCGTTGAACAAGCGTTGTCATGGCAACATAGGTCATATTTATAACTGGATTTTGTCCGAATTCACAGGCTTTCTGTTATATCTCAGTGCCTAAGGTATTTTCATAGAAATAAAGAGGGGTCTAAAGTATCTTGAATTTTGGTGTTTTTTTAATCCATTCACAACGTAATTATTACGTAATGTCATTAAGCCCGGTTTTCACAGAGAACGGCTCATATATTTTTAAATTCTCCAAAGGTCATCACCGAAGTTACAAACATCCTTCAGATTATTCTAACACTTAAGCGCCAGTAATGATGGCAAAATTTGCAAACAGTGCAGATCCTGATGAGGTGGCTCATAATGAGCCACCTCATCTAGATCTACACTGTTGGCCCTCTAGTTTTTGAATTTTCAATATGATATAGCTTGGATCAAACATATTTTGAAATTAATTTTGTCATCTGCTTTTTTGGCGCTTGAAGGGCAAAATATGTTTTACCTGAATTCGTATTATCAACCTAACTATTTCAAGAGTTCAGCTGCGTAAATCAACAACAATTCAATACATTAAATAGAGAATGATAGAAAATCTATAAAGCTGACATGGAAATTCCACTTTCACTAAACACTTATATTAAGAAGTGCAAGAATTTAGAGAAATGTCTTCAATCCAAAATCAATCTATATCATTGTCAGGAGAGCTATCTACCTAACTACCTTAGAATCCTCCATATCTTTTGTCCCTGTGAATTACCGCAATTATCCTTGATACTGAAATACCTTCACCAATCATGGTTTGCATAAGGAAAATTTCTTGGTGGTTTGTTTTCTCAAAATAGTCTTTCACGTGGAACTCACTATAATAAATTGCTTGCTAAATTTAACTGGTTTATACGGAACTGTATTAATCCTGTAATTTCACCGCATTCCATATTTTTTTTTCTTTAAGAGCTTTGTATAAGCATGTAATTTTCAATCTTTTAAGCCAAAAGTTTATCTGTACTTGGTGGCCACTTTGTGGTAATTCTTGTTAGAGTAATTGCAAAAAGTGGTACTGTACCACTTTTCGCAAATATGCTCTAACAAGAATTACCACAAAATGGCCATTGTCTCCCACCACAATACATATACCCGTACAGTCAAGAAATGTTTCACAGTGTTAATTTTCGGAAACACAAAATAGAGCTTACCAATAAATTTGCACATACAGTTGCAATAATGGACAATCTTTAATACTTCTGTGATGTTTCATGACTATATCCCAATTGACCTGTAAACCCTAGAAATAGTTGGATTTTTAAGATGGAATGACAAAAAGTCTACCATTTCTTATGCTCTCCCAATCCCCATCTGCTGCTGGGGTCAAACATATCAAGTTTAAACTAAAGAAGTGTGAAAATATATCAACCTTTGTTTGCACCATGAAGTAAACTGTAGCACAGTCACAGTGCTTTATATGAAAATAATATGACAACTCCTAAAAATATTTTGGGCATGATCCAGTTACCCTTTGAGCACCAAAAAGCAGATTACAAAATTTATGTCTCCAGAATTTAAAATAAAAAAAATGTTTCTTCCTAGCTATCGGTTTTCTTCCAACAAATGCCCCCTCTCTAATACATGCCTCACTTCCTTTTTTTTTTCTTTTTTTTTTAAATGTGGCCAAATGTCATCAAGACGGGGTCTAGACCACTAAAGTTTGTTATTTATTGTCCAGGGCCCAGTTGTTCAAAATATTGTTAGCTTAGCGCATTCATTAGACAAGGAAATAACAGGTCTTCTAGTTCCCATAAAATCAAGTGTCTGAATATTTTTCGCTAAAAAAAATAAGATGAGCTTTGCACTGCAAAAGCACCTCAAGTGCAAATGCTCCTCACATTTTTTCTGCCAAAAAATGGCAGTGTTTTCACATATCTTACATTTGAAAATGTAGCATCTTGTTAACTAATGACAGCATTAGTTTTGAACAACCAGGCCCAGATATTGTTTAAAGAGTGCCATTTATAGGGTCTGTAAATTAAATGCCTCCGTGGCATTATTAGGAAAAAATACAGTATATCATATTGAGAACTCAAGGACCATACTCAGCAGGGCAAACAGTAAAGATCCAGATGATGCTGCTGATTATGAGCCATCTCCACTGCACCTTTGCTGTTTGGAAAGTCGACTATTTTCATTTGGTAAAGAAACATTAATATATAATGAGGAAATATATTAGATTTTTGGCCTACTGTCACAGAAAATTGGTCAGAGCTTTCATGAAACTATAAATTAGGCAGGAAAAACTTATCTTTCTAAACAGCAATGCTAAACATGATTTGTGTACAAAATAAATTGCATTTGGTCATTCATCAACTAAGATAAGTTGGCATATTACATTAACGTATCTATAAATAATCAACCCATGACAAATGAGAAACAAGTTTCAACACAGCATTATCTTTATATCTGAAGGAATGCTAAACAATTAATAGATCACATATGCCTGAAGAAAGGTTTTGTCCAAATTCTATATCCATGACCTTGACCTAGGGACACATTCACCAAGAGGTCAAGGTCACCAAGCACTGCAAGTTGGTGGGAAGTGGTACTCATAAAGTAACGAGTGGGACAAGTGTCTAACTTAAGTCCCTGTTACAATCAGATTAATGGGATATCTCTCAGGTGTCTTTCAGTTTTGCCTTCCTTCTCAATAGGGGTTGCTCTTAAAGAAGTAGACCCCTTTTTGGGAGGGTTTTGTCATACAGGGAAGCAAACAGGAAGTCAAAAGAAAGTAGCTTTTGTTTGTAAAAGTGGCAAAAACAACATAGAGCAACCATACACCTGAAGCAAAACTGTTGCACTGAAGAGATATGATCTGGGGCTGTATTTATAAAACAACTTAAGTGGTTGCTATGCTGTTGCTAAGGCTGAATTTCTATGAAGGAGATTCCCTACAACTATGAAATTTGCTCTGGAAGAACAGTCTCAGAACAGTCTCAAAAAGACTGTTCTTCCAGAGCAAATTTCATAGTTGTAGGGAATCTCCTTCAGAGAAATTCAGCCTTAGCAACAGCATAGCAACGGCTTAAGTTGTTTTATAAATATTGCCCCTGGGTCTTAACAATGAAACTTTTGTGCCAGGATTTAGGGTAACTAAGGTAGTAAGCACTTTTACGGTGTATGGATACATATCCCATGTTTTTTCAACAACTGTTGCAAAGGGGAGCAACTTTTGTGACTTATTGTTTCCAAAACCCTTTCATAAAGGAGCCCACTTTCATAGGAAAAAACTGCTCCTAGAAAAAGGAAGCAAAAATGAAACTGGTAGAGCTGCTTACCTTAAAAGTGTACCCACCCACTTAACACTGTTTCTTTGGCAAGAACTTTTGTGCAAATATTTGAGCCGCGACACGAGAAAACCAACAAAAAGGTTGTGCACCCAGGGCAGACTCAGATCATCCTGGGCATTTGCCTAGTCTAACCATACTCTTTGCTAAGTACTTAAAGCGTAGCTAAGGGTCTCAGCTACCTCTATGCGGACAGCAAAGAGTCTGATCAAACTGGGTGAATGCCCAGGCTGATCTGAGTCTGTGCTGGGCGCACAACCACTTTGTTGGTTTTCTTGTGTCACCGCTCATTTAATGATATAGCAAGCACTTTCTGATGTTCTTGTCATGTTAATCACAGCTGTCACTGAAAGCTGGCATTATTGCGCATTCTTTGCACATATTTACTGTGACATACTTCATGATAAATCATCCCTGAAGAACATACTTCCTTGCCAAAAAAGACTGACAGATTCTTCATTAACATACTAAATTATTGAAATACTGTTCTTGTATTTTAGGACTGCATGCATTTATAAATTTAAATAGGTGCTTGCATTATTCATGATGTGTTTGTAAAATTAGGATTATTTATGTTCTTTTTGTGATGAGATTGTCAGCGGCAACACTTTTATAGTCCAAGATGATAATGTCACACATGCTTTTGATAAATCTAAAAACTATTAATGTTTCAAACTCGTGTAAGTGTTTGTCAACTGTTATTATCAGCTTCATGCCTGGATAAGGTGAATGGGTATAGTGCCATGGTTTCCCATCATTTTTTCCATAAGACATAAACTTTTGAGACGTCTTGTTTGCTTAACTGGGTGAGAAAGTATTCCAAAAGGGGTCCACTCATACAGGAAAGAATTTGCTCGTGGAGCAGCAAATTCTTTTTTAAGAGTTGACCCAAATGAAGAATTTGCTTCTGGAGGAACAAATTCTTTCTTTTAAGAGTCCCCAAATGAGAAGGGAAGCAAATATGAAAGATTGTAGAATTGCTTCCCCATCTAACTAAATTAGTCTCTACAAAGAGACTTCATCTGAACAGACTCCACACAATGAATACATGTACTAGCATTACCATTCATGAACACTGTTTCTTGAAGCAGTAAAGTATAATGTGCAGATTCTGATTAGCTGTGCTCATGAGCTTATCCCTGACCTCCACTGTGCCCATAAGCATGAACCTATTCAAACCAAACATCCTAGGGGAGAGTCGGGTAACTCATTATGAGCCGTCTCATCTGGATTTTCACTGTTTGCAATAGTATGTCCGAATTTACCCGCCTGTCCGAATTTACCTGACTCTCCCCTACAGTAGACTCTTCAATTTTGTAAGTCAGACAAGATTAATAAGCGATATTTTTGTATAGGAATTGTAGTTTTGTATGCAAGTGCTGTATACCCTTTTTGCAAAGAACTATGTAATATAACTGATATAGTGCTAGGCCTAGTGTGATCCAGACTAAAGCTGTCTGGTGTGACCCAGATTCAGCCAATATTCGTTTTAATAAGACATAATTCTTCTTCAAATTTTGTGACAGGAGGCTAATATCTCTATGGCAACCGAGACATGCTATGAAGGAAGGTGCATTTTGGCATATGCAAACAGCAAAGTCGTAGTCAGATAAAGGTTTATGGGTACACCTCCATATTTTTTGCCATTTTAACATTGGGAGACAACTTTTGCGACTTCCTGTAAGCTTCCCTGGGCAATAAACCCTTCCAAAGGGTGTCTTCTCTTTAATGAAAAAATTTGCTTCTCTAGGTCTCCTCTTAAAGGAAAGAATTTGCTCCTAGAGGATCAAATTCTTTCCTTTAAGAGTTGACTCCCACTGAAAAGGGAGGCAAAAACAACAAGAATTCCGCGGAATGCGGCGTCTCACCTGCTGGCGCTTTGTCACTCAGCAAAGATGTATGCTTGACCCAAGTTTCATGGCTCTAGCCTTTATAGTTTCTGAGTAACATACCTAAATGCGAAAACTTGACAAAAAATTGCAAAGTCAGTCAACCGCAAAATGTAGGTCAAGACTCAATACAGATGATGACTTCGAGTTCTTGTCTTCCAGATGTATGCATGAACCAAGTTTCATGGCTCTAGCTCTTATAGTGTCTGAGAAACAGACCTTAATGCGAAAACTTGACAAAAAATTGCAAAGTCAGTCAACCATAAAATGTAGGTCAAGACTCAATACATATGATGGTTTTGAGATTTACTCTTCCAGATGTAAGCATGAACCAAGTTTCATGGCTCTAGCCCTTATAGTTACTGAGAAAATGACCTAAACCTGAAAACTCTACATAAAATTGCAAAGTCAGTCAACCGTAAAATCTAGGTCAAGACTCAATGTTGATGATGGCTTTGAGATCTACTCTTCCAGATGTATGCATGGTCCAAGTTTCATGACTGTAGCCCTTATAATTCCTGAGAAAATGACCTAAACGCGAAAACTCGACAAAAAATTGCAAAGTCAGTCAACCGTAAAATCTAGGTCAAGACTCAACACATATGATGGCTTTCAGTTGTACTCTTCCAGATGTATGCATGACCCAAGTTTCATGGTTCTAACCCTTATAATTTCTGAGAAAATGACCTAAACGCAAAAACTCGACAAAAAATTGCAAAGTCAGTCAACCGTAAAATCTAGGTCAAGACTCAATATTGATGATGGCTTTCAGCTGTACTCTTCCAGATGTATGCATGACCCAAGTTTCACGGCTCTAGCCCTTATAGTTTCTGAGAAAATGACCTAAACGCAAAAACTCTTTGAATTACGTGATGTATGACTACCCAGTTACAAAATGAAGTGTTAAGCACACTGTGAGACTATTAGATTCTTATATAATTCATGTACCCAGCCAGGAATGGCATATGAGTGTTTGTCCTATATATGGCACAGTCCATTGAGACAGAGAGAATGAAACAGAGAAAGGAGCCTGTTAACTTCTAAACCCTTAACAAGAAATCAATTCTCCAATAATTTCATTTGTAAGGCTATGCCAAGCCAGACTGATGATGTGTGAGAGGAAGAGAAGCCTGTCAGAGTCGTATCCCTTTACAACGGTTAGTAATTTGAGACGTGTTTTCATAGACAGGACTCAGCCATGCTAAGAGACCAGATACCTTAAAATTTTGAGCCGCGACACGACAAAACCAATAAAGTGGCATGTGTGACAGTGAAGACTCAGATCAGCCTGGGCATCCGCCCAGTCTGATCAGAGTCTTTGCTGTGCACTTAATGAGTAGCTAAGGGTTGAAGCTACTTCCATGCCGACTGTGAAGACTGATCAGACTAGGCGGATACCCAAGCTGATCTGAGTCTCCGCTGGTGCACATGCCACTTTGTTGGTTTCATCGTGTCATGGTTCATTTGTAAGTATTGGGATAGATACATCCCAAAGGAGCAGCCTGATTGGGGCCTTCACCGTTGGCAGCTCCATCTAATTTTTTATGAAGCATTACTGCATTGCAAAACCAAACTGTTACATTTTAGGACAACTGCAAAAATTATTATAGGTGTTCCAATTTTTAGAATTTTTATGAGCCGGGACACGACAAAATCAACAAAGTGGCATGTGCACCCAGCTAAGACTCAGATTAGAGACTTTGCTCAGAGCTTAAAGGGTAGCTTAGGGTCTAAGCTACCTCCATGCTGACAGCAAAGAATCTGATCAGATTGGGCAGATGCCCAGGCTGATCTGAGTCCTAGCTGGGCGTACATGCATCAATTGTCTATGGCTCCTGGTGAATCTATACGATGACAAGAATTCTGCAAAAGGATGAGTTGTGACTGCAAGATGCTCTTTTACTCTGGATACTCAAATTGCCCATATTGCTGACTAATTATTGTCCTAAACTCAGTGGACAGACACTGTCTATAGCAATGTACAACTGAACATGATTAGGTCAGGGTCTGCAAGTGACGCTATGCTGCAGTGATAATTCTATGAAGTTTCATTAACAAAGGTCATGTAGTCTCTGAGAATCAGACATATAAATCAAGTTGGAAGATGTAAATCTGGCAATGTTCAATAGTGCATGAAAAGTAGGCCATAGTCTGCAAACAAAGCTAAGTGAGTGAACTCGGGTTTAACGTCCCACCAACAACGAGGTCATATGGAGACGGGACCTCGGTTTAAAGTCTCATCCGAAAGACCGGAGAAGCGGGGGTTCGAACTTGCGATCCCTGGATTGGTAGTCCGGAGTGTTATCCAATACACTACAGCCGCTCCTAAAAAACAAAGCTAAATATTGCAGAGAAAATGCCAAATATGCAAAATTGGAAGTTCTATCACAAATGTTCTTTTAGTCTCTGAGAAATAAAGCAAAACCCAAGAAGTGAAGACTGTAAATGATGCCAGTGAAAGCTGGAAATGGATTTCAATGTCACTGCAGTTAGCTTAAGCAGTCATGACAACAGCTTTATCTATTTTTAGTGACAAACAAGCTTATCCATTATCTTGGGTCCTTTCATCATGATACTAAACACCTGTATGTGCAGTTACGTCTTGTTAAGATGTCACTTCCTGGACAAGCACTCCTGCATAAGCCTACACCTTGATATCACAAAACAGTTATGTAATTATATCTCTATAGACATCCCTGTTGCTATAATGCTAAATCATAACAACCCTACATACAGGGACAGAAGAACCTGAGCAAACAGTGTTGACCCTGATCAGACTGCTTAAGAAGCAGTCTGGGCCCAGTTGTTCAAAGCATTGTTAGCCTAACAATGTTGTTAAGAGGTCAGAGGTCAACTCATTAAGTGTTTTACAATTTTATTACCAAATACACTGATATTTTTTGTTGAAAAAATATGAGCAATCTGATCTGGATCTGCACTGTTTGCTCAAACCTATCTGTCCAATACTTAGAATTTCTAGGGTACCACTAACATCCTTTTGCTGAGCCATATCCATTGACCTTATCCAACTGATAGCATATGTTCATCTGTTTCCAATGCCAGACAGTGTCTGTTTACACAGATTTTACTGTTGTAAGGACAAAATCAATGAGCTTGCAAACAAAAAAGCATTTAATTTACATTCCACAGATCTCTAAATAAGAGAAGTATTGGCAACAACTGAGGTATCCTTTTTTTGGGTTTTTTTTTTTCAATTCTCTGGCAATTACAAGTGAAAAGAAGACACTGACAACATATGATCAACCATATTCCAATCTACTGTGTGGACAGTATCTATCTTTTGTCCAAAAATGTGGCTTTCTTTCCAAAACTGTAGTAGTGTGTTGCCAGTTCAGTTTAATTCTCTTATCGACGTTACCCAAGTGGCTCAACGGTACGTAACCATAGTTGCACACACTTGGTGTGTTTTGCCATATTTATCCAATGTCCTTTATAGTGATTTTCAAGTACAGACTCAATGAATGATTGACTGATTAAGTGTTTCACTGACTGATTAATTGTTTACTAGACTGATTAATTTGATCAGAAAAGAAATGAATTCGTCATACAAGCCACACTGTAATAAACCTGTCTAAAGGCTTATACAAACAGTGCAAACTTAGATCAGGACCTGCTGTCTAATGAAAGTTTTATGGATTTTACCCATCATTACACTACCGAACAGTTCAGACAGCTCCACTGCAAAAATAAATTTGCTTCTTTGTTTCAGTAATGTAAATACCTGGACCTAGTTGTTTAAAACTAACGACATTGTTAGTTTATGTTTCATTCCAATTTTAAACTTTAATATCTTAAAAAGGCCAATATTTTATATTGGAAAAAATGTGAGGAGCTTTTGCCTTGCAAAAGCTTCTCACATATTTTTAATAAAAAGTATTAGTATATTTGGCTGTAAAGTCATAAAACATTTAACGGGTTGACCTCTTAAGAAGCTCTTTAGGCTAACAATGCTTGAACAACTGGGCGCTAATCATACGCCAATTTGTTGATCAGGTACACTAAATATCTCCAGTATCAAATGTCTGAGAAATTATGAGAATGGCATATTTTAGATATATCTATTTATGGTAAAAGAATTAAAAGTGAAGGTTATTTTTCAGCTTTAGCACCGCTGGTGCCAAAACTGAATCCCCCCACCCCAAATATAAGTGTTTTGTAGTACAGGAAGTCTTTGTTTTAACTCCACAATGACATTTTCATTCCTGATAACTACCCTAATTGGCTTATATGTGTAGCAAAAGCAAAGAGCAACATACAAGCCTGTACAGTCAGATCTGCACCTTCAACAATAACATTCAAAACACTTTTCGTTAGCCTTTGATGGACAGATGACTTAGTAGGTTAATGTCCTTTTCAACAAAACATGTATTTTAGTCTTATCAGGACAATAAAGGTTGATTATGATGGGCTCTGTGCAGTGGAGTGCTGTTAAGGTTCATACAGAATATTGCCTATAGCAAGACTCAAAATCTAAGGTTGAAAGCGCTAACCACTTGGCCATGCTGACTCAAAGGAGACAGTCTGCAAAGTGCTAAAGGCCCTGATCAGACTGCATGCTAGTCTAGATCTCTGCCGTTCACATATTATGGTGGATGGACACATGTTCGGGGGAAAATCTGTGCCAATTCATGTTGGCCTCCCTTTACAATGGGGGTCAACTGTTAAAGGAAAGAGATTGCTCCTCTAGGAGCAAACTCTTTCCTTTAAGAGTAGACCCTGTTTTAATTGAGAATCTTCCTACAAGAAGGCCAATACTAAGCCCCAAAAGCAGCCTGCTTTTGAAACAATGGCAGAAAAAAGCAAGGATTCCATGGAATGTTGTGTCTCACCTGTCAGTGTATTATAACAGAGCTAAACAAGAAACCTGACAAATTTATGCTGCCATTGCCGCCACAGTCAACACCTACAGATGCCGGAAAAGAAATAGCTAAGTCTCACATTCTGCTAGTCCCACATGGAGGAGTACCTATTTAAAGCTATTTAAAGCCAACTTGTGGGATTTCCTACAAAAAGGTTCCTACAGCTACAATCTGCATCCCAACAACCAAGGGGGCAATCAGAGCTTCAGACAAGTGTCTTTGAAAATAATCCTGTTATAATATTCCTATTTCTCACTGAAATCATGCTGTGGTCCAGACCAAAACAGCCACGTAAGGTGGTTCAAATGAGGGGCTACAATCTATATTTCTATACCTGGTGACTATATTTACCCAAAATATTCAGACATTCATTCCTACACAAATATGTAGACCTACTAGATCAGACTGCTCCACAGATTCCATATTTAAAGACTGTAGAGTCAGTTTTGGGAATGGTTAAAGTGTCTGAATAAATTAAGGTAAATAAAGTATGCAAATGTTATTTTTGGAGCATTAATAGATACTATCTCAACTTATCACAAAAAAACAACAAAAAACACCTTTATCAGAAGCTTACAAAGCCACACAAATAAGAAAGTCCTACCTGATCTGCAATGGTGGCTGTGGTCTGTCTCTTGCGGGGGAACCAGCTGATGCTAGAATCTGATGCAGGATGCCAGCATCTATAAATAAAATTAGTCCTGGTGACTGCAGGAGGGACTTTTTATTTATTTTTTTGCTTTAAACTCTTATTAACTTTGTTTTCATTTTTGAGTATATACTTTTGAGTATTGCAGCACACAAGCTATCAGGTGTTGTCACAAAGTTTAGAAACTGCTTTTTTTTTTGCTTTTTTTTTTCCTACTTATTTTCTTTACTTTTTTAAAAAAAATATTGTTATTATTATTTTCATTACTTTTTTCTGTACTGTAAAAGTAAATTGGGAAATTTCAATAAATAAACATTTTTGTAAATTTAATGTAAACAGAAATATTGGCAAGGTACTCTATAATAGTCTTTTGGATTGAAATAGACATTTCTCAATACTTTTTCCCATGTTGAGGTTCATATTAAAAGAAAACTGCTGCGATATGTGCTGTTATGAGCCACCACAGGAAAATCATGCAATTTTTATTTACTTTAATAATTTTACAAATTAACTATTTCTGCACTTAAACATACCTGTGGGACAGACACCTGTGCATGTATCCACACATTTTTGCACCAGCTATGGAAATACTGCCTGGAACAAAATCTCATCAAGCTACCATATAATGGGAAATTTTCGCCTCCCCTAATTTTCGCGGAATTTCGCTGTCGGTAGCAATCAGTGAAAATTAAAACTCCGCAAAATCTTTTCCAGGTTTGTACAAAATGGTAGTAGGAAATTTGAATCATCCAAACATATTGTTTGCCGTATTCAAAGTGCCCTACAAAACCTTAAAGGTAGGTAGCTTTAGAGCTACAATTTTTGGCGCAATTATGTAAGCTGGTAATTAGCAGGTAATTATAATTTGAACAGGCTGTCACTTTTTCGCTTGATTAACAGTCACCTGTACCTGATTATGCCAGTACAATTGAACTCCATTCTTGATTAACAGTCACCTGTACCTGATTATGCCAGTACAATTGAACTCCATTTAATTGACTGAGAGTTCTGAACAGTTTTATCCTGAACAATAGCCATTCTATCAATTGCTCGCATATTCCAGTTGACTGTTTCTGTGTACTAAGCAGTGATTTGTACAAATGTCTATCTTACATTGTACATTGTTTTTTTTTTGTGTGTGTGTAAAAAAAGGATGGGTATACTCCCAAACCCAAAAAGAGCCGATTCGGTCTAAACAAATGTGTTCATAACAAAGTGATTACAGTTTGTTTACGTTTCACTCTCCTTGTACGTTTTGATTTTTCTGTCAAGCCAATATTTTACAGGACAAACATAATTTTTATTTTTGTGGATATTCACATCCGCAAAAATTAAAAACTGCGAAAATTAATCCTCATGTTTTTGGGACAAATCCGTGAAAATTTGGTGACGCGAAAATTTTTCCAATATACGGTATTTTGTACTCAGCTCCTGAGCTAACTGGACTATAAGTACTGATAGTAAGTAGTAAAAAAAGAAAAAATAAGTAAATCTTCCACATGCCATTTATATGACTATCACTAGTGTAAAATGTGAGTACCTGGGTCCTTCTTGCCAGGGGACTTTGACCTTGACCTTGACCTAGCTTTCTGTCTGGCCTTGAACTCTATGTCAGAGGTGTCATAAGATGTAGGCTTAGGTGCCCTTGCCCTGGGTGCAGGGGTATCCAAGGGTGAGTTACTCTCATCCACATCTACAACCCTGACTGGTGGTTTGTTTACTACAGTCTTTGTAAATGCTTGTCTAGAGCTGGCAGCAGCAGGAGTGGATGTTTCTTGTCTTCTGTATATATTTTCTGGACTCCTGGATCCAACATGTGTCCTTGAGACAGTTGTACTTCTTGTCATTGATAACAGTTTAGCCTACAAATATAGTTTTAATACATCTGCCTCTGTAGAACACAACTGAATACGTTGAAATGGATAGCAACAAACAGCCCCTTAAACAGCATCTATGGGGTGAGATATGGATTCTACATAGGTCCAGATAGAATGGGAGTTGCAGGTCAAATCTTGGTTATTTTTGCTCTTTTCTCATTGAGCAACTTTGTTGAGACACTTCATTAAAACCATCTTGTTCAGACAGTTCCAATATTAAATTACAATGTAGTATCTCTTTCAGAGCTTCAATACCCAAGGCTTACCTAGACCTCTGGATTCATCATACCTCTAAGTAGCAAACTCAGATTATCAAACAATGAATGCAAAATGACATCTGCTTCAATTAATATTTGAGCCGCGACACGAGAAAACCAACAATGTGGTCGTGCGTCCAACGCAGACTCAGATCAGCCTGGGCATCCGCCCAGTCTGATCAGAGTCTCCGCTGTCCGCATGAGGGTAGCTTAGTCCCTTGTCTACCCTTTAAGTGCTTAGTGAAGAGTCTGATTAGACTGGGCGGATACCCAGGCTGATCTGAGTCTGTGCTGTGCACACAACCACTTTGTTGCTTTTCTCGTCTCGCGGCTCATTTACAAATGCTATCAACATCCCTTGGGTTAACCTTTTTGGACCAACTGGCTTTATAAACCCATAAACAGACAGTGATCAGGTGATATTAAGCCTACGTGATGTCACCAGTTAATAAACAAGTTTACTGCTCACGTAACATTCAAGAGGTGTCACTTCATGGTGAAGGTTGTTTAATGTTATGGCGGAACTAATCAATTAAGAACATTTCTTTGCCAGGTATTTGGTACACTTAATACTTAATAATCACAAATAATACAGAAATTTGATCTAAAACTAAGGTGTGAATCTTTGAATCAAAGTTTGCTTTTTCATCATGAAGCAAGTTACCGTGGCTAAAATTCTACAATAAGGGCTTTGTGTTTCTTGGAACTTTAGCTCCGCCCACTAGCTTCATCACTTACTGGAAGTTGAACCATCAAATTTCAATTCTTCAGTTCTGCGAATTCAGAAATATTCAGAGCTCCAGATAAGAAGGAATAACAGAAATAATTTAGAGACAATTTTTCTTATCTCTCAACAAAAACATATTGTGTGACCCCTCATTAGAACCGTCTCGCCAAGACGGTTCTATCAATGGGTCACAATATATGTTTCTATGGAGAAATACAGGAAATTATCCCTAAATTATTCATGTTACCCCTTCTTATCTGGTGCACTAAATATTAGCAACAGTGTTATTTTCGTGAAATGCTGCGGATGCAAATTTTCAGGAAATAACTATCCTGAACCCCTCACAGCCTTTATTAACTTAAAAAAAAAAACGTTTTCTGAAATGCAATTCAAAGCTTTGCAGATATTTCTTTTAACTCTATTTTGTGAAAATAAGTTTTGTTTAAATTTGCATCATTGCATTTCATCTGTCTGTCACATAATTAGGGGATAACTGTATTCAAAATTGTCATTTGGGGAGGTTAATCCTCAGTTTTATGGATGGCAACTGCGTTTCCCTGCAACGCAAAACGGCCAATTTACCTCCCAAATGACAATTTTCAGTACAGTTATCTCCATTCTAATGCACTTTTTCACATTTTCACCTTTCAAAGTGTACTACTTTGCACCGCTCCCAAGCGCTTTCAGACCCATAAAACCCAAAGGCAGCAAATGAAAAGCAACATTCTATAATGATGTTGGATTTCCAACAGTATATCACAGGATAAGGTCCAAAAATTTTGACTTAAGCCAACCAGACGTCATGTTACATAATGTGAGCGCAATAGAATTTGCTTTCAAATATTTTGGCAAAGTCTTATCATACCTGCATGGCCATTTGCTGTTCCTGTAACTTTTCCATATACTCTATTCTCTTCTCAGTGGCATCAGCTAGCTGCTTCTCAAGGGCATGAACTCTGTCTGAATCCTTCTCAGGGGCCTTAACTCCTCCACTCTGAAGCTCAGAAATCTTGGCCAGGACTTCTGCCATTTTTGCTTCCATTTCATACTGAGCCTGTCGTAAAAATACCGTAATGACATTAAGAATTGGGACATCTAAAAATAATTAATTTTCCATTTGTCCCAAATGGAAAATGAATTATTTCTAGTGTCCCAAAATTTAGGCACATTACAGTATCTCTTATTTCATATACAACAATGATGAGCATGTGTAAACAATATATATCATTTGCAACAGAATATTAAATCTGTCCTGTTTCTGATTTTTATTCATATTTTTTTCTGTATATATCAAGAAACAGCTTTATCGACTTATTTATTAATGCCTAGACTGATTGACACTTTAAACAAATGAACTATTCTTTAAAGGGCAAATAATTCTATAAGGAAAACAAAATTTGGTTTTGCAGGCACTGATAATGACACTGGTTAAAATACCAAAGTTCTTTTCAGGAGGTTCATAAAGATTAATGTTTACTTCTGATCCCATTCAGATAAGTTTTATGAAGAAATATCAAATTATCTTTTAATTATCATTAATTCTAACACTGTGCCCCTACAGAAGCAATGGAAAGTTGCCGTGTTTTATTCTGCAACAATTCACTGTTAAAGAGCGCATAAGTCCAATTGCTGATGTCACTGGCAATTACTGACGTATTTTGTGATGTTTTGAGATGTCAGACGGTGTATAGGCCCATTTTTCTTTCTAAAATTGCCATAAAACATACATTTACTTTAGATACAGTTAAGAATATTGGCGGCAGCATGAAGATTCTGGCAGGAAGGTCGGGGGAGTTTGAATAAATTGAATACTTTTTCAGGATTTTGTGTGTTAGAATCGAAATAGTTCAGCTCTAGCATTGAACTGTTGAGTAATAATTCACTGTTTGTAGGTCAGTTGTAAGTAGATATATCACTCGTGCTCCACGCTCTTGATATAATTTACTTTACTTTACAACTGACCTCCGAAGCGTGAAAAATTACTCAACAATTCACTGCACAAGCTGATCTATTTCTTAAACAATCACCTTACCTGGGATTCTGTACCTATGACTTACCTTGAGAAATGGCTGAGTGGCTGCTACAGCAGCACTGGCTGCAGCTGCTGCTGTGAGAACCTGGTCATTAGACTGTCCCAGTTGTCCACCTTTCTGCTCTTCTGTCTGGGAGGTAGGGTTGGTCTTGTGGCTTACTATCTGAGGCTGTACTACTCTCTTAACTGGACCACCTTGCCTAAAATAAATAAAATATAGTTTTTACAGCTATATATGCTGTACTGCTAGTCTTTGCGGAAACATGTTACCAAAGCTAGTATGGACAGACTTTGAAACAAGCAGTCTAGGCTAAGTTGTTCAAAGCACCATTTAAGAAATAAATGTCATTTTTCAGATGTTCATGGAAGTATGAACACTATGGGTTACATACAAAGTAAGTGTGTCATGTTAACTTTGCTCAGAGCCCATTGCGTTCATATGTCCAAGAACTTCCGAAAAAAGAAATTTATGTTTTATATTTATACTATGTTTTCACATCAATTTTGTTACTTATCTGTGAAGTTTTGACTAATTCAAAGCTAAGGAAAGGATGAACAAGAGGGCCATGGTGGCCCTGAATCGCTCACCTGAGCATTAATCAGTTCACTGGCTCTGGTGAAGATTTATAAGAGTTTTTACCATACTAACATTTGACCTAGTTTTTGACCCGACATGACCCAGTTTCAAACTTGGCCTGGATATTATAAGAATAAACATTCTGACACAGTTTCATTGAGATTGGATCAAAACTGTGCCCTCTGGAGCGTATACAAGGTCGTTCTTATATTTGACCTAGTGACCAAGTTTTTGACCTGACAGGACCCAGTTTCAAACTTTACCTAGATTTCATAAAGATAAACATTCTGACAGAGTTTCATGAAGATTGGATCAAAACTGTGCCCTCTAGGGTGTACACAAAGTTTTTCTAAGATTTGACCTTGAGCCGACTTGACTCAGTTTCATAGGGGGCTTAGATATATGGACAATAAACATTTTGACATAGTTTCATGAAGATTGGATCAAAACTATGCCTTCTAGTGCTTACACGTTTTTCTAAGATTTGACCTAGTGACCTAGTTTTTTACCCGACATGACCTACTTTCAAACTTGGCCGAGAGTTTATGAAGATAAACATTCTGACAAAGTTTCATAAAGATTAGATCAATACTGTGTCCTCTAGAGCGTACACAAGGTTTTTCTATGATTTGACCTAGTGACCTAGTTTTCGACCTGACATGACCCAGTTTCAAACTTGTCCTACATATTATGAGGATAAACATTCTGACAAAGTTTCATGAACTTTGAATCAAAATTGTGCCCTCTAGAGCGCACACAAGGTTTTTCTAAGATTTGACCTAGTGACCTAGTTTATGACTCGACATGACCCAGTTTCGAACTTGGCCTAGCATGTGTGGAGATAAACATTCTGACAATGTTTCATACAGATTGGATCAAAACTGTGTCCTCTAGAGCGTACACAAGGTTTTTCTATGATTTGACCTAGTGACCTAGTTTTTGACCCGATGTGACCCAGTTTCAAAATTGTTCTAGATATTATGAGGATAAACATTCTGTCACAGTTTCATGAACTTTGGATGAAAACTGTGCCTTCTAGAGCGTACACTAGGTTTTTCTAAGATTTGACCTAGTGACCAAGTTTTTGACCTGACATGACCCAGTTTCAAACTTGGCCTAGAGTTTATGGAGATAAACATTCTGACAAAGTTTCAAAAAGATTGGATCAAAACTGTGTCCTCCAGAGCGTACACAAGGTTTTTCTATGATTTGACCTAGTGACCTAGTTTTAGACCCGAAGTGACCCAGTTTCGAACTTGTCCTAGATACTAGGAGGATAAACATTCTGACAAAGTTTCATGAACTTTGGATGAAAACTGTGCCCTCTAGAGCGTACACAAGGTTTTTCTAAGATTTGACCTAGTGACCTAGTTTCTGACCCGACATGACCCATTTCAAACTTGGCCTAGATTTTATGGAGATAAACATTCTGACAAAGTTTCATAAAGATCGAATCAAAACTGTGTCCTCTAGAGCGTACACAAGGTTTTTCTATGATTTGACCTAGTGACCTAGTTTTAGACCCGACATGACCCAGTTTCGAACTTGTCCTAGATACTATGAGGATAAACATTCTGACAAAGTTTCATGAACTTTGGATGAAAACTGTGCCCTCTAGAGCGTACACAAGGATTTTCTAAGATTTGACCTAGTTTTTGACCCGACATGACCCAGTTTCGAACTTGGCCTAGATTTTATAAAGACTAACATTCTGACAAAGTTTCATAAAGATTGGATCGAAACTGTGCCTGCTAGAGTGTACACAAGCAAAAGTTGACGGACGTCCGGACGTCCGTCCGGACGTACGACGGACGACGGACATCAGGGTATCCCAAAAGCTCACCCTGAGCACTTCGTGCTCAGGTGAGCTAAAAATAGTTATTAGCCAAAGTGTTTGGTTACGACGTTCAACAGGCGTCACTAAGACATGATGTATATTGAACGTTACGTTGGCCAAAAACTACTTGCATTATCCGCAACGTCGATTACGCATAACGTTGCATGAAAGAGTGTACATGGATGTATGAAGATCGTCAGCCCACAATAGCTGTATTTAAGGAAATTAATGATGTATGTAAATATTGGTGTAACAAAGTGGTTAGTAAATGATTCATAAAGTCTTCTACGACATATAAAATAAAAACAAACAGTGCCAATATATTTTCTGAGTACATGAGAAACTTTTGCACAGAAAAGTCTCCTCACAGTTTTATTTTTGCATAAAATGGCAGTGTTTTTGCATACAAAACATTTGAAAATGTAACATTTCGTTAACTAACAATGTTGTTAGTTTTGAACAACTGGGCCCTGATCTGGGCCTACACACTCTTTGCTTGACTAGTTCTGCCCCAATAGTAAGGATCTTTATGATATTTGGTACCTTTTAGCAAATATTTCTCTAGCTTTCTGTTTCTCTGACAACCTTGATTGTAATATCTCGACATCATCAGAAGTCTTCTGTTTATCTGGGGCATCCATGCCATCCACCATAGCACCCTGTCTTAAACCATGACTACTCGCCTGAAATTAGATACAATAGATAGCATGTCAATATTCAGCTATATGACAGAGGTTTAGTCCCTCCATAGCAACCCAAAAATCTAGATCCCTCTCATAACCCAGAACTAGATTTTTGGAGATTACTTTTGAATGGAAACACTCATCTTACAGCAGGATAATTATGAGTGGATTCACATATCTAAATAGATTTAGAACATTTAAAACCTTGTCTTAGTCATATTGTTATGGTAAATAAAGTTTCAGAGCAGGAAACTTTATTACTCTATTATACCAGTACAGTCTTCATCGTTTACTGATTTTGAATTGAGAGAATATGTAATTGCATTTTTATAAAAAAAAAAAAAACATTTAAATCTTCATAATTAAGAGGCACAAGACACCCAGGTACAGCTTCCCCTCAACATACACACACACACACACACTCAAATACATAACACACATTTTCACCTTTTTTAAATATCTTTTTCGCAAAATCAGAAATCGCAAAAGTGCTTAATAGTACACACAGAACAATGCACTCTTCTGGAAATCTGATCCTAGTCTGAGAAGTGATCCCTTGAGCTTTTGGAAAACGGACACTAGGGCCCGGTTGTTCCAAACTAACGACATCGATATTTAACGTTGCGATTAAAATCTTAAACGTTAATATCTCAAATTCCCCAATATTTTTTGTTGAAAAGTGTGAGACGCTTCTGCACTGCAAAAACTTCTAAAGTTTTTTCAACAAAAGATATCAGTGTATTTGGTTATAAAGTTGCAAGACACATGATGAACTGCTTGTTAACGAGCTTGTTAGGCTAACGCTGCTTTGAACAACTGGGCTCTGGCCAATAAGATGAAAATGTATGGCCAATAAGATGAAAATGCACAAACCTTATGAAGTCCTTGAAATCTTGCTGGTAAAGTTTGACCGTGGCCCTGTATTTTGTCTTCTGGTTCTTTTTCAAAACGATCTCTAGGTAAGGCAGGAGGTATTCTTTGGCTTTCATTCCCTGTATACTCTCCCATGAATGATCTCTCTACAGCTTTATTGTAATCAAAGTATCTTTCTTCTCCACCTGACACTCCTGGCTCCCTCATCTGATCAGTCTCCATCTGCTTCCCAGCCATATAAGATGTGACTGTGGGTGGGGTACCTGTCAGAGGGTTTCCCTCACTTGATACACCTTGCCCAATAATTTCACTGCTTGCAAGCTGCTTTCCAGCACCATGGAATGTGACAGTTGGTGGTGTAAATGATTGTGGCCCCAAGTCACTGATGGTAGATGAAGGTGACAATGATGTTTTTGCAGATATAGTAACTATTCTCTCTGGAATCGTAACAATATCAGGTTGGCTACTGCTAGAACTGCTGTCTTTGCCTGAAACATGATTGAAATGACATGTGCTCTTAGAAAAGTAATATTTTTGATAGGAAAAAATGATTTTATTTTCTATTACATTTAACAGTGCTGTCAAGTCTGTGAAAACTTGAGAATTCTTATGAGACCCCACATACCTTATATTTCTTTTCTAGAGCAATACAAAAGCTTTCTTGTACAATTATCATGCCCTTCCCCCTCCCCTCAGCTCTTCTTTTAAAAGCCTAGCTTCACAGTATGTCTTGTTTTGGCTAGAAACATTGTAAATGTTTTATGCTGAATAAAATATTTGTATCTTTTTTTAAAAAAATATGCAGCTCTACCCACCCATGAAAAATGTAAGTTGACAAGAAAAAGATCCATACCTTGTACAGTTGTAATCTCGACGCTGTCTTCCAGATCTTGCAATAAATTCTTCCTCTCTGGTATAAAGGCAGTAATCTCTTTTTGTTCCTTTATAGGCACCTGCTTCTGTGGTGTGTGCCTCTCAACAAAATATTTAGGGGTACTCCTTAACTGATCCAGTGGTTCTGATGTAGCACCATTTTTATGATCAACTGCATTAACGTTACTGTCCCTTATCTTTGTGAAATCAGCCCCTGAATTTGTTCTAGTTTCTTTTACAACCTCTGCTGTTTGCTCTTTAGATGCAGGCTTACTTTTCTCCTTCAGTGAATCTCCAGGCAATGACTTCTCAGCAAGTTTTCTAACTGGTTCTCTTTTAGTTAGATTGCCATCGACTCCTTTTGGGAAACTTGGAGCATCATAAGTATTCCTAACAACATTAATGTTAACTTTAGTAGAGAAACCAGGTTGCCCATTATTTGAAGCTTCAGTTTTAGTGTCTTTCTGACCTCTAGTTTTCACCCCACTACTTTTACTATCACTGCTGCCTGAGCTGTTGCTGTTACTTTTGCTGTTTTTACTTGTACCCAGTAATGATGATGGAACTTTTCCATCACTGTCACTAGAACTTCTTGGATTCTGCCCATCGTCAAATGGATTAATTTCTCTTAAATGCTTTTTGGAGATTTTTATCTTTTGGGGTCCTGTAGAATTAAAGTTTTCTGCACCATATGAAGATTTGGAACATTTAGAGACACTGCCATTTGTATCATGTATACTTCTTTCACTTTTGTCTAGAGTTGAACGGATCAAAACATCACTGGCTGTGGTGCTTTCATCACTACTTCTTTCATGTATGCTGCCATCTGGTGGCAGTACTCCCTGAGTTATGGCCCCTTTTCTCTGTTTGTCTTCTGACAGGGTCTGGGTCTTGCTGCCAACTCCACTGTCACGACTTACATCATCTGCATCATGAAAAAGCTGGAGAAAAAAAAACAGAATCAATTCAATAACTGTACAATTAACTTTTAAGGTGATTATGTATACAGGGTGTTAAGAAAGTTCGAAGACATTACAATATTGCTTATAACTTCAGAAGTTACATTCATTAAATCTTAAACTTTACAGGTTTCAAGAACTATTCAATATCAAAAGACCCACAATGTTACAACTTTTACAATGGCACTTTATCATAATAAAATTAGAAGCTAATACCGAAGGCGTCAAAGTGGCCTGCTATTTATAATGGATTATATGCATAAAGGTGTGACATATTAAAATGTTATTTATTCTTATCCCTCAGTGATTCATCATCTTAGAACTAACTTAAATGATAGAGACTAAGCCAAACAGTATTTTATCAGTAACAGCTGGTAAGGATTCATAGACAACATGCACATTTTGACAGATGATTCACTGACATGAAAAAGCAGATGAGGCATAAATATTTTGCAAAGGGGGTGGGGGTAATGAATTAACATCTGATAAGAAACTTGAAGTCAAAAGTTGACATAAAATCATTCATATCATGGGATGGGTCTTAGAAATAAGGGAGACAAGAATAAAATTTCGGAATATTTGTGGTGTATCTGTGAATTATCATATATTTGAAATTTTACTACCAAAAAGTCAAATTACGCAAATGTGCTGATAAAATGGCATTTCTATTACAATAATGCATCTAAATGACAAGAAAATTTGTTAATTACAGAGGGTTTTACCCCAGTATAAAATATTTCAAGAGTTTTATAAACAATGTCATATTCTTACCTAATTTGTTTCAAATCAAATAAGATTTTCGTGCAAAATTTAATGAAAAATGAACCTGAAAGTTAAATCTAAAAAGTAAATTGTTAAGAGTGATTTTGCAAAAAAGTATGAAAAGAAAAATCAGATAAAATGTTCATGCTTAATGAGAGAACACATCTAATAAGAAGAGACAAAAAAGAAATCTGCAAAATGCCTCTGTGTTTACAAATACTGATACAGATTCTATCCCTACCCCCTAAAATTTAAAGTTTCAATTGAGAATGGGGGTATCCTTTCGATTTAGTCAGAAATTCTGTAGTTAACCGTCGGAAGATAATAAAAACTAAATAAAAAATCACGAAAATACCAGTACTTTTACATCTTAGATATTTCTATTAGTTTTGAAAAAAAAAACAAGCTCTTAAGATGCCAAACTCTAATGCAAATCAAAATGTCGCCTTCACCATTGTCAGCCCTGTAGAGGGTGTGTCCATGGCGATTCAGATTTTCTCGTCGTTTTGAAATCAAACAAAAAATTTATATGTTGCATATTTTTGGTAGTGCTTCCTATATCACACTTACAAAGTTTCGCCCAAATCACAACATTATTAAGATTTCAGTGTAAGTTTAAAAAATGTCTACGAACTTTCTTAACACCCTGTGCTTCCATGTTTTCCTGCCGCATTTTTTTTTCTTTTTTTTTAACAGTTATTTTCATAATTTTAAAACTCTCCGAAGATATGTTGATACAATACTATTCGGTTTCAGATACACGTAAAGCTCTTACAACTTTGGTGCTAAATATTTTCTGCCATATGACTATTTTCATAATTTTCATTCTTCCATACATAACTACATATTACACAGCTGACACAGTGGGAGCATTAATGCCACGAGAGTCACACAGCTGAAGCTGCTGTTAAAACACTTAAAGAAAAGAATCTTAAGAGCAAATTCTCTAAGGCAGAACACCCTTGAAGAAATTTGGCTCTACGTGAACTTAAAATGTATGGATAATCCTTCATGCATTTAGGTCCTTATATTTTTCAGGGAGACAATGTCATTTTATTAAAACAGTACTTGCTTCCATGGCAAGTGAATTTTTTTCTTCAAGGGTGTTCTACCTTAAAGAATTTGCTCTCTAGATTCTTTTCTTTAATAGTAACACCCTGTCACAGAGCTCTAGATAAGAGGGAGTATTTGATGATAATTAAGGATAATTTTTCTTATTTCTCATCGAAACCATATATTGTGACCCCTCATCTGAACCGTCTCAACGAGACGGTTCAGATGAGGGGTCACAATATATGTTTTTATGCAGAAATAACAGAAATAATCCCTAATTATCACCAAATACTCCCTCTTATCTAGAGCTGTGTGTCAGAAGAAAGGCAAATTACTTATTGTGAAAGGTCTATCAACATACCTCAACAACTTAGCAAAACGCGAGGCCAGTGATGTATCAAAAATTTTCATGACAACTGCCTTTTCTCCATAAAATCATATAATGTGGTCCCCAGTCAGACCTGCCTTGCTTACAGCCATAATATATGTTTTATGAAGAATTAGACAGAATATCCAAGAATTATGATAATATATACTCTTACTGGATCACAGGTTACAGTCCTGGGCCCAGCTGTTCAAAACTAATAATGTCTTTAGTTAAGGAGACAATACAGTTTTCAATGCATTGTATGCAACAACATTGCCACTTTTTGCTGAATAAACATGTATAAGCTTTTGCAGTGCAAAAGCTCTTCACATTTTTTCAGAAAAAAATATAAATACAAAATTATGATGTGTACACGTCAAGCAAAACATTAAAGCTCAATTAATGTGTAAACGAGTCCTTGACTAATGACTTTGCTTTTAACAAATATGCCATCTTCACTAACCTTTGGAGGTATAGCAGTATACCCATTCCTGTCACTCCGCTGTGATTTCACTGACTGATTACTGCCCTTGGATTTCTGGGATGCACCACTGCGTGAGGAGTGATCACTGCATATGAGAGAAAACATAGTGTACAAGATCACTTATGTCTATGGGAAAATAAATGTGAAAACTTTATTTACTGTTCCATATCCAGCTTCATTAACCGTATCTCATTATACATGTATGTTACTGAGTCTATATTCAATAGAGTAACTGACAGGGTAATTTGTTACCAAAATAAATGAAGCAAAAAACAGATTTTACTGCACGGTGCCTTTTAAGAATATCCACATGTGAACCATACAACACTTTGACTGATCAATGCAGCAATTTTTCTTTACTGATGACCATGTCTAGTAGAAAGATTATAAACTTTCTTTATTCATTTTGCAATAAAATATATCGTGGCTATCAGAAGACAAGAGAATCAAGTCACTGGCCTGTGGACTGCTTTATACTAACAAAAGAAATACGGATGTAATACCAAATGAGCCGCGACGCAAGAAAACCAACAATGTGGTTGTGCGCCCAGCGCAGACTCAGATCAGTCTGGGCATTCACCCAGTCTGATCAGACTCTTTGCTAAGCGCTTAAAGGGTAGCTGAGGGACTAAGCTACCTTCATGCAGACAGCGAAGACTCTGATCAGACTGGGCGGATGCCCAGGCTGATCTGAGTCTGCGCTGGGCGCACAACCACAATGTTGGTTTTGTCGTGTCGCGGCTCAAATGTCTTTGGTTACAAGATGGAGTTTTCGTACAAACCCCATCTCCCTTAGATATATAATTTTTCACAGAAATACACAAGTTTCCATAATTCCAGTCACTGCTCATATTTTCTTCAAAGTTCTAGAAAAGGAGCATCCATACCCAGTGCTCCAGATAAGAAGGGGTAACACAGATAATTTAGGGATAATTATCCATATTTCTCAACAAAAACATATTTTGTGACCCATCATTAGAACCGTCTCATCGAGACGGTTCTAATGAGGGGTCACAACATATGTTTTTGTTGAGAAATAAGAAAAATTATCTTTGAATTATCCTCAATACCCACTCTTATCTGGAGCATCCATACCTATGAACTGACTTCACAGAGTGATCACTATCCAGGGACTTCCCTGAGGCATGGCTGGCTGTTGATTCCAGGGATCTTGTAGATTTGTTCAAGGCTTTGACAGCAGCGTCAGTGATACTGAGGAGCTCTAACATACTCTTGTGACTACCAGACCCTCCACTGTCCTGGGAGGTGTTCCCTAGAAATAGATAAAACATATTGGCAGAGCCTAACCTTCATGATACATGTAGGTCCGCTCCCAACAACAGCTACTTCCCTTGAGGTGCATGTGTTGTTTTTTTTTATTTATTTTTTTTGCCAAATTACAAAAGGAAAAATTTTCTAGCTTCCTGATTACTTCCCTGGATGACTTAGCCCTTCAAACTGGGATCTACTCTTGGATGAAAGAAGTTGCCTAGATAGAAGGGGACATTCTTGCACTTAAAAGTTTGCACTTCCAAAACAATCCCAAAAACCTTGATCCATCTTACAAGATTAACAGATCTTACAAGATGGATCTAGATTTTTGGAATCATGTGGATTGTTTTGGTTGAGAAAAACCTGTCTTATAGCCAAATTACCAAATTACACAAGACTGATTTACATACATGTATTTGGGTAACCTTTGGAGAAAAAAGCCCCATCTTATAGCTGAACAGATATGGAAAACCTGTATTTATTGCAGAAAACTCTTTTTCATGAGCACTGGTATACACGGTAAAAACAAAAACGAAGTCAGAATTAAGTTTCATAAGTCCAATACAAAAGGCAAATTACAATGCAGATGGTCTAAACTGTCACATACCTGAACCTCCCTTGACAACATCAGCAGAGGCCATCTGAAATTAAAAAGAAAATTCCATTGCTTTGAGCCTTTGCTTGCTTTTGTAAGGGTTCCCATACACCTTAATTTAAACTGCATGAGAACCTTTGCAACAGCATACATAAAGTGTACATACATACTGTAAACACAGCAACGTATTTCTTCAGTTATATGACGGTGGTTTTTCCCTTCTAAAACAATACTGAAAATCTAGATCCATCTTTATAAGATGGATCTAGATTTTTGGGATTGTTTTGGAAGGGAAAAACTGCCATCTTATGGCTGAATTTCATAAGATGCCAGAGGGACATACACAAGTGCTGTCTAACACTTTGGTTCATTAGATACTTGGGGTCAGTCTAAGAAGGGAAAAACAACATTTTATAGCTGAATAAATATGGTAGTACACCAGAATATTGAGAGGCGTACATTTTAAAATGTGTCACATGTGGTGCATATGCTGGATACATGATTTCACAAAGTACACAGTATGTATGCAGTAAGTCATAAGTACACTAATAGTACATGAAAAAGCAATCAGAATTTAAACAGTACACTTTATATTATGTCAGAGGGACAGGCACAAGTGCTGTCTAACACTTTAGTCCATTTCATGTTCACAGCAAGAAGTAAATTTTTTCTATGAGAAAACCTTCATACAATGCAATGATCTAGGTATGCAATTTAGATTTCCTGCAGTACACTTCATATACGCTTCATAGACTAAAGCAGACTTCTTTTGAGCATGACTTTCCTAGGTGAACTACATATGTACTGTAAAATTACTCAACGGACAGTCTCACTGACACCAGTAAAGTAATACCTATATCTCCTAACGGTCACCCGAAAAAATATTACATGTACAGGAAAAATGTAGCAAGTATTGTCTGTAGGGATGTAATGATAGTCCAACAAGACCTGTCACAGGGACAGGATAGCTCCCCTGACAGCGCCTTGGCATCACATGTAAAACTTTTAACATTTTGCTAACGCTGATGCCGCCGCCCACACCGCCGCTAACGCCGAAGCCGGGGGTAGTGCAATAGCTCTTCCTGAACTTCATTCAGGCCAGCTAAAAATGACTACTGCGATAGTATTGACATTGCAAGAAGTACCATTGCGATACTATTACTACTGTGGACTACATTGTAATACTAATGAGATACTATTGTTTGAAAAATTTCATATTCTTGTTTTAAGGAGAAAATGAACAAGAGGGCCATGTGGCCCTGAATCGCTCACCCGAGCAATTGGCAAAGTGACTTTTTCTTAAGTCTGAAATTGTCAAACTATGAGTCTTGGGTCAAAAGTCAAAGAATGACCATGACCTCTTGTACTCATAAAGATAACTGTATTTACCAATTTTTAGGCCTAAATCTTCAAAACTTTCCATGAAATCTTATGTTCTAGCATTTTCCCATATTTGACCTTGCCGTAAAATATTCAAGGTCAATCCAAGGTCATCATTTTGAACAAACTTGATAGTACTAGAGTACCCAATGCTACATACCAAGTTTCAAGGCCATCGGTCAATTGGTTCTGGAGGAGAAGATTTTTAAGGGTTTTTACCATATATGGGCGTGGCGGCCATGTTGGTCATGTGACCTGGGCCGTTTGAACAAAATTTCATTCCTTCAACACCTGAAAGCTCTATATGAAATTTGATTACAATTGGTCCAGTGGTTTTTGAGGAGATTGTTTGAAATTGTAAAAATATGAGAGTTCTGGGTCAAAGGTCAAAGAATGACCTTGACCTCTTGTACTCACAAATCTTCATATACTCAATAAGATGACTGTGTATACCAATTTTTAGGCCTTAATCTTCAAAGCTTTCCAAAAAATCTTATTTTCTAGCATTTTCCTTTATTTGACCTTGCCATAAAAAAGGTCAAGGTCAACCCAAGGTCATAATTTGAACAATCTTGGTAGTACTCAAGTTCCCAATGCTACATGCCAAGTTTCAAGGCCATCGGTCCATTGGTTCTGGAGAAGAAGATTTTTAAAGGTTTTTACCATATATGGGCGTGGCGGCCATGTTGGTCATGTGACATAGACGGTATGAATAAATTTTTGTTCCCTCAACCCCTGGAGGCCACATATGAAATTTGGTTACAAATGGTCCAGTGGCTTTTGAGGAGATTGTTTGAAATTGTCAAAATATCAGAGTCCTGGGTCAAAGGTCAAAGAATGACCTTGACCTCTTATACTCATGAATCTTCATGTACTCATTAAGATGATTGTAGATACCAATTTTCAGCCCAAAATATTCAACAGTTTCCAAGATATCTTAAGTTCTAGCATTTTGCCATATAACAGCACAAGGAAGCAAATTTGACCTTACCGTAAAAAAGGTCAAGGTCAACCCAAGGTCATAATTTGAACAATCTTGGTAGTACTCGCGTACCCAATGCTACATACTAAGTTTCAAGGCCATTGGCCTATTGGTTCTGGAGAAGAAGATTTTTAATGGTTTCTACCATATATGGGCATGGCGGCCATGTTGGTCATGTGACCAAGACCATTTGAACAATTTTTCGTTCCCCCTTCCTCTGGAGGCCACATATGAAATTTGGTTACAATTGGCCCAGCGGTTTCAGAGGAGAAGTCGTTTGAAATTGTGGACGGACGACGGACGGACGGACGACGACGGACGACGGAGCCTTACCATCCTATAAGCTCCCCCAGAGCCGCTGGCTCAGGTGAGCTAAAAATATTATCAGATTTTGTGTTATCTGTATGTGTACAACAGTTTAATCAATCATTTGTGTTTCATAAACACATTTTCTAGTTAACATGTATTTTTCCATTTTATGCATCATTTAGAGCACTGGTTTGGCATATTTATGCATATAGCCCTACATTTCAGACCTTTCAGTTTTAGTTTCATCTGACTGGCCAAAGAGATCAAAGATGTTCTAAGTACATGAAATGGCCGACTGAATTCTCCAGGGCCATAAACCATTATCTGTCTATAGCAGAATTTGACATTTGACTTCCCTGAATGGTTTGTGCATCTGAAGATGTTGATCAATCAGCTGACAGTGTTTGTGAGAAGATGAAACGCATTTTTTTTTCTTTTTGTTAGTTTTTTTTGCTCGTAAATATTAAATGGCACTAGTATATCATGTAACCTGTGTGAGACCTGACATGTTTACCTACATGAATGAAGTTTTGTTCTGTTCTGTTTGTATGAACAATCCACAAATACTGAGGATTTTGAAAACTGAGGATCACACGAGTTACTGTGGATGCATATTACACTGTTGTGCAGGTTGATTTGATTATATGTTATCAGTGTATGCAGTCAGGTACCTTTACCCGTCTCACGGATAAATGGCAAGTGTCAATTCTAGCCACTTTATAGGGGCTCTTTTGATCTCTACAATAAAGACAAAACATGTCTGACCCATAACGAGCATGTTATTGCATACCAACGCTACCATTGGTTTTATGCCCAATAATTGTGTAGACCCTGATCAGAATGCATTATTTTCCCACTAGGTTGCAGGATTATATACTTACGAAATAAGTGAAGTAGACACTTCAATTTTCAGATTTTGAAAGTTCCATTATTCAAAAACAATGCGGGCATTTTGGAACTGCAGACTTCGATGGTTTGGCGGAAGAAATGGATTGGAAAATAACCGATTTGCTGCAATATTCGCCTCGGAGAATAACAGCTGCAAAAAGATAAATGTATGTCGGATCGATCGAGGTATGTGTTTGGTAGGAAGTGTTTGTAAATCATCTGCAATGCGCAGACAACCCAGCGTGGGGAAGCAACCGGTGTCGAGGCGACTTTCTTCCCTTTGCTCTAAATAACCACTCGGTACATCCCAATTTGTATTTTCAGTGGAACAAAGTGACATACGGAATGACTTGAGTCCCTGTGAGCCATGCCTCTTCCCAAAGTGCCAATTTATTCAAATCATCTTGAAAAATCTGTTGGTCTTCAGACCTTCAAATGTTTCTATAGAACACAGTCATCAGCAAAAAGGCGGACTGTCGAGCTTATGTTGTCTGGCAGGTCATTAATAAAGATAACGAATAATATGGGCCCTAATACAGAACCCTGGGGGACACCAGACAACACGGGGAGAGAACAGACACCATCCAGAACAACTTTTTTTGTCCTTCCAGATAGCCAGGCAGAGATCCACCGGAGGCTATCATTTTGGATACTCAAAGTCCTCTCATGTGCCTGCTACATTTTCGTCATGATAAATAATGCTGGAAAGAATAAAACTCAACCTAAAGTCTGTTAAATAGCTATCATCGACTTGTGTGTCCCGCCGCCATGTCTAAACAAATTCCACAGCCAAACATGATTTTGTAACGCTCATTTTGATTGGCTATGAGCACAACAACGTGGGGAAACTTTGAATAAGCCAAAGCCGAGCCCGCAGCGACAAGTCCGAGGAGGCAACGGTGCGAAAATTTACCGGAACGGACCGAAACGGGCTTAATTACCGGAAATGGACCGGAACGGACCTATTTTTTCCAGTTAGAGTCGATGTTTTCAGCATATTTACACACAATACTTTTGCACAGATTGGTTTCGGGTACTAGACAGGATAACGGGCCGTGCTAGATTGGGCTGTGCGCACAGTCGGGATTTTTGGAACATCAATCGAGTGTTCTGGAACTGTGTTCTGGGATGGTGCACACTGTTCCGAACGAGAAGGTGGTTTTGGACAGAACAAATAGTCAAAATAAAATGGCTGACAAGCAGACGACACAGGAAAATGTATAAAGAAGATATAGCTCTAAGCTTGCATGATGAAATTTGAACTGTTTTCCCTTAAAATTCATACTGCATCACCCAAAATGTGGCCAAACAGAAGAGAATGTGTGTTTCTCAAAACGCCATAGAAATATAAAATTTTGTCAATGGTGTAGCTAAACTCTTATCCAACCTTAACATTGCTAAAGCAGCAGGACCTGACACAATTAAACCTGTAGTCCTTAAGGAGCTGAGCTCAGAAATAGCACCCGCTATGGCAGCTATATTTAAAAAATCTCATGACCAAGGTGCTATTCCAGCAGACTGGAAGAAAGCACAGGTCTGTCCTTTGTACAAAAAAGGTGATAAAGGAAATCCTGCAAATTACCGACCAATTTCATTGACGTGCATTCTATGTAAGACAATGGAGCACATAGTTGCTTCTAGTCATACGAAGCACTTTAATAAACACAATATACTTTATGACCTCCAGCACGGTTTCCTTGAGCAGAGGTCATGTGAAATCCAACTTATTGAACTGGTAGAGGACTTAGCCCGCAACCTAACAGCAGGTCTACAAACAGACCTAATTCTGTTAGATTTCAGTAAGGCCTTTGATAAAACTTCTATATTTATAAGCTGAGAATGCATGGTATCGAAGGCATTACTCTGGGGTGGATCAGGTCATTTTTTACTGGGAGATCCCAGACTGTGGTTCTTGAGGGCACCAGCTCTGAAGAACAATCAGTCACGTCAGGCGTTCCTCAGGGGTCTGTGATGGGGCCTATTCTGTTTTACTGTACATTAATGACTTGCCAGATGAAATAAAATCCCAAGTCCGTTTATTCGCGGATGACACGGCAGTTTATTTAATTCCAGACAAACAGAATGGTCCTCAGCAGCTCCAGTGTGACCTGGACCAGCTTCAGAAATAAGAAACCATGTGGGACATGGAATTTAATCCTAGTAAATGCGTAGTAATGCATATTACTCGTGCTAAGCGTCCAAACAATAGCCAGTATACCATGCACAGCCAGATCTTAGACACTGTTGACACTGCCCGTTACCTTGGTGTAGGCATCTCAAGTTATCTGAACTTTAAACACCACATAAATCGGATTACATCAAATGTTAATAAAACCTTAGGCATATTAAAAAGGAATATCAGGGCAAAAAATCCAGCTGTCCAAGAAGCGGCATATCAGACTCTGTAACAAGTTGAATATGCCTCAACCATATGGAGCCCATATACAGAACAGGACATAAGCAAAGTTGAGATGGTCCAACGCAGGGGCATAAGGTGGACATCAAATAATTTCTCCCCATACAGCAGTGTCACTGAAATGCAGCATGAACTTGGTTGGAGGTCATTGGAACGGAGGCGGTCCGATGCGAGACTGCTATCAAATGCTATTCAAAATTATTAATGGACATGTCTCTATTCCCATACCATCTTACTTCCAACAACCCACCAGAATGACAAAACAAAACCTACCCGTCGCTCTGCGTCAAATACACACATCTTTTAGTTTCTATAAATATTCATTTTTTCCGTTAGCTGTGGTGCAGTGGAATGCACTGCATGCTAATGTTGTTGTTCTGCCTACTCTAGATCACTTTAGAGAGGCAGTTCGGTCTTGTGACCATTCAATGCCACAAAGCAAAAGGAACATTGTTTTTAACCTGCTTCTATCTGCCTTTCACCACCCTTTTAACATTTTAACACTTTCATCTTTTATTTCAGCACTGCATTCTTTTAAACTTTCTAACAGCGTCCGTGGGTGACTATTTACCTACGGGACTTTTCGTGTCCGGTATATTTTTTCAGTTATTTTCAGTAGCAAGCTTCTGAAATTAGTGTTATTTCATAAATATAGTTTTTCTCTCATTATGCTAAAATTATCAGTTAAGCTGAATAGTTATATTCTGGAAAAGTTAGGGAGTCTAGAAAGTGTATCCTATACAACTCAATGTAACGGTAAATATCCCAATTTCAAAATTCAAAATTTGATTTGATTTTTTTCACCAACCCCTTCTAAAAATAAATTATTTTATACAGGTAAAATAATTATTCATCTCTTTGTACGTTTAAGGTTCTTTTCGAGCACAATTGATTTGTTGGACACTGATAAAATCCAAAATTTGATTTGATTTTTTTCACCAACCCCTTCTAAAAATAGATTCTTTTAAACAGGTAAAATAATAATTCATCTCTTGTACGTTTAAGGTTCTTTGGGTTCACAATTGCTTTGTTGGACACTGATAAAATCCAAGTGAAATGTCTATCCGTAGAAGTTATGTCCATACCGATACGTCTTCATCTAGACCTTTTCATAAAGCCACTATATATGAATTGGACATGGTTGAGCATCCACTACACTTATATTACGCCATTATTCAGTTTAATGGTGGAAATAATGCTACAGCATATAACAGTCTCCTAAAAGACATAACAGGAATGAAACACCTTGCCTGATACATTTACATTGTGTCCATGCCATTCAATTTAGTTTTCATAATAATTTTCAACATATTCATATTTAACCATGATGACCTGAAGTACTATGATATAAACTCAAATTTGTTACTATGGAAGTCACCATATCTGTTGAGACATATGGGTAATTCCCTTGAAAAACACTGGGATGTCCATACTGTTGCTGTCTTTATGGTTACTTTTCACGTCCACACCGTTACCTTAGTGTGTAACGGTACAGACAATTTTAAGTTTATTTGCTCGAATATGTATTTTCTTGTAAATCTTTGTTGCAGTTTTCGTTTTCAATTGATTGCTTAGAAGTTATTTGGCATAAAACGACAAAATTATGACATAATAACATGTAATTTATAAGTGTTTTCCCATTAAATATCAATTTAGTGAGACCTACCAAGTTTGCCATTGTGTTCCTCTAATGTAGTTAACTCAATCTTTTCTTATAAGCATGCATAAAATGCTTTGAAAAGCTCTATCCTTTGAAATAGTTTATAATTGTTTGAAGCATAAATGTTTTACATGCCAAAATGTCATGTTGAAGATACTAGAATGAATTACCGTTATGGCTGTCTTGTACCGTTACGGCTGTTCATTCCGTTACTAAAGAACATGAAAATGAAATATTCAAGTAGAAATCTTTTCTATTACTTTGTGTTTCATGATTTAACAGATGTATGCGTAACAGTTGTTGATTTTCTTCTGGGGGCTGATTGCAGTCCAGAACCGTATTGTCACCGTAAGTCTCATGGTTGTATAGTTCTGAGCAATATTCTGTCCATCTGCTGAGAATCTCTTGTTCCTCTGTAAAGCATTTCCCAGGCCTGTCTTGGATAGTTGTGGATCTACCCTGTTTTTCTGAAGTTAGATCCTGCACCAGCTGGTATGCTTTCTTGCTCTTGTTTTTGTTCAGGCAAGTTTCGATCTCTTCGCACTGACTAGCTATCCAGTCCTCATTCGCTCTCTTCACTGCCTTCTGAATCCTCTTGTTTGCTTCCCTGTATTCTTTTGCTCCTCCTGCTTCATACTGCTTCTTCTTCAAATTTCTCCTCTCGTCACAGAGGTCGACAACATCTCATCAGTCACTACTGTATTGTAGGTGGTAATGATGGTATATACCGTATAATGGAAAATTTTCGCGTCGCCAAATTTTCGCGGAATTGACCCAAAAACATGAGGTTTTATTTTCGCGGTTTTTAATTTTAGCGGTTGTGAATATCCACGAAAATAAAAAAAAATGAGTTTGTCATGTAAAATACTGGCTTGACTGAAAAATCAAGATCTACAAGGAGAAAGAAACGTAACGAAAATATAATCATTTTGCTATGAACACATTTGATTAGATAGAATCGGCTCCTTTTAGGCTTGGGAGGATACATATACATTTGTTTAGTTTAAACATATTTTATTTCAACAATATCATACATATACACAGAAATGATATACATGATCAGTAGGATTAGAACGAAAGCGTATGCTTATTTAGTTCTTCTCCTTGAAATGGACACAGTTTTCACAAATAATGGCGGACAAAACTGTATGTACTGTTGTTGACAAATAACTATGTTATTAACATTAAAATGTTGACGTTAGCAAATTTATAAAGCATAATACATGTAACAGCAAGACGAAAATGGAAAAAATAGAAGATTTTGGTGGCAGAAAAGAAAAATAGGAAAAAAGGAAGCCGTGGGTTGGTTGGAAGGGATTTGGAATTGTCAGTTAACCTACTTGGAAATGATAGCCATTTGTTTAGATAGAATCGGCTCTTTTTGGTGTGAGAGGATACTCATTTTTTCACAAAAAAAAAAATAATAAAAAAATATATAAAAACGTCAGATAGACATTTGTACAAATCAATGTTTAGGACACAGAAACAGTCCACTGATATGCGAGCAGTTGATAAACTGGCTATTGTTCAGGATAAAAGTAAACAACACTCAGTCAATTAGAAGTAATTCAATTGGACTTGCATAATCAGGTACAAGTGACCGTTAATCAAGCGAAAAAGTAACAGCCTGATAAATTGTAATTGCCTGCTAATTACCAGCTAACTTAATTGCGCCGAAAATAATAGCTCTAAAGCCACATACTTTTAAAATTTCCCATTATACGGTATGTCCATGTCATCATCCCTCAGACCAATGAGTGGTGCAAATTTCCCACCTATTGTTGCTTGAAAAATGCACGACACATCTGGATCCCTTAACCTCTCAAGATCAAACTTCAAACAAACAAGTTACCAAAGCTTCATAAAAAACGTATAAAGCACGATTTAGTGCCAATTCTAGTTCTTGTACTACTGTAGTGATTGGGTAAAACTACCTCTACTATCGCCTTGCTGTAGAAGCATGCTTTTATGGCGACGTGGTTAGAGTGGTGGACTGTTGTTGCTAGTTAAGCAACGTTTGGCTCGGTTAGTGCCTGGATGGGTGACCCAGGTGATTTGGGTGGTTCCAGGTGTCCTGCGATGGTGTCAGAAGTGTAGGAACGAGCACATGGAGCATTACTTCCTGCCAATTGAGATAGCCATCCGGTATTCAAGAAAAAGGAGGGAGTAGTGTAGTGGTTGGGTAAAAATACCTCTACTAGCGCCTTGCTGTAGAGGCATGCTTTTATGGCGACGTGGTTAGAGAGGTAGACTGTTGTTGCTAGTTAAGCAACGTTTGGCTCGGTTAGTGTCTGGATGGGTGACCCAGGTGATTTGGGTGGCTCCATGTGTCCTGCATTACTACTGAACTTTCTAAATTATTAACCTCTTGCCTCACTGCTGTCAAAAATCGTGTCATAAGGTACTGTGCAAAAGTTTATGAAAGGTCAGGTAAAACTTTGTTTTGGTCTATTAAAATTTCTGGTGAGGTAATTAATAAATTGAAGTTGAGAGGGTTCCGTGCGACCAGTTTGTCAACTTATGATTTTTCTACACTCTATACGACTTTGCCACATGATTTGATCAAGAAAAAAACTTGTAGATTTAATTGAGTGGACCTTCCACAGGGAAGGTTCCACTTTTCTTGCAGTAACGAAAGAAACGCTTTCTTTACTTCTGAACACCAAAGCCGATATAAACTTTGGTCATGTCAATATATGTGTGAAGTGTTAACATACCTTTTAGATAATTTTTACATTAGATTTGGTTCTAAGTTATACAGACAATTTGTTGGTATTCCGATGGGAAGTTGGGTACTAATTGTGCTCCTCTTGTACCGGATTTATTAGACATATTAACCGCGAAATAATGATCGATCGTTCAAACAGAGAATGTTATACAGTCGAATCTCGGTAATTCGAACGCCGATTTTTCGAAACTACCGGATTTTTCGATGTTGAAACACGGCCCCGATCGTAAGCCTATTAATTCTATGCAAAAACACTTCCGCAAATTCGAATTTCGATTATTCGAAAAAATAGGATTTTTCGAAAGAAAAATTAGGTCCCGATGGAGTAAATCCATTATAATTACCCCTCCCCTCTATTAATCGAAATCAAAATTCATGCTCCAATATATAACACCTTTTGTCATCGATGACATAAATATATTTACATCCTCAGGTCATCACTGCCACCTGTTCAGGTAATTATCGCTTCACGACCACTAACGTTTTGATGGATTAGTCATTAATTTCTGTTAAGCAAAAGATGTCTGTCTAATTGCATAATTGACGGGGATTATCTTGTTTGAAGTTTAAAGGCTAAATGTGATGACTTGTAACCAGCAAAGGCTCGGACTAGCATGCGCATCCAAACTTTGGTTCCGTTAGTCTGTGATTATACGGTTTGCGCACGGATCATAGGTTTGCACACGGCACTTAAACAGAGTCTCTAGCTACACTACGCAGACTGACAGGCTTGTTTGAGTATTCGTTATTCCCAAATTCATTTGCTCCGAATCACTGAGGAGCCTTTTCCGTGACACGGCTCAGATGACCGGTTGAGTCATTTTTCTGAAAACGAAAGTAGCCAGTTCTCGGAAACATAAACGGAAAGTGAAAGTACAGTTAAGTCCGAACAGAAACAAGTCAGGGCTAGCCTGTTTCCGTTCAGTCTGGCTTTGATCTTCGCCGGAGCTGCATTGTCATAAACAGTTGATTTGCAGAGCTGGGAAAATGTTCGGCAGCTCTGCTGCTTTCGGACAACACACATGTACATGTACCAAACACGCGGGGTGGTCTTGCGATATTAAATGCGCGTGGATGTTCGGATAGTTCCGGTATGTAATGTTAGTTGTTTGTTTTCATTGATTTGTAAATCCAGAAACGTCAGTAAGCATAGAGAAATAAAATATCGGACCGTCTGAAAACTGCCGTAATGACGATTTCCGAAAATGTACGGAAATGAACGGGAAAAGCCGGACTCGAAAATTCGAACTTCGGATAATTCGAATGAAATAGTGAGGTCCCTGTCAGTTCGAATTATCGAGGTTTGTATGTATAAACACAATTAAGTGCCAAGTGATTAACATGTATGCTGTGCCACAGAAACATCTGTTTACGCTTGATCTTCTAGGATCCTTTCCTGAATGAGATCTACATACCAACGATAAATGAAGTCACATACAAGGTGGGTAGCCATAACGGGGCCTACGTGATCAAATCATCCAGTACGTGACCTACGTGATCAGGTTTAGGCGCCTATGTTGAGTTTTGTTGACGCAAGAGTTGATGGACTCCTCGTCTTTGAGAGATAATTCTTCAAAATGAGAATGAGTCTACGATATATTTTAGTGCGCGGAACATACAGATATTGAAGATGCTGGAGGCACCCAGAATTAAGGAATTTGAGACAACCTTAACTCAGCTCAAACTAGATACCATGTGGCTACTTGGCACAATATTTGAGCGATTTCACCCTTGAATGTAAAAGTAAATAAAAGGCCATCAGCCAAGTGTCACCCGACGTTTGAAATGTGTCACAAACTGCAGCCCTTTATTCAGTTTCAGAGTAATTATATGGCCAAAAACAGAAAATATGTGTATTACAGAACCTGTTCAGCAAATAATAACTGAAGCACAATTACTGGGCCTCTATGAAGTTATAAAATACTTAAGTTTAGAAAGGGGCATTTATGTGTAAAACCAGAAAATATGTGTATAACAGAACCTGGTAAGCAAATAATGATTGAAGCATAAGCAGAGACATATACCCCAATTACTGGGCCTCTATGAGGTTATAAAATACTTAAGTTCAGAACTGGGCGTATATGTGTAAAATCAGGCTACTGAAACTTAAGGCCCTTACAGAATGCCCAAAACATAAGACTGTATACCCAATAACAAAATAACAAGGGCCATAATCCTCCTAATATGAATCTGATGAAAAATGAACAATGCATTCAGCCCATTAATATGAATAGTTCTTGAGTTTTCCCTTTACCTTTAAGTGAATGTCTATTATCTATGAAAGGAGAATAACCCTGTCACTAATAAATTAGCATATCCTAACAATAATCAGAATACTCAATTTACCAAATGCTAATAGCATACCAAATTTCAGCTCTCTCGGTCAAACGGTTCAAAAGTTGGAAAAATACCAAAAACAACAAAGGGCCATAACTTTGTAAAATATAGGACAATTGAAATTCCAAAATCACATGCACATCTTCAGAGCATGATGAAACATTCTGCACAATTTCAAGTCAATCTGATAAAAGATGTGGCAGGAGTTGCGGGGACAAGCTCTGAGTCAGCAAGGGCCGTAACTCCATCAAAAATGGCCGAAACAAAAATCAAAAACCACATGCACATCTTCATATCATAAGAATACAATCTGTAAAATTTCAAATCAATCCGATGAAAGACGTAGGAGGAGTTGCGGGGACAAGATTTCGGACGGACGGACGGACGGAAGGGCGGACGGAAGGACGGAAAGACGGACGGACGGACGGACTGACACACGGACGGACGAGGGTCATTTCTATAGTCCCCCTCCGCATACGTCGGGTGACAAAAAGGCAATGATCAGGAATTAATACAATCAAATCCCACATCCCGCTCTCAAAACCAATAGGGAAAGAAGCACACACACACGGAAAATTGACACAAGTTCACGAAAGACACGCGCGGTAAACCGAATGAGCAGCTCTTTCCCAGACAGGTGGTCATTTAGCTACCCTAATCAAAAACAGCATCAACATTTATTTTTTATCTATTTTATTTTCAACTTACAAAACAAAACAAAACAAAAGGCAGATTGATTAGCAAAACGGTTGACCAAACCGCCAATGAACATAGACAAGCGGACATAGCACAATGAAACATCAAGACACCACAAGAGAGTTAGCGCCTTGGACGGTCAGCAAAAGATTACTTGGGGTGGGGGGGGGGGGGCTTAAACGTGTTTAATTGGATCCAAACCTCGCCCTTAGCATCCGCAATGATTCAACCTAACCACAACAATTGCAGTTTACTGAACAGACCAATGAATGCAACTGATTTCACCATTTGAAGAGAAAAATTGGTACGTATCTGCATCACCATTTAATACTCTTCTGAAAAACATTGTTAGTACAACTGGTTTTCTGGTTTTATGTCATATATGACTTTATTTAACGTTGGTTTGTAGATTTCATTCAGGAAAGGATCCTAGGGGATCAAGCTTAAACAGATGTTTCTGTGGCACGGGATATATATTGTATTCATTTGACACGTAATTATGTTTATACATGTAACAGCCTCCGTTTGAACGATCATTATTTCGGGGTAAAGGTGTTTAATAATATAGCATGGTGCAAGTCACTGTCTGTTGATTATTTCATTAACACCTACCCAATCATTTTTATCCTAGTAGTTAAAGTCATTACAGCTAACTAGTCCAAGCTACAGTATCTATATTTATAAAACTGAATATTGACAGACTAGGTATATCTGTTTAAAATCGACAACCAACCTCCGCGAAACTACAGGTGTTTTGCATTAATTTTATACCTATGTAATTTCTTCATAAGTCTTAGCACACCCCAAAGTGCATTCTGGATTCGGTTGAAAGTCTTCGTAGCCAAAAAATCTTACACTTACCGTGGGAATAAATAAAGGGACACTGCTTAGGATTCCAGAAAAGTTCGCTATATTGAATGTTGCGGAGAAGATATTTTGCAACCTATTAAAGTTATCTTATTTATATTGACAAGTGCTGAAACGCTTCCGCGTAGTTTTCGTCGTTTTCGTGGTGTACAGGAATATGGTAATGAAAAAATGAGATCGACATTTCAATAACAGATATTTAAACATGTTACATATAATGAATATTCGCATACATTTCTTTTCTGCAAGCAAATATTTAACCTTTAAAAGAGCAAGGCTGGACCGTCTTTCAAAAAATTAGCAAAGGTCCAGTGCTAGAAACAGCTCAGCTTGCTTCGGAAATTTAATAAACAGAATATCTCTATTTTCCCATCTGCAACCTATTTTGCAAACATACTTTTCATAGCATTTCGCTTGCGGTCAGTCACTGATAACTGGAAATTTAACGTGACGGAAGAGAGGGGTGGGGTAATTTACTCAAGTTTTGCTTTAAAAAAGTTTAAATTTCGATTTGTTTGCTTTTTTCATCTCCCGTCTTAATCATTTAACAAGATTGAACAACGGATTTCATTCATCCTTTTTTGTTACTGCGAAAAGGTGTGAACAAGTGCTTTCTAGTAGGTACACTGCTTGGATAAAAGATAGGAAAAACTAGCCATTTTATATATTTCTATGCAAGGTTCTTCATTTCTAAAAAAAAAAAAAGACTCATTTTTTTGCTTTCCTAAAATATTAACAGGAAGAACAATGATAAATTTAAGAAAGAATAAAAGCCAGCACCGCAGTTTCAAAGCCTGTAATACAACAAATAGGGATGTACATGTAGTAGGACGTATGAAACACTGGCATAGGTATACTGTGTCCACCCCTCCCTTCTGTCCTGCCTTCCAGTTGTCAGTGTAAAAATACCGTAAAAGCATTCTTTAAATAGCTCACAAGTTGGATAAAACATGCATTATATTTATTAAATGTCTAAAGCAAGCTTAGCGGTTTTAACATCAGGATATTTACTATTTTGCTCCGAAGACGTTCTCCTCTGGCTCTTTTTAAGAATAAATATTTTTATGCAGGAAGGATTTTTTCTGGGGTCTCATTGAATATAACATGTTTAAATGTTTTTTATTGAAATGTCGATCTCAGTTTTTCATTATCATATTCATGTACACCGCCAAATCGACTTTAACTACGTGAAAGCATTACAGCACTTGTCAATATGGTTAAGATAACTTTGATAGGTTGCAAAATCGCTTCTCAGCAATATATCTATACAACGAACTATTCTGGAACCCTAAGCAGTGTCCTTTTATTTATTCCCACGGTTAGTGTAAGATTTTTTAATAACAAAGACTTTCAGTCGAATCTAGAATGCACTTTGGGGTATGCTAAGACTTATGAAAAAATTGCATAGGCATAAAATTAATACAAAGCATCTGTATTTTCTCATACTCATTTCCAAAAATGGACCTTTGATATAGTATTAACTAACAGTTAAAAAGTTTCATTGACTAACTACTGCTACTCGACTTTCGTATTCCTATTTCATCGTACGGTTTGGTATCGCCGGTAAACTCTTAAAATGGTCGTAAAACACAACTAAATTCACAAATGATCTTCCTTTGAGTTTTAAAACAGTTTGATATCAATTCGAGTGGGTTCGTCACGTCGAATGATAGCGTGCCTAAGATCACATTGGTTCAGGAGCCAAAATCACGAAGGTGTCGTATTCTAGGCTGTCTAGATTTTATAATTTTTTCTTCAATTCTTTCAAATTCGAGAAAAACTCTGAAATGTCAGTTTATGAAAAATAACACCCCTTGTCATTTCATGTAGGACAGGACTTTCTTACTTTGCCGCAAAAAACCCCCGAAATAATTGTGTATTTCATCTGTCAATTCTCAATTTCTATCTGTAATCCAGAAAAAACGTCCCTTAGCTTACAAAGACATTTTACTAGTATAAAATATAAAAAGTAAACGTGGTTTTTACCGCAAAATTCTGTGCAACTCTTGCATTCAGGCCTACATTTTCCTGTGTCCTCAAATTCTTCTTCAAAAATGTGTAGTTCTTTGCTGTGTAAAAAAGTGTACGTAGACCCCTGAACCTGATCACGTAGGTCCCATTTTGGACGACTTGATCACCTTAGCACCGTTATTCTACCCACCGTGATATATGATATAAAACCAGAAAAACAATTGTACAAACACAGTTTGTCATAAGAATATAAGATTGTGATGCAGATACGTACCAATTCTTTTTTTTTTTTTTTTTTTTTTCAAATGGTGAAATCAATTTAAAACTAGAAATGTTTTTCATAGAAAAACTGATGTCCCCCCACCAGCCCATTTCCCATCCCCTCTAATGAATAAAAAGCCTGAACAAGTAAAATATCTATGCAAGTTTGGAGAAAATCCATCCACTGGTTCTTAAGATATCCTACATAGATTACTATGACTTTGAAAATGAGATCAAGGTCACCAAAATTAAATCACCTCTTAAACTTGTCCAAATGATGTATCTATGCAAGTTTGGTGAAATTCCATCCATTGGTTCAGGAGATATAGTGGGTACAAGAAAATGTCATGTAAGTCCTCCAGTGACCTTGAATATGAGCTCAAGGTCACCAAAATATATTCAGCTCTTAAACTTGTCCCAATGACGTATGCATGCAAGTTTGGTGAAATTCCATCCATTGGTTCAGGAGATTTAGTGGGTACAAGAAATTGTCATCTAAGTCCTCCAGCGACCTTGAAAATGAGGTCAAGGTCACCAAAACCTAATCAGCTATTTAACTTGTCCCAATAATGTATCCATGCCAGTTTGGTAAAATTTCATCAACTGGTTCAGGAGATATAGTGGGTACAAGAAATTGTCATCTAAGTCTTCCTGTGACCTTGAAAATACGGTCAAGGTCACCAAAATCTGATCAGCACTTTAACTTGTTCCAATGATGTATCCATGCAAGTTTGGTGAAATTCCATCCATTGGTTCAAGAGATATCACTGGTACAAGAAATTTTCATCTAAGTCCTCCAGTGACCTTGAAAATAAGGTCAAGGTCACCAAAACCTAATCACCTCTTAAACTTGTCCCAATGATGTATCCTTGCCAGTTTGGTGAAATTCCATCCATTGGTTCAGGAGATATAGTGGGTACACGAAATTGTCATCTATGTCCTCCAGTGACCTTGAAAATGAGGTCAAGGTCACCAAAATCTAATCAGCTCTGCTCTGAAACTTGTCCCAATAATGTATCCATGCAAGTTTGGTGAAATTCCATCCATTGGTTCAAGAGATATCGCGCATACAAGAAATCTGTCACAGGGACGCCGACGCCGACGCCCGGGATCCGCACTGAAAACAATATGTCCCCCCTCACCTTTGGTGGGGGGATATAATTCACGAATGAAATCGCTCAAAGTTTGTGTCAAGTAGCCACTTGGTATCTAGTTTTAGCTAAAATATTGCCATGTCTCAAATACACAATTTTTGGGTGCCTCTAGCATTTTTAGTATCTGTTTTGTTCCGTGCACTAAAATGTATTGTGGACTCATTTTTTTTCGCAGAAATATCCCCCGAAAACGAGGAGTCCATCTCGCTTGTGTCAACAAAAGTACATGTGAGCGCCAAATCCTGACCATGTATGCCCCGTTTTTGGATGATTTGATCACCTAAGCCCCGTTATGGCAAACAACCGTGGTTTCTGTTGCCGATTTGTCCTATGGAAATGGGTTAAAATACCTTTTTTATTCCATAGCAACATACTTGCTTACCCATACTCACATATAACCCATATAAATGTTATGTAGGGAGAGCTTAATGAGAGACGAAAGGCCCTAAGTTAGGGGGCGAAACGACTAGAATGTTGAGGCAAAATGGCCAAAGAGAAAATGGCTTGGGGGCGAAACGTCTTGCTATCCACGAGACAAGGCAGCCGCAGGTCGCAGACATTAGACAAGAAACGCCTGCGAGGTCACTGCTAAAGCAGGCGTCTGCTACCGAGCCATCTGAACCCCATTTGCCCGAGACAGACAACATGCAAAGACAGATGCGCATTTCTTGTAATTTCAGAATGCGTATTTCAGACGGGTCATCAGCTCTATTGATACTTGTAATATATGTAAGACGTCTTAATGTGGAAATTATTTATACTTTTCTCCTATGCCATATGCATATGGCCTGAGAATTGATTTCGCATAAAGTTTTATTCTGTTCTGTAGCCTTTATAATCTCTAATGTAAAAAAAAGTAGAACATAAAAAGATGCAAATTTAAATCAGTAATGAATAAGAAGCCAAATGACTATAACAGGTAAATTAACATTAGATATAAGTCTCAGTGGCGTAAAAAGTGTTTGCCCCATTTGTGTAAAGTCTCGCTGATTATCGATACATAACACGTTACCTGAGTGGCATGCCCAATATTTACGCATGGGCGGAAACAATGTGAAAAATATCTATTGCAGAATGCTTATTTTAGCCAGGCAATCCATTTAATGATAAAAGACCTTTTTCACATTGTTTCTGCGCATGCGCGTACCGCTCAGGTAACGCGTTATGTCCCGATAATCGGCGAGACTTTACACAGATGGGGATTAAGATTTTCCGCCTATGAGACTTTACGTGTAATGAATGGTAATTTCCTTGTTTTAATCATTTATATTCTCAATAATTATTTAATAACATTCATATCTTTATTTTCTGCAATCTTATACATCAAATATTGTGAAGACTTGTCTTTATTATACAAATAAAGGTGATGATCCGCCTAGTATACACACTCTGCAAATACTTAGCTGCATTCTTTATGCTGTTTTCTTTTGAACTTTAATAAATATTATAAGATGAATGGCATGAAAAAATATAAAGCAACACAAAACTCAGAAACAGGCATAAATCCTGATGTGAATTATAGAGAAACTGAGCCAACTGTATTATTATATACTTTGAATTTAAGATATCAAAAACACAGAATATTTTTTATTGCATTTGATTTTGCTCTATCATATATACCTTTTCTAATCGAATCCCCTTTAATAAAAAAGTGCTAATAGAAATAAAAGTCATCTCTAAATCACCTCATTATTAGAGTCATGAAACAAGTGATAAAGTTTCGTTTTATGGCTCCAGGCTGTATAGACTTTAAAGACTTTAATTAGATTGTGAAACAACGTTTTGATAAGCATTGATAGGCAGTGTGATGACATTAAACATGTTTTTCACACCTTCTGAAAACAGAGAATTTTTGGTTTGATTGACATGTTTATACAAGAGCTAACAACACATTAAGTTTTGTCGGTTTAAGATACTGTATTTATTTCCAAATCATGTAAGAGCTTAATAACGGAATAAATTGAAATAAATAAAAGAAAAAAGTGAAAAGGGATATATGTGTTGTAAATAGCACAAAATTGCGATTTCTCTTAAAATAAAGGTGACGTTTTGAAAATAATTTAACTATGCGAAAGACTCATTTTACAGCATCTTTTAACAAGGAACTGGAAGTAAATGTCGCATTTTCGGTACTACTAAAAACAAAATTAACCTAAAAACCGGAATTTTCTTTCCAATAATTTTTAAATCTTCTAAAAAAACATCCATTCGATGATTTTAGTGATGAAAAAGTACTGTTGATTATTAATCAATGACAAGCTGAAACTAAAAATCAACTATGCTGCATTATGGAAAGTGCAAGAACTTCCCTGTACGTACTCTATTTTTAGTTTATTTTGTCGGAAAATAGATGTTTCAAAACAGCAGAACGCATTCACATTATAAAAATGAATAAATATTAAACCGAAAACGATTTGAACAACAATAATCTGAAATCACTATATAATTATAAATATTTAATTAGTTTATCATCAAAAGCTTATAAATTTATATTGTTGTATCCAAACGTTGCCCCGCGGCTACAAGGTAACGCGAAATCTCGCCAGGTAACGGGCCGCGAGACTAGGAGAGATAACAATGTGAAAAAGGTCTATTGAAGTAAAATACAAATTTAAAGAGTAAATACACTTCAGGAACTGACAGAATCAGATCCCAAACCCTATCCCCAACATCAAAGGGAAAGATTGAAAAAGACATCCTAACAAACAATAAATTAAAAGTGATAAGCCGAGTCAGCAGCTCTCTCCCAAATAGGTGGCAACTCAGCTATCTTTACAGAACACACATCTCTGTAATCTACAAGTCTCTATAATTTTTGACATATCAGACTGTAGAAAATTAAGATATTAGGTTTAATTTAATAATCAGTAAGAAGATATATGATTTAAACAAGTAAATTACCATTCATTACATATAACGTCTCAGTAGCGCGTAAACTCTGTTTGTCCCTAATGTGTAGTAGCTCGCTGATTATCGAAATATAACGCATTACCTGAGAGGTACGCACAAGCCAAGAAACAATGTGAAAAAGGTCTATTCTGCTGGGGTATATATCCATTCTGTTAGAACCACACCACTTCCCCCGCACTGAGGCACACACATCAAATCTCCATTGGTTGTTGTTGTTGGGGGGGAGGCTCCTCTTGACCTTCTGCTTGAGTGAGTAAAACAAATGAAGGTTCTGGCGAAACTGCAGGCTCTACTGAACCTTCATTGTTCACATATGAAATAAGTGTCATTATCGCTTGACGTGGTCCAAATGACTGATGCATCAGTATCACTGACTGAATGTTTAATCTATTTATCTGCACATTTAATGTAGGCTCAGTAGTCGCTTTCATGCCTCCCCCCTCACCCCCCAACTACATTCCCCGACCCAAGCCCTCCTTCGACCCAACCAAAAATAACCAGAATTTAACATGCACCATGTGGGGTCGAGGAGGTTTAAACACTCTACTCGAAAGACTAAGAATTTGGTTTGATCTAATTGATTATTTATTTATTTATTTATTTATTTATTCTGGGGAGTGGGAGAGAAATATTGGAATTTGATCATTCGCAGAGATGCTATATTTTATATTTAAGTACTATGACCATGACTCTCCTGAACCTTCATTGTTCACATATGAAATAAGTGACATTATCGCTTGACGTGGTCCAAATGACTTCAAGCACAGTGAATGTTTAATCCATTTATTTGTACATTTAATGTAGGCTCAGTAGTCGCTTTCATGCCTACCCCTGCCCTCCCCCGCCCCCACCCCCACCCCACACGCGCACTCCATTACCCGACCCAAGCCCTCCTCCGACCCAACCTTAATCAACCAGAATTTAACATGCACCATGTGGGGTTGAAGAGGTTAAAACACTCTACTCGAAAGACTAAGAATTTGGTTTGATCTTACTGATTATTATTATTTTACTATTATCATTTTTATGCCCCCAACTTCGAAGAAGTTGGAGGGGCATATTGCTTTCGCCTTGTCCGTTCGTCCGTTCATCAGTGCGTCAGTTCGTGAGTGCCAACTGATACGGCTATATTCCCTGAGAACCACTAGGCCTAGAGTTTTGAAATATCATATATGGATATGTCATGAAAAATGAGCGGACACGTGTTTTTTTTCCTCCGTCGAACTTGTACGTTTGGAGTTACCTCCCCTTTATCAAAATTAAAATGAAATCTTGATACCACGATATCTCAAGAAGTACTTGACCTGGGATGATGAAATTTAGTGTACAGGTTTGACGTGAGATATACAAGAACTGATTAACTTTTGGGCAAATCCCGTCTTAAAATGATTGAGTTATGGCCCTTGTCAGAATCTGGCATTTTTCCAACTTCTGAACAGCTTAATCTAGGAAGCTGATTTTTGGTATATAGGTAGTCCTTGATGTGTTAAATATTTTGATAAAGGTCAGGTAACTCTATGATAATTAATTATGGAGTTATTCCCCTGTTAGTTATTAGTTATGCAGCTATTGGGAGCAAGAACCACTGGGGATAGGGTTTTGAAATTCCAAATATGGATAGGTCATGAAAAAGGAGCGGACACAATTTTTTTTCCTCCGTCGAACTTGTAATTTTGGAGTTACCTCCCCTTTATCAAAATTAAAATGAAAAATCTTGTTACCAAGCGATCTCAAGAAGTATTTAACCTAGGATGATGAAATTTAGTATACAGATTTGAGGTGAAATATTCAAGAACTGATTAACTTTTGGGCAATTTCTGTCAAAAATGATTGAGTTATGGCCCTTGTCGGAATTTGGCATTTTCCACATTCTGAACTCCTTAACCTAGGAAGCTGATTTTTTTGGTATATAGGTAGTCCTTGATGTGTTAAATGTTTTTATAAAGGTGAGGTAACTCTATGATAATTAATCATGGAGTTATTCCCCCTGTTAGTTATTAGTTATGCAGCTACTGGGAGCAAGAACCACTGGGCCTAGAGTTTTGAAATTTCAAATATGCATAGGTCATGAAAAATGAGAGGACACGTATTTTTTCCCTCCGTCGACTTTGTACTTTTGGAGTTACCTCCCTTTTATCAAAATTAAAATGAAATCTTGTTACCATGATATCTCAAGAAGTACTTGACCTGGGATGATGAAATTTAGTATACAGATTTGTGATGAGATATACAAGAACTGATTAACTTTAGGCGAATTCCGTCAAAACTAATTGAGTTATGGCCCTTGTCAGAATTTGGCATTTTTCCAACTTCTGAACAGCTTAACCTAGGAAGCTGATTTTTGGTATATAGGTAGTCCTTGATGTGTTAAATATTTTTTTTTATATAAAGGTCGGGTAACTCTATGTTTATTAATTACAGAGCTATTCCCTCTGTTAGATATTACTTATGCAGCTGCTGGGAGCAAGAATCACTGACCCTAGGGTTTTGAAATTTTAAATATGGATAGGTCATGAAAAAGGAGCGGACCCTTTAGTGGCAAGCATATGGTGGGGGGGGGGGCATAGTGTTTCACAAACACGATTTCTAGTTATTTATTTCAGTTCTGGGGAGTGGGACAGAAATATTGGAATTCGATCATTCGCAGAGATGCTATAGTTTATATTTAAGTACTATGGCCAACTGCCCATGTTCCTTCTTTTGAATATGTTCTCAGCTCTTCAAGGAACTCTTAAGATTTTAATTTTAGTACCTCTTATACTATGTTCTAAAATACTATCTAATATCAGCCATTTTTGTCACATTTTTCGAAGCAACAATAAAAAGTTTAAGAGTTTCACACTGAAAAACATAGCATCGTAAAAAAAATATCGAGAGGCATTGTGGGTGTCATCAATGCCACGCGTGATTCATTATATATACCTGATATACCTATGTCGACATCTACTCAGGCCCACTGGCCTCTTCTGATGCATTCTGGTTGTGGTTTCTACAGTCTCTGGTAATTTGCCCGGGTGCGTAACAGGATGGACTGAACTTTGTTGGATAATCTCGCCAGTACCGGTTTAGCCGGCTTTTGAACGCGTTTAGGGAGGATGCATTTACAATGTCCTCAGTCAGGGAGTTCCAATTATCGACTACTCTATTTGAGAAGGTATTTGCCCTTACATTTAGGCGGAATCGCTTCTTGAATAGTTTTAATGAATGAATGACCTCGAGTTGCTGTGTATCTGTTTAAGGTAAAAAAACCTGTCTCTATCAACTTTATCAATGCCATGCATTATTTTATACACCTGAATCATATCAGATCTATCTCTCCTATATTCTAAAGATGGTAACCCCAGAGCTCTTAATCTTTCTGTGTAGGTTAGATGTTGTATACATTTAACTAATCTTGTAGCACGACGTTGCACATTTTCAATCTGTATTTTGTCTTTTTTGTATATGGGTGACCAAACTGTAGAGGCATATTCTAGATGCGGTAGGAGCGGCTGTAGTGTAGTGGATAACACTCCAGACTACCAATCCAGGGGTCGCAAGATCGATCCCCCGCTTCTCCGGTCTTTCGGATGAGACTTTAAACCGAGGTCCCGTCTCCATATGACCTTGTTGTTGGTGGGACGTTAAACCCGAGTTCACTCACTCACTCACTCTAGATGCGGTCTTACAACAGATTTAAATAAATTCAGGAACATTTCTTTGTCCATATAGGTAAAAGTTCGAAAAATGAGACCCAAATTTCTATTTGCCTTATTCACCTTACTATTTATATGATCTCTAAAACTTAGTGCTGAGTCAAACAATACCCCTAGATTATAGTATCCAGTATTAGTTTACCGTATTCACTCATCAGAATTGTCGAGTTGGTGTAAAGAGATTTTTTGTCGGAGGTTTGACTTCAGATGGGGGCATATGCCCTCTTTGCTCCTCACCCCCTCCCACCCCCGCCCCAACCCCCTCCTGGGCCTGGCACACTGTAAGCAAACGATTTTATTGACTCAATATATTCTCGTCAGCCGCTGTGTGCGTGCGGTAAAGCCCGGAAAGTTTGGTAAGGTACATTTTTTTTAATTGTGCGGTCTTTGTAACACGCCCCCCCCCTCCTCCACACACACACACACACACTACCTAGCCTAGCTCGGTGCAAGGTTTATCGACTTACCCAATGTCGTAAAACCTAAATGCTAATCTTCTTATATTTGGTATTTCAGATCAATCATCTGCGTTTTGAACAGTTTCTGGAGTTACTTATTTAGAAATAAAAATAAAGCAACAGTATTGCAAATCAGCAGATGACAATTTTACGCCGCCTCTGTAAAGCCAATCACAATGACCGTTATATTTCAGATTTTGGACCGTTTTGCGGCTGACCTTGTCCGAACTCGAAGCATGTGCATTTTGTAAACAACAGAGGATACTTGATGTTCAGTAGCTGATTGACAGAATACAGGTTTGTGACAACGAAGTTAAAGAGCACGATTGAATCAGATAATAAATTTGTTTGTAAACAGATCTATCATAAACAGTTTCGTAATTTTATGATGGTGCATAAAGAACAGTGTCATTAGTTTTCGTGGGTGATGAAACTCGGTGATACTTCATTCCCAATGGGGGCCAGGGGCGGATCCAGGAATTTTGGACAGGGGGTTCAAATTAGCTGAAGGGGGGTTCGATGTGTGCATTTTGACCATTTTTTCCTGAAATTCCTCATGAAGTATCGTCGCGTATTGAGTTCTCGACATACCTTTATTCTCGATAGTTTTTTTCCACGCGAGTGTTTTGCGAGATTTTGACGTCACGCTCCTAGATGCAAACACGGAAGTGTCGACTGCATCATTTTCCAACATTGTCTGATTTGTTTTGAGAGAAATGCTATGTATAAAGGCATTTTTATATACATTTTAATCCTTCTGTGTTGTTTTACTAGTTTTTCACTATTGCCATTTTTACTCATAATAAAATGCATATTTTTCATTCTTTTTTTTTTAACTGTTGCCACCGACGCTCTTCTGTGTTGACAGATGCTTGTCTGGTCTAAAAATAGCAAATGACATAAGAGGGCGGATACGCGCGAAAATAAAGTCTACGGAAGCTTAAAAGTGTCATATATATTATGATTTTTATGAATGTTATTTTCCATTTTATTTTTTAAACTTATATAGGGTACAATTTCTGTTGGCAATTAAATAAACTTTGGTGAGTATGTAGCAAAAATTTGCTCTCCTTGTGGATGGGTGTGGTTGCTCAATTTAATTGCGATACACAGACAGAGAAATATATAGTGTCTCATCTAAATGAGTACTTACAATTTGTTCAGTGTGAATTTTGAAAGAAAAATCTGAATGATGTTAAAGATGTACCTACTTATTTAGTATAGCTCCAATATAAAACATGCTTTAATGCATTTTGAATTTTTTAACTACTTGCCATCAAAGCGTAATATGTCACAAAAAAGCCACCATACATATTTTTCTCATTAACTCAGACACATGTCCGTATGACGTCATTTATATTTACTATCGAGAACGTGGGTATGCGCACTTCATTGGTTGGTTTGCACCAGCCTACTCCGAGACATAATTAGAACACATAAATGACAAAATGGCTGGTTGTTGATTACACATGTTACGGGTAAATAATAAAAGTATGCAATAATACCAAATGCACATCAGTGCTGTTCCGGTTAGTTGAAAAGCAAGGGAAAGAATCTTAACCTATCGAGAACTGAGTAATCCAGGATAAGATAATTTGGGCTGAGTAGCGATAAAAAAAGTTTTTTTCTTAAATATTTGGGATTTTTTAATATGATAAATTATGCAAAAAAGTGAATCTGAGACAAAGAAAACGGTGTTTAAATTATTAAAATCCATTAAGGAATTAAAAAGTTACATTAGTTTTAAAACAGGAGGGTCATGAAATTCATCTGTCAAAAATCGATCAGCTGTTTCACCTGTAATGTGTACTTAGCCAATACACATCGTCACGAGTCAACCATTTTCCCAATATTCTCATGCATTTGGCCAGGGACTTTGGGAGGGTACTTGGTTTAAAATGCTTTGCGCTAAAATGTGCTAGACTTATTTGAAAACTTGATAGTTGCATCGGATAGTAAAAAGATTGGTTTTCTAGAATCTGATGGTACATTTCCGTAACAACGGCTCCACACTCTAATTTTGGACTCTTAAAATACACCATAATCTCAGAGGAATTCCGAATGATCCATTTAGATCAGATTATGCAAAAGAAATAACCAAAGAAATCTTTGCTTGTAGGCCTTTCCAATGACGTATCATGCACCGCCTGCTCTAAATAGCTACAAAATTATCAGAATTTTATTCAATGACCCAAGTTACGACTGCGCAAAAATGTGTGTCCGTGAAAATGGCGGATGATGAAATTATGGTCTGTTTATCAGTCAAATGAGGTTGATTTATGAGTGAAAGCAGGATATATAATGTATTTTAAAGACAGAATGATCATTTTTCTCTGCAATTTCAGGTAGTTTGCATTATTTTTCTGCTTTTTATCTGAATAATAATGCTGCAAATGTGACCTTCATTTACATTGTGACAGATACGATTTCCAAAAAATAGCCAATCGTATGTTATCGTTAGGCTGAGAAGGGGGTTCGTTTGAACCCCCCGACCCCCCTCTGGATGCGCCACTGGGGGGCTACACAGATCACGCTGTCTCTAGGGTGTAAGAAAATCAAAAGACCGTAGTCATTGGTATCTTTTTCTGAAAGGTCCTTGATTTAGAAAAATAAAGTCCTTGATTTGGAAAATAAAATTCATTTGAAAGCTCAACACAAACAAGTGTCTTGTACTAGAAATATTTCAAATAGGAAGTTAAAACATTGCTGAAATTATCCAAAATCTGATGTCTCCTGACCTTCAACTTTGCTAAAAAACAAAGAACTTAATTTTTATTGGTCAAAATCTGGACCAGTGAAGGCATGATTTGGGGGCCCTTGGCAGCATGTTTACAAGAAAAAAAATGGCAGTCTTAAAGAGAGATAATATTTACAGGAACTGACAGTAAATCTTAATTAAATGAATATTTTTTTAATGTATAGTAGTAGTATGGTAGTTATCTTTAAAGTTCATTAAGATGAATATCCGTAAATATGTACACAAAAAAATCAGTATTATAAAGTTTTTGGGAAGAAAAATACTTGAAAAACAAAACAGTCACCTTAATTGCTTGTGTGAGCATGTATATAGTCTGTTTCAGATAATAGATATAGTCCATTTCATTCTCATGTGACCTCAGACCGCTGGGGAAAAGCACCCTTAGCACGGATTTTTAAAAAACAAGATATACGGGTGGAAATACCTATGAAGACAGTTAATGCCCAGTTACCAAGACGAAACATAACATCCGGTAGTTAATGCCCAGTTACCAAGACGAAACATAACATCCGGTTTAAGGTCAGAATCAGTACAATTTAGATCGCAGTGCCCTAAAAATGGCACCACTGAAACGGTCTGAAATTTTGGGCAGAAGTTTTTTTTATTTATTGCCCACATGGACCTTATTCCATAAGTGTACAAGTATAGTTAATGCAAATCAAAACTAGATCATTACTGGAACCATGAAGATATGTAAATGTTCTAATCAGTTAATATATCTGTTCTTGCTTACTGTTGTCAAGATCGCTATTATGCTTGAGCGTCTCTGATCCTTTCCGGTTTTCTTTCTGGTAGACGGATTCATATCTGCACTTTTATAATGCAAACCTGTACGAAATCATGCTCAGTTATCAGTTGAGAAAGTTACAGGACACAGTGACCAAATTTCAAGCTATGCCAGGCTTAAAAAGGAGTTATTTCCTTCCTTCAGAGCCCTACAACTTTTGTCAAGGTACCGCTAAGGTATTATGTTACAGTTGTTACTCATGGAGAAGGTTCTCATTTGTAATGAGAGGTCACAATATACGTTTAAGCTGAGAAATAAAAGGAAGTGATCTCTGAAAATAATAATCAAAACCACACTATATCTGGAGCTACACTCGAAGCTGGGCATGGGCACTGGGACATCATGGTGTGGATCATGGATAGGTAGATTAAGATGAGTTAACAGTAAGGATGTAACTGAGCCGCAACACGAGAAAACAAACAAAGTGGTTGTTCACACATCTTAGACTCAGATCAGCCTGGGCATCTGCCCAGTCCGATCAGACTCTTCGCTAAACGCTTAAAGGGTAGCTAAGAATAGGGTCTGAGCTATCTCCATGCGGACAGCGGAGACTCTGATCAGACTGGGCAGATGCACAACCACTTTGTTGGTTTTCTCGTGTCATGGCTGATATCGATGCATAGTGCATGATCATGACTGCAGTGATAACTAGTGCTATTATGAATGATAGTATTTTCAACTTCGATAACTTTCGTTTTCTATAAGTAGTGTATCAATGGTTTTGGTAGTCTTTGCACCTTTACATTTTACCATGTACAGTGTCATTTGTAACACTTTTGTCAATGTTTATAAAACATGACAATATGGAAGACATCTGCTGCTAAAAATGTTAACCCTTAATGGGCCAAAAAGCAGACTGCAAAATTTACGTCTGCAGAATTTCAAAAAATGTTTTGTCCAAGCGATATCATATTGAGAATTCGAACACTAGAGGGCAAACAGTGTAGATTCTGATGAGGTGGCTCATTATGAGCCACCTCATCTGGATCTACACAGTTTGGCAGTTTAACAATTTTAATTTTTGGCGCTTTAAAGGTTAGTTACATGTACAAGGATTGATAAAGCATATTTTGGTAAAGGGCAGTCAAGTATTTTGTTTAAGAAATAGATCAGCTCTAGCAGTGAATTGTTGAGTAATAATTCACTGTTTGGAGGTCAGTTGTAAGTAGATCATATCACGAGCGCGGAGTGCAAGTGATATATCTACTTACAACTGACCGACAAACAGAGAATTATTACTCAACAATTCAATGCTAGAGCTGAAATATTTCGATTCTAACTCTCAAAAACACCGAAAAACTATTCTTTTCATTTAAACTCTCCCAACCTTCCTGCCAGCGCGTTTATGCTCCCACCAATATTCTTAACTGTGTCTTAAGACAAATGTACGTTTTTATGTCGAGTTTAGAAAGACAAAGAGACGTTACACTGTCTAACGTCTGAAAACATCACAAAATTATGTCAGTAGTTGCAGTGACGTCAGCAATTAGACTCACGCCCTCGGAAACAGTGAATTGTTGCAGAATAAAACACGGCAACCTTTTCATTGCTTTATAGGCGCACTATGTTAGAATTCATTTTAATTAAACCATTTTATTTCATTACATTTTTATACGCCCGTTTTGAAAAAACGGACGTATTATGTCGTGGCGCTGTCCGTCCGTCCGTCCGTCAACATTCTTGTACACGCCATAACTCAGTAGCCATTTGGGATATCTTCATGAAATTTGGTAGGCATATGTATTAGGGTGGGGGAACGTGTCGCGTACAAAAATGGTTGCTCCCCCTTTTACTCTTACCTCTTACTTTTGAAGTTATGCCCCTTTGATTAATTTTATCCCTGTAAGTCTTGTACGCGCCATAACTAGATAACCGTTTGGGATATCTTTATAAAACTTCATAGCAATGTGTATGAAGTCCTAACGATGTGTCGCGTACAACAATGGCTGCTCTCCCTTTCTTCGTTTAAGAGTGAATTCCTTTCATTAGTTCTTATCCACTACTTTTGTGTAAACTTTTGTTGTCATGTAATATCTTGTCAAGGGAAAAAAGTAGAACTAAAAAAGGTATACCTAGTGTATGTAGGTTATCTCCCTTGTTCAAAGATATTGTATCAAAGATTTCTTCACAACCATACAAGCTAGACTGGTCATATTTGGCATACAGGTTGATGACGACATGTTGTATTGTGGGATTGAGAACCAGCCTTCTCCTGCTTATTCTTCCCTGTATTTGCCCCATTTTCTTTCTTTCCATACTTGAATAATGAAATTTTTCGTCAAAGATTTCTCCACAATCATGCAAGCTAGAGTAGTCATATTTGCTATGCAGGTTGATAACGACATGTTGTATCATGGGATCGAGAACCAGCCTTCTCCTGCTTATTCTTCCCTGTATTTGCCCCATTTTCTTTTTTTCCCTACTTTGAATAATGAAATTTTTTGTCAAAGATTTCTCCACAATCATGCAAGCTAGAGTAGTCATATTTGCTATGCAGGTTGATGGTGATATGTTGTATCGTTGGATTGAGAACCAGCCTTTTTCTGCTTATTCTTCCCTGTATTTGTCCAATAGTCTTTCTTTCCATACTTTGAATAATAAAATTTTTCGTCAAAGATTTCTCCACAACCAAGCAAGCTAGAGTAGTCCCATTTGGTATGCAGGTTGATGACGATATGTTGTATCGTGGGATTGAGAACCAGCCTTTTATTGCTTATTCTTCCCTGTATTTGTCCAATATTCTTTCTTTCCATACTTTGAATAATGAACTTTTTCATCAAAGTTTTCTCTTCAACCATGCAAGCTAGATTAGTCATATTTGGTATGCAGGTTAATGATGACTTACTGTATTGTGGGATTGAGAACCAGACTTCTCTTTTTATTCCCTGTATTTGTCTGATTTTCTTTCTCTCTTTACTTTGAAGAATGCATTTTTTGCGCAAAAGATTTCTATGCATCTGTAAGTTAGAGTAGGGAATTTTGTATGCAGGTTGATGAGAACTTGTTGTATTGTGGGATTGAGAACCAGTCTTCTGCTTATTCTTCCCTATATTTTTCCAATTTTCTTTCTCTCCTGACTTTGAATAATGTAATTTTTTGTAACAGATTTCACAGCAACCATTCATAATTGGTATACATGGTAACAATGATTTCTCTCCCTCTTTATGCTTTTTGTTACGAAAATAACACCATTTGATGTAAGCAATTAAGGGGGGGGGGGGTATAGTCGGATTTGCTGACAGTTCTAGTTAATTCTAGAGTGGTTGCCTCTGTTTGTCTGCCTGTCTATCCTTTTGTAAACAATCTTGTTCATTCTGTAACTCCTTTAGGACATTGAAACGGGCGTATTATACGCCGCTTGCGAAGCCCTTGTTGTAAGATTTTGGGATGATGACAGTGTCATGATGTTAGACCAGTGACAGGAATAGTTTTGTGATAGGAGTGATTGTCAGAGCTCTAGATAAGAGGGAGTATTCGGTGATAATTAGGGATAACTTTTGTTAATTCTGCATAAAAACATACAATGTGACCCTTCATCTGAACCAGCTCGACGAGACGGTTCAGATGAGGGGTCACAATGTATGGTTTCAATAAGAAATAAAAAAAAATATCCCTCAATTATCATCAAATACCCCTCTTATCTAGAGCTCTGGTGATAGTCAAAATTTAGCATAATATTCAGCCCTAGTTAACAGATGAATTAGGATTTTGCTTTCCTTTCAACAGTATTTCAGTTGTTTTATGCCAGTGAAGAATTTGTAAGATGATCATGGTGATATGGATGTGCACATGGGAAAACACACAAATGCAAACAATGAAGCTAAGACCTATCTGTAGCAAAGCAAAGTCATCTGATCACAGTCTTCATTTTGAATAATCTATTAAGAATTAAAATTTTACTTTTCCGCATTCATTGGGTGATGAAGCCAGTGGGAGCTGGAGCCAACTTTTCATGAAGGGTGAAGCGCTTCATGAAGAATTTTAGCATCAGCCACTAGCTTATTCACCTTAATAAACAGAGAAGCAAATTTCAGTTTTTAGATTTCACTTGTTTTCAAGCCATATATGTTCCATATTGCAAGTGGTAAATCAGACAGTATGCAAAATTAGTAATACGTGTATACAAAACTTTGAATGGCCATTTTCAATGTTTAATATTTATCTTTGCAGGATCACAATGGCTTCTGGGGCCCAGATGCCTTCACAGGTTCAGATTGAAGACAATGTCAGACAGGTATCAGTTGCCTCATATCTCTTGATGTTTAAAGTACTGAGCCAAATCACACAAAAAGGTGGCTTCTCATTATGTGAACTGTGTAGGCTCAGACCAGTCTGTGAATCAGTGCAGTTTAAGAAGAACCTTCATTTTGTGCTTCTTGATTCCCCAGGGTTCATATTATGTGCAGGGATTTTCCTACCTTCCAGAACTCAGGGCCAATTGAATTTGGGAAAAGTAGTATGCAAATCATCAAAATTGGGAAAAGTTGACTGGATGATAGAAACAAGAGCTCTGTTTTATTCATGAGTAATTGCTACTAATGTTAGCATCTGTAACTTTGCTACTTTTTGGTCCGGTTTTCCTGAAATTTTCACCAAAAAATAGAATTAAATGAGAAATTAGGAAAGATTCTCTTTGTTTTGGGAAATTTAAGTCTAAATTGGAAAAACAAGGGGCCAGTATTTGGCCCAAAATTTGGCCTAGGAAAATCCCTGATATCGTGTGTGAACAGCAAAGTCTCTGATCAGACTTTGTGGATGTGCAGGCTGCTCTGAGCCTCTGAGTGTATGGGTACATAAACATGCTTTTATGCCACTTTTTCAAAGGGAGACAACTTTTGTGACTTCCTTTTTGCTTCCCAGGGCAACACAATCCTTCTAAATAGGGTTTACGACTGAAAGAAAAAAATTCTCCAAGAGATATTGACCCCCATTGTGAAGGGAGGTAAATATGAAACTGGCAGAGTTGTTTCCCCTGAAAGTATATCCAGTCACCTAAAAGTTGCATGGGTACACGGGTAACATAGCTATGTTTTTCTGCCATATTTTAAAAGGGAGACTTTGTCTTTGCTTCCGGCAACAAATTCTTTCTTTTAAGAGTAGACTCAAGTGCTCCAGATAAGAAGGGGTAACAGGGATGATTCAAAGATAATTTTTCTTACTTCTCAATGAAACCATATGTTGTGACCCCTCATCTGAACTGTCTCATCGAGATGGTTCAGATGAGGGGTCACAACATATGTTTTTATGCAAAATTAACAAAAATTATCCCTAATTATCACCAAATACTCCCTCTTTTCTAGAGCTCTGACTCTCATTGAAAAGTGAGGCAAACATGAAAATGGTAGAGTTGTCTCCCCCCCCCCCCCCCCACCCCCCGCCACTCACCTTGAAAAAAAAAATCAATCTGCATTGAGCTCTTGTTTTGTCCAGCATCTGATTTTGAGGTCCTGCTAAGAAAAACTACCAGTAAGACCTATGCTGATTGCTGACAGATTAAGGTGTGGGGATACACCATGTTTTCCCACCATTTTACAAGGGGAAACAACTTTAATGACTTACTCTTATCTTACCTGGATAACAAATGTTATCTTACCTGAATAACAAAGCCCGATAATTGATTCTGTGCATTTGTATGTGACAGTTTTCTTGAAATAAATATTGTTTAAACCAAAGCCCTTCCAAAAGGGGTTTTTACTTTAAGAAAAGGATTTGCTCATACAGGAGCAAATTCTTTAAGAGTTGACCCAGTTAGACAAGACTGGAGGCAATAATGAACAAGACAGAGTTGCTTCCCTAGAAAGTGTACTCATTCACCTTAATTGGAACCACGACAAACAACACAATTCCTCAGCTATTCTACTGAGAATTTAATATTTTTTCAGGGATGGATTTGTAAGAATTCATATTTGACAAAGCTCTTGGTATGAGAGAGTACCATAAAATTCTAAAAATTGGGACACCTAAAATAACTGCTGTAATTGTCCTAAAATGGAACAGTTTGGTTTTACAATGCAGAAATGTGTCCAAAAAAGCAGTTGGAATGGTAAACAGTGTAGACTCTGATCAGACTGCTCTCTTTGGAGCAGTCTGATCTGGGTCTGCACTGTTTGCTCAGACCTTGCTGTCCCAATAATCAGAATCTTTACGATATTTTCTGATGAGTAAAGATAATTTCTGGTAAATCTGCATAAGAACCTTTATGGAATAGCATTAATGAGAGGGTCAGAACATGTTTCCATAGAAAATTTTTTCTTTTTCAGTTTCGAGAGTTTATGAACCAGTATAACAAGTTAACAGAGATGTGTTTTAATGATTGTGCGACTGACTTTACGACCAGAAATATCCTCACATCAGAGGTAAAAAATAGACAGCAATTGTTAAAGTTCATTTTTCTAGTTGACACTATGACTTCTGTTTTTATATTGTTAGGTTATAAGTGGAGTTTCAGATGTGTAATTTTTTTCCTTTTTAGACACAAAAATGTATGCTGTGAAATCATTATGCAGCCTTCTTGAAAGATCTGTGAATTTTTTTAGGCGACTTAGGCCCGATTTCATAATGTACTTAGCCGGGCCGCGTAGCGCAATCGGTAGGGCACCTGACTCGTAAGCCAGAGGTCCTGGGTTCGAATCCCGGTCTGGCCACATACTTCCGTTTCTCCTTCTGCTGATTCAAGAAGGGCAGTTGTCAGTTACTGGCGAAAGTATGTGCACTTAGTACTGGTTAACCGCTTAGGAGGTCTAAGCCTGCTCAGGAATAGTGTGGTTAGGTTAACTGACCGTCCCGACATGACCTTAGTTGTTTACCGTGGACGTTAAGCATCAAATCAACCAACCAATCATAATGTACTTAGGTAGTACACTGATCAGCATTAGAAATACCAAAATTTTACATTGCACCTTACGGTAAAATAGACCATGGACTTGTTAATCTGAGTTACAACTATGACATGAAATTTGGCCTAAGAGAGAAAGAATTTATCCCAAAACCATGAGTGGAACTCAGATTATTCTTACATCCATCTCAGAGTATCTGCTTTACATGTATGCTGCATTTAGGCAAGTATTTTTACTGCCAGTAACCTGTCCTGGCTCGGAGATCTAACAATATTTGTATGCACTGGATAAGTAATACAGGCACACACGGCAAGGCTGTCATTTCAACATGGGCAACCACACACAGATTGCATGCTTGTATGAGTGTTTCCTGTCAAAGGTTCAAAGGTAGTAGCCTATACCCATGGGTTAAAGTGTCACATACATGTGCTATGTTTAGTTCCATATAGACAAGCTCCCATATTAAAATGCACCATGAAATAGTATTAATTAAATGTTTATTTTTGTAACTGTTAACCTGCTGGAACTGAAAAGAAGATTTTGGCTTATATCCAGACCAAGCCCAGATGGTTCCCTAGGAGCAGTCTGATCAGGGTCCACAATGTTTGCTTTTTATCCCCCGACCGAAAGGTTCGGGGGATATAGCGATGAGCCTGGCATCCGTCCGTCCGTCCGTCCGTCCGTAAACACTTTCTTGTCCGCTCTATATCTTGAATACCCTTTGGAATATTTTCATGATACTTCACAGTTATGTAGAACAGGTCATGACGATGTGTCGCGTACAAGAATGGTAACTCTTGCTATTGTACTTTTTGAATTATCTCCCCTTTGGTGATTTTTTGGCAGATTCGTGTCCGCTCTGTAACTTGAATACCCTTTGGAATATTTTCATGATACTTCACAGAAATGTAGAACAGGTCATGACGATGTGTCGCGAACAAGAATGACAACTCTTGCTTTCTTACTTTTTGAGTTCTTTCCCCTTGATAGTTGTAGGTGTGATTTTTTGGCAGATTGGTGTCCGCTCTATAACTAGAATACCCTTTGGAATATTCTCATGATACTTCACAGATATGTAGAACAGGTCATGACGGTGTGTCGCGAACAAGAAAGACAACTCTTGCTTTCTTACTTTTTGAGTTATTTCCCCTTGATCATTTTAGGTATGATTTCGTGTCCGCTCTATAACTTGAATACCTTTTGGAATATTTTCATGATACTTCACAGATATGTAGAACAGGTCATGACGATGTGTCGCGAACAAGAATGACAACTCCTGCTTTCTTATTTTTTGAGTTATTTCCCCTTGATGGTTTTAGGTCTGATTTCGTGTTCGTCTTTAACTTGAATACCTTTTGGAATATTTTCATGATACTTCACAGATATGTAGAACAGGTCATGATGATTTGTTGCGAATAAGAATGACAACTCTTGCTTTCTTACTTTTGGAGTTATTTCCCTTTGATGATTTTAGGTGTCCGCTCCATAGCTTGAATACCTTTTGAAATTTTTTCATGATACTTCACAGATATGCAGAACAGGTCATGACAATTTGTCTCATACATGAATGATAACTCTTACTTTTAGACTCTGTGAATTATTTCCCTTTGGTAGTTTGAGCTGCTGTTTGAGTCTCTGCTCCATAACTGTATAACCCTGGCCAGCTCCAGAATTTGAATAACCGTGTACCTTTTAGAATATTGATGATCATGCTGTGATATTTTATCAGTGTTCCTAACTCTCTCTTACCCCTCCACATTCCCGTGACCGCTCCCCCCCCCCCCCCCCCCCCCCCCCCCTGAAAAAGAAAAAAAATTTTTTTTCCAGATTTGGATTCTTTGTCCAAATTCACTTACTAGAGAGCTCAAAATTAGATTTGTAGGGCTTGTACTTTAGAAGTTATTCACACATTTTGAAAGTTGAATGTATCCTATGCTATACATTTGTGTATATGGTGGCTGTTTGAGATATTACCTCTTTTTAGCAGTCAAGCATACTGTTTTAGTCTGAGTGTTAGATAATCATGCATCTATTAACAGTTAATGTCAATCAGAAGCATAAAAGAATGACAATATATTACTAATATGTGTTTTGAAGTGCACCCTTTTTACCAAGGCCCATGGGGGTTTTCGGTCGGGGGATTTGCCATCTCCTCTGATGGCTATTTTTCTTTTCCTTTAAACACTTGTTGAAATGACAGACAGACTAGTACAATTTTAAAGGCACCATTTCCATTATGGAAGATCAACTGGCAGAACTTGAAGTGTATGGGTGCCTGCTCATGTTTTTCCACCATTTTTATGCCCCCAATTTCGGAGAAATTGTGGGGGCATATTGGTTTGGGCCTGTCCGTCTGTCTGTCTGTCCGTCTGTCCTCTATCTATAACTCAAGAACCGTAAGAGCTAGGAGCTTGAAACTTTATACACATGATCAGTATGAAAAATAAGCGAACACGTGTTTTTTCTTTTTTCCGCGGGTCACATATTTCAAGAGTTATGCCCCTTTTTCGACTTAGCCTGTGGAACCTTGTGAACAAAATATCTCAAGAACCCCTGAGGCTAGGATCATGAGGTTTTGCAGGATGAGAATGCCCAAGGTGTAGATGACCTGATTAACTTTTGAAACAAATTAGTGAATTTTTGACAGAGTTATGCCCCTTTTTCGACTTAGTGCATTGTAAGCCTATGGAACCTTGTGAACAAAATATCTCAAGAACCCCTGATGTTAGGAGCATAATGTTTTGCAGGAAGATACTGCCTGTGGTGTAGATGACCTGATTAACTTTTGAAAAGAAATCATGAATTTTTGATTGAGTTATTCCCCTTTTTCGACTTAGTGCATTGTAAGCCTATGGAACCTTGTGAACAAAATATCTCAAGAACACCTGATGCTAGGAGCATGATTTTATGCAGGAAGATACTGCCTGTGGTGTAGATGACCTGATTAACTTTTGAAAATAATTTGTAAATTTTGGATTGAGTTATGCCCCTTTTTCAACTTAGTGCATTATTTGCCTATGGAAGCTTGTGAACAAAATATCTGGAGAACCCCTGATGCTAGGATCATGATTTTTGCAGGTTGATATTGCCCAAGGTGTAGATGACCTGATTAACTTTTGAAAACAATTCATAAATTTTGACTGAGTTTAAGCCCCTTTTTCGACTTAGTGCATTGTAAGCCTATGGTACAAAGGTACAAGCATTATTGGATGAACTTTCTCTAGAGACAAGCATATGGTTGGGGGCATAGTGTTTCATAAACACATTTTCTAGTTACAAAGGGAAACAACTTCAGTAACTTCCTGTTTGCTTCATTGAGTGATGAAATCCTTCTCAAAAAAGTTAATTCTTGAAGGAAAGAATTTGCTCTTAGAGGAGCAAATTCTTTTTCTACAAGAGTTTATCCCATTGAGAAGGAGTGCCAGAATGAAAATGGCTGAATTCTCCTGCTTAAAGTTATTACGCTTGTCAATTTCTAGATGTACTTTCTTTACTCCAGAACTCCTGTGCTATGAATTGTTTAGAGAAATATTTAAAGATGACACAGCGAATATCAGAGAGATTTAGGGAACATCAGTTACTCTCGGCAGAGGATCCTGCAGCAGCGTTACAAGGAATGGCACCAAAATAACACAGAATGAAAGACTAGAGTGTTTTATCAAATTTTTATCATTTGTCAAACAGTGACAGTACATGTAGCTATAGTCACAGCTTGCCAAAATTTAATCAAATATGTTCTGGCAAATGTAATGTATTTAAAGCTTGCCAAACTATAAAGGAAGTGAAGTGTTGTGTTGGCATAAGTCTGCCAAATTGCATATTGATTATACAGTAGAACTTGATTGGCTCAAACAGGCTATTAATTCCAGCCAAAGGTAGTTCTAGCCATCCAGGGTTAGTAGCCGTATCCTTATAAAGTGACCTCTAGGACCAAGAAAAGAGTTCTAGCCAGGCAGGGTGAAAGAGCCATCAGGGTTTGAGCCATTGAAGTTCTGCTTTATGAAAGATCACTGGGAAATTTTTCTAATAAATGGGTGTTGCAGTTTGCAGCTTCTGTAAATGAGCCACAACACAACAAAACCAACAAAATGGCATGTGCACTCAGCGAAGACTCTACCCTGTCTGATCAGAGTCTTAGCTGTCCACATGGAGCTAACTTAGACCCTTAGATACACTTTAAGTGCACAGGGAAGAGCCTGATCAGACTGGCCGGATGCCTGGGCTGATCTGAGTCTTCGCTGTGGGCACATGCCTCTTTGTTGGTTATGTTGTGTCCTAGCTCAAATGGTAATTCACGAACAAAATTTGAGCCAATATCTGACAAGTTTTGATGGTCTTTGGACAATTTTGGTGGAATTTTTACCGCAGAAAAAGTGAGGGGGTGTATATTAGGGAGAGGACATTTATTAGACGAAATGTTGTGAATAGTGAGGTGAAAGTCATGCAATAGCATTTTTAGCTCATTTTACATTTAGTCATTTGAGATAAGTGAAAGGCTAATGAGCCAATGCTTGAGAGTGGTTTTGTGTAGTGTAAGTTCTTTCCAAGTAGGTGTATTAGTGAGTCACTGGTATAATATAAAGGTGAATGAATACACTTTCAGGGGAAGCAACTCTACAATGTTCATTTTTGCCTCCCTTTTTAGTGGGAGTCAGCTCATAAAGAAGTCACTTCTCTAGGAGCAAATTCTTTCCTGTAAGAGTAGATCCCCTGTTTGGAGGGGACTCTTCCTGTAGGGAAGCAAACAGGAAGTTTCTAAAGTTTTTTCCCTACATAAAAATGATAGTACACGGAGGTTTATACTTTGAATAATAATTGAGCCACATCATGTAATTACCAGTAATGTGGCATTGGTGACAAGTAAAGGCTCTGATCAGACTTCACATAAGTGCAATCTGATCAGAGCCTTTGCTTGTCACATCAGCCATCTGTGGGGTACCCAAACCACACAGCCAGCAGTGAGGCCTCTCTAGAGCCAGTGTAAAAGGTAAGGCTAATATGACTATAACTTGGCAAAACTGCCACATTGTTGGAAGTCACATGATGTGGTTCAATTATGGGATTGATATTAGAGTCTAAAGCCAGAAAGGATGCCATACAGCATATACTAAAAGTGAAGACTTAGATCAGTGTGTGTATGTAGTATGTATTATTCAGGATTTTTAGATTTCAGAAGGGGACAGGGAAAATTCTGATTAGAGTATACAGGCTGATCAGAGTTTTCACTGATCATGCATGGTATTAAGGCATTTATCTTTGTTTCACACTCATTTATTAAAATCTATTCCAAAGATTATGGCTTTGAGAATTAATCCTTGATAAGAATGTGGGTATTATAGCCTCATTCCATTCTACAGTATTGTTGTTTGTGAGTAAAATATGCTATGTTACTCAGATTTATGTTTTCATGTCTGTTGTTGGATTTTGTTATTTGTTTTAGCTTACCTGAGTGCATTGAGCAGTTGTGATATGCCACCACCTTTCTGCCATTTGTGCCACAGCACCACAAATCAACAAATTGGCATGTGCGCCCAGCAAAGACTCGGATCAGCCTGGGTGGTGGCCTAGTCTAATCAGAGTCTTTGCTGTGTGCTTAAAGGGTAGCTAAGGGTATAAGCTAGCTCCATGTGGACAGCGAAGACTTTGATCAGACTGGGTGGATGTCCAGGCTGATCTAAGTCTTTGCTGGGCGCACATGCCACTTTCTTGGGTTTGTTTTGTCACAGCTCATTTATGGTCCTTCACTCTTCATGTAACATCTTTAAAACCTCTGGGCTGAAGTTCATAAACCTTCACAGTAATGATCCTAGGTTGTTTACCCTCCGCAGAACTTTTCAATCAATATGACTATTGTTTTGATTTAATGGGTGCTGGGAAATCTCATCTTACACCCCACTTCTAGACTTAGTGTGATATGAAAGAAAGGTATCATGTATAGTTACTGAATGCATTGGTTGTATAGGAGGTCACATATCTGCATTATCAGGACGTTGGTTGTTCTGATGATGATGTCTTGTGGTACCCCAGATGTTATAAAATAGAACATCGATGAATGAGATGAATGATGATGGCATAAGTATCTCTCAAAATTAATTAAAACCAGTCAGATGCTTAAATTAAGCATTTTAGCACATTATAACTTAAAAGTGTGCAAGAAAAAGTATCATGAGTATGAAATGCAGATAGAATAATCTCTCAGGATCACTGTTCAGCATTACAAGCCTTGCCCCATGATGCCGAACAGTGATCCCAAGGGATAGATTTTTCTGCTACACCTTACATCCATGAAAGATGCATGTTTTGTCTTGATAATCTAGACATGCTTTTATAATACTGCACATGTGTGTAGGCTACTCTGGGTATTCAATGTTTCATATGTCTTGAGATAGGCTTAATGAAGTAGTCCATTTATCTGATTAGTGCATTGTTGATGACAGAACATACCATAATAAAACATATTGAATTATCAGTGTATTCTGTTGTTGTTTTTTCATCAACCAACATACCGTTTTAATCCTGTTAAACGTCCCAGGGGTGGTGCATTTCACGAAAGGGGGCACTATATACTGCATAAATTGAATTAAATCAGCCACTGCAAAAATACCTCTGATAAACAGTATTAAGGTGAATAGGTGAACTCTACACTTTTTGCCGCCCTTCTCAGTAGGGGTGGGGATTCTTTCCTTTCAGACTAGACTCTATTTCATCCAGAGAAGCAAACAGGAATTCATGAAAGTTAATATAAAATTATTTTAGGAAAAGAAGCAGGGGGTATTTATTAGAGCAGTGGCATTTATTAGGATCACTACGGTATATTTACCCTAAATACAGGGACACCTTTACCAGTTTTAATGCAGATGGCCTTATATTGTGGCATCCTGTAAAACTGAATTGGCCCCTGTGTATGCATGTATACTGTAAAAAATATGAACATGATTGTTTTACTACAAAAAGTAGCTGGCAAAATGTGAAACAGTGTAGACCCTGATCTAGATCTAGAATTTGCTGAGGCATTTCAGTTCAAACATTTAGAATTAGTGCTACAGTGATAAAGAATTGATATCCATTGTTCCAGAGAGGCTAAAACTTTTATATAAAAAAGTCTGCAGTTTAGCTCCCCTGAAAATAAGTACAGGAAGCTGTTATTCTCATGTTAGTAGCTACAGCTGCTTATGGATGTGAGAAGTTTTTCCAGAAGATAATGAGGGAAACTTATGCTGTTCCTTAATGGCTAAATCAGTACACCTGCATGGGGCTTTTTTTTGCCATGTTTGCAAAGGGAAACCATCTTTTGCAAGGGAAACCATCTTTTGTCTTAATTTATACAATATTTTATTCGCATAAACCACATGCAATCAGCACTTGTGCTATTACAAACAACAAATGATATATGCAAATGGGATTCAGAAAAAAGTCAACAGACTTATTTAAATCTGTATCCCAAGATGCCAACATAATACAATTACTGTATAGCCTATAGGTGTTTATCGCATATAACATTGTTTTCCTTAAGAGTTAACTCCTATTGAGAAGAGAAGCAAAAATGAAACTGGCAGAGTAGCTTCCCCTGAAGGTGTGCCCATTCACCATAAGCTATAAACATATGTTATGAGATCTCTTGGGAACCTGTCAGCAAAGAGATCTAACAGTATCTGTTCAGAATATTTTCAAGGTACATGGCCACACCACCAATGTCTTCCTGCCATTTTCACAAAGGGAAATAAATTTTGTGACTGTGACTCCTAGGAGAGCAAATTCTTTCTTTTTAAAGTTTCAAAGATTTGCCATAATTGGTCAAGGAAGCAAAAATGAAACTGGTAGAGCTGCTTATTCTGAAAGTGTACCCATTCACCTTAAATGCAATAACATATTTTGCCTATTTCCCAGTTGTTTTTTTCTACAAGTGACTGTACTTCACAGCATGCAATAGTGAAAACTTGTGGGTCTGAACATATCTTTAATATGACAAAGATTTTCAAGGGAAGCAACAGTACTGTTGTTTTCTCTTGCCTGCCTTCTCAGTGTGGGTCAACTCTTATAGGAAAGAATTTCCATTCTTTGAAGCAACTTTTTTATACCCCCGCTTTGAAAAAGTGGGGGGTATACTGGTTTACATCTGTCCGTAGTTCCGTCCGTCCTTCCGTAATTCCGTAACACTTTTTCGTCAAAGATATCTCAAGAACCGTTTAAGATAGAAACTTCATATTTGGTATACAGGATAACAACAACAAGTTGTATCGTGGGATTGAGAATGGGTCCTCTCCTGCTTGTTCTTCCCTCTATTTGTTCACTTTTCTTTCTCTCCATTTATTTTTGTCAAAGATATCTCCGCAACGGTATAAGATAGAAAGTTAATATTTGGTATACAGGTTAACAATAACAAGTTGTATCGTGGGATAGAGAACTGGTCTTCTCCTATTTGTTCTTCCCTGTATTTGTTGACTTTTCTTTCTCTCCATGCATTCAGTACTGTAATTTTTCGTAAAAGATTTCTCAGCAACTGTTAAAGTTGGAAGGTTTATTTTTGTTATATGAGTTGACAATGACTTGTTGTATTGTGGGATTTTGAATGGGCTTTCCCCTGCTTGTTCTTCCCTGTATTTGTTCACTTTTCTTTCTCTCCATGCATTCAGTACTGTAATTTTTCGTAAAAGATTTCTCAGCAACTGTTCAAGTTGGAAGGTTTATATTTGTTATATGAGTTGACGATGACTTGTTGTATTGTGGGATTCAGAATGGGCTTTCTCCTGATTGTTCTTCCCTGTATTTGTTCACTTTTTCTTTCTCTCCACTTATTTTCGTCAAAGATATCTCTGCAGCTGTATAAGATAGAAAGTTAATATTTGGTAGACAGATTAGCAACTACATGTTGTATTGTGGGATAGAGAATCGACCTTCTCCTATTTGTTCTTTACGGTATTTGTTCACTTTTCTTTCTCTCCATGCATTCAGTACTGAAATTTTTTGTAAAAGATTTCTCAGCAACTGTTCAAGGTGGAAGGTTTATTATATAAGTTGACAATGACTTGTTGTATTGTGGGATTGAGAATGGGCCTTCTCCTCTTTGTTTTTCCCTGTATTTGTTATTCTCTCTCTCTCTCCACACTTTTTTGTCAAAGTTGTTTCAGCAGTATTATAAGGTAGAAAGTTCAATTTGGTATACAGGTTGATAACAACAAGTTATATCATGGATTTGAGAATGGGCCTCCTTCTCTTTGTTTTTCCCTCTCTTTGTTCCTTTTTCTTTCTCTCCAAAATTTTTTGTCAAAGATATCTCCGCAACAGTATAAGATAGAAACTTGATATTTGGTATACAGGTTTACAATGACAAGTTGTCATAGGATAGAGAACCGGCCTTCTCCTGTTTGTTCTTCCCTATATGTGTTCACTTTTCTTTCTCTCCATGCATTCAGTACTGTTATTTTTTGTGAAAGATTTCTCAGCAGCTGTGCAGGATCATATTTGGTAAATGACTTGTCAATGACTTCTGGCACTTTTCAGAGCAGAGTTCTCAGCAACTGTTCAGCATAGACTGCTCATACATGTTAGATTTGTTTTCTTTCATGTTTTGTTTTCTCCATACAGGCCATATACATTGGAAGCGCTACAGCGGGGGTATAGTCAGATTTTCTGACAATTCTAGTTAGCTCACCTGAGCCAGAGGCTCCGGGGGAGCTTATAGTATGGTCAGGCTTCGTCGTCCGTCGTCGTCCGTCGTCCGTCCGTCCGTCCGTCGTCCGTCCATCCACAATTTCAAACGACTTCTCCTCTGAAACCGCTGGGCCGATTGTAACCAAATTTCATATAGAGCCTCCTGGGACCTTAGGAACAAAAAGTTGTTCAAACGGTCCTGGTCACATGACCAACATGGCCGCCATGCCCATATATGGTAAAAACCTAAAAAAATCTTCTTCTCCAGAACCAGTAGGTCGATGGCCTTGAAACTTGGCATGTAGCATCGGGTACGGGAGTAGTACCAAGATTGTTCAAATTATGACCTTGTGTTGACCTTGACCTTTTTTACGGTAAGGTCAAATTTGCTTCCTTGTGCTTTATATGGCAAAATGCTAGAACATAAGATATCTTGGAAACTGTTGAAGATTTTGGGATAAAAATTGGTATCTACAGTCATCTTAATGAGTACATGAAGATTTATGAGTACAAGAGGTCAAGGTCATTCTTTGACCTTTGACCCAGAACTCTCATATTTTGACAATTCCAAACAATCTCCTCAAAAGCCCCTGGGCCAATTGAAACCAAATTTCATATAGAGCTAGCTCCAGGAGTTGAGGGAACAAAAATATATTCATACGGTCCAGGTCACATGACCAACATGGCCGCCACGCCCATATATGGTAAAAACCTTTAAAAAACTTCTTCTCAAGAACCAGTTGACCGATGGCCTTGAAACTTGGTATGTAGCTTTGGGTACCCGAGTACTCTCAAGATTGTTCAAATTATGACCATAGGTTGACCTTGACCTTTTTTACGGCAAGGTCAAATATGGGAAAATGCTAGAACATAAGATTTCATGGAAAGTTTTGAAGAGATATGCCTAAGAATTGGTGTATACAGTTATCTTAATGAGTACATGAAGATTTGTGAGTACAAGAGGTCAAGGTCATTCTTTGACCTTTGACTCAGAACTCTCATATTTTGACAATTCCAAACAATCTCCTCAAAAGCCCCTTGGCCAATTGAAACCAAATTTCATATAGAGCCTCCAGGAGTTGAGGGAACAAAAACTTATTCATACGGTCCAGGTCACATGACCAACATGGCCGCCACGCCCATATATGATAAAAACCTTTAAAAAACTTCTTCTCAAGAACCAGTTGACCGATGGCCTTGAAACTTGGTATGTAGCATTGGGAATTCCAGTAATATCAAGATTGTTCAAAATAATGACCTTGGGTTAACCTTGACTATTTTACTGCAAGGTCAAATGTGGGAAAATGCTAGAACATAAGATTTCATGGAAAGTTTTGAAGATTTATGCCTAAAAATTGGTATATACAGTCATAATGAGTACATGAAGATTCATGAGTACAAGAGGTCAAGGTCATTCTTTGACTTTTGACCCAGAACTCTGTCATTTTGACAGTATCAAACCATCTCCTCAAAAGCCCCTGGGCTAATTTTGAAACCAAATTTCATATAGAGCCTCCAGGGGGTTAAGGGAATGAAATTTTTTTCAAACGTCCAGGTCACATGACCAACATGTCCTCCATGCCCATATATGGTTAAAACCTTTAAAAATCTTTTTCACCAAAAGCAATTGACTGATGGCCTTAGAGTAACTTACCCTAGAGTACTGAGGCTGAATGGACCCAGGTGAGCTACAGGACCAATGGTCCTCTTGTTCCTTTAGGAGTAGACCCCCTTCGTAAGGGCTTTGTCTTCAGGGACACACATGAAATCACAAAAGCCATTTCCCATTGTAAAAATGGTTGATTAAAAAAAACACATGGAAGAGTATCCATTTACCTTACAAACGTCAGATTGACTAAACCATTATGGCTGCAGGCACGTTGAGTGCCAGAAACAACTAGATTATTGCAAAGTTCTATTCCAGGAACGACTAGATTATTGCAAAGCTCTATTCCACTTAAAAGGAAAAAAAGGCATCCTTAAACGTGGCTTGTTCATTTGTTCCATTTTGGGAAGGCGCTCTGGAAGCTCAGTAGGTTAAGTGCTGGCCTGCTGATCTAGTGGTACTGGGTTTGAGACCCGCTGGAGGGGGAATCTTTGCAATAGTAAACAGGGTTCCATTGCACACAGCATTTCATTATCACCCACCATCTTTGACTGAATTACTGTTAAAAAGGATGAAAATCACAAGTCATCCATCATCCATTCCATTTTGGGAAAATGCTGGTTTTATCATTTCCTTCCTGCCAGTATATATTTTTATGTCCCCCCACCATTGGGTAGGGGGGGGCATATTGTTTTTGGTGTGGATCCCGTTGGCGTTGATTTGTGTCAGCCTAGCTTCTTGTCTGCATTCTATCTCCTGAAGGGATGGAATTTGACCAAACTTGCAAAGATACATTACTGGGTGGGAGGAAGAAACTGATTAGATTTTGGTGACCTTGACCTTATTTTCAAGGTCACAGGAGGTCAAAGAATGATGAAAAATAGTTTTTCTGCACCATTTCTCCTGAAGGAATTGATTGATTTTTATCAAATTTGCACAGATATATCACTGGGAGATGGCCAAGAACCAATTAGATTTTGGTGACCTTGACTCCATTTTCAAGGTCACAGGAGGTCAAAGAGTGTTGAAAAATTCCTTGTCTGCACCATATCGCCTGAAGGTATTGATTGATTTTTACCAAACTGGCACAGATATATCATTGGGCAATGGCTAAGAAGTGATTATATTTTGGTAACCTTGACCCCATTTTCAAGGTCACAGGAGGTCAAAGTGTTGAAAATGTATTGTCTGCACAATATCTCATGAATGGATAGATGGATTTGAACCAAACTTGCACAGATATATCAATGGGAGATGTCAAAGAAGTGATGAGATTTTTGTAACCTTGACCCCATTTTCAAAGTCACAGGAGGTCAAGGAGTGTTGAAAAATGCCTTGCCTGCACCATATCTCATGAATGGATTGATTGATTCCAAACTTGCACAGATATATCATTGGGAGATGGCAAAGAAATGATTAGTTTTTGGTAATCTTGTACCCATTTTCAAGGTCACAGGGGGTCAAAGAGTGTTGAAAAATGCCTTGTCTGCACCATATCTTCTGAATGGATTGATGGATTTTAACCAAACTTGCACAGATATATAATTGGAAAATGCAGAAGAGCTGATTATATTTTGGTGACCTTTACCCTATTTTCAAGGTCACAGGAGGTCAAAGAATGTTGAAAAATGCCTTGTCTGCACCATATCTCCTGAACGGATGGATGGATTTGAACCAAACTGTCACAGATACATCACTGGGAGATGGAAAAGAAGTGATTAAATTTTGTTGACCATGACCCTATTTCAAGGTCACAAGAGGTCTCAACTTGGCAGCATTTAGGGAAAATGATACTGCTGGGAAAGCACAGGTGGGGGATTATCTGTTTTTGTCATAAAACATTTCTAGTTGTAAATTTCCAGCAGAGAAAGGAAAGCAGCAAAGCATATTTAGCATGGAATGCATATTGGGTAGGAGGGTACCTTATTGTGTGTGAGAGTTCTGTTACCTGTAAATGTTTTTGTTTTACACACACTTCTTGTTATTTTGCACCTCTTCCAAGTTAGCAGTATGTATGCATGCGTGTATGCATGTCTGGGGGTTCTACCTGTAGATGTCTATTCTCAAATGTGTAGAATCCAATGCAGACAGATACTTTGAAGGTGGATGACACTGAAGCCAGACCACTTCTCAGCCCCGTGAGCTGTCAAGTGCCTTGTGCACCGGCCAGGTAGTGAAACGGTCGTTAAACGAACAGTCAGCGTTTTTTTGCACGGTTGTCATGCAGCTAGTTAAGAAAAAAAATGGCTGCGCCCGTAAACACGAGAAATGTCACGAAGTCAATCTCAAGTTCAAGATGTGCTTTTGCATAAATGTGTAATGTAGACAGCTCAGCATGAATATCACACGACTAATTCGGCCACTGACATGTTGTTACAGGGTGAATGTCTTGCAAAATGCGTGCCAAAGATACGCAAGCAGTCAACAAAGTCAAAGAGGTGAAACAATAATGAATGTTTTTGACAGAAAAGCAAAACGCCTACAGCGAGATCGAACAACGTTATTACCAGATTACAAAGTGTACGAATATATCAAAGAAGAGGTACCTAAAACACACATTCAGAGACCACTTGCCCTTCTAAAGAATTCTGCCCTGGACGATGCCCTCCCCCCCCCCCCCCCCCCCCCCCCCCCCCCCCCCTCACCAAAAGTTCAAAAGGCAGCTTGGCCTACCTCATAAACCTGTCAAAACCCCGTCCTGTTAGGCGCTAAAGAGGACAATAAAAATACTTATTAGCATTAATGAATGTTTGTAACACAGTCACAATTTGATAACGATTACGCTTCAAATAACAGTGTAACTATCAACATAAAAACAATCAAGTCATTTTTCAACAATGAACAGCGTAACTTAAAAAATTGGAAGTGTCTCCCGGTATGGTACCGTATCCCTAGACCCTGGGTCTCCGGGTACGGAACCGTACCCCGAGACTCTGGGTCTCCAGGTACGGAACCGTACCTGGAGACACTCCTATGAGGATTGGCTCGGGTACGGCAGTAAGTTTTCAGTACTTTGTATTGAGTAGTTTTACCCATTTAACATATAGTTAATCCAACAATAAAGTTACTCCTTTTAAAAATTTCATTTTGCTAGGGAAAATTATAACCTAAGTCAGTCATAAATTTGCGTTATTTTGACTGGTGTACATGTACATAAACTGCGAAAAACACGGCCGAGGTGTCTTATTTGATCGCCCGCTAATTACTCGCCGACAATCATGACTTCTGAAGTTTGCTTAAACAACTATCATCTCGTTATAATCTGTAGAAACAGACAATTACATTAATTTTATTAAAAAATATCCAACTTTAAATAATTCTGCGCGATAAGCAATGTAGACCCAAAACAGACGCCTAAAATGCATGCAGCGTTCTTGAATATGCCTTTTAAGGCAATGAAATACTGTCGTCAAACGATTTAAACTCATTATGTCATGTGTGCTAAGTAAAGTTCTCCAAGTGTGGTTGCACATCTCAATCAAAATGACACTGAGAATTTAATTGTGTGCTTATGAAGGTTATAATCACCTCAACAAATATAGCATTGACGGAAACAGGACAACTTGGACGAAAGACAACTCGCCCCACAAAAATCTCGGCCCGGGACAACCCGTCCTAGTTGTCTAACTTACCCTAAGTCAACTCGTCCCATATCATAAACTTGCCAAAAGTCAACTCACATCAAATTATAAAAACTCGGTCCAGATTTATCATGAGTACCTTGTTCTTGTAATGTTTTAAATGCCACTGAAAATCTACCGTATGCACTAACAAAATAACAGTCCCTGACACACAACTTGAAGGGATATATAGTAATTACGAGCGTCTTTGTAAATTTGGTTTAATCTTCCCCCTCATCCCTCCCCCCCCACCCACCCCTAACCCTCCAAAACAAATGTTAATCACTAATGTTATAGCAAGACATTTAATTGATTTAATTGCACCTCAGCGGAACGTACGTATCCATAGCCGCAGGCCCGGGGCGTCGTTCGTCCGTCCATCGAATAAAAACTGTTACACAATTTAATTTTGTTATCATTTTAGACAAAACAGGTGTGAAAAACAACAATTATCTGTGTGAACGCCAAAACTGTCATGTTAGTTTTATGCAAAATAAACACTGTTTTGACTGCATTATCATTAATAACGTTCCCTAGCAAGATGGCGACTTTATGCAATTTTACAAAGAGTAATTTTATTGCTGGATTAACTATATTAAATGGGTAAAATACTTATTACATAGTTTTGAAAACTTACTGCCGTACCCGGAGCCAATCCTCACAGGACTGTCTCCAGGTACGGTTCCGTACCCGGAGACCCAGGGTCTAGGGATACGGTACCGTACCCGGAGACACTTCCTAAAAAATCATGAGTTCGGAGGGCCACATCTGTCTATCTGTCTGTTTTGTCTTGTCTTGTCGTATTGTGTCGTAGCTAATCTTATCTTCTCTTTATCATATCTTATCTTTCTTAATCTTAATCTTTATCTTAATCTTTATCTTATCTTATCTTTTATCTAATCTTATCTTAAAATGTTTTATTGACATCTATAAAGGGTTTCTCTTTCATGGTAGTTGTTTGTCCTGACAATGACCTTTTTATCCTATCTTATCTCAAAATGTTTTATTGACATCTATAATAGGTTTCTCTTTCATAATAGTTGTTGGTCCAGACAATGACCTTTTTGTGTGTGTAAGCAAGTAAGTTTACACTTGCTCAAAACATCTCTCAATGACCAGCTGCAGTACCCTCAAACCTCCCTGCTCATCCCCCGGGGGTACAGGTCAACATCTTTGTGCTTTGGGTATTTAATGTATGTGTCTGAGAATGTGGGGCGAGTTGTCTTGGAACGAGTTGTCTTGGGGCGAGTTGTCTTTGGGGCGAGTAATGTAGCTTGGTCGACGTTGGATATTTAAAAATATGAAATTTTATATTATCCCCCAAAATGTATACTTTCAGTCTCCTGATACTGCAAGTGTTAACCATTACTGCAGATGTACAATATACACATCAGTTTTGCAAAATGAACCTCCTGTAGCCATTTAAACACAGAAGGACTCTTTAAATGTCGTAACCCTCGTTAAATAGTCCTTACTTACTTAACAGCACAGGATGGGGGAGGCGGGTGGGGGCCTCCAGTTAATGTTCCGATCTTAGGGGGTATTTGTACTGTCATCCCCCACTAAATGCATTAATGAAGCATGTTCAGACACTGATATGCTAATTCTGCTACGGAGTGTTGAACCTAGGACTTTTAGCATCAGAAGCAAGTGTGTTATCCCTCTGAGCTACCACATTTCTTAGCTGCCAGTCTTCCTTAAACTAAGACATAAGTAAATTTCTGAAATGCTGGCAAGTATGAATGGCTGGCTGTTCCCTTCGGGGTTGCGGTGGTTTCACAGAGTATTTCCTAGCCCCTTTATACACATGACATAGCTCACTGCTGAGAACTAGCAACTACTTCTGCCTTTCTTCCACCACAGAACAGTCCTCTGATATAATGATCAGATATGATCCAATGAGAGTATGAAGGTAGGAAAAAATATTGAATGAAAATAGATTGATTAATCACTTGTTGCTTATCTTATATGTACATCAAATTATTGCAGAATGTTTTGGTTTTGAGAGGCATCATATCATAAACTGCACTGAAAGTAAATCTATCATTAGGGTTGGATTACATTCTTCAATTTGGGTAAATAGTTTAAGCAAATTCATAATTTTTTTTATCTTTTGAAGATGCGTTGATTGAGAGTTAGCAGCCTTGAAGCAGTATTATGTCAGGGACTAAAATTCTAATTCAAAACATACGTGCCTGTGCAATGCTGATACTGCCAGTGATTGTAGTCAATCTGATTGTAAAAGGTTTATGATAAAGGATAGTGCAGATGGAAGGAATACTGATTGTAAAATCTGTACCATGTCTGTATGCAAATCTAAACTACGGTATTTTCTGTAAAATGAGTTATATGTAAGGCCTGAAATGATATGGGTATCAGTAATAATTCAAGAGAATTTTTCATTTTTGTTAATTCATCCATTTAATTTATAAATGGAGAATCAAAAAAAAAAAGAAAAGGAAATGCTAATTATTGGGACAGATAAGTCTGAGCAAACTGTGCAGACTGCAGATCCAGAAAAGACTGCTCCTTTAGGAGCAACCTGATCAGAGTCAACACTGACATGCCATCTGCTTTTCTTCATTGTAAATCCAAACTGTTCCATTTTCAGGACAATTTCTGTAATTATTCTTAGTGTCGCAATTTTTTAAAACGTTTACAATACCTCAGAAATATCATCTCTTGATCTCAGATTAACCCTTAAAGTGCCAAAAATTAAAATTTTTGAATTGGCAAACAGTGTAGCACCAGATTAGGTGGCTCATTATGAGCCACCTAATCTGATTCTACACTGTTTCCCCTCTAGTGTTGGAATTCTCAATATGATATCGCTTGGACGAAACATTTTTTGAAATTCTGCAGACGTAAATTTTGTTGTCTGCTTTTTGGCGCATTAAGGGTTAAGTATATACACTGTTGTATTTTTCAGGTTGGGTTTAGAATGGCAGACAGGTTGTTTGATATAAATAGGTAATTATTAGTTGAGGGGATAAGGTTTGCTGCACAAGTGGAAAGAGTTATTTTCACAGCCTATGTTGTGCCCAGCCTTTCTACAAGAGCCACCTAAGAGAAGGCATTTAAACTGGCTGTTGTAGGTATTAGGGTATGCCAGAATTTTTTGGTGTAATAGTATGCTTATATACCCTAAAATGTGGCATACCTCAATGACTGTAGGGAGATAACCACTTTAGTGAGGCAAATGTTTAGTAACACCACTGTTTTTTTTTTCGTTTTTTTTTTTTCGGAAATTCAAATTCTGACTGTTATAAGGAGGTGGCTGTTGTTGTGAGGTGACTGTTCATGCAGGCTCCATTGAATATAGTTTGAGTTGTCAACTTAATGTGTATGAGTACATCTCCTTGCTTTTGCACTATCATTACAAAGAGGGACAACTCTATGACTTGCTGTTTGTGTTCCTCCTGCAAATATGGAGTCTCCTCTTAACCCATTTCATTCAGGATAACCCTTAAGAGGTATCTGGGCAAACAGTTTGGATCCAGATCAGGCCCCACAAATGTGAGGCCTGATCTGAGATCCAGACTGTTTGCTGTCTAGACATCATTTCTACAAGAGTTGGTTAGACCAATATTGTCAAAATATTCTTGATTTTTGATGCAGACGACAATTTCAGCCGTCAACAAAAACTACCCAGAATGCAATGGGTTAAAGGTAATAATTGCATTTGTTTAAAGGTTGACACACAGGGAGGCAAAAAGTGAAAACTGCCTGCTTACTTCCCCTGAAAAGGAACTCATTCACAATTAATGCGTAGGAATAGCAGAAAACTCTGATCAGCCTGCATGTCTGTACAGCATTATTAGATTCTAAATAATGTTATAAATTCTTTAAAAAAGCTAAGACTTCATCAGTTGTGACAGGTGAGCAGACTCATGGGCTATTAGTGTCATACTTTTTTACAGAAGACAAACTTAGTTTCAGTATCGTTGTAGCAAACTATTTATTTATAGCCTGTAAAGGTGTATAATATTAGTTTATGTGTACATGCTGATCTTTGTCTTTGCCATAAGCACTAAACACACACCGGATAGGCTGCAGTCAAAAACGCTCTTAACAATTGATTAACGTGGATCAGAAAATGTTTGGAACAGTGTTTTTGATTGCAGATTGTCGCATTGCAAATTGGCTTCAATTTGCAGTCCAAAAGTTTGTTTCTAATGGTTTTTGATCCGCTTTGTTGACTGCATGAGCATTTTCGATTGCCGCCTATCCGGTGTGAAACGTGCAAATCATGCATACTGGCTTCTCTTCTATTGTCAGATCTGATCAGAGCTGTAACAGAGTTTGTGACAGTGGCTTGTTACATTGATAATGGAACTTAGAAGTGACTGAACAAACTATGTATACCTAGATCAGACTGCTCCTTTAGGAACAGTATGATCGGGATTTACCTTGTTTGCCTTTCTGCTAGCTATTTCTAACACATTTCCACATAAATCAGCGTACTCACGCTCTAATATATTGCTGTACATCTTACTGATAGACAGCCAATACATAGGATACTTTAATTGCAGTTCTTATTTTCAGAGAATTTAACGCTATGGTGGAGCTAGGCTGTGGTAGAGGCTATGTTTCCAGACATGTATTGAAAGAGACAGTGAAAAATGCCATTTATCAGTGTGAACTCTCAGAAAAACTTCTGGTAAGCATGTCTAGACCTCCAAATACCTTATTTATTGTTATAAGATGTGGGGTTTTCCTGTCCAAAACAGTCCTCAAAAACCTAGATCCATCTTATAAGATGGATCTAGATTTTGGGAATACTGGTAGTTTTGGAAGCAACACAATTCTAAAACTCTAAATCCATCTTTTAAGATGGATCTAGATTTTTGGAATAGTTTTGGAAGGGCAAAAATGTCTCATAGCAGACTCATACAAGACTGATTCCGATATATGGGGGAAAGGCCCTATGTTTTAGGCAAGTTATGACAGTAAGAAGTTTTTATTATTGCTCATAGTTATGACCATACAATCTATTGGGGCAGAAGATATTGGGCAAAAAAAGTGTAGACCCAATGGCCAGGTCAGACTGTTGCTGAATGTGCTTCTTAATAGGCTCTTTTTGCAGGCTTTGTCAGTCCAGTAATTTATAATTACATTGTTTCCCACTGTTGAACTTATGAAGATGGAAAAAATAGATACCAAAATGTGCCAGTAGACTCTATATCAAAATTGATCGAGCTGTGTGAATATTTATGGGTAATTAGTGGTATTCTGTTGTAGATGCAGAGTGAAGTTTCTCCAGAAGTTCCGACATATAGAATAGTTGCTGATGAAGAATTCTTTCCATTTAAAGATAATTCACTAGAGCTAGTTGTTAGTAGTCTCAGGTAACTTTATAGTTTTTTTTTCATAACAGCCCCCCCCCCCACCCCCCCCCCCCCCCCCCCCCCCCCCCCAAAAAAAAAAAAAAAGGAAAAATTATGACTGTAATGTTTCTGAAATTTGAACAAGTAGACTATACTGTCCAACAATATATCTAAAATTATGTGACATTTTGCATGATATCAGAGAGCTGCTGATAACTGGAGTTTAATGCTGAGGGTCTTTGACAAAACATCGAAAGACAATTCACCAAAATGTCAGTTCATCGAAAAGACAGGGTATCGAAAGGACAAAACAGTGAATAAGGCAAAATATCGAAAGGACATTTAATCCAAAAATAACATAAAAAAAAAACATGAAAAAAATATCGAAAAATAAAAACCCATAATGAATAACTAATTCTATTAATATGTTCCTAGATGTACAAATCAAACTCACTAACAGTTGGCAGCCAATCATTTATTTCTGGACAGAACTGCTTTTTTTGTGGAGGGTGAGGCATCCTATGCACAGAATTTCCCTTCTGCACATCTCAGTAAGTGCTTGCTCCTCGATGAACTTGCTTGAAAATTTGTATATGTCTGGGTGGTGGACAAGCACAATGTATTTAGTGATGTTTAAAAGACCCTTTATATAGAATACAAATAACTCACCTTGGGGAACCCCAATTAATACCAGTGTTTATACAACATTTTCGATCTTTCGACATTCGATCTTTTGTCGTATTAGATATTTTGAGATTTCTTTGTGTTGTCGTATTCGATGTTGTGCTTTTCGATGTAGTGACATTTCGATGTTTTGTCTTTTGATGAAATGTCTGGTAAGGTGCATGAGTATGTCTCCATGTTTCTCCACCATTTACTTTGTAAAGTGAAACAACTTCCTCACATGATAGATCCTTTGCAAAATGGGATCAGCTCTTAAAGGAAGGAATTTTCACCTAGTAGAGCAGATTTTTTCATTAAAGGGGTGATCCCAGTTTAGAACAGTGGAAAAAAATAGAAATATATGAGATGCAGCCCCTGAAAATATCCATTTAAGGGTAAAACTATGAATGTCATTTTTAGAACACAACATGTGCTTGTTTCCATTTGTTTAACTTCATATAAGCAAAACTTCTATTTGCCAGCTTCAAAATAATTGTACAGCTACACACTTCATACCTTCTCCCACAATAGATAAGATAGAAAAAAATAGATACACACTGAAAGAGTGCTTTTAACTGCTTTGTACTTCTATGTTTCTCACTTAAAAGGGTGATGCTCTCAATCCTTAACGTAAAATTCTTTATTTCTTCCAGTTTACATTGGGTCAATGACCTACCTGGTTGTTTTAGACAGGTAAGATGTCTTTAAAATTTTATTCTTACTACATAGTAAAAAACTAGTTTATAGACAACATGAGTCATTTTGTCGGATGAACAGACAGAATTGGAATTTGATGCATTACTAAATGCCCCAAGCTTAAAAGTGGTATAGATTGCATATATGAGCTGCGACACGACAAAACCAACAATGTGGTTGTGCGCCCAGCGCAGACTCAGATCAGCCTGGGCATCCACCCAGTCTGATCAGAGTCTTCACTGTCTGCATGGAGGTAGATTAGACTCTTAGCTAGCCTTTAATCCCTAAGCGAAAAGTCCGAACGGACTGGGCAGATGCCTAGGCTGATCTAAGTCTGCGCTCGGCGCACAACCACATTGTTGGTTTTCTCGTGTCGCGGCTCATATACATTTTGATTTACCGGTAGTAGCAGTAAACAAAATATGGCATAAAGTAAACATTAAATATGAAAATTACTGTACGTTTTTATGTTCAGCAGGTGATGAAGCAAGTGGTCATCACTGAAATTTTTCATGAAGAGCTTTGCACTTCATGGAATTTTAGCTTTTACTAGCTTCATCACCAGATGAACACCAAAACGTTAAAATTCAATTGTTAAGAAAATTATTCTTCATCTGTGCAATGCAAAGATGTTATTTTCCAACCTCCAACTATCCATGGATAGCCCCTTGTTGGAAGGGAGATACATATTCCCTGATCAGAGTGAGCTCCCTTCAGCCACATCAGTACATTTTGATTTACATTAAGGATAAAATGAATCTCTCAGACTGGTTGAGAAACTGGTAGAGAAAATGATTCTTTTAGACTGGTTTTAGAACAACCAAATTGCCTTGCTAGGAGAGAAAGTTGGAGCTGATTTCATTTGTGCTGCTGCACACAAAAAAAGGGGTGCTTACTGTACCTGCAAGCTGAATACTCAGATTGGTCCGTGAATTCATTATGTCTAGTTAGAGGCTTCCCTTCATTTCCTGCCTGTCTATTCCTCAGGAGCCATACTTGTTTGGATGTGTAAGCTTGTCTTAGCCTTTGTTGTTTGCTTACTGTTCTTTTCTGTTTCAATTCTCGTAACAATGTTGCCCAAGTGGCTCAGTGGTATGTAACTGTAGTTGCACACACCTGGTGCCAAGTGTCTGTCCATGTGGTTTGTGTATGCATGAAGCAGCCTTTTAATAGCATGTTGCAACTCATTTCAGGTATATAATGCTCTGAAAAATGATGGTGTGTTCCTAGGCTGTATGTTTGGTGGTGAGACATTGTTTGAACTACGAGTATCACTACAGCTGGCTGAAACAGAGAGGGAAGGTGTAAGTTGACTGTCGTATTTTATAAGATTTATCTGATAGGTTTATTGGGGTAAAAAATATTTATTTCTTATATCTCCGTAAATCATTATTTCAAAATAACAGTGATAATAAGATCCCGTAAGGAGATCGGGTACATTTTCAAGGGAAACAACTCTGCCATATTCATTTTTGCCTCCCTTTTCAATTTTGGTGGGTAGGGGAGTGGGGCTGGGTGTCAACCTTTAAAGGCAAGAATTGGCTCGCAAGAAGCATATTCTTTCTTTCAAGAATGGACTCAATTGTGAAGAGCTTCATTTTGTTTGGAAGCAAACAGAAAGCCACAAAAGTTATTTATCTCTGTAAAAATGGTGATAAATCATGGAGGTTTACCCATTCACCTACTTATACCCATTCATTTTCAACAGTTAAGCACTGTCATTTTACTTTCAGAGTTAAAATGCTTCGCTGTTTACCATAATAATTTGGCTACATGATGGAGTTTGTCCCTGTCTGCAAATATCCCAAAATATCTAAATCAGTTTTACGTAATTCTGCTATACTATAGGATTTTCACATCTAAAGCAGTCCTAAAAGTCTAGATCATTCTTATAAGCAGGCTCAAGATTTTCGGGGTGTTTTTGAAGGGAAAATCCCTGGCCATACAGGTATTACCCAATAAATACTGTAGATTCGTCAGAATCTGTAGATTGCAGAAGCAGACAGAGAGAGCTCTGAAGAGACTGCAGGAATAGTCAGGCTACTCACACATTACATATTTCATTTCAGGGTTTTGGAGCTCATATATCACCATTTACTGAAGTCAGGGATCTAGGCAATCTTCTAAACAGAGCAGGATATTCTATGTTAACTATAGTGGGTACATTACTTAAAGCAAAAAATATCTATTCTATTTTTTAGAAGAACTCGTTGAGTCAATGGCCATGTGTTCATGACCAAGGCGAGCCATACAATAATCCTGGATTTCGGCTGTGGTCAACATATATAACCTGGAGAGGGATGGGCTCTGTCAGGCTGAATCCTGCCCTTGAAACACCATGGTTGACATACGTTGACAGCAAGGGCTTAGATCAGCCTGCACATCTGTGCAGTCTGATCAGAGCCTTTGCTGTTTGAACACACCATGTATAGACCCTGAAGAATTAACATGTACAAAATGTAGGTTGTAGTAAGCCTGCAGACAGGTTTAAGTCTGCACTGTATGTAAAAACAGTATGCCACATTATTGTGTGTCACACCTGACTCTATTTTAAAGTACAAGTACAAGTACAAAATGGTTTATTAGAACTAAACACCAAACAGTGTTTCTCGTCCTCATACCAAGCAACAAGCACGAGAAGAGCATGACAAATACAAATGTATATACAAAATACATATGCAAAACATACTAATATGACATGACAATATTACAGTGAGACATAAGGTTAAGCAACCTGAAGGTCTGACATTTCCTAAGTATTTTTGCAGTTACACCAAAGCAGAGAGATGCCCCGGCGTAACCGCAAAGACACTTCAGAAGAGGAGTGTGTCAATAACTCTAAATGTTAACATTATTTAATAGTAACTTTTCTGCTATATAAATAATTTACATGTACATTATAGAAGAGATTTTCTGTGTTCAAAAGCCAGATACACATATTTTGCAAGATTGAGGATTTTAAAGCCTACATTAAAGCTCAAGATGGATGGATGGATGACATGTGAATTTACAACCTTTTTCGACAATATTTCAATCATATCAGGACAATGAAAGGGTGACAATGAAAGGCTGTGTGCGATTGAGCACACAACATGTACAGACCCTAAGGAATCTACAGGCATAAAGTGAAGACTCTAGCAAGATTAGACAGATGCACAAACTGATATGAGCCATCACTGTTCATAAATAAGCATCTTTTTAGGACAGTGTGTCTCATATCTTTATAGTAATGTCCCATGGTTGTGTAATTGAAAGTTCCTAATGTTAAATGTGATAGTAATGCAATCAGGATTACAAGCTTCCAGATCAGCTTAACCTTCAGCAGAGAAACATATCCATGTAAGTTACTTTCTCACATTAGAACTGATAAGCATTGCATTCAAGCATATGATGTGGCCCCTCATAAAAAGTGCACTTCCAATGAAGGACCAAGATATAATTATGTTTTTATGGAAAAGTGGAGAATGAACTTGATTTCTTTCAGAATTATCCTCAAAATTCTGTCTAAACTGAGTCTTGAATGTACATGTATAGCATCCACCTGTATATAATCTCAATGCAAGTGTGTTTTGTTTTACATATAAACATGATAGAGACAGACCAGCATGCCAATATGAGTAGCTTGATCTACTTCTGTTGTGTGCTTTAATATACAGTCTGTTGATCCTGGGTATTAAAATTACTACAGTAAAACTTCAATGGCTCGAACTCATGACTTGTTAACCCTGCTTGACTAGAACTCCTTCCTGGGTCCGAAGAGCTCAGTTTATATAGAAATTAACCCTTGATGGCTAGAACTAGCCTAGGCTGGAACTAGTTTTCATGGTCCTCAGCCTGTTCGAGCCACTGAAATTTTATTGTATAGAGTAACAGCAGAGAATCTCAAACCATAAAATTCTAAATATTGGGACAGATAGATCTGAGCAAACAGTGCAGACCCAGACTGCTCCTTTAGGAGCAGTCTAGGAGCAGTCTGATCTGGGTCTACACTGTTTGTCATTCCGTATGCATCTTTTAGATGCTTACTGCTTTGTAAAAACTTGTGGTAATTATTCTAAGTGTCCCGTTTTTAGAATTTTAAAGGTACGTCATGTTTACAGTCATTGCATGGAGTGCTAAGATATTGATTCTTGTTTATTGTAGGATATAGATGATATTGTAATAACTTATCCTTCCATGATAGAACTTATGCAAGACTTGAAAGGTTAGTTTTACCTGCATGCTGGTTACAGCAGTTTAACTGTAAAACTAAAATACTGGGTTACCTGACACTGATTATGCCAAACCGTATCTGACACAATTACCAATTACAAAGTCCAGACAGAGCCTCTTCTCAATGGGGGTCAACTCTTAGAGGAAAGAAAACTTGTTCCTGTACGTGCAAATTTATTTCCTTTAAAAGCAGACCCTGCATCATACAGGGAAGCAAACAGGAATTCTGAAAAGTCTCCTTTTAAAAAAATGGTGGAAAATCATAAATGTGTACCCATGCACCTTAAATTCTTTGTAAATCTGCCTGTGTTTTCTGACAACTTTTTATTTTAGCCTATCTATGCATCAGATTGGATGCCTTATTTGACTCTTCAACACACATATTATGTTCATGTAACATATCACACCATAGCTATTGATACATGTAAAACAGTGAAAGAACAAAACAGCCCTAATATTGGCAGCATTATGTTAGTGTTGTGGGTAGCTAGCTTTGATGTCCCAGATGAATTTAGCAGACCAGCACTCAAATAAGATTGACTCACACTCTAATGTTTGCAGTATGTTAGCCTATTCATAGCAAAATATATGTTGTAAGTTATCATTAGAATCACCTTATTTGTCTACAAGTGGATTCTTAGGATTCATTTCAGCTGTAAGACATCTTTTTCAGCTCCATACTGTCCCAGATTTTCCATTAGATGTCAAAACATTCACAAAAATCTAGATCCATCTTGAAAGACAGATCTAGAATTCAGGATTGTTTTGGATAGGAAAGCCCCGATCTTATAGCCAAATAAATATTGTATGTTTCCCTACAGAGAAGAAAAGTAAGTATTTTATACTGTTTTCCTGTCTCTGCAGGTATGGGTGAAAATAACTGTTCATGGTCTCGTAAACCAATGATACATAGAGACACCATGGCCGCTGCAGCAGCTATTTATAAAGGTAGGTATGTGTTATTCAGTGATGTCTTTAATGCTGTAACATCCATGATTACTATGGCAAGATCACTCTTAGAAGTTTTAGTCCCATTCTCACAGAAAATACATGCACTTTTTAGGGAAAGAATTTGCTATCTAAAGAGAAAAATCTTTCCTTTGAGAGTAGCTGCAGCTGAAAAAGGGCTTATACTAGTTAGGTCTGTTAAAGTGATCTCCTTATAAAATGGTGGCCTGATTGTGGTGTATCCATCAATACACCTTTAGAGCCAGTAACCCTTCCAACCAGACCAAACTGTGCAGATCTAGCTGAGATTTCATTTTGCTGTCCTGGTTATTACTGTCAAATACCCCTTTGTTTCTCCCCTGCAAGCAAATACTTCCTTTGAGGGTAAACATTATGTACATGAAAGTCACAATAATTGTTTCCCTTTGTAAAAATGGTAGAAAAACATACAGGTGTACCCATACATAATGAACAGTTAATGTTAAAAAGCAGGTTTTTTATAGGAACCATCCTCAGTAATTGATGAAGAGAGATTTTTAGGGTGCCTTTGTGAATGCAAAGGAGAGCTTATGCTATACCCCTGGCATTGTAGTCAAGCATGCATTTGCATTAGCGTTTGCATCTGCATCAGTGTCAGTGTCCTCGTATGTGTCTGTGATCAGGCCCGTAGCTTATAAAACCTTTTTCATGCTTAACTGAGATTGTGTTCAAAGTTTAATTATTGAATATAATTCAAAATACTATTAAAACAAGGCTTGTTTTGAGCATTTGAATATGAGATATTATGTTAAAAGCAATAGCTGGAAACAATAAATTTGTCTGCAAATTACAAAGGAATTATTTGGTATAAGTTTGAAGCTTCATGCTCAGCTGAGTTGAGCACGAAAAAAGTTTTATAACCTTGGGGCCAGGTTAACCAGTGTTAACTAGAAATGTTTTTCAGAGAAAAACTGATGTCCCCCCACCAGCCCATTTCCAATCCCCCCTTATGAATAAAAAACCTGTGCAATTAAAATACTAGGCAAGTTTGGAGAAAATCCATCCTATCCTTCATAGATAACTATGTCCTTGCAAATGAAGTCGAGGTCACCAAAATCTAATCAGCTCTGAAAGTTGACCCAATGATGTATGCATACAAGTTTAGTGAAATTCCATCCACTGGTTTAGGAGATATAGTGAGTACAAGAAATTGTCATCTAAGTCCGCCAGTGACCTTGAAAATGAGGTCAAGTCACCAAATTTAATCAGCTCTTAAACTTGTCCCAATGATGTATCCATGCAAGTTTTGGTAAAATTCCATCCATTGGTTCAAGAGATATTGTGGGTACAAGAAATTGTCATCTAAGCCCTCCAGTGACCTTGCAAATAAGGTCAAGGTCACCAAAATCTAATAGGCTCTTAAACCTGTCCCAATCATGTATCCATGCAAGAGTGGTGAAACTCTATCCATTGGTTCGAGAGATATCATGGGTACAAGAAACTGTCATCTAAGTCCTCCAGTGACCTTAAAAATGAGGTCAAGGTCAACAAAATCTAATCAGCGCTTAAGCTTGTTCTTATGATGTATCTATGCAAGTTTGGTGAAATTCCATACATTTGTTCAGGGGATATAGTGGTTCCAAGAAATTGTCATCTAAGTCCTTCAGTAACCTTGAAAATGAGGTCAAGGTCACCAAAATCTTCTCAGCTCTTAAACATGTCCCAATGATGTATTCAAGCAAGTTTGGTAAAATTCCATCCATTGGTTCAAGAGATATCATGGGTACAAGAAATTGTCAGCTAAGTCCTGCAGTGACCTTGAAAATGAGGTCAAGGTCATCAAAATATAATCAGCTCTTAAACTTGTCCCAATGATATATCCATGCAAATTTGGTGAAATTCCACCCATTGGTTCAGGAGATATTGTGCA